>CP106727.1:177379020-178012582 GCA_025506655.1 Gossypium rotundifolium
CTATTGTTAGATAGGTGCTTGCCTTAGTCATATTTATAGTTAGTTTAGTGACAATCAAGTTTTTGGCATCGTTGCTGGGGATTAAAATATTAGGAACACTCGATTTTTATTAATTTAGCCATTTTATTTTTATTATATTTTTGTTTTAGTTTAATTTTTGCATTCCAATTTTTCTTTTCTTTTATTTGCTTCTGGTAGGTTCTTTTAGTTTATGACTAGAAGAAATCTGTCGGGACCATTGTTATTTGACAGTGAAATTAAAAGTATAGCTTGTAGAAACCACAGAGAAGCAAGGCAGAGTCGAGAAAATCTAGTAGACGAACAATAGGATGTTATTATTATTACTAAGGAGATGGGTGATAATCAGAATGATCAACTACCTCCTGCAGTTTTTACAAATCCTACAAATCCAGATCCTATTCCTCATACTATGTACGATTATGCCAAGCCCATTTTAACTGGGGTTGAATCGAGTATTGTGAGACCCATTATTGCTGCAAATAATTTCAAACTGAAATGAAACACTATTCAAAGGATAAAACAATTTGTTCAGCTCGATGGTTTACAAGACGAAGATCCAAATACTCATTTGGCTAATTTTTTGGAAATCTACGATACTTTCAAGATAAATGGCATTCTGACGACGCCATTCGCCTACGAGTATTTCCTTTTTCGTTGAGGAACAAAGCTAAACGGTGGTTGAATTCTTTACCATGAGGTTCTATCACTACATGGGATCAAATAACTGAGAAATTCCTACTAAAGTACTTCCCATCGGCTAAGACAGCCAAGTTGAGGAATGATATCTCTTTCTTCGTTAAGATCGACTTAGAAACATTGTATGATGCATGGGAGAGATACAAGGACTTATTGAGACGGTGCCCTCACCATGGGTTACCTTTATGGCTACAAGTTGATCGCTGAAATCAGAGCTTTAAAATTTATAATGAATGAGATCGAACCTTGAAACTAACTCTGACAACAATAAAAGGCAAGTGTACCTATCGAACAATAGTATAGCTTAGGCAAGACCAGATTATCGAACCCAAAGGAACTAAAAGTACTAATTCTCACTTTCTTTTTATTATTTAACCTAAAATATGGAGTGATTGGTTGATTTTATCTAGTTTAACGACTACTAAGCTAAAGACAAAGACAAAAAGAACAAATTGGGAAATAACTCGAAGAAACTCAATTGATTATGACGATACCCTCAGGAAGAATCCACCTAGACTTCACTTGTCACTTATTACTGAATCATAAGATCTCTTTACTCAGCTTGATCCGTAGGACTCCCTAACCTATATTAAACCCTCTCTCGAGGTGAATAACGTCTAACCCTAGGTTAATTAGTGGGACTCTCGTTCGCTTATAATAACCCCCTAGAATAGCAGTAAATCGATCAATGGATTCCCATATTAGGTTTCACCCTAATCCGGCAAAATCTCATAACCCTATCTCTAGGCTCTCGATCAACTCTACTTAATTATGCTAGATCTACTCTTAGGCAGGGTCTATTCCTCCTCCACCTAAGCACATCAGATTTGGATTAAGCAACATAATTAAGAACAAACTAAGTATTTATCATATAATTCAAAAAATAAATAACTAGGTTCATCTAGGTTTCATCCCCTTCGGGTATCCGAATGGTTTAGTTCATAACAAATAAAGAAAACATCTCAAGAGAAAAGACAAAACAAAACATAGAAAATCCCTAAAACCCCCTGGAGGAATTGAAGGAGAAATCTACCGTCTTGAGTATAATTCTGGCTTTCTTGCTTGGCTATCTTCGAGTGACTCCCACAAACGTTATCCTTCTGGCTCGGCTCCTTAGCCTAGCTAACCGCCCCCTTTCAGGATGCACTTAGGGTGTTTATATAGATTCTTAGGATACTTTACTTGGTCCCTAAGTGTCCTAATTCAAGTCTACTTCTTACTTGGTGTTTGAATAAGCTTTGGAAAGTGTTTCTTTGGCTTTAAGTATCCAAACCCGAGTGAAATTGCTCTCTCCCATAACAGGGGCACGGCCATGTCACACGCCCGTGTAAATCGTGGTTGGGCCGTGTCTCGATTCTGTTGTTTTAGACACGACCATGTAAATAGCTGGACAGACCCGTGTGTGGTAATTTGATGATACACGACCGTGTAAATCATTGGTTAGACCGTGTGGAATGTTTCCATCTATACACGGTCTTGTGGCTTGAAGTCCAAGCCGTGTCGATTTCTTCTTTGGCCCAAATTGGCCCGTTTTAAGCCCGTTTCTCATTCTTTTCATCCTTGGGTGCTTTCTTGAGTATAAATATGAAAAGAAATTATTAAAAGCATCTTTTTACATAAATCAGGTCTAAATCATCCTAAAAGCATACTAAATATGGGGTTAAAATATGTTACTTTTATGGTTTATCACAAGTTCAAACTTTCTACAATGGTTTGAACCCTTCAACTAGGCAGTTGATCGATGCAACAGCCGGTGGACTCTGAATAATAAAACACCCGAAGTGGCTTATGAATCTATTGAGGAGATGGTACTAAATAATTATCAGTGGCAAGTCATGAGGACAAAGCCGATGGAAGCAGCCGGTGTCTTTAATTTAGATGCAGTCACCATGTTATTAAATCAAGTAGAACAATTAAATGAGAAAATTGATAGTTTATATGTTTCTACGTAGGTACATCCAGTGATGCAGTGCAACGCAAATGGAGGTGGAATGAACAATCCATAATGTTTACCCTACGGTCCTAGCACATAGAATGAACAAATCAATTATATGGGTAATAATTCTAGGCTTCAAAATAACCCTCATAGTAATACCTATAATGCAGGTTGGAGGAATTATTCCAATTTCTCTTGGGGTGGTTAAGGAAATTAGATAGCACAACCCCCTCCAGGCTTCCAACAACAACCTTACCAGCAAGAGAAAAAGCGAACCTTGAGGAGATGTTGAAGAAGTTTATCTCAGTGTCAGAAACCCATTTTCAAAACACTGAAGCAACGCTTAAAAATCAACAAGCATCGATTCAATGGATCGAGAACCAAATAGGCCAACTTGCTAAGTTAATTTCAAACGACCACAAGGTAGTTTGTCTAACAATACTGAAACTAACACAAGGGAACAACTTCATTCAGTTACTATGCGAGATGAAGAAGGGTTAGTTGAATCTGAACTAGAATCGAGGCAAGATATTGTGGTAAGTAACGGTAAGGTTGAGGTAAGCCAGAATGAGCAAAAACTAGTTGGTAAAGAATATAAACCTCGAGTGACATATCCTAACGCGATGAAGAAAGACCACACGAACGAAAAATTTGGTAAATTTCTTAAACATCTGAAAAAATTACATATTAACTTACCATTTATTAAAATTCTTTCGCAGATGCTCAATCCCGTTAAATTTTTAAAGGAGCTTTTAGCGAACAAAAGGAACTTAGATGATTCGTCACATGTGGAACTAAATGCAGTTTGCTCGGCCATATTGCAAAATAAACTACCCAACAAATTAAAAAATCCAGGAAGTTTTACTTTTCCTTATTTAATTGGTAGTTTGAATATTAATAATGCTTTGGCTGATTTAGGAGCTAGTATTAATGTCATGCCCTATAAAATGTTTAAGCAACTAGGTCTTGGGAAACCCAAACAAACTAGGATGAGTATTCAATTAGCAGATAGAACCATTTGATTTCCTAGGGGTATTATTGAAGATGTCCTTGTAAAATTTGATAAATTCATATTCCTAGTTGATTTTATTATTGTAGACATGGATGGGGATAGTGATGTACCTTTTATTTTAGGGCGACCCTTTTTAGCAATTGTTAGAACTATAATTGATGTTGGTACAGATAAATTAGAACTTCGTGTAGGTGACGAAACGATTACTCTTCAAGCTCGTGATTCTGTTAAAACATCTAGCAATCGAGATGATTTTATAAGTTCTGTTCATATGAGTAACCATGTGGGTCAACCTTCTTTGTAGGAAACCCGTTGGAAATCGTAATAAAGCCACGTTTCAATCCATGCAACAGAAACAAAATGAATCGTGAAGAACAAATGTTACAAATAGATAAACTGGATGAATGGCGGACACATGTTAATGAGAAATAGAAAAAGCACGATGAAAAGCAACAGCGTCGGCATAATGAGCATATGGATGGAACAAACCAATTTAAGGTTGGGAACAATGTACTGCTAGATAAAATGGATCCTCGAATTGCCACTTCGGAGCGATGCAAACGGATCAAATCCCTTAACAGTATTAAATGTCTTCCTATATGGTACAGTCGAGGTAACTCATTCTGAATTTCGCATATTTAAGGTAAATAGTACTCGACTTAAACCTTATTTTGATAATAGAATTGATAAGGAGAAAGAGGAGTTTCGACTCCGCGAACCACCGTGACAGTACGAATACGAGGTAAGCTAAGCTTAGACGTTAAATAAGTGCTTTTTAGGAGGCAACCCGAGTGTTAACACTGCTAATTCTCTTAATTTTATTTCATGTTATTAAAAAAACTAATTAATTTTCAAAAAAAAAACTGTGTGCACATAAAAGGGTTTGAAAATGAGTTACAGGGCCTAAAATAGCCCACACGGTCGTGCGACATAGCCGTGTGAACCCTGGAGCTAATTTTTTTGATTTTATTTGAAGTCAGAGAGTTACACGGGCAAGAGACACGGCCGTGTACGAGACACAGGTCGAGCCACATGGGCATGTAGGCTCTCACACGGGTGTGTCCAAGGCCGTGTGAAGATTGGGTTAAAAATTTTATCACACATGGGCTGAGAAGGCACTACACGGGTGTGTGACACGGCCGTGTGGCCCAAAACGGGCCCTTATATGATCGTGTCCTCCTTTTAACCCCAAAACCCTAAATTATTTTTTTATATTTATCTTCTTCCTCTCTCACAAACAAACCCTAGTCGCCGCTCCTTAACACCCTAATACCGCCGACCACCATTCACTTTACCATCTCCGGCCATTATTGCACCCTAACCTTAATCGACCTCTCTCCATCGCCGACCCACCTTTGACCAAAGCCCCCACTCCCTTCGCACGCCCTTCTCACCCCTCGTCAAAGCCTTCTCCCTTTCTCTTCCCCCATTGACAGCCCACCACCACTCACACCCCATGCCCTAATTTTAGCCCTCTCGCACCACACAACCCTCCCCTCACTAGACTAGCCGCCCTTCCCATGACCCGTGTAACCCAACCCCCTTTCCTTTTCGTTCCTCATCACACCCATACACAACACCTGTCTCACTCCCTTTCATCTGTACTGCTCCCATCGCAACAACTTTCACCCCATTGATCGCTGCAAAATAGTCTAGTTTTAAAATTTATAAAGGATAATCAAACCTGTAGACTAACTATGACAATGATAGAGGCAAGTGCACCTGTCGAACAGTAGTATAGCTTTGGCAAGAATATCTTATCAAACCCAAGGAACCTAAAAGTACTACTACTCACTTTCTTTCTATTATTTACCCTTAAATATGGAGTGATTAATTAACTTATCTAAGACTAATGAAATACTTAAACTAAATGCAAAGACAAAAGAATAAACTGGGAAAAGACTTTGGAAAACTCAGTTGATAAAAATGATAACCTCGGGAAGAATCCACCTATGACTTCACTTATTATCTAACTTTCAGTTCATATGATTTCTTTTACTTAGCTTGATCCGTGAGACTCCCTAACCTATATTAAACCTTCTCTTGAAGTGAATAACGTCTAACCTTAGGTTAATTAGTGGAACTCTCGTTCTCTTATAATATCCCTCTAAGGAAGCAGTAAATCGATCAATGGACTCCCATATTAAGTTTCACCCTAATCCGAAAAATCTCGTAACCCTATCTCTAGGCGCTCAATCAACTCTGCTTAATTATGCTAGATCTACTCTTAAGCAGGGTCTATTCCTCTTCCACCTAAGCACATCAGATTAAATTGAGCAACATAATTAAGAACAAACTAAGTATTTATCATATAAACCAATAGATCAAATAATAAAATCCATCATAGGTTTCATCCCTTCAGGTATCTAAAGGATCTAGTTCATAATAAAATAAGAAAACATCTCAAGAGAAAAGATACAACAAAACATAAGAAATCCCTAAAACTCCCTAAAGGAGAGATCCTCCGTCATGAGTAGAATTTTGACTCTTCGAGATGGATCAACTGGCTATCTTCGAGTAATTCCCTAAACGAGTAAAGCTCTGGCAGAAAACTCTGCTAAAACTTGACGACTTTGAATTGCTTCCTTGGATTGTTTATATAGACGTTTGGGATGCTTTACTTGGCTCATAAGTACTCGTAATTCAAGTGAAATTCATTCTAAGTGTTTGAGTAGACTTAGGATTGCGTTTCATGGGCTCCAAGCATCCAATTTCGAGTGAAATTGCTCTTTCCGCGGTAGGGGCACGACCTTGACACGCCCGTGTAAATCGTGGTCCAGCCCGTGTCTACATCCTGTTGATTTAGGCACGGCTATGACACGCCCGTGCAATATCTGGATAGAGGCCATGCTTCGGGTCTGCCAATTAGGGCACGACCGTGTGGCATGAAGTTCAGGCCATGTTAGGCTTTTTGTCGACAAGGCACGGTCGTGTAAATCAGGGTGTGACTGTGTGCAATCTAAATATTAGGGCACGACCATGTGGCATGAAGTCCAAGCCGTGCCTACTTCTTGGGTTGGCCCACTTTGGTCCGTTTTAAACCCGTTTTGCATCCTTTTAATCCTTGGGTGTTTTCTTGAGTATAAGACATGAAAAGAAAGGATTAAGAGCACCTTTTTACATAAATTAAGGATAAATTCGTCCAAAAGCATACTAAATGTGGGATTAAAATATGTTACTTTTACGGTTTATCAAATATCCTCACACTTAAGCTTTTGCTTGTCCTCAAGCAAAATTCTCAACTTACAATTAAAACGAACTTTCCAAAATTCATAATTCCCATTGACAATGCCTCATCATAATTCATAGATAATTTATACATGGATCATTTAGCTCGAAGTGCCCTAAAGATTCAAACGAGATAAGTCATGATTTTGTAGCATGAAAACATATGTGTCTCCCCTTATTTAAATAATTACCTTTGATTCAAAACCAACAAGGATTGACATCCTCACTAAAGATTCACTCAAAGCACTCAAAGTGTTTAAGGATCAAGAAAAAGCGCTCAAAAGTCAAACCTGAAAAGTTAATCCCATAGGCTTGCCTGAAAATCAAATCTCCACCACTGTATATGAGATAATAAATAGATCAAAAGGTTTTTATTAGGGTTGTAACGGGGCTTGGGTTAAAAGGTGTGGATAAAGGCTTAATCGGAGGGTTAAAATCGATATTGAATTGACTAATTACCTAATCTAAAAATAATGAACTAAATATGAATATTTACATCGAATGAAAAGTAATAATACCACTATTGATAATTACTCTATAATAAAGAATATTTTCTTCACTTTAAAATTTGATAATACTTTAATACGAGCTTTTTTCTTCAACAATTGGAGTTTAATTGCTCTAAGCTCTTTTATTGAATAAACTTGGATTTTTTTTAAGAACAAACTAAGAAAAACTTAATAGAAGGAACTTTGATAATTGAAATAACCTAATTTGGCAATTGATCAAGTCAATTCTCGATAGAGGGGTAGTCAAAAGAATGTTGATAACAAATACAAATGGATTTTGGGATAATATTAGTGGGTGAGTCAATAAAAAGGTTGTTAGGAATCAACGGGGTTCACTAGGAATTATTTATGTAGGTAGGCTTTTTAGTGGAGTGAACGGGTTAAAACGTAAGTGCCTTTATCATCTTAGTATATCAAATCATTATTGTGGTCTCGTCATGCATAAGCGAGGCAAGTTCTAGAATAACAGTTCAAAGTTGACACACTCAATATCAATAAAAGTGAGCATGAAAAATAATATATATGCTCTATAAGGCTCAATATCTCGCAGAAATTATGGGTGTTTTTGACATCAATCCTTATAGATTTCAAATTTCAAAGTAATATTATATTTAGTTCAACAACCTATCAATTTTATTTTTGAAAATAGACTTATCATGCTTGATTCTCTAGTATTCTTCAAATTTAATCGTCAATGCATAATTAACTATGATTTGTTCTAAAACATATCAATAAAAATCATAAATCATAGAAATTTCATCCTAATTAATAATATGAGAAAAATACTTAAGATCAAGACTAATTTCGTGGTTTTGAGAATTATGCAAAAGTTAGGCACTATTACCCCACACTTAAGATGTACATTGTCCTCAATGTACAAAGATAGATAATGAAATTTATGTGCCAAATCAAAAAGATAAGTGGGGAAAATAATATTCCCTGAAATCTGGATGATCCCGGACGTCTTTGGTGGCAGTGATGGTGTTTTCTATGGGCCCGGTGGAGTGGCTACCAAGAAGCAATTTGCTAGATAAAGAAATTGGGTAGTTTGTGAAGATATAGCCAAGAGATCTCGAAGGCTATGGTGTGTGATTCCCTAGCAGCCTTTAGATCCTAAAACCATGAAACTACTATGAAATAAATTAAATTAAGCGAAAAGAAGTATAGATAAGGAAAATAAAGGAGATGAGAAAAGAAAATAGAACAAAAAGGTTTAGAGACCCTTGGCGTGTCAATTAAGTGAAGCTGCTGGCATGAACTCATGTTGAGGTTTCCTCTAAGGAGATGATGCTTATGTTTCTTCGGCATAATCTTTGTGTTGCTCAAGTGTCTTGGATCTTTTCTATGAATAGGAAGAAAAATTTGAAAGAAGAGAAGGAAGAAGGAATGTGGGAGAGAAGGGAAGGCTGTGGGGATTTAAATAAAATTTCAAATCTGGCTTGTTCCCACGCCCGTGTGCCGAGGGTGTGTCCATTCACACGGTTGCCTAGCACGGCCGTGGCTAATGGCATGTTGCTTCTTACACGCCCATTTCGAGAAAGTTAGTAGCTTCACACGGTTCATAGGCATGCCCATTCTATTCTTGTTGATACCCGTGCTTTAGGGTTGTTGGGCTCGTGGCGTCGAGGAGTGGTTGGACTGACTTGCACGGCCCTGCTCCTATCAGTGTGGTGGTTTTGGTGGTTCACACGGCCACGGACACGGCCGTGTGTAAGGCCGTGTGGTCTGGAAATCTGCACTTTTGTGTTAGTTTCCAACTAAATACTTAGGAAAGAAAGATGGAAAGAAAAGAAACTGAAAACAAATTTGAAAATAAATAGTGTTAATGTTCGGGTTTCCTCCCGAGAAGCGCTCGTTTATAGTCTTAAGCTAGACTGTCCTCATGTTTGAAAATTTCAGGGAGGTTTAAAGGTTTGAATATCTTCCCTCATGCTTGTGATTTTATTTTCATGACAAAGTTGGAGTCGAGAAGCATTTACCTTGAATTTATTGAATTTTGGGTTACTTACCTTGACTGTATTGTGGGGGAAGATTTCGTGTACCTTGGGAAGAATTTCTCCCTTTGCCCTCAAGTCTGTTGAAGTGATGTGAAGATCGGCTTTATCTAACAGCACTTGGTCTCCTATTTTAAAGTGATTGGATGTTCCTATGAGCTCTTTTGGTGGTTCCTTAGGTTTTACTTCGCGTGGATCCGGCTTTTCTTTGGTGTATATCTTCTGCTCTTCTAAATTATTGATTGTATGCTTCTATGTTGGCTCAATTTTGATGCTTCGTGATGTTTCTTGTGTTGGAGATTGAATAATTTGATTATCTATTGAAACGACTTTCTTATCTTTATCTTCTGTGGTTTTGGCTGAATCGAGAGCTTGAAGATTAATTGATTCATCTCCTACACGAAGTATGAGTTCTCCTGTGGCAACATCAATTTTAGTCTTGGCAGTTGCAAGAAAAGGTCTTCCTAAAATTAAAGGGATTGAATTTTCTCATCCATGTCTAAAACAACAAAATCTACTGGGAAAACAAATTTATCGATTTTGACTAAAACATCTTCAATAATGCCCCTAGGATTCTAACAGTTTTATCACTAGTTGAATACTCATCCTAGTTTGTTTGGGCTTCCTAGACCTAGTCGTTTAAACAAAGGCATAAGGCATAACATTCATACTTGCCCTAAATCAGCTAACGCATTATCAATAGTCAAATTACCAATTAAGCATGGAATCGTAAAACTCCCTGGATCTTTTAGTTTTTGTGGTAGCCTGTTCTGTAGCATTGCTGAGCATGTTGCATTTAATTCCACATGGTGCTCTTCATCTATTTTGCGTTTGTTCGTCAAGAGCTTGGTTAAGAATTTCCTTTCATCGGGCATCTGAAAAAGAGCTTCAAGAAGAGGTAAGTTAATATGTAATTTCTTCAAGAGTTTTAGAAACTTACCGAATTGTTCCTCTGAATCTTATTTTTTCAATGCTTCGGGATAAGGTATGCAAGGTTGGTATTCTTTGATTATTGGTTTTGTCTTTTCTTGAGCTACCTCGGTCTTATCCTTCTTTTATTGCGCTGATGTGGGTCTATCTACTTGTGTACCCTCTTGAGTTGTAATGGCTTGGATTTGCTCTTTTGGGTTTATTTCTGTGTTGCTTGGTAGACGTCCTTGTTGGCATTCAGTGAGGTGTCCCACTGACCTAGTAAGTTCTCCAACTTGATTCTCGAGTCCTTTCATCGACTTCTATTGTTCATCAACGCTTGTATCGATCTTTTGAAGACGAGATTACGTGGTTGGCATGAATTTTTCAAGATCTCTTCAAGGCTTGATTTTTTTTCCGTGGGTAGGGCTGATTTTGATAATTTGGAGGAGGTTCTTGCCTTTGAATTCCTTGATTTCCTTGTCCTCCCACGAAAAATTTGGGTGGTTCCTTCAACTGGGTTATAAGTATTACTATAAGGATTATTATTGGATCTGAAATTGTTACCTATATAGTTTGTCGCTTTCGTTTTTGCTCTGGTTGGTAGGGTGGGTACTCAAAGATTCGCCACATTCCGCTTGCTTCGTATTTCATTCTTGGATGTACTGCGAAGAACATAAATTATCAAGCTTTTATTCATTAACTCCACTGTGTTGATAGCATTGTCATTGCATCTATGTTGAAAACTCCGACTGATTTTGTCAGCTTTGCCCTTGTGATTTGCCATTGATAAGTGTTCAATGACATCTCCTCAATAAAATCGTAGGCTGCTTCAGGACTTTTGTTGTTCAGAGTTCCATCGGCTGATGAATCAATCATTTGCCTTGTTGAAGAATTCACACCATTGTAGAAAGTTTGGACTTGAAGCCACAAAGGTAATCCGTGGTGTGGGCATCTTCTTAGGAGATCCTTGTATCTTTCCCATGCATCATATAATGTTTCTACGTCATTCTACACAAAATAAGATATGTCATTCCTAAATTTGGCCGTTTTGGCTGGTGGAAAATACTTTAAAAGAAATTTTTAGGTCATTTGGTCCCATGTGGTGATTGACCCTCGTGGTAACGAGTTCAACCACTGCTTTGCTTTATTCCTTAATGAAAAAGGAAATAGCCGAAGACGTATGGCATTATCAAAAATGCCATTTATTTTGAAAGTATCACAGAACTCTAAGAAATTAGCTATATGAGTATTTGGATCTTCGTCCTACAATCCATCAAATTGAACAAACTGTTGAATCATTTGTATTGTGTTAGGTTTTAATTCAAAATTATTAGCGACTATAGCAGCCTCACAATACTAGATTCGCTCATGTCAAATTAGGTTTAGCATAATCATACATAATACGCGAGCATTCGATCTTCGCATCGATGGATTATTTTCGCCATCCTTGAAGAGGATTGGATCTGCTTTTGTTGTTCTTCTCTTTGGTAGTCTAGAGCTTGTCTAGTTTCTCTGCGATTTACGTGAGCGGTAAGCTTTAATATCACCGTCGTATTCTAATGGTCCTCTGGGTTTCTTCTAGTCATAAACTAGATGTACCTTGCAAGTTTAATAAAGAAAGAGGATTAGTAAAATTAGAAATTTAATAATAATAAAAATTAGAAATAATGGCTAAAGTAATAAAAATAGAGCTTTTGTAATATTTTAGAATTCCCCGGCAACGGCGCCAAAAACTTGATCACTGCAAAACAGTCTAGTTTTAAAATTTATAAAGGATAATCAAACCTGTAGACTAACTATGACAACGATAGAGGCAAGTGCATCTGTCGAACAGTAGTATAACTTTGGCAAGAATATCTTATCGAACCCAAGGAACCTAAAAGTACTACTACTCACTTTCTTCCTATTATTTAGCCTTAAATATGGAGTGATTAATTAACTTATCTAAGACTAATGAAATACTTAAACTAAATGCAAAGACAAAAGAATAAACTGGGAAAAGACTTTGGAAAACTCAGTTGATAAAAGCGATACCCTGGAAGAATCCACCTATGACTTCACTTATTATCTAACTTTCAATTCATATGATTTCTTTTACTTAACTTGATCCGTGAGACTCCCTAACCTATATTAAACCTTCTCTCAAGGCGAATAACGCCTAACCTTAGGTTAATTAGTGGAACTCTCCTTCTCTTATAATAACCCCTAAGGAAGCGAAGAATCGATCAATGGACTCCCATATTAGGTTTCACCCTAATCCGGCAAAATCTCGTAACCTATCTCTAGGTGCCCGATCAACTCCGCTTAATTATGCTAGATCTACTCTTAGGCGTGGTCTATTCCTCCTCCATCTAAGCACATCGATTAAATTGAGCAACATAATGAAGAAAAACTAAGTATTTATCATATAAACCAATAGATCAAATAATAAAATCCATCATAGGTTTCATCCCTTGGTATCTGGAGGATCTAGTTCATAATAAAATAAGAAAACATCTCAAGAGAAAAGATAAAACAAAACATAAGAAATCCCTAAAACCCCCTGAAGGAATTGAAGGAGAGATCCTCCGTCTTGAGTAGAATTCGACTCTTGAGATGGATCAACTGGCTATCTTCGAGTAATTCCCTAAACGAGTAAAGCTCGCGTAAAACTCGCTAAAACCGACGACTTTGAATTGCTTGCCTTGGATTGTTTATATAGACGTTTGGGATGCTTTACTTGGCTCATAAGTACTCGTAATTCAAGTGAAATTTGTCCTAAGTGTTTGAGTGGACTTAGGATTGCATTTCTTGGGCTCCAAGCATCCAATTCTGAGTGAAATTGCTCTTTCTCGTGGCAGGGGCACGACCTTGACACGCCCGTGTAAATCGTGGTTCAGCCCGTGTCTCCATCCTGTTGATTTAGGCACGGCTATGACACGCCCGTGCAATATCTGGGTAGAGGCCTTGCTTCGGGTCTGCCAATTGGGGCACGGCCGTGTGGCATGAAGTCCAGGCCATGTTGGACTTTTTGTCGACGAGGCACGGTCGTGTAAATCAGGGTGTGACCGTGTGCAATCTAAATATTGGGGCACGATCGTGTGCATGAAGTCCAGGCCGTACCGACTTCTTTGGTTGGCCCACTTTGGTCCGTTTTAAACCCGTTTTGTGTCCTTTTTATCCTTGGGTGCTTTCCTGAGTATAAAACATGAAAAGAAAGGATTAAGAGCACCTTTTTACATAAATTAAGGATAAATTCGTCCAAAAGCATACAAAATGTGGGATTAAAATATGTTACTTTTATGGTTTATCACCCACCGCACCTCGTTATTTTTGTCCCACGACCGTGCGAATCTCCAAATAACGCTAAGCCCCATTGTAATCGATGTCGTACACCCTTTCCCTTTCCATTTTATTATTATTATTTCTTTCTTTCTTTCTTTATTTTTATTATTTTTTAAAAGTATTATTTTTACTGTTATTTATTTATTTATTCTTGTTTATTTAATTTATTTAATTTGATTTTATGTTTATTCTTAATTTAATCCCAAACATTTTTATTATTTTATTTTATTTTTATTTTTTTCTATTGCCTTTAGTGTTATTCTGTTTATTATTTTTAGTCTTTGGTTTATTACTTTCATCTTCACTATCGTATTATTTAGGTTTATGTCTGATTATCACTTAGTTCTATTTTTGGTAATTATTATAGTTAATTTTGATATTTTTGAAATTATATTAGGATTTGATAATTCATTATTATTACATTCTTCTTGCTGCTACTTGTATGTGACGGTTGGATTCAACTATTTTCTTTTTAGCTTAGTGTTCGATCTCATGATTTCTGATTTTATGTTGAATTTTTGTTTTGTGCTTAGTTAAATTAATCCATTGTATCGATCCGTACTCTTGCTTTGACTACTAAAATTATTATTTGGTCATTTTTCTTGCAGGGCCTCCATGACAAACACACGTAGCAAGTCTAAGGTCACCATCCCCGCTTTGTGATCGTGTGTCAGAGTCTTAAAAATTTATAAAAAGAATGATCGAACCTGAAAACTAACTAAGGCAATGATGGAGGCAAGCGCACCTATTGAACAATAGTATAGTTTAATGACGAGACCGATTGTCGAACCCAAAGGAACCAAAAGTACTAATACTAACTTTCTTTTTATTATTTAGCCTAAGAATTAAGAGAGTTGTTATCTAATCTAAAATTAACTAATTACTAAGCTAAAGATGCGAAGACAAAGAGATTGAATTGGGGAAATACTTGAGGGAAAAACCAATTGATTAAGACAATACCCGAGGAAGAATCCACCTAGACTTCACTTGTTATCTAACTCTGAACTAGACGATTTATTCACTTGACTTGATCCGTAAGATTCCCTAATTTATATTAATACCTCTTTTGAGGCTACTAACGTCTAACCCTAGGTTGATTAATTGAAATCTCTTTCTAATTAAAACCCTAGAATTGTATTAACTCTATCTATGGGCTCCCATATTAGGTTTGACCCTAATCCGGCAGATTTTCGTCATCCTATTTCTAGGGTTGCCATCAACTCTGCTTAACTATGCTAGATCTACTCTTAAACATGGACTTTTGCTCCACTGCCTAAGCACATTAGTAGTTGGATTAATATCCTGAAATATGAAAGCAAGAATTAAGAACACATAGTTAAGAACAAATCAAGTATTTATCATACAACTCAGAAAACAATAACAAGATTAGTCTTAGGTTTCATCCCCCTCAGGTATTTGAGAGGTTCAGTTCATAATAATAAAAGAATACATCTCAGAAGAAAATATAAAACAAAACATAAAAAAACCCTAAAACCCCTGAAGGAATTGAAGGAGAAATCCTCAGTCTTGAGTATGATTCCGGCTTCTTGAGATGAATCAACTGGCTTTCTTCGAGTGAATCCCACAATTTGGCCCCTCTGACTTGGCTCATTGGCCTAGCTGAATGCTTTTAAAAGATTGGCCTCTAGGGTGTTTATATAGGCTTTTGGATTGGCTTTCTTTGCCTCTAAGTACCCTATTCCGAATAGAACTCTAATAAGTCACGTCAAGGACACGCTCATAGCATACGCCCATGCAACTCGAGGCCAGGCCGTGTTCAGGTCTGTTAATGAGGCACGTCCGTATGTTCTTGGGCCCAGGCTGTGCCGATTTCATAATTCGGCCCATTTACTCTATTTTCGGCTCGTTTCTTGTTCTTTTCATCCTTCGGTGCTTTCCTAAGTATAAAACATGAAAACAATGGATTAAGAGCACCAACTTCCATATTTAAAGGGATAAATCATCCAAAAGTATGCTAAATGTGGAATTAAAATATGTTCATATTATGGTTTATCACTTCGAAAAAGTAGAAGACACCTGGCGCGACCTCCTCCTCAAGCGCTTCCGTCGAGGCCCTCCACCTCTATATCCGATTTTCAGCAGGTCCCTATAAGGATTTATATCAGCTACTTCGACTACGACCACTCGACTTAGGCTGATGTATTGATTGGGCCATTTTGGAGCAGGTCTAATTAGCTGATCATGTTCGAGCCTTTATTGCTACAGCCCCGTGGGACCAGTTTTTCTCCATTATCGAGCCCACATACATGGAGCTGACTTTAGATTTCTGCTCTACATTTACTCTACAGCATGTGATGACAAATCATGACGAGCTGGGTACCATCACTTTCAGACACGGTGGCCTGGTGCGACATATGAATGTCCATAAGTTCGGCGTTGCTTTGGGATTGTACACTGAAGAGCTTATGAGTGCCGAGAACTTTCTACACCTACATCGACACATCTACTACTCGCCATCTCGTTGTTGGGTTAATCTTACGGCGAGCACGACACCTTATGACATGAGTCACTCGAAGGTGACTTATCTCCCTCTAGCTTTACGGTATATTCATGCCCTTTTAGCTTACACATTGACCGGTAGGAGGGAGAGCACTGGAGTCGTCAGTACCACCAATGCTTATTTTTTATGGAGCATAGCTACAGGGCATATTTTTTATTTAGCCTACTTCATCGCCCTCGCCTTCCTCCATCAGATAGTCTGCAACAGGAATGGTCTTATCTGTTTAGGCCCTTATGTGACTAGACTCGCTCGACACTTCGGTCTCCTCGACACACCGGAGCAGTCCTCCATGCTTACACTCATCGACCAGATGTCTCCACAGGGGATGTCGAGCATGACCCATATGAAGATGATCGAGCGACTTCGTGGAGTGGATCCTCCTCAGTACCGACTATTTCATTCTAACTCTCAAAATGAACCTAAGGACTTCACTGATGATGTCCCTTTCCATCACGAGGACCCACCTCATCCTCCACCTTCGAGTCACCATTCTGTTTCTTCTGCTGCTACATTATAGGACCTTTCCGAGCGATTCACTCGTTTCGAGCAGCATTGCTTTCAGAGGTTCAATAGTATTGACGCGACACTGCAGCAAATCTGTCAACACCTCCACATCTCTTCTTCGACACCGACGACTCACCCTACTGATGCCTCGAGCGATGAGGATCATTGATTTTATTTGTTTTATTTTAAATTTTCTTTTATTTTTTATGATTATCTTTATTTCTATTTTTAGTTTTTTTTTATTTTTATTCTCTTGTACTTCTTTTAATTATTATCTTTTGAACTATATTTTTATGGTTGTTTCTACTCGAGTTATAACCCATTAATCTTCTTCACTATTTGTGTTTATTTTCTTATTAGTTTGCTTGGAATCATGCACTACATCTAGATTTGTCTACAATTCCGCTTTTCACCATTTTGGCAATTTCATCCAATATTCAGGGCAATTTTAGTTTTCTCCCTCTCTTATGATGTTCTGTTTATACTGTGATTATATCTATTTGTACATTGAGGAAAATGTACATCTTAAGTGTGGGGAAGTTATTTATATAATTATTAGAAAATCCCTGAATTATGTCTCGTATTTAAGTAATTTTCTCATACTTCCATTAGAATAATTTTTTGTTGGTTTGGAATTTTTGTTGATGTATTTTAGATTAATTTGTCGATAATTGTGTATTGGTTGATTTAAACTTGAAGACATGAGAGAATCAAGCATGATAAGCTATTTTTCAGAAATTAAAAAGTTTAGGTTGTTTCCCTAAATTGAAGTATTACCTTGAAGTTTGAGATTGCAAGTTTGACATCAAAAACCATAAATTTTTGTGAGATTTTGAGCTTTTAAAGCATACATTTATCTTGCTCATTTTATTATTGGTTATGAGTGTGTCAATTTGATTTTTTATTCTAGAACTTGCTTCTATTATACATGTCAAGACCACACATTTGATTTGATATACTGAGATGATAAAGGCACTTAGGTTTTAACCCACTTACCCCATAAAAAGCCTACCTTTTTAATTAACCCTTAGTGAACCCCGTTGAGCCCGTTTCTTAATTTACCCATTAATGTTAACCCATAACTCATTTTTTGTTCATTAAGAAAATTTCCCATTTTATTGACTCCCTTTTTATCGAGATTTGATTTGGTTAGTTGCCTAACTATGCTCTTTTGTTTAATTTACTGAATTATTTCTTATTGTTAAAAAAATCGAAAAAATATATACATAAATATATTGATTATTATTTTAGTTCTATGATTGAGCTTGAACAGTTAAATTCATATTTTGAGAAGAAGCTTGTTTTCTTATTCTTGAATAGTTCTTGATTTATGCACTTGTTTTTAATTCAGCATTTTTTATTTTTCTAGTTTGGTAATTTATCAATTCGATCTCGATTTTAACCATATTTTTCGGCCTTTCTCCACACCCTTAACCTAAGCCCCATTACAACCTCTTAAAGACCTTTTGATTTGTATATCATCTCATTTTATAGTGGTGGAGATTTGATTTTCATGCAAGCCTATGGTAATGACTTTTCTTGTTTGACTATTGAGTGCTTATTCGTGAACCTTAAATACTTTGAGTGATTTGAGTGAATCTTTAGTGAGAATGTTGATTCTTGTAGATTTTGAATTAAAGGTAACTACTTAAATAAGGGGAGACACCTATGTTTTCGTATTTAAAAATGCTAGCTTGGATTGTTTGAGACTTTAGTGTTCTTTTGGTTGAATTGTCAATGCATGACTATTTGTGAATTATTTTGAGACATTATTGATGGGAATTTCAAGTTGAGAAATATTAATTTTAATGGGAGTTGAGGATTTTGCTTGAGGATAAGTAAACACTTAAGTGTGGAGATATTAGATAAGCTGTAAAAGTAACATATTTTAATCTCATTCTTAATGCATTTTGGATGATTAATTACTAATCCTTTAAATTCATGTTTCTATACTTAGAAGAGCATTTGGGAGTGAAAAGAGTGAAAAACGAGCCAAAATTGGACAAATAGAGCTGTTTTCAAGATCCACACGGGTAGGCCACACGCCCATGTGAGCCACATGGACTGGCCACATGCCCATGTGCTAGCCCGCGTCGATTTCGCACCCTGCTTCCCAAATACGTGGAAAAACCCAATTTTTAGGCTTTCTGAGTATTCTAAAGTCTATAAATACCAATTAGAAGAGGACCTAAGGGGGAAACTAGAAAAGATAAAAGAAAATACTCGAAGAACACCATCGAAATCAACTCGGAAGCGGATCTCCATCAAGATCGAAGATCTCCTTTTAATTTCTTTCGAAGTTTTATTGATTTTCTTTATGTCTTATAGTTATACTAACTTTGAGATGTTTCTATTCAGGATTATGAATTAAATTCCCTAGGTACCTAGGGAAGATGAAACCTATGATGAGTTTTATTGCTTGATTTCTGAATTACATGATAAATACTTGATTCTTGTTCTCAATTATGTATGCTTATTTCTTATTTTAATATTCCATAATATTAATTCATGTTTAATGTGCTTATTTCAGTGGACCAAAAGTCCCTGTTTAAGAGTAGATCTAGCATAATTGAGTGGAGTTGCATGCAATCCTAGAAATAGGACGACATAAATCTACCGGATTAGAGTCAAATCTAATAAGGGAATCCATAGATCGAGTTAATGCGACAATATGGGTTTTAATTAGAAAGAGATTTAAATTAATCAACCTAGAGTCAGTTGTTCTTACTCTCGAAAAAGATATTAACATAATTTAGAAATTTCTACGGATCAAGACACAAGTGAATAAATCATTTAATTCAGATTCATAATAATAGGTGAAGTCTAGGTGGATTCTATCCTGGGTATTGTCTATCTCATTGGTTATCTTCAGTTATTTTCCTATTTCATTCTCTATTGCGTTCTTAGTTAGATTAGTTTAGTAAATTTAGATTAAAAACAATCACTCCAATTTGACGGCTAAATAATAGAAAAATGGTAATCACTAGTACTTTTAGTCCTCGAGGATACGATATTCCGTACTCACCATAACTATACTATTGTTCAATAGGCGCGCTTGCCTTAGTCATATTTATAGTTAGTTTAGTGACCATCACTCCATATAATAGTCATTGAAATACAATAATATACATCCTTCAATACCTTAAAGGTATTCATGGACATGGTTTGTTATACGAAGATAAGGGGAATACATAAGTCATTGGGTATTTAAATGTTGATAGGGTAGGATCTCCTTATATAGAATGCTTACTTCATGATATTATGTCTTCATTGGAAGGAACCTAATATCATGGAAAGGTAAAAAAGCAAGATGTTATGGTAAGGTTAAGTGTAGAAACAGAGCATTGAGCCATGGCCTTAGTTACTTGTGAATTTATTTGGTTGAAACAACTTCTTCAGGAATCATGATGTGAAATTGACAGCCCAATAAAGTTGACATAATAATCAAGTAGAACTACATTCGACAACAAATCGGTGTTCCATAAAATGACAAAACACATAAAGATAGATTGTCACTTTGTGATGCAATGTATTACCTTTAGTTGTCAATTCTATTGATTAGTTAGCGCATATTCTCATTAAAGTTATTAGGAAATCTCGTATTGAGTATATATTTAACAAATTAGGACCATGTGATATATATATATATATATATATATGTTCCAACTTGAAAGGGTGTAATTTAAAGATTGTAATATTTAAAATTTTGTATTTTAGGTTGTAAATTTGAGATTGTGTTCTTTTGTATATTCTTAGATAAAAATAAATAGCACTCTAAGCTTGAGGGATAATTAAGCAAATTTTTCAAAATATAAACTCTTATTTTCTTTTCTTTTTTTCTTCTCTACTTTTCTTTCTTCCCCTTATTTTCTCATGGCTGCAATAGTTCAATAGCAACCTCTCTTCTCTCTCTTCCCTTCAATCTCTTCTAAATTTACATCATTGAAAATTCCAAAGCTAGTGATAATTATAATACTCCACCATGGCTTTGTCAAGACCTTGTCTGCCTCATCTCCTTCCATATCCCCCTCTTCCATTACCTAGACCCTTTCTTCCAAATTGACCTCCATGAGAAAGCATGTTTTTCCTCAACATGAAAGCTTATGTATTGTTCATGCACAAGCAAAGTGCTTTGCAGCTTATCAATGATTAACATGCTTATATCCTTAAGACTTCTTTATGGAGTACACAACATTATCAAACTTAGAAGAGTCATGAAACACAAGATCTTTTCAACATCTCCTTTGTCTTCACCATTTGCTTTCATCTTGTTAACAATGGTAAGAGTTTGAGCATTGTACTCATTCGCATTTTCTTCTATCTTCATGTGAAGTACCTCAAACTCTTCTTATGCACACTCAACTCATGTGAGACCTAGATATTTCTACTTCCTAGAATCTCATATGTCTTTTGTTGTATCTTTTTTGAGCATCGTCTCTAGGACCAAACTATTCCAGGCTTGAAAAAAAATATTCTTTCCTTTTGACTGTTTTAGCTTCTGATCACTGATGTTCTTTTGCGCTTTTATCATAACCACACCTTTTGTTGCTACAGGAATTTCATTCTCCACCGTGAGCATCACCTAATGGTAATGTCCATCAAATTTCAACAAGCAAAAGAACCTTCTGTTTTGACTACAAATCACTCAGAATCATTGTTATCGTCATATTTTGGTATAGCATTTGGAATAAAATAAAGCAAAACAACCCTGTTCATACCAAAATGCTTTAAATAGAAGAAAGCTTATAAAAACTGAAGTATGGGAAAAATTTGATGCATAGAAATTGAAACATTCTTAGCTCTATATATATCCTTAAATAATAAACTAAGCTAAAATTAACCTATGTAAAACAAATTAAAGATAAGACTGACAACCAATAATTCCTGTAACAATCACGAATCCCAATAAAATGGGAGTTTTTTTTTCAATCCCAATAAAATAGGAGTTTTATTGAATAAAAAATAACTGAATCCTAACAGAAACTAGGACAAACACCACTTTCTTTTTCCTTTTTTAAGTTTTGCTTGCAATAAGTAGACTTATGTATTACACTGCTTTTCATCCAATCATCGCCTTTATTTTGTCTGACTACAACTTTGAGTTCGATTTTAGAGATGATTTTGCTTCTACTGCAACACTCTGCAAAAGAAAAATAAAACTAATTTAATTTGATGCTTTTGTAATTTTTTCTTCACGATTTGTGTATTTAATCTGACAGTTATATTCCATACTCTATTTATGCAAATCATGCAGATCGATCCATATTTTTTATCAATATGATATAGACATTGGATTGAGTTGAAACTTAATGTGCATTATGAATGCAATTACATTGTTGAACCATTCAAACAAGCTTTAAAATAAGGATAAGAGTTCTTAGTTCTTACCAGTGGCATGCCTTTCATGGCTCTTTCTTCCAAATATCTCGATGGTTTAAAGTAGCTACCGTACATTTCTGACCATTTCTTGAGGCTCAAATAGATATGCTTCGACCCAACTGTATCTGCCCAGAACATGATACCACCACTGCAACCGAAGCGATTGTTTTATAAGACATGGAGAAAATAAGAGATCAAGTAACCAACCATAACATAGAGAGTGCAAGAAACCAAATTCATTTTCTTATAGCAAATAGTGACTGAATTTGGCAGGCAAACTATTAGCAAATACTGATTCTTAATAGCAGATCCTATAGCAGTTAACATTGGAACCATTAAATTCTCCAAACTTTAGAGACTATTCTTGAGTTTATGTTGCAGAAACTAAAAATTGGTGGCGAAGTAGTTACCGGTAGGATGGGAAGCTCATTTCGAGTACAGATGCAACATCAAGGTCTGATGCTCGAGCAACGACACCCTCATCCAAAACACGACATGCCTCGTTAATCGTTGGAAACAATACCATCTCGGTAATTTCTTCATCTGTAACTGATATAGGCTGTTGAATGAGACCCAACAAAAATAAATCAGAAAAACAACGGAAGATATAGAGTGTTTTTTTGTTCTTAACGCATTGGCACACAGAATGCTTCCAGCAGAGGAATGAGCCCCCAAGTGTACAAAATTTCTATGTCATACAACTTTTTCTTAAAGAAAAATAAAAGGCTAAATACCTTTCCACCAGGCATAATATTCATAAACTTTCTAGATTCATCAACAATAGGTAGCACTGATGGATCAGGTTTTGGCTTGCTTCCTTTTTCATGAACATAAAATCCTTTCCCGTTGCTTTTGCCTTAAACATCAAGAGAAAAAAAACCAATGATTCGAAATGCAAGACAATAAAAAATTATTAAAAACATGAACAGAAAGAAAAACCAAAAATTCTTTTTACCATTTCGTCCATTTTTCAACAAAAGTTCAGTCAATGGAGACCTGAATGTTCGATCAGGGAATGCATTTTCATATTCTTTCCCAGAAGCCTTGCCTAGTCTAAATCCACCCAAGTCTTGAAGCCTGCAAGTATTGCAATTGAAAAGAATAAATTATCACTATTCATTCAGAAGGCATTTCTACTTGCATTAATTTGAAATAGAGCTTCCCAAGTAATTTTGCATGGCACAAGTAACATAAACCATGCATGCGGGAGCAACTGGATTTGCACAAGTTAATGTTGCTATTATTATGCCAAAATCATCATTACCATTTCTATTTGGACCTATATGTAGTTTGTACTTGTATTTCACCCATTTTCTACCTCATAAAAGAGATTATCCATGAACCAATACACACATTAAACTCAAAAGTCGCATAAACTACTTTGGGAATGGGAAGAAACATACTGGAATGGACCTAAAGGAAAGCCGAAGTTCCTGATCGCTCTGTCAATTCTGAACAAGTCCACACCAAGATGGACCAAAAGATGTGGAATTTGGATATAGGGGAAGAATGTTCGATTAACAGCAAAGCCAGTGCAATTAAGAACCACAATAGGAACTTTCTTCATTATTTTCCCAACTGTTAGGAGATCAAGAATAACTTGCGGAGAAGTTTTCTCTGTTCGTATAATCTCCAGGAGAGGCATTATATGAGCAGGACTGTTCATCAGAGAATCATACAAAAAAGCCATTCAGATAACAAAGTAGTCAAGTCTTCGATAATACAAAAACATTTTAGTGTCAGTGCAACAAATTATAATTCATTTCAGTTAATAGCAGCACATGCATCCACTAAACCAGATGACGGTGGTGGTGATAAGGCAAACCTGACAGAAATTCATGTTAAAACAATTCATTTTATGTAATACGTAAGTCAGATTATTATGATGGTAATAATAAATACATTAGAATACAACTAAAACAAGTTTAACAACCTAAAAAAATGAGCCCCAATGATACGATCTTGTGATTTGGTCTTTTCTCCAATTACATTAAGGTCAATGGAGGATGTATTTGTAGCCAAAATGCAGCAATAAGAGCAGACCTTCTCGAGCTCGCTAAATATTTCTTGTTTCAATGGAATGTCCTCAATAACCGCCTGCAAAAGGAATAAATAATGAAGTAAACAACTTCAGCCAGTAAAGATAGTTAGGCATATATGCGTCTTATATTTTCTAAATCCTCTGATATCATAAAAAACCGAAGTTACTAAGTAAAATTTGATAAACAAAAAATTCAGACGTAAAACTTCGATTAGATCATTTTTATTCTGCCTCAAATTTCTGGACAGATCATGTCCTGCAAAAAAGATTGATGGTGCCAGGTTGCATATGCTTATTCTGAAGCTAAATCCTGTGTGGACTGGCTTGCTGGAAATGCTAGAGGACATCACTTATGTTTTCTTATTCACAATCTTCTTCCTGATAGCTTGAAGGCTTTGGTCAACGATGGCTGCTTGGGAAAGCAAACGCCTAGTTCTAAATTGGAGTGATCATACACACTTCTATAGACTCGAGTAAGAATAGAAAATTACTATGTTCCTTGGACTCAAGTCCAAGTATTGGGAATGAATATTTGGCTGGTCAAGAGCACTTCCAATTTTTCTAAGTTTGGACAAATACATGTATTTGAAGGGTCATATTATGATATTCCTGACCAGATATGCATTGGAAAATGAAGAGCTGGAACAATATAGGAAAATTCTGTTTGGCCAACTTGAGATTATCTTCTGATATACCAAATTAGCAAAGAGACAAAAGCAACCCAAGATTTTTAGCTGCTGAAGACAAAATATCCCACCTCTATGACCATATCCATTTCCTTAAATTCTGAATAGTCAGAAACTCCTTCGAGCAATGAAAGGGCTTTTCTCGCCTTATCCTGTGTCACTTTTCCTCTAGCTACCAGGCTTTGGATATTTGCTGCCACCAAAAGGAAAACATGTCATACTTGTGTTTGACACACATTCAAGCATAAGTATTGGGTATGATTCTACAATTATATGATAAAATGAGGGGGGAGAGGGGAGTGAGCATTCTTGCGAATATTCGTGTCATAATGTACTAAATTTCAGTAATCCAACCCTCCAACAGGCCTTTTGTAAAGATTAACATCCAAATATTATAATATCCTTAAAACTATAATATTCACAAATGGAGCACATAATGTATCAATGTAATAGCCACCTTCAACTGTTTTCATTCCTTTTAGAAGATATTCAGAGTTGATTTCCTTGAGGAAAACAGTTATGTTGCTAAGGATAAGAGATGTAGCAATTCCAGAGCCCATTATGCCTCCACCAATGATACCAACTTTCTTGACATGATTTGGTTTGAGGCCGACGTCAGTAATGTTTGGCACCTGAAGAAGCAAAAATTCATGGAAAATTTTGAACTGCTGAAACATTACAATTTCTCACTATCAACCAATCAACTTTCGTAATAAAAGCAATGGATTCCCTAATTGCAAAAGGATGGCAATGCATCAAGAACAGTTTTTAGAACTCACTCAATCCATCATTCAACTCAAAATCACTGCAAGAGGGAATCAAAGAGATAACAAATTCTAGGAATTATTAGTTACCTTTGCTGTAGCACGTTGGGAGAAAAAAAGATGAGTAAGAGCTTTCGTAGTGTTTGACTGAACTAATTCTTTGGACACTGCTGCCTCCTGTTACAATAAGAATGTATATGATATATTACAATCCAGATGTCGCAAGGCAAATTAACTAGAAGATTGTACGAGATGAAATAATGAAAATTGAAAGGTTAGAATCCAATAAAAGTTGTCTCCGAACATAACATACTGTGGTGGGAATAAATGGTTCTTCCTGAGATAGTCAGCTTTATGTTACTAGCATTAGGAAACAGCATAAACGTTGATGTTTAATGTCTAGTAAATGCAAGGCCTCCGAACCAAAATACCTTTAGAAGCCCTTTATATCCTCCAAGGAGAAGGCCCTCCTCAACGGCATCAAGGCATGCAAGGTGTTGAGGCATATTTGGAGCTGTCCTTTTGGCTTGTTCTCTAGCAGTTCTTAACAACTCCTGTGCTTCAGACAGGGATCCGATTTTGTCTGTCCTGTGGAGAGAACGCACCCATGGTTTACGTCCGTCAGAAATTTCCAAAGCGTGTAGTCGAGACACTCTAACTAACTCTTCAGAGGTTGCTATTTCAACAATAAGACCAAGCAACTTTCCTTCTTCAGACATTATTGGCTTAGAAAACTGTTAAGAGTAAGTTTAAACCGAATTAGATTTAATGACAAAAAAATTGCCTAGATAAATCATTTAACATGCAAAATTAGTTCCAGGAAAGAAGCATGGATGTCAAAAGGAAGTAACCATGGTTGGGGTCTCGTATTAAGAAGGAAAAGATGGTGGTTTTGTACTTCCAAAGCTTACTTGCACCAGTGAGTTCTATAATCATTCTATCAGAACCATTGAGCAAAATTAAATCCAGTGGGAAATGAATGATAGTTCAAAGATTTTATCACCAACCAGAAACAGGACTGCATGATGCCTCTAACCAAGCAAAAGAAACTAATGAGACAAAATTAAGGAATCAAGACCACATATTTTAATATGATGATCAATCACTATAATATGTCTCTGCTCTACCCATAACAGTCTTACCAACATCATTTCAATAGCCTTTGATACCCCAACAAGCCTTGGAAGACTTTGAGTACCTTAAAAAACAACCATATTACAGAACAAGTCAAAGTTTGTAAACCTCACCTCAACGAAAGTACTATTTCACCAGAAGAACAAAGCTATGTTTGAAGTTCCACATAAGAAAGCAGCCATACCTCCGAGTCCAGGAATCACCCCAAGTGACAACTCTGGCAACCCTAATTGAGTTTTTGGAGCAGCAATACGAGCATGGCAACCCTGTATGAGGTTGGAATAGAATGAAAGAATTCAGCTATGATTTTGACAATCAAAGTGGCTACAAAAGAAGTGAATCACCAGTGTTCCTCAGCAGAAAATACAAACCATTGCCAATTCTAAGCCACCACCAAGAGCCAATCCTTCAATAGCTGCAACAACTGGCTTCTTGCAATCTAGATTATGGAAGACCAACATTGGCATTTTCAAGATTACAATAGATCATTTTTGGATAATTACAAAAAATGAATTTAACCTGTTTCCTGAGAATGTCTTGTCCCTAAACCCTAAACTAGGTATTACTAAGGATATTATGAAATCAAGTTAGTTGTTTAAACCCTGGCAGGGTCTATACGTGTATTCCATATTCTTGAGATGTTTTAGGAAGTTTTGGCGTAGTGGACTCAATTATGATCAGATACCTGAAAGAATTAGTGTCATCAAATATGTTATTCTTGACATATGGCTATTACTACCAGTGACATAATAATTTTAAACTAGAAAGTATTTCCCTAGCGTGAACTGCAGCCTTCTTTAGTACAGAAGCTGACATGATACTAGATGCACTGAACTTATTTCACTTCTTCATGTCAACAAGGGATTTGGTGAATCCGAAGTATTAAGTTCCAGAAAATCATAAAGGCCAAGGACAAGTACGCACCCTCTATAGTCTTGAGAACAAGATCAATTGATTCAATTGTTCGATCCGAAGTATCACCTGTCATGCCAACATTTATTGATGCATACTTTAGTACTTCCAGAAAACGTATAAAACATGCAAACAAGTACAACCTTGATTGAAAAGGTGACAACCAACAATGAAGAACTCATACCGCTGGGATTCTGAAAAGCATTGATGTCAAAACCCCCTGAAAACCTTCCACCCTTGCCTTCAATTACCATGAGAAGGAAAGAATCAGCAAAAAATCTCCAGTATTAAAAACAACTTTTTAACATGACCACCTTTCCCGTGCTTGCACTTTGCTATGGTTCTTTTTCACAACAACTTTTTAACAACTCCAGATCCTCTTATGTATGGGTTTTAATATAATTTCTTGGCTTTTTCAAGGAAAAGGTATTCAATAAAATGAGCAAGGAACTCCAAAGCTCACCAGTCAAAACAATAGCTTTGACATCTCTTCTCCTAGTAGCCTCACCGAACTTCTCCTTCAGTGCGGCTAGCACTGTGTACCATCAGAAATTTAACAAAAAACATAAATAAATATATTTCCAAACGAATAAAACATCAAAAGAGAGAGAGAGAATCATAGTATAGATAAGTGAAGGATCAAAGGAGTGATAAGTTAAAGCATACTTGCAGCGTTGATGATATTCAAGGGAGGATTAGAGATGGAAATGACAGCGACACCATCGTTTCCAACCTCCATCGTCACTGCCATTGCCAGTGCTTTTTCTTCTGCCCTTTACTTTGTTTTTAATCTGGACAAGGAGAAGGGAGTTTAAAAAAAGAGGCTTGAATTTTAGACATGATTGAGTTGGCCACACAGAGATCTGTAGCTAGGGAGAGCCGACGAGCCACCGCTATTATTTTGTCTCGGTTGAATTCAATCTTTCGGATTTGGACTTTTTCAAATTTAATATTTTGTTTATATAAATGATATCATAACAACAACATTTCAGTATATGACCAAAAATAAACAAATATCGCAGTAACATTTTCAGGAAGTGAAATTTGCGGCACGTTTCATAAAATAAAATATTTAGATCTGAGCCATTTAAAAAAGTAAACCACTGTTTAAAGGTTAGACAAACTGTTTATAGGTTAGACAAATTGATTTGGAAAAAAAATATGGTTTTGAAAAATAGATTTGGACAAAAAAATAAGGTCTGTTAAAAAATAGGTCGGGTTCGAGTAAGGTATTTTTTATCTAGATCTAGTTTAGTCCGGCCCGAATTTATTAAAGGAAAAAAAATTATTTTTTTAATATTATTTTCTTATTATTTTTCTCCTTATTTTGACATTATTTTACTATTATGTTTTTATTATTTTGTTATTATTGTTTAGATATTATATAAACTTATTTTATTGTTAATTTTGTTATTATTTTAAAGACATTTATTAATTTTGTTATTATTTTAGAGGCATTTGCTTGTTAAGTTGCATCTATTTTAGTATTTTTAAAGTCTACATATTTTTAAAATTTATTTTCAATTTGTTGAAAAATATTTATTTTGATTTTTTAGTATTTTGATGTATTATATATATTTAAAATTATATAAAATAATATAAAAAATTAATACGGGCGGGTCGGACTGAGCTCGGGTTTTAACATTTTTATATAAATTTGGTTTGGGCAAAATTTTAGGCCCATTTTTTAAGTTCGGCCCGGTCCATTTACCCTCTAGATTAGAGGCAGCCATTTATGGTACTTTCTCTTTTCTTTTTTCTTTAACTAGAATTTTTGTATGTTTTTCATAATTTTTTTGGCACTTTTCCATGGGGTAAATATCTTAAATATACCAAAAAAAAAAAAAATTACGAAATTGGGACATTTTTAGAAAATTTACGGAAAAAAGTTCGTTTCCCCTCAAAACACGTCCACGTCGGTCAAGATTTTGAAGGAAATGCCAAGAAAACGCAACGTCCCCAAATGCTTGTCTGTGCAACGGTCAAAATTTTTTTGACTGTTGGGCCCAACGGTCAACTTTTTCCCTATAAAAACCCCCAACCCTTTTATTTTTTTCACACTTTAATCTTTCTCTATATTTTCTCTCAATTTTCTCTTAAAGTCCTTGAAATTTACTGTCAAATTTCAAAATAGTCATTTACTATTTACAAAAAAGTCCTTTTTAATTTTTTTAATATATATTTTTTTGAAAATTTTAAAATTTTCAATCGTATTACAATGGCCTGGGAATTACTTCGTCTAGACAACAAGCACATCTCCGTCGAGCAAATGAAAATGGTAAGTTTTAATTTTAATTTTTTAATATTATTTAATATTTTTTACAATTATGCAATTTTAATTAATTTTTATTTTATAATTTTTTAAACAGTCTGTAGATCGGGT
This sequence comes from Gossypium rotundifolium, assembly GCA_025506655.1. Taxonomy (NCBI): domain Eukaryota; kingdom Viridiplantae; phylum Streptophyta; class Magnoliopsida; order Malvales; family Malvaceae; genus Gossypium; species Gossypium rotundifolium. The sequence continues at coordinate 177,408,977 of CP106727.1, forward strand.
GTTAGAATGTTATATTCGCAACATGCATGGCCCTCCATCGCCGTTGATAAAGAATTACCTGCGGGAAGCGGGTTTTTGGCACGTGGCCATGATAGGCCGGGGGTTCAAGTTGGAGCCGCCTTTGATTAGTGCGTTGATAGAGAGGTGGAGACCCGAGACGCACACTTTTCATCTTTCATGCGGGGAGTGTACCATCACTCTGGAAGATGTGCAGTTGTAGTTGGGATTGCCGGTGGACGGATCGGTAGTCACCGGGTCCGCAACTTCTGGTGATTGGATGGTCGTATACTACGAGCTTCTGGGTGCCTTCCGGATAAAATTCATGGAGGTCGGATCGAGATGGCCTGGTTACGAGATACATTCCCGGAGTCGAATGAGGGTTCGACCGAAATAGAGCGAATACGGCATGCTCGGGCATACATTCTTCAGATAATTGAAGGCTATCTGATGCCGGACCTTTCTAGAAACCTCGTACACTTGAGATGGCTGTTGAAACTTGTTGATTTTAGAGCAACCGGTGAATTGAGTTGGGGGTCTGCCGTGCTATCGAGGTTGTATCGGGAGATGTGCGGGGCGACGCGGCCGAGTAAAGTGAAAATCGGAGGTTGCCTATCACTACTGCAGTCATGGGCATGGTTTCGATTTCCATTTTTACGTCCTCGACTTGACCACCCATATTCATTCCCACTGATAACGAGGTAAATTTAATGTTATATTTTGCAATTATTACGTAGATTTATAGTATAATTGTATGCTAAAAATTTATTTAATTAGGTGGAACCATTCATGAGTCATTTGGAATACCTACCTCGCTTAAAGATATCGGCTTCTATTGGACCAACGATCGGAATCAAAGTTTCAATTTCGTATTTATAATTTAGTATTTCAGATTTAGTGTCTAGTATTATGTATATAACTAATATTTTGATAATGTTAATATAGTTTCAATGGACACCGTCACGAGGATCCAAAAATTCGGCAAGAATTAGGAGGAGTTTTTGCAAAATTGAGCAGTTGGCGGTGAAGGTCCCATTGATCACCTATATCGTAGTGGAGATGCACCACGTCGGATCAAGTTCTGCGACAATTTGGATTTAACAACCGATTTCGATGCCACCTGAGGTGCTTAATGATGAGTACAAAGCGGTCTTACAGCAGTTGCACATGGATTGGCCAAGATTTTGGTCAGCACATATCAAAACGTGGAAGAACCGGTATGACTATTTACCTGATCGAGAATCGATCATCGTTCCAGAGTTAGCGTGCGTGCCGGAATACATGCCATGGTTTAGGATCCATGGTAAGCCGTATTTGTTGTCAGAAGAAGAGAGGCGACGGCAACTTCATCAACAAAAGGAATGTTGGGGCCCCTTAAATCCAAGGAGAAGGGGTGATGAAACGGGGCCATCAACAATGCCGACACAGTCACCGGGCCCATCAGTTCAATCGACGACACCGAAATCACAGCCTTTACCCTTTATGCCAGGTGCGTACCCTACCCCTTATATGTATCCTAACCCATATATGTTTCCTTTTCCCACCAGCCCAGGTTGGAATACATGGCCAGTTTCGAGTCCGTTCTCAACTACTCCGGCTGGTCACCGATCTTGAGGCCGTCATCGCGTGAGGGATCACAAGAGGCGCCGTTAGGGAGCACTTCTTTCTACCAACCTCCTTCGCCATACAGGATTCAGACACCCCCGCCGTGGTTTATGCAAACACCCTCGGTCGTTATTTTATCAAGGTGGGTCATCCTCGCAACACCCACAACTGGACCCGATCTTGGGAGGAATGGAATCCGCCCGAGGTTCCACGACCCCGAAAGTTAGAAGAAGGAGGAATCCGGTAGCAGAATCACGACCGCCCTGTGGTAACCGATTCGACCGACATCAACATTGATTCGGATGGGCTTTTTTATTTTTTAAATTGTAATTAAATTTTTTTTAATAAAAAAGAGTTGTTTTTTTATTTGTGTTTGTAATTTAATTTTAATATCTTCACGTAAGCGCTCTTACGTGGACGCGTTTTGCTGATGTGGCATAAAGCGCGTCCCCAGGGGAGCGCTTTACCCTTTCCTCAAATATTAGATATTTATTTTTAAAATTAAATTTTCAAAAAAATTAAAAAATTCTATTTTATAAAAGATATTAAAATTAAATTACAAAAACATATAAGCAACTATTATTTTATTAAATAAAAATTTAAAAATAAAAAATTCTTATTTATTAAATATATTAAAACTAAATTACAAGAAAATAAAAATAAAGAAAACTTCTTATTTATTAAATATATTAAAACTAAATTAAAAAATAAAAATAAAGAAAACTTCTTATTTATTAAATATATTAAAACTAAGTTACAATAAAATAAAAATAAAAAATAACTTCTTATTTTATTACATATATTAGAATTAGGTAAATATCCTAAATATACCAAGAAAATAAAAAATTACGAAATTGACCTGTTTTCTAGAAAATTTACGGAAAAGGCGTTTCCCTCAAAAGCGCCCACGTCACTGCGTTTTGAGGAATGTTAACAAAGCAGCCCTTGGGGACGCTTTGTGCCACCTCAAAAAGCGCGCCACGTGAAGCGCTTTTTGAGGAGGAAACTTGGCGATCCCGAGACGCGCTTTTCCCTTTCCTCAAATATTGGATATTTATTTTTAAAATTAAATTTAAAAAATTGAACAAATTCTATTTTATAAAAGATATTAAAATTAAATTACAAAAACATATAAGCAACTATTATTTTATTAAAAATTCTTATTTATTAAATATATTAAAACTAAATTACAAAAAAAAAAACTTCTTATTTTATTAAATATATTAAAACTAAATTGCAAAAAATAAAAATAAAAACAACTTCTTAGTTTATTATATATATTAAAATTAAATTACAATAAAATAAAAATAAAGAAAACTTTTATTTATTTAATATATTAAAACTAAATTACAAAAAAATAAAAATAAAGAAAACTTCTTATTTATTTAATATATTAAAACTAAATTATAAAAAATAAAAATAAAAACAACTTCTTATTTTATTACATATATTAAAATTAAATTACAATAAAAATTAAAAATTTCTATTTTAGTAAATATATTAAAATTAAATTACAATTAAAAATTAAACAATTATTATTTTATTAAATATATTAAAATTAAATTACAATTAAAAAATTAAACAACTATTATTTTATTAAATATATTAAAACTAAATTACAAAAATAAAAAATAAAAATAACTTTTATTTTATTAAAAAATTCAAATTAAATTATATACAAAAAAAATAAACAACTTCTATTTTAGTGAAGATATACAAATACAAATAAAAATAACTTTTTATTAAAAATAAAAAGATTTATTACAATTTAAAAATAAAAAGCGATCCAAATCAATGTTGATGCTTGGTTGAATTAGTGCCACAGGCGGTTGGCATTCTGTATTGGATTCCTCCTTCTTCTAGCTTCCTATGTGAGTCGTAGAACCTCGGAGATTTGGTTCCTCCCAAGTGGGTGCAGTTGTGGGTGTTGAGGATTACCCACCTTGATAAAATAACGACCCCAGAGGTGTTTGCATAAACCACGGCGGGGGTGTCTGAATCCCGTATGGCGAAGGAGGCTGATAGAAAGAAGTGCTCCCCGACGACGCCTCCTGTGATCCCTCACGCGACGACGGCCTCAAGATCGGCTGGCCAGCAAGAGTAGTAAGGAATGGACTCAAACCCGGCCATGCATTCCAACCTGGGCTGGGACTGGGAAAAGGAAACATATATGGGTTAGGATACATATAAGGGGTAGGGTACGCACCTGACATAAAGGGTAAAGGCTGTGATGTCGGTGTCGTCGGCTGAACTAGTGGGCCTAATGACTGTGTCGGCACTGTTGATGGCCCCGTCTCATCACCCCTTCTCCTTGGATTTAAGGGGCCCCGATGTTCCCTTTGTTGAATTAGTTGCCGTCGCCTCTCTTCTTCTGACAACAAATACGGCTTCCCATGAATCCTAAACCATGGCATGTATTTCGGCACGCACGTTAACTCAGAACGATGATCGGTTCCCGGTTAGGTAAATAGTCATACCGGTTCTCCCACGTCTCGATATAAGCTAACCAAAATCTTGACCAATCCATGTGCAACTGCTGTAAGTCCACTTTGTGCTCATCATCAAGCACCTCAGGTGGCACGGGAATCGGTTGTCGGAATCCAAATTGTCGCAGAACCCAATCTGATTGGTGCATCTCCACGGTCGCATAGGTGATCAATGGGACCTTCAAGTGCCAACTGCTCGGATTTTGCAAGAATTCCTCCAGAATTACTGCCCGAATTTTGGATCCTCGTATGGTGTCCATTGAAACTATATTAATATTACCAAAATATTAGTTATATACATAATACTAGACACTAAATACGAAATACTAAATTATAAATCTGAAATTTGAAACTTACTTGTGATTCGATGTTGGTTCAATAGAAGCCGTATATCTTCAAGCGAGATAGGTATTCAAAGCATGACTCGTGAATGGTTCCACCTAATTAAATAAATTTTAGCATACAATTATACTATAAATCTACGTAATAATTGTAAAATATAACATTAAATTTACCTCGTTATTAGTGGAAATGAATATGGGTGGTCGAGTCGAGGACGTAAAAATAGAAATCAAAACCATGCCAATGACTGCAGTAGTGATAGACAACCTTCGATTTTCGCTTTACTCGGTCGCGTCGCCCCGCACATCTCCCGATACAACCTCGATAGCACGGCAGACCCCCAACTTAGTTCACCGGCTGCTCTAAAATCAATAAGTTTCAGCAGCCATCTCAAGTGTACGAGGTTTCTAGAAAGGTTCGACATCAGATAGCCTCAAATTATCTGAAGAATGTATGCCCGAGCATGCCATATTTGCTCTATTTTGGTTGAACCCTCATTCGGCTCCGGGAATGTGTCTCGTAACTAGGCCATCTCGATCCGACCTCCCTGAATTTTATCTGGAATGGCACCTAGAAGCTCGTAGCATACGACCATCCAATCGCCAGAAGTTGCGGACCCGCTGACTACCGACCCTTCCACCGGCAATCCCAACTACAACTGCACATCTTCCAGAGTGATGGTACACTTTCCGCATGGAAGATGGAAAATGTTCGTCTCGGGTCTCCACCTCTCTATCAACGCACTGATCAAAGGCGGCTCCAACTTGAACCCCTACCTATCGTAACACTACGTGCCAAAAACCCGCTTCCCGCAGGTAATTCTCGATCAACGGCGATGGGGACCATGCATATTGCGAATATAACATTGCAACAACCGATCTACAGACTGTTTAAAAAATTATAAAATAAAAATTAATTAAAATTGCATAGACCCAAAAAATATTAAATAATATTAAAAATTAAAATTAAAACTTACCATTTGCATTTGCTCGACGGAGATGTGCTTGTTGTCTAGATGAAGTAATTCCCCGGCCATTGTAATACGATCGAAAATTTTAAAATTTTCTAAAAAAAATATATTAAAAAATTAAAAAGGGCTTTTTTTGTAATTAGTAAAGGACTATTTTAAAATTTGAGAGTAAATTTCAAGGACTTTGAGAGAAAATTGAGAGAAGGATTAAAGTGTGAAAAAAATAAAAGGGTTGGGGGTTTTTATAGGGAAAATTTTGACCGTTGGAGGCAAAGCGCGCCCCTAGGACGTGCTTTGTGCCACCTCAACAAAGTGCGTCCACGTAGGCGCGCTTTTGCTGAGGTGGCACAAAACGCGTCTCCAGGGGCGTGCTTTGCTGGCATTTCCCCTCAAAACGTGCTGACGTGGACGCGTTTTGATGGGAAATGGCCATTTTCCGTAAATTTTCTAAAAATCGGCCCAATTCCGTAAATTTTAAATTTTTTTGGTATATTTGAGTAATTTACCCAAATATTTGAGCTTATTAAATTTTTTGTATTTATTTAAAATTTTCAATATTTTTAAATTACTGTTATATATTGTGTACCAAATATTAGCATGAAAATTTAACAATTTAAAAGTTACCAATTTTTTGTCTACAAAATCTCATTGAAATTTTGTAAAATATTTTTTTACTTCAAAATTATATTTCTTATTTCAAATCCTTATTTCGAAACGATACCAAAAATTCTGAAATCATACCAAAACTATGAAAAATACCCAAAAATATGAGGAGTGTCAAAATTATGAGAATACCAAAATTAAAAGGGAATACTAAATACCAGGGAATACAAAATACAAGGGAATATAACAAAATATGAAGAAGTACTTAATATTATGTGGGAACACCAAATATTATAAAGGAATAAAAAATAAAAAGTAAAAAAAATCATGCAAAAATACTACAAATTATGAGGTAATACCAAAAATATCAGAAAATATAAAAACTTATGAGAGACTACAAAAAACATAAGAGAGTACAAGAGAATATTAAAAGCTCTAGGAGGATACCAAAATTGATTAGTCTTATTAAATTTAATTTATTTTTTCTTTTTCATTTCTTTAAATTATCATTATATCTAATTTTTCAATACTAAATATTATCATGAAAAATTAATAATTTAAAAGTTATTAATTTTTTCGTCTATAAAATTTCATTGAAATTTGTTAATATGCAAAATAATATTGTTATTTAGTCCAAAATTATATTTCTCATTCCAAATCTTTATTTGAAAGCATACAAAAATTACCAGGAAATACAAAAGAATATGAAAGTACCAAAAATATTAGGGATTATTAAAAAATATGAGGGAATACTAAAAGATATGAGTACCCAAAAATATTAGAGAGTACAAAATTATATGAGAATACCAAAAAACATGAGGGAATATAAAAAAATTATGAGGGATTACCAGAAATTTTATTTCAAGAAACAACGAAAAATTTCGAAAGTATACCAAAAATGCTTAGGGCATACAAAAATTATGAAGAAATATAAAAGAATGAGAAAGTACCAAAAAATACTAGGGATTATAAAAAATATGAGGGAATACTAAAAATACGAGTACCCAAAATATAAGAGAGTACAAAAATTATATATGAATACCAAAAAAAATGAGGGATTATAAAAAAAGGATTATAAAAATTAAGAGGAGTACCAAAATTTTATTTCGAGAGACTACAAAAATTTCGAAAGTATACCAAAAATTATTAGAGCATACAAAAATTACGAGAGAGCACCAAAATATTAAAATATGCATAAAAATTATAAAGGATACAAAAGTTATAAAGATATATTTTATTAAATATTTTGGTATTAACTTGTAACCTATTGAACAAGCATTTATTTTTTGACATAATTTTTAAAATTAGATATAGTCTCTCCCTAACCCATAAATAAGAGAATAATACACTTTAATGTATTCAAACTTACATCCCTCTTGTATTGATAACAATATTCGTACTAATCAAGTAAGATTCAATCAATAATTTTTATGAATGGTAAAAAGTAAATAAAAAAAACCTAACTAGGAATTTGTAATGATTGAGGCTACATTACATAGAAATTATACTTTATAAATATATAAATTATGTACAGTTGCGATAATTTATTTAATTGAGTAATGCTTTGTGTTGTTTCAATCAAAAGGGTTAAATTTGGCTATTAGTCCTTGTAGTTTGTGAAAGTTGTAGATTTAATTCTTCTACTTCAATTTTGATGTTTTAAGTTCTTTATTTTTCAAATTTTAAAATTTCAGTCCTCACAAAATGATAATTGTTAAATTCATTTAATTAAGTTATGCTATTTTCAAAATTTGATGCGCCAAATATTTTATTATAATGTAATATCATGTTAGCTTCTTATTTTCACATATTACATACTAAAAATTCATTTAATGGATTAACGACAAATCATTTGTGTCAAGATTGAATTTTCAAATTTTGAAAAGTTTAGGGACTTAGAATGCTCCAATTGGAAAATATAGACTATATCTACAAGTATACACACAATACAAGACTAATAATTGGATTTAACCAAATGTATTTAATTGCTATTATTTGGGTCTTCAAAATCCCAAAAGTACAAGACTAAAATTGACCAATTTGAAAGTGCAATGACTAAAAATAACCAAATTAAAGTATAGAGTTAAATCCACAACTTTACAAAGTACAAGGACTAACAACATAATTTAACCAAGAAAAATTTTGTGTTTGAAATTGATGGAACACTTAAGTTGTTTGATAAATTGAAAAAATTGAATCAATTGAAAATTAATATTTTAGTGGTTTAATTTTTAATCGCGTTTGATAATTCATAATAAAATATAAATTATAATTTTTTTAAAATGACAAAAGTGTAGAAAATGATAAGTAGCTAATGAACAATTTATTACTTAATGTAAAATTTTAAATTCTTTTTATTTTATTTCTTTTAAAATTATCATTTAAATACTTTATCTATAAAATTTTGAAAATTAAATTTATCAAATACTTTTAACTTCATGAACTATACCAAGCAAATTTTATAACTTAAGTACAATACTTAATTTTTCAACATTTAATTTTTCAAATTATCAACTTGCGATTAAATTTTTTAAGCAATGTATATTTTTGTTTTATTTTACTTGAAAAATTTTAAACATTTTAGTTAAATGTTTTAGGAATAATGTAATTTAGATATATCAATGTTTTTTAACTCATAAATTAAAATTAATAAATAAAAAATTATATTTATTTACGTACAAGATATAGCAAGAGGCAAGTGTCATGGGTTGTGTAAAGGAGCTCGCAACCATAACACATTTGAATGATATTTCTTGTTCGCAAGGGGTCACATGGCCCAATAGGATTGGCCCGTTGCTTGGAGAGATTGAAGGCCCATCTACAAAGCATGGCAAATATGGGAAGTAATCTTCGAAGATATACAATCTAAGAGAATTTGTAATTTTAGAAGATTTGATTTTATATATTGCTTTTAATCTTGTTCATTGATGTACTTTAATCTGTACCGTTAAATTTAGGGAGACTCAACTATAAATAGAGGCATCTCCCCCTCATTGTAATCATTTTATTCTTGAGTAATAGAATTCCTTGAGAGCATTCACTCAAACTCTTGTGCTTTTTCTTTTCAGTGGCTTTTCTCTTCTTTCGAGTTCTTTTTTTTAGTTGCTTCTGCATTACGTTGGTGCCTCAGAGGAATCCTGCGAGAATCCTCACTTTGTGAGAGTTAGGCTAATTTAGGTGCATTTGAAGCGAAGAAATCGTCTAAGGCCGCACATATTGCGAGATTGAAAGTCTAGCCTTATGATGGTATTTGAACTAAGGTTGCGAAGGCACCATTCAAGATGTCGAAAGAAGTTGTCAACCAGATTAAGCCAATGGAGACCCATGGTAGGGCCAGGAAAGCAAGTTGATCAAGGGACATGTTGTTGACTTTGGAAAATCGGGTGGTAAATCTCAAAGAGTCCATGGTAGACATGAGGGAGACGCTCGAGGTGGTTAAGGGATGCACTGATGAGTTGGATTCAATGAGGGATCTATTGGGAAATCTGCCCATATTGTAGTAAACATGTAACTATTTTCTATTTATTTGAATGATGAATAAATAAATAAAGTTAATTTCACATTTCACTATTATGTCTTTTATATTTTGCATGCATAGTGAAATTGTGGCAAACAAATATTAATTCATTGATTGTCTAAAGTTCAAACTGAATATAAGTGGCATTACAAAGAACGTTTACATTGCGAGAAAGACAACTTACTTCAGTGGATAATCTAAATGAGTCCATAATCTCGTAAAATAATCAAAGTGAGCATTTGATTTAAATACTAAGAAGGATTATTATGTCATCTTACAATTCCAATTGGGGAGATGGCTAGTCCTAGCAATCAGAGCAGTTAACTCCACAAGTAGAGACATAGATGTATTAATTGGTAGAATGATACATTGGACTGGACCCAAGATGAATTAATTATGAATTCGTTTGTGAATTAATTCACTTATGACGTTCATAGTGTGATTTACCTAAATCTTGAGTTAGTTACTGACCATGCGTGTGCAACTCATATGCTTTGATATAAGTGGAGACTTATGCTATAAAGATGATTAAGCCCATAATCGGTATGTTGGGTACATGACTTGTGTATGGCATGGCTTTACTAGCAACAGTGAAATTTATAGCTCAATTAAATAGTTAATGATATCCTCTAATTGGCATTGTGTGGATTGATAAATATAGAATGTGGGCACAGGTTGCTTCTTCTCGAACGATTCACAGTCATTTGTGCTTAAGTTTAATCATATAGCTGGAGTCGAGACATTCTACGAGTTTTGGGGAAGAAAGCCTAATAATCACGAGTCCTCTTTGCCCAAATTCAAGCCTAATGGTAATGGTGGGAGAGACAAAGACAAGCCAACAGTCTAATTCCTGAATTCTTTGTAGAGGCAATAGTTTGATTTTCAAATCAGTTAATATAGAACCATTATTATAATCAATAGTTTTCTTTCCAGATTCAGGTTGGATCAATACAAAACTTCCATCAGTAAGACTTTCAGCTGGTTATAACTCTCAGAGACATTTTCAAAGTTCCCAAATAAAAATGGAAAGGAGTTTACTCGGATCTATAAGAATCCCATTTGTCAAATTTACATAACCATGAAACCAACATCGCTGAACTAGAACTCACCTTTACTAACCTTCACATAATTTGTCTCTTAAGTAAAAACTGTAATAAAATTCTCAAATGCTGAACATGCTCAGAGTCTGTTTTAAAATAGGTCATAATATCATCAATAAACACAACTACGACAATATATATTTATATATATATCCAGATGAGACAGAAAAGCCTGATTCATCAAATTCATAGATTAACAGAAACATTGATTAGTCCAAGCAACATTATCAGAATTCATATAGCCATATCAAGTTTGAAAGCAGTTTCAATATACCACAATCTTTAACTTGCAACTGATAATAATTGGATCTGTATTTATCTTCGATAACACTGTTTTACCTTTTTAACTGATCAAACAGGTCGTCTATACAAGATAAAATATATTTATTCTTTGTCTTGAATTTATTAAATTTTCACATTCAGATAAAAATACCAATTTTTTAATTATAAATCTTTGATCCTATTTCTTAAGTATCAAGTAGATAGATATATAATATACTAAAAATATTTTACAATCGTCCAAATCATTTTATGTATAGAGATAACTGAAATAACTCTAGTTGTACTATCTGATTTACCAGACTCATTAAGATCATTTCATTAGTCTGACATTTCAAATCAATTCATTTTGGTCTACAGTCTACTACAGTATCATATAACCTTTAGCCAACTATTTCCAGAATAATGCCAAATTCATGAAATGGTAGTAACATCAGATCAACAGGAAAGTCACAATCATAGATTTTCAGTAGATAGTTTTGACATACCAAAATAACCATTACACACTGACCCATTGGATTATGACTTGAATCTCAAACTCAGTGGATTCAAGAAATTAATCCTTATATGTTACTAATGTAGTGCAAATATGCGAGTAAGTTGATCTAGTATCACCCAATGCATATACAATAAATAATATCGAAAAGATAGAACGTACCAGAAATAATATCAGATACGATAGCTCCAGATCTAACAACTATGTCTTCGATCCCACTACATTTAATTCTTGTGTTAATACTCTGACCAGGGCATTTATCTTTTTGAGACATAGATACTGTTTAACACTATTCACAAACACAATTTGTTTTTTTCTCCCATCATATTCATTAACCTGTTCAAATTCCTGTCTAGATGACGTTTGATAATATTTCTCTTTTTTGAATTCAAATCTAAATAGTCTCAGTTAATCCCGTCTCTCAGTACAATCATTGTTAATGTCAACCACCACTTATAAACCTTACCGTCTATCAAATACATGATACATCTGAGATAATCATTAAGGAAACAAGCCATATCCTCAAAATTCCCTGGATATATTTTCAACCCAATACCTAGTCCTAGTCAAAATCATCACATGTTTTACCACTTAATTCTTCAATATCATACCTTCTAATTAATTAATCGAAACCCATCGAACCATTTTAGTCTATTGAGGACTTAAGAATGCCATAAGGAACATATTAGGGGTAGAAGTTGTAAAGCCACTAAATTAACTTGCACTAATTCTTTAAGCCACTAATTCATTAAATCAAAAGACATTTTGTGTTCACAATCAGACATTTACAAACCAATAATACATAACTTACCTCCTGATAAAAAGTCAGAATATTACTTTTACCCTTTTTCCTCATCAAGGTCAATATGATCAGATTCTATTAACATTTATTAAATTTGTAAGAAATATTCTTACCCTTATTTTTCAAACAGTTGTAGAACCGTTATACTATGACTTGCACCAGAATTAGTAGTCGAAATGTTACTGTTAACTTCATTAGTTTCATCACGTTCAAAATCAGATGGCATTATTAAATTCTATAATGAAACATGGGTTAGATCGGACCAATCAACATCACACTATCAAAGGCTTATATGGCATGTACTTTCTAATCTTTAAACACATTACATTTGGTTCAAGAATCGACTAAACCGTAGCTTTGATACCACTAAATGTAACACCCTTATCCCGTTTTCGTTGCCGGAATAGGACACAAGATGTTACCAGTCAATTTGGAACAATTAATAACAGTTTACATTCAATAACCAATTCAATTCCATAATTACAAGTAATATTCAATATGAAAGAAACCATTCAGTTTAGGTCTTAAATCGAGCTTTCGAAGCTTTAAAAATAAATTATGGAAACTTAAGGACCAATTCGGAACAAATTAGAACATTTAGGAAGAAATTGAAAATTTTCAAGTCAGAGGTCACACGGCCATGTGTCTAGGCTTTGTAAAAGAGCCTAGCCCATGTGGCTGTAACATGGCCTTGTGACTATCTCACACGCCTGTGTGCATAGACTGTGTAACTCTTTGATTTAGATCATACGGTCGTGTCACAAGTCATGTGTCAACCCATGTAACAATCAAAATACCCTCACACGGTTGTGTCACAAGCCATGTGTCTACCCATGTGAAAACTGCACCTATACTGCTTTTACACACGCAAGCATATGCCCGTGTGGGTTTCCTGTTTGCTTCACATGACTATGTGACAGCCCGTGTCCCAGACTGTGTGTGCCCAAAAATGTCCAATTTCAAGCTTAATTTTCACCCATATGCTTAAGTACCTAAAACACATTCAATCACACAATTACATAGACCAAAACCAACTTCAATCATACTCAAACATGTCAATAAACTCAACCAATATGTTAACCAAAGTGTTATCATTAACATCTCAATACATTTCATCTCATTCCACTTCCAATTTGCAACTCAAGTACATTATATATACATACCATAACAACCATTGCATTACAAACTTTGAGTTATCACATAACCTAGCATTTCACACTTTTAACTATTAGTCCTATTTTATAACATGTAGGTTCTCACAAGTCATTCAAAACACGTCATAGCATAACATCTTACTCAAACTAAGTAACTGACATAAGTTATACATAGGGTCCTAATACATGCTATATACCAAAACCGAGAATTAAAATCTATCAAGGTTCCCGAATAGTGTAATCTTTGACATTGACCCGATCTTGTTAGTCTTCAAAACGTAATCTACAAAATGAACCAAATACAAGTAAGCTCGATTGAAACTTAGTAAGTTCGTTTTATAATTCAATAAAACTTTCCGATTGATCATAGCATCAACCAATATTAACATAGAGATTCCTAATATACACAACCTATTATAGTCATTACAACCAATTTAGTAGTTCAGTATGCTTAGTGGACTTCATTCAATTGAGCTTTATTTCAGTGTATCTGTAGATTTTACTCATTTGAGCTCCATTCAGTATAACAGTAGAATTTTCTCATTTGAGCTTCACATTAGTATAATAGTAAAATTTGCTCGTTTGAGCTACTTTCAATAGAATCATTAGGTATGGCTCGACAAATCATACTTTCAGTAGAATTAGTAGGTAAGGCTCGATGGCACATACATTTCAGTGGGATCGGTAGGTATGGCTCGAAAGCTCATACATTCCAGTAGATTCAGTAGGTATGACTTGAAAGCATTTACGTTTCAATAGATTCAATAGATATTGCTCGTATCAGCACCGACCAGTATATCAGTGGATATCGCTCGCTAAACTTCATTCGATATATTAAATAACATTCAATAATAGTATATTAACCAAGAATGTAAGAATTATTAGCAGCATAAATAAATGCACGAACTTATAGGATTGATTTGTAATGACTCATAGTATCTCAATTAGTGATCAATGTCATTTCAATTCATTATTTCCATTTCCAATTACACACATCAATATAATCCAACATTATGCAACTAAGTTCACATAATACATATGTAAATGTACTAAAATTAAACTGAACTAACTTACCTGACTAAATTGCAACAGTGACAAAGATACAGAGATTATTCGATACTTTTCTTTTTTCCTCAATTTTCAACTCGCTCTTGATCTAAAAATAATATTTTCATTCAATTAACTAATTCCAACAGTAAAATTAACTCATTTTATGCAATTAAGTCATTTTTGGCATTTTTACAAAATTATCCCTAATATTTCACTTTTATGCAATTTAGTCCCTAGCTCAAAACATGCAATTTAACCATTTTTATTCAAATTTCAGCTTAGCTGAATATTCAAGTTCCATTCTACAGCCCATTTTTGTAATTATTTTACATCAAGTCCTTGTACTTTTACTATTTTCACATTTTAGTTCTTGAACATTTAAATCAACAAAAACGACTTTACAAAATAGTCTTATTGAGCAACCAAACTTAATATTTTACCATAAAACTTCATGAACAACTCAAATTCGTCAATGGCACAATCCATAACATTTGACAGTTTTACAAATTAATATTCGGGTTAGCTAGATTGAGCTAATACGAGTTCAAAAACATAAAAATTACCAAAAATAGACAAAATTTACTCACCCAGATAGAGAATCTGTAACATCCCGAAATTGGGCCTAGTAGGATTGGGCCATTTGGACCTTGGGCTTTAGGAAAATTAGAATATTATTTTTTTATGTTGGCTTGGGTATGAATTTTGTGTGTTAGCATAGTCTTGTGAAGGCTAGATTTTAATTAGGAAGTTAGAATAAATTTTAGTATGGTTTATTTAATGAAGTAAGATTAAGTGAGCTTAGCACTTAAGTTAATTTAAGTGTTCATTTATAGCATAAGAGGAGTAAGTGGCAAGATGGTTAAGGAGCTTGAAAGGTAGCTTGAGGTTAGAGGTTCGAGTGGTATGTTTAGCATTTTAAAGGTTTACTTTTGTGTATTAGCATTGATGGCCGGTCAAACTTATTTATGATAGGTGGACTAATAACTTTTGGTAAGTTGAATTTTGTTTAAGGAAAGCTTAATTTATGGGATAAGATTCTTAAGGTTATGGAAGGATATCTTGAAGTTATGGTATATTGAGGGACAAAAGGCTTGGCTTGTGGAAAATGTTTTGGAAACAATTCCTATGCTTTTAGTGCTTGAATGTGGACTAGTATGGGTGTCTAGGGGTGGCCAAATTTTGTTAGGTAGCTTGGGGAATAGTTGGCCAATTCTCCTTTTGAACATCTTTTTGCATTTTGTTTTCCTCTCCAAAATCCTTTGTTTGGTAGAATGAGTATTGTACATTTTGTGCAAGTTTTGCTTTTGGTTAGTCTTCATTTTGTTTGAACCAAAATTTATATTTTCTTTCTCTCATCTTTTCCTTTGAAACCGAAAACATCTTTTGCACTTTTGTGCACTCTTTCTCCCATCTCTCTTCCTCTTTTCTTACTTTTGGTATTTGCTCAACATCACTTTTTCCTTTTTATTTTCTTCTTGACCGAACCTCTTTCTTTCCCAAATCCTCTTTTCTTTTCTTTTCTTCTATTATTTTTAAAATCGAATCCTCTCCCTCTCATTCTCATTTTCTTTGCTACTCACATACTCTATTTCTTTTTCTCCATAATATCTTTTGTTATCTTCATTCAAAACAATAGCGAATCTTCTTCCTCTCTTATAGTCTTTGTTTTGGCGAATATTCGAGGTAGTTTTCTCGATTTTTGTACAATCGGTTTTGAAAGATAGGCTCTTTGGGATTTTGGAAGCGATTGATTTAAGCCTATATATCTCTAGCAATCAAATTAAACGGATGCACATGTTAAAGCGGATGTACATGTTTTCTCAAATTAAACGCAAAATGTTTTAAAGTGCCATCGGGTACATTTGAAGTCTGTAAATAATTTGACTCAATAAATATTTTTAAACAAATTAAGTATGGTTTTTAACAAAGAGAATTGAAAATGAAAGGCAATTCGACTAAGTTTTAAAATGGTTTTCAAAATGTTTTCTCTGTAGCAAACCAAATTCGGTCATATTGTTTGGGCCGGGTTTGGGGTGTTACAAATTGGTATCAGAGCCCAGTTCAAAGCTCGACTGTGGGGGCCCAAGGCCCAAAAATATTTTTTTTAGTAGGTCTATTTGAAATATTTTGGTTTTGAAGAAGCATGCACCGAGTCTCCAGCACCTATCCGCCTGTAAGTACTCCTAACTTCGTATGATTTATTTTCTCAGAGAAGGGTAGGAAGCATGGAACGAGATAGTGATAAGTACTTTAAACTTTAGGACTAGTTACCCCAAACAAAGACATAAGACTTTAAGAGCCTAATTAAACAAACCTACGACCTAGTCGCCGAGTTAGGGTGTGGTAACCCTGCACGCATGTCTAGGATTGGATCCGAAAGAGCTTGGTAATTAAGGTCCCGTGACTCACCTCCTCTTCGCAGAATCCTACAGTGCGTAGCCGGTTCACCCTAACCAAGAGGACTCGGTCATAGGCTAAACACACTAAATAAAACCCGAAAGGGATTAACCCTGTTTTATGAAAACTCTAAGTTTTAAAAATCGTTATGATACTCCTATCAATAGCAGTAAAAAAAAATTATTTTGGAAAAATCTTCAAAATACTCCCGGTTTACCAAAATTACCAAAATGCCCCTAGTGGCAAAATTACGAAAATGCCCCGATTTCAATAAAATCTTCTTACTTTGCAAAAGTAGCCGAAAATCTTGTATTTCAAAATATATACACTGACTTTGGAAATTACAAAATTACCCCCGACTGACAAAATTACCAAAATACCCCTAGTTTTTAAAATTTCACCATACCTTTAAATTGAGAAATTCTCAAAAATACCCCTCAGTTTTAGAAAATACAAAATGTTTTCATTTATTAAAGTTTTAAAATTATCTTGATTTATTACAAAAATACCCTGTAGGAAAAATGACGAAGATACCCCTGGGTTAGAAACGGACAGAAATGCCCAAAGAGTGCATAGGTATGAAAGGTATTTAGGAATGGATGTACTTTTCTGTGTAAACTAGATAGAAGACTTAAAACTCTGTTTGATCGAAAGAATCTCTATTAAATTCTTTTCATAAAATTTCTTCGCGAATAACCAAGTGAAACATGTACTAATTCATAAAATTTCCTAATTAGATTAAAGTACGATAGTTAGAATGAGCTTTAGAGGACGTGGCCGTCGTGGACGCGGAAGGGGTAGGATGACCGTATCGGGACCTGTCAGGTCAGGTCAGGGATCTGAGAACGATATACCGCCACCACCACCCCCAACTTTTGGAGTAGAAAGCGAGGATCGACGGGTGATGACGCGATGTCTGGCGATCTTGCGGAGTTCGGAAAGGGTAGCTGGAATGGGTAGAGGTGGAGGAGCTCAAAATCGGTGCAGAGACTTGAGCTAACAGCTAAATTTTTCGAGGTGTATCTAGTGTAGCACCAAATAAGGTGAATATTGGCTAGAATCGTAGAAAGAATCATGGATGAGATAGATTTGACAAATGAGGAAACGAAAGGCGGTGTCGCTTCTCAAGGATGAGTCATATCGATGGTGGCTCACGGTTCGAGATAGTGCTACTACAGACGATCTTACTTGGGAGTATTTCAAAGCGCTTATCGGAAGAAGTATGTGGGCACTAGCTACATAGATCTGTGACAGTAAGGCATTCTGAGTTTGGTCCAGGAGTAAATCCAGTATCGAGTATGAGGTGAGTTCTTAAGATTGAGCCAATATCTTGGAGGTATTGTGGCTTGAACCAGCGATGTGTTCGATTCAAGATGGTTTGAAGGACGAGTGAGATTGTTGATTGCTCTACATCGGAGCGAGAGTTTGCTACTTTAGTTGAAAAGGCTAAGATAGCCGAAAGAATAAATGAATCTGGAAGGCGAACTATGATAGGAGTAAGCATAAGAGAGGTTCGAATCATCTAGGTCGTGAAGATTCTCGAAGAGGCTAGGCATGGCGGGTCGAATCAAAGGAGAGGCTGTGGTCGCTAATCGAGGACCAAGACGTGTAACCGATGTGGGAAATTTCATTGGGGCGAATGTTGGACCGGTGAGAGGGGTTGTTTTGAATGTGGGTCTTTGGATCACCGTGTGAGGGATTGTCCACGTAAGCAAGCCAGGAATCAGTCTGAAGGTCAAGGTCGGGCTCAGTTCAGAAAGGAGGGACCAGCACCGCAGAGAGGTCGTGGTAACGGTAGAGGTGGTAATGGCTCTAGTCGAGGCCGCGGAGCATTGGGCAGAGGTGCAAACAACACTGAGGCAAGACAGCCAGGTTTGGTGTATGCAACTAGACGTCGAGAGGAGGGCGACGCACCGGACATCATTACCAGTATGTTCTTGATCATTGAATTTCTATTTACCGCTTTGATTGTTAGTAGCGTTGTTAAGATCAGAGTGCGCAGCAAGAGCGTAGTGCGGTGAGTTAGACTGTACGATGGATCGCTAGTAGGAAATTTCGAGGACGAAATTTCTTTAAGGAGGGTAGAACTGTAACATCCCGAAATTGGGCCTAGTAGGATTGGGCCATTTGGACCTTGGGCTTTAGGAAAATTAGAATATTATTTTTTTGTGTTGGCTTGGGTATGAATTTTGTGTGTTAGCATAGTCTTGTGAAGGCTAGATTTTAATAAGGAAGTTAGAATAAATTTTAGTATGGTTTATTTAATGAAGTAAGATTAAGTGAGCTTAGCACTTAAGTTAATAAGTGTTCATTTATAGCATAAGAGGAGTAAGTGGCAAGATGGTTAAGGAGCTTGAAAGGTAGCTTAAGGTTAGAGGTTCGAGTGGTATGTTTAGCATTTTGAAGGTTTACTTTTGTGTATTAGCATTGATGGCCGGTCAAACTTATTTATGATAGGTGGACTAATAACTTTTGGTAAGTTGAATTTTTGTTTAAGGAAAGCTTAATTTATGGGATAAGATTCTTAAGGTTATGGAAGGATATCTTGAAGTTATGGTATATTGAGGGGACAAAAGGCTTGGCTTGTGGAAAATGTTTTGGAAACAATTCCTATGCTTTTAGTGCTTGAATGTGGACGGTATGGGTGTCTAGGGGGGTGGCCGAATTTTGTTAGGTAGCTTGGGGGGAATAGTTGGCCAATTCTCCTTTTGAACATCTTTTGCATTTTGTTTTCCCTCTCCAAAATCCTTTGTTTGGTAGAATGAGTATTGTACATTTTGTGCAAGTTTTGCTTTTGGTTAGTCTTCATTTTGATTGAACCAAAATTTATATTTTCTTTCTCTCATCTTTTCCTTTGAAACCGAAAACATCTTTTGCACTTTTGTGCACTCTTTCTCCCATCTCTCTTCCTCTTTTCTTCTTTCTCCCATCTCTCTTCCTCTTTTCTTACTTTTGGTATTTGCTCAACATCACTTTTTCCTTTTTATTTTCTTCTTGACCGAACCTCTTTCTTTCCCAAATCCTCTTTTCTTTTCTTTTCTTCTATTATTTTTAAAATCGAATCCTCTCCCTCTCATTCTCATTTTCTTTGCTACTCACATACTCTATTTCTTTTTCTCCATAATATCTTTTGTTATCTTCATTCAAAACCATAGCCGAATCTTCTTCCTCTCTTATAGTCTTTGTTTTGGCCGAATATTCAAGGGTAGTTTTCTCGATTTTTGTACAATCGGTTTTGAAAGATAGGCTCTTTGGGACTTTGGAAACGATTGATTTAAGCCCTATATCTCTCTAGCAATCAAAGGTTGGTAATTCAAAGGTGGTAAGGATTTATTTTAAGGGATTATTCTTTTGATTTTTCTAAAGCCGAAGGCTATTATTTAATGGTTGCCGATTGTAGGGAAGTGAAGCAGATTCATGTACCGGTTGCCGTAGTTAGTACTCGAAGGCGATTAGATGAGGTTTCGGGTTCATATGATAACCCCGTAGAATTATTTTGGTTTGGCCGAATAGGCCATGGCACTAACCTAGTGTTTGGCCGAATATAGGGGCAAGGAAAACTTGTGTGGCCGATTTGTCTATTCGGGATTTAGGACTCTTGTTAATATCAGGTGTGTACATACACACCTTATAACTTTTTAATATGCTAAGTGTTATATTATGCCTAATCGGTTTGTGTAGATATGGATGTAATACCATCATGGTATTAACAAGGATTCGGGTAAGTCTTTATTGCTATGAGATTTCTATTTGATGCTTTTGGGAAGCATGACACATTTGGTATGTGCAATATTTGATATATGGCAATGATAAATCTATGAATGTTGTTAAATAAACCTTTTAGCATGATTCTGTAAAAGTATGTAATTGATTGATGTGGGTTAAATGAGTGGAGGGGGCAGTGATATTCGTGTCGACGGACACCAGTGTTTTGGTAACACATTGTGACTACGGTCACCAGAGGTTTGGTACCTCCAGAGGTTTGGCACCTCATAGCGTCTCGTCCCTGTGGCTTAGCACCACCGTGGGTTGACCCCACTTTGAGATATGGGATTGACGCCAGTGATTTGGTATCACACGATGGGTTGGCCCCATCATTCGATTTGTGTCCTCGGACACGAGATTTAGTATCTCTAGTGATTTGGCATCACATTTGTGACTATAAGTCACCGGTGGTTTAGCACCACCGTGGTTTGGTACCACGGGGTAGAAAAGCGTTTGGATGGTTAGGATGGGTGCATCTTAAACTTATGCATATTAATTGGTTATGATTTGTGTATGTTGTTGCACTAAATTGGGAAGGGTTGCACATTGAGTCTTGGTGACTCACCTTCTCCTTTAATTTTTCGGTGACTCGTAGATTGCGGATGAGGAACCGGATGGACTCGAGTGGCCATGCGGTGGACATTTGATATAATGAACTTTAAATTTTAATTATTTTTCTATTGGTTTGTTTTATTTAAGATGTAATAAGGCCTCCTAGAATTATTTTTGTTATTCTTTGCATGTTTTGAATGTTTTGTTTAAACTATTTGATGATGTTAAAGCGGATGCACATGTTTTCTCAAATTAAGCATAAAATGTTTTAAAGTGCCATCGGGTACATTTGAAGTCTGTAAACAATTTGACTCAATAAATATTTTGAAACAAATTAAGTATGGTTTTTAACAAAGAGAATTGAAAATGAAAGGCAATTCGACTAAGTTTTAAAATGGTTTTCAAAATGTTTTCTCTGTAGCAAACCAAATTCGGTCATATTGTTTGGGCCGGGTTTGGGGTGTTACAGAATCAAAGTTAGCCGAAGCTTCCTCCTATGGTTTCTTAGGGTTCAGTTTCAATTTGTGAAGAAGAAGAAGAAATTAAAATGATTTTTAACTTATTTTATCTATTACATTTAACTTAATTCCCAATTTGCCAAATTGCCCTTTTAATTACTCATTAATTTTGACATTTTAAAGTCCAATATCGTCCACTATCTCTTCTAATGGTATATTTACCATTCAAGGAGGGTTCAATTGTACAATTGGTCTTTCAATTTTATTAAATTTTAACTAAACAAACTTATTTTTAATTTAATTCTAAACTAATTAGGACTAAAAGAGGAAATAGCCTAAAAGTTTGTGGATTTAATCATATCCACCACCGCTTGGACTTTTTGGTCATGCTTTAATTACCATTTTGGTCCCTTTACTATTTAAAATCTATAGCAATTAACTTTTACCTATTTTACAATTTAATCCTTTTACCTTAATTTAGCAGTAAATCATCAAAATTACCGAACTAAGCTTCAATTCACGTATAATACAACTCTATAAATATTTAATAAAAATATTTATGGCTTTAAATAATGGAAACAAGGTCTTAATACCTCGTTTTCAATAACCACTTGACTTTTGATTCGAACCATTTATACTAATTTTTTTTCAATTGGTTAAATTCATCAATCAAAATTCAATATGAAAATTATTATTGAATTGTATGATTTAAATACTAATTATACAAATTCAATTGTCGGATTTGTGATCTCGAACCATTATTTTCGACGCCACCATAAAACAGGCTGTTACAACTCTCCCCTTTTAAGAAATTTCGTCCTCGAAGTTTTACCTAGCAGTACCTATTTATTCTGAAACTTGCCTCATGAACTTTATCTTCTGTTTTACTACTCAATTCTGTCTCACTATTTATTTTTTCTTAATTTAATCAGTATAACAAGGTTTGACGTTTCCTAATTATCTTTAAACTTGAATATGTAGCATTGTAACATGTCTTCTAGAACCCGTATTACCACTCTGCTTGCCCATCTCCTTGTGGATGAAATGTTGTACTAAAATTAATTTAATGCTCAGAGCCTCGTAAAATTTACCCCAAAAATTTAGAAGTAAATATTGGATCAGTATAAATAATAATAAACATTAGCACTCCATGAAATATGACAATCTCTGGCACATATATGACTCAGTTCCTTTTGTGATGTAATTCCTGCTGAGTTGCCCAAGAAACTACCACCGAAGAGGGAGGTGGATCAAAGGATTGAATTTGTGCCCAACATGGAGACGCCGGCTAGGGCCCCATCTCGTATGTCTCTACCAAAATTAGAAGAGTTGCGAAAATAGTTGAATGAGCTTTTAGATGCTAGATTCAATAGGCCATCTAAATCTCCATTTGGTGAGCTAGTATTGTTTTAAAAGAAGCATGATGGGTCATTGAGAATGTGCATCAATTACCAAGTATTGAATAAGATCACTGTGAAGAATAAGTACCCAATTCCACTCATTGCAGATTTGTTTGATCAACATGGTAGCGTGAGATGGTTTACCAAGTTGGATTTGCGGTCGGGGTACCATCAAGTCAGAATAGTCGAAGAGGATGAGCTGAAGAAAACCCATATGAGTTTCTTGTGATGCCTTTTGGATTGACGAATTCTTTAGGTACATTTGGCACCCTAATTAATAAGGTGTTGGAAAAAAACCAGATTTGAAAACGATTTTCTTGCACAGCAAAAATTTAAAATTTTAAAAATCGACCTGATTTGTGATATTTATAGTAATAAACCCTAACTGAATGCACACTTGTGTTTTCTGATAAGTGGATCCTTGGTGTTTTTGGCTTTCAACCAAACGTCTTCTTTTCTATTCTCGTACCACAAACTACTTCAAGTGTGGGCTTGAACCAATTGAACCAAAACACAAAACTAGAAAAAAGTTTTCTTTTTGGGAGAAAACGAAAATTCTCTCTTCTTTAAAAAAATCTGGTAAAATTGTTATTTGGAAAAATGCTTTCAAAAGTTGAGAATAAATTCTCTCTATTTTCGACAGAATAACAATTTCTCAAAAGTTGTGTTAATAGCTTTACCGGTGGCATCTATTTATAGGAAGAGAAGGTAGAACCCTTGTAAAGTTGTATAGGTTTATTTTAACTAGAAAAATAGTATCCTACTTAGAGTAGGAGAGGAGTGAACGAATCACCCTTGTATTTATACTAAGGTTGCCACCCCCTTCATGTTGTATAAGGGATTTTGGGCCTCTATCATATCGGGTCCAATTATGAGTACTTTCTGAGCCTTTTTGACTCAGTACTTTGTAATGTGATCCAACCTAATTCAGTTTTTTATTTTCCATAATAAAATTTAATATTTACATATTAAATAAATTTCTCATCTCAATTTTACTCTAATAAAATTTTGACGATTTTATCCCTCGATAAAATTTTGACCATTTTACACCTGGTAAAATTTCGAGAAAATTCATTATCACAACTCAATATGTTCACTATAACCGAATAATTTATTTTCATTTTTGGGCTTCAAAATAGCTCAAAAATATAAACTCATTCTTCCATCATTTTTTAAGTAATCCTATATAGGATTGTAAATTTCCATTTTTGGAAACCTACATTCATTTTAGATTATTCCATTTCTCTATTTCAGAGAAAACCATAAACATTCCTAAATGTTTCTCATTTCGATTTTTCTATTTGTAACACCCCAAACCCGGCCTAGATATTATGGTCGTATCTGGCAATGTCACACGATAGTGTTTTTGAAACCTCGTTGTTACGATGAAAACATTCCATGTTATTATCTTTAGTAAACCTTCGTTAGAACTTAGGAAGTCGTCTTTATTCATTTAAAACATTTGTTTTGAAACATCCCTCATTGAATAAATCAATCTAGGTGATCATGCGTTTAGAAAATACTTTAACTTTTTTTGAAAAACGAATTTCCTATGACCAGCAAGTATAAATCCTTAAAGTAAAATAAATAAATAAATAAAACCCAAATTTAAAACCAAAGTCCCAGAGGTTCCTTAAATTACAACCTAAATAATCAATAATAAACAAATCATAACTTCTAAATTGAAAACCATGAAGTCCAAAAATTACTGTGGACACCGCTGAGTCCTCTGTTGCGCCGATCCGTCTAAGTCTGGGGATTACCTGTGCACATTAAACAAAAAGGGTAAGTTTACGTAAACTTAGTGTGTAATCCCGTAGAAACAAACAAACAATCAGTATTCATAGTGCACAGTTGAACAATCTTGGGCCTAAGTCCTTTTCAATATCAGTGACAGTTTGGAAATTAGCTCATCTCAAGACAAATGTCAAAAATGCAATAGGGCCTTAGCCCATCACAAGATGTCGATAGCGATAATGATTATGCAAGAGCAAAATCCTACCCAACCAGCCTCTACACACCATCTTCGTCCAACCCTACACTCAATGTGGGGGATATAATCAACCGACCCAACCCTACACTCCAAGTAGTACCGAATGCATCACAAAATAGTAGTTTGCAGTTGAGCTGCCAGTAAATTAGGCTTAAAGCTTTTCAGCACACTTCCTCCGAATAACAACCCCAACCCAATGCAATGCAACATACAATGGATGATATGTTATTATGCAATTTCAGTACATATATTCAGTTCAAATATTAACATGCTCAGTACATATATCATTCTGTCAATTTCACATATCTAGGGGTCTAAGTAGTGCTTACCGACCCTATAGTATGTTCACAGTCGACTTGGGCGACTCGTGCAACCTTAAAAAAATTTCGGTAAAAATGGGCCCACATGCCCATGTGATCTGCCCGTGTGGCCCACTCGGCCCAAATTGGCCTTGGCCGTGTGATCCATTTTTAAAGTAACCCATACTAGCTCAATACTCATATATTTTTTCACTATTTACTTATATGTTCATTCAAAGTTGTCTACTTGAGTCATTATCACTAAATTATTTATATCTCGAGCTACAGAACTCCAAATTAAGATCTACTTGATGTTTTTGAAACTAGACTCAAACACCTTTCTACCATAAAATTTTTAGAATTTATAGCTTATCAAATAAGTACAGTAAAATCTTTAAAGTTATCCCTATGCTGTTGTTTAAAAGCTTCATCCTTTCCTTACTAAAAATTATTTATCTCTTAGTATGGAATTTAGATGATGTTTCTGTTTGTTTCTCTCAAAATGGACTCATTAAGGATTTAAACATACTAATTATTTTTTTACAATTTTTGATGATTTTCCTAAGTCAGAAAAGGGGAACCCGAAATCATTCTGACCTTGTCTCACAAAATTTATTATATCTCATGATTTACAATTCCATTGTTTACACTGTTTCTTCCATGAAAAACTAGACTCAATAAAATTTAATTTCATATTTTATTCAACCTCTAAATCAATTCCCACTATTTTTGATGATTTTTCAAAATTAGACTACTGCTTCTGTCTAAAACTATTTTAGTTCAAAATGTTGATTTCCAAGTTTATAACACCCTTATTTTCTTTCTCTACAATTTTTTGCATCATTTTCTCTTATTTTTCGATAGCAAGCAATTTTGGCTTTTCGTGAATCCCATTTTTGCGTTTTGGGTACACACCTGGTATCGATTCGCTGTGCAAAGTAACTCGAGCCTTCAAAAACCTATATTTGACCAATATATTCCTTAATTAATCACTTGATTCATCAATCAAACCAAATATCCCCAACATAAAACTCGAGAAACTAAACCAACGACGATTTAAAAACTTACCGTGACTAATCCGATAACCAGTCGTCTCCACACACTGGAATATTCACTTAAAACCTTTGAACAACACCTAAACGAGAGTAAAACGAACCCTTTGTTAATTGCCTACTTGAAATAAAATAACTAAAGCCGAAAAAATTCCACTTACCAAAACTGTAACACCCCTAAACCCGGCCTAGACGTTATGGCTGAATCTGGTGATGTCACATGATAGTGCTTTAGAAATCGCAATGATGTTAAGACCATTTCCTAGGTTGTAACACTTTTCATTATCTTATGCTAACTTCAAAAACGTGTCATTCGTTTTCAATCATTATCCATTTTCAGAACGTTATACTTTGCGGAAGCTTTTTAAAATAGTTTGTGAATTTGTGTGTATTTTGATAAAATATTTCTTTGTATTGAAATCTCGAGTTTTCCTACTAATAGCAGTAAAACCATAAACGTTGCAAATCCAAAATTTAAACAAAACACGTAATGGCCATAATTACATTAAAATTTCGCAAATAAAAAATTAAAACCATGATAAGTATAAACCATAAATCTACCGTGAGGTAGTAGCAGTGGTCACTGTCGAGTTCTTCGCTGCACCGATCCATCTAACGCTGGGGATTACCTGGACAGATTAAACAAAAAAGGGTGAGTTTCGCAACTCAGTGTGATCCCCACTAATACCAAACGTACAAAGTAATCACCAGATACCAGAAATCACAGCTGGGCGGAGCCTATTACAGAAGCAGTTTGGGCCTTAGACCACTCGGATGCAGAATCTAATATATACAATAGGGCCAAAGCCCATTCAGATATAGAGTCAGAAATATATTAGGGCCTCAGCCCAATCAAATACAGAATGCAGATCAGAATATCAGAATCCTACCCACCAGCCTCTACACACCATCTCTGTCTAGCCCTATACATCATGTGGGGATATAATCAACCCACCCATACACCATACCTACACACCATACTGTACCAAGATGCAGAACATAAACATAATAATGTAGCTGAGCTGCCAGATAATAGGCTTAAGGCCTTTCAGACACTTCCTTTGAAATATCATCCACCCTCCCTAATGCAATGCAACATACCAAATATGACATGCAACATGCAAATAACCGATCATACATTTAGTTCAATACAGATACCATGCTCAGTCAGACATCATATAATTAGATCACATAAATAAGGGTCTAAGTAACACTTACCGACCCTACAGTAGGTCCAAAGTCGACTTGGGCGACCTGTACAACCTTACAGTTCATATCAGAAAAATGGGCTCACATGCCCATGTGGCCTGCCTGTGTGGGCCTACAAGCCTCCACACGGCCTGGACCAAAATTTCACACGCCCGTGTGGTTCACCCGTGTTAGCCCACAAGGCCCAATAGGTCAAGCTCGTGTGTGGCACACGGCCTTGCCCTTCCATTAAACTGCCATGTCACTTGTGCACAGCCTGGCTCGTCGATCGCACGGCTTGTCTCGTCGATCACACGGCCGTGTTGTGGCTCACAGCCTTGCACACGGCCTCCCACACTGCCGTGTGGCATCGACAGAATCAGTTTTTGGCTTTGGCCGATTATCATTTTCTGTGTTTTCGGGTACACACCTGGTTCGTTTTCGATGCTTAATCACTCCCGAGCACTCCAGAACCTATATTCGACAATTGGAAACTCAATCACAGTCACTTAATCTGAATTACTTACCATAGTCAATTCCCAAAACTATCGACAATCTTACCTAGCTTGAGCAACCCCAGTTTTTCCCACGATCACAGTGTCAATTGAGATCTACCAGCCCCTTGATCATCTCTTAAGTACCAAATGAAACCCAGTAAACAATGATTCATAATTCCAAAACAATAATTTACCACTATACTTACCAAAAACGCGAAAAGAGAACCTAAGCGGTGGATTGCAGAGACCAAGCGACAAAAAGAAAGCGATTGTAAACAGTAAAAAGAGGGGAAATTTGACAGCAAGGTAGAGAGGAAAAGGAAGTGGAATAGCTGAATTTTGAAAAAAGAAAGTAGAGTAATCAGAATTAGGTTTTCTGGTAAACCCCAACTCAAACTCCCTTAATTCTCTCCACCAATTCCCCACTACTCAAATTTTCAATAAAACTCAAACTCTAGTCAAATTTTGCAGCAAAAATACTATCTCTTACCGTCCCAAGGAATCGAACACAAGACCTCCAACACACCAACACTTCACTTAACCACCAGACCAGTAGGCCCATTCTGATATCTTTTACTAACAATAACTTAAAAGCCTACCAACCCCAGTGAGAGCTTTATTCATAAAAATGCCAGAATTTACCCAAGTGGTGACTTGAACTTGGGACCTCCCACACACACCCAGAACAGATAACCACTAAAGCAGACAGATATTTGTGTCAATTAATTTTAGAAACACAAATAGATATTTTTGTGCTCCAAAATCACATAAGCTAGAATTAAAGAAATTTGGGGCGTTATGAAACAGATGAAGTCAAAAGTTACATCCAAATAGATGACTAGAAAAAAATACAGAAACAAAAAGAGAAGGGAAATAGAAGAAACAAGATTCGGCCAAAGGGGAACAAAAACCAAAAGTGAACAAGAATGGAGAAGAAACGGCAGAGAAACAAAAGTCTAACGTCAGAAAATTTGTTGGGAAAAAATGAAAATAGAAAACTGATAAGAAGAAAATCTTATTTTGATAACTTCTCCCCAATTATCTCATAAAAACACTCCCTATTAACCAAATAAAACATAACTACTCATCAGTCCAGTTTAATTTGAACTCTACCATGCCACATGCCTCAAACAAAAATTAGTTCCCCTGCTTGCGTAGGGACTCGAACACAGGACCTCCTACACACAAACACTCCACTTAACCACCAGACTAGCAGACCCATTTTGATATATTTTTACCAACAATCAAATAAAAGCCTACTGAACAACAGTAAGGCCTAATTCATTCACCAAAGTTTTCCCAAGCGAAGGCTTGAACTTGGGACCTTCCAAACACTTCCAGAACATATAACCACTAAAAAGCTGACAGATATTTGTGTCATATTTTCACAATAACGAAATTAGAAATTTTGGGGCATTATACTATTCATTTTGTTCATTTTTATTCAAACAGCAATTCATTATGGTTTCCATTAGCTAGTAGAGGATCGATTGGACATATTTAGTTGAGGCTCAAATGATTTATAATTAAGTTTCGAATTTTATCCTATTAAATTTAAACTTATTTATTCATGAAGTCTTTCCATTATAGTATCGTGACTAAGCTCTCCCCAATAACATACCATTACAAAAGAAATTACTCAGTGCTCATCCAATGGCCTTGTCAAAAGTGTGTTACCCTCATATGATATCATTAATCTCTTTGGGATGATATCCGTTCTCACAACATGATCATATTTTATCTCATAGTAACCATTACATCATTTTTCATGAAAAGTCAATCACTATCAAATAGTGATCAAGTCATCTATCACAAAGATGGATGACCCATGGTCACATTTACTTGTCATCAACTATGTAATACCAACGAGAGGATATCATCTACCCATATTTTGGGCTATGAATTCTACTGTTATGAATGAAACTATATACTGCAGAAGTCGTACCCCAATGCACCATTTTTTGGTTCATTATCTTTTTTAACTCATGCTTTTACTTACATTAAAGTGTACGAGTCATACATACATAGTCTTCCATCCACTCAGGATTTAGTAATGCCACACTATGAATGTTATAAGTGAATAAATCCATAAATAGATTCAGGATCTATTCTATTTGGGTCATATCTGATGTATTGTTAGTCTAGTCAACCACATCTATGTCTCTATCTTCTAGGATTCATTCGCTCCGATGCCCAAAACAAGTCATCTCTCCAATTGGACTTGATAGACAACATATTAGTCTTTCAATTGGTTTGCTCATTTTCTATTAGACTAAGGACATGTTTAGGTTTGTCAAGTGATACAAGCTGTCTTTTCATATTACGATCTGACCACGTAATACCGCTTAGTATTAGTTAAAAATTAGACAACCAATGAGCAATATTTTCTTCCATTTTGCTTTGCATGCAAAAACCATGTGAGAAAAATTATACAAGTATATTAATGTAATTAATTAATTTGTTTTATTAACCAATTGTTCAAAAAAAATTACAAATGTGTATTGACGAAAATACTACCTTAGGACACTAGACCCAACATAAGGTACTTCAACCATTCCTAAATCGTTTTGTGGTTGTTTATCTTGATGATATTGTGGTGTGGAGTAAGTTGCTTGAGGAACATGTGAAACATTTGAGGGAGGTGTTCCATACTTTACGGGAAAATGAGCTATATGTTAAAGAGAAGAAATGTTCATTTGCCCAACGCGAGGTATAGTTTTTAGGCCACGTTGTGTGTAACACCCCTAACCCGTCTCCGTCGTCAAATTAGGGTTACAAAGAATTACCAAACAATCATAACAATGTTTAACATCAAAACATCTCAATAAAATTATTTAACACTAATTAAATAAATCTCATTCAAAACCTATCAAACATATGCATTTGGGCCCTAACTCAGGCCTTTGAGGCCTAAAAATAGTTTAGAAACAATTCGAGATTAATTTGAAACAATTTAAAAGATTTGGGAAAACTGAAAAAATTGAAAATAGAGGTCACAAGGCCGTGTGACATAACCCACGCCATGTAAGAATCGAATAAAGGGACACATGGCCGTGTCCCAGCCCGTGTCTCCACCCGTGTATCTTTCTAACTTGCTACACATAACCGTGTCGCAAGCGATGTGTTAGGCCTTGTAACTCACTTACTTAAAATACTAAGAATTTACAAATGACACATGGCCATGTGACAGACCATGTCTCAGGCCGCGTGCTCTATAATTTGACCCTAATTCAAGCCATTCCAAGACCAAAACACACCTAACCATCCATCCCATTTGTGCACACATTCAATTGACCTAAGCATCATTCAAACACTTATAAACATACCACTTCAAACATCCTATTTCATCTAACCCATATGCCATTCAAACACACCACATCCATACCAAAACATCAATGATCAAATCAAAGCAATATAGCCACATTTCAAGCATAGAACCTAGTTCATTTATCTACCAAGTGATATCACATATGGCCATTTACATGCCATCACAAACATACCAAAAAGGACCATATATTCCAAGTACCTAAAAATGGTCAAAATAACCATTCCAAAACATGCCATTATACCATATACTATCTAGATCCTATGGAGTATATAGGAAGATTCATTCACCTATATTTGCAACTATTATTCATACCAACATTTACCTTATTAACCACAACAAGCTTGACACAACTCAAGACAAGAAAATTTCACTTGAATAATCTTTCAACCCTATTACATGCCATTTATAACCATTAACCAAAATAACCATAAATACCAATATATCGAGTAGATAGTGTGGCGGTACTCTAACGAGATTCCAGTCGACTGAGCTTCCCGATAATCTACAAGATAGAGAAAACGATTACTTAAGCATTTAATGCTTAGTAAATCCGTATAGGCGAGACTTAATTTACCAATCATATTAAATTAAAAAATCAAACTTATTCTCATCAAGTCATATGCCAAACTTTATTTCCTATACACATCACCTCATAAGGTTAGTAAATATATCATTACATATAAATCCCAAGTAACTCATGGCATATACATGATAAACATTTAGGCTTCATCCATAATCCATCACCTATACATATGTCCTTTATACATACTTTCCATTGAAATCATATGGTTAATATATAGTAAGTAAACAATAAATCTATAAAACAAAACATTTATTAAAAATAGATTCCATGCATATTCCATCCATCACTCAATAAATTATCAACCATTCTCATGTTGTATATGCATATTCACTTTTTCCTGTCATATAAACATTAGTAACATTAAATTTTCATACATGCCTTTCCACTAACCTTTACTTACCTATTGAACCATATAGAAAAACATTGGATACTCGGGAATGCTCACATATAGTGTGCCTTTTTATGTAACCATAACCTTTCCTTTCCTTTAGTGCTCACATGAGCTAAGGGTCAAAATGTTAGCTACACAATACTGCTCACACGAGCTGTGGAGTATCTGCAACAAATGTAGGATGTCAGCCATCGGTAGGACATTCAAGATTAGCACCCGAAATCGTATAACCCTAATGACATGTCATTCATATCCTAAGTATTCACAAGGTTCAAACAAGAATTTTACATCTCAAATCCTTTATTTCAATTGCATTATAACTTTTGTTTATACCATCATGAATTTCACATTTATAAATTACAACTTTAAATCAATTAACCTTCCAACAATATCCATAATATTAATTATCAAATCAAGATCATAATTCACATAATTATTCATAGTAACTCATTTACAACATCATATATAAATAATTTAAATCTATACGAACTTACCTGTACCAAAACGATGCCCTGATGTAATCTAATGACTAATCCGCTATTTTGGTTTTCCCACGATTAGTGTTTGTTTGAGCCGTTTCTTAATCTAGATAAATATTTTTATTAAATTAATTCGATTCCAGCATTTAAAATAATTAATTTAACATTTAACCCTTCATAATGAAAATTTATAAAATTTCCCTCAAATTTTACCTTTTATGCAATTTAGTCCCTAAACCCGAAACTTGAAATTTCTCCATTGTTAACCATAAATCATGCTAGCTGATTTTTACCTAATCTTATAACAGCCCATATTTATCCACAATTTACAACATTTTCCTTGAATTTTACCATTTTCATAAATTAGTCTCTAAACTTGAAAATTATAAAAAATTACTTAATAAAATACTTATATTTAACAAACAAGATTAATAATATATCATAAAAATTTCAAGAACATCACAAATTTATCCATGGTAAAATTCTAAACATTTAAAAATTTAACAAATTGACCCCTGGGTTAGCTAGATTAAGCTAATACGAGCTCAAAAACATAAAAATTAATAGAAACGGGACAAAATTTCACTTACATGCACCTTAATATAGCTTGGCGGGATGTTCTTTATGCTTCACCATGGCTATATGATTTCAAAATAAAAAAAAAAACAAAGGAAGAAGATGATAATGATATATATTGTCATCTTTTATTTTAATTATTACTTTATCAAATTACAAAATTAACCATTAAAAAATTAAAATTTCACTAAAACCATACCAAATCCGTCCACTATGTTTAAGCTTGGAAAATTTACCAAATTAAACCCTTAATCCATGTGTTAAATTAATTTAATGCAAAAAAACCTATGGTGATTAACTTTTGCACATTTTTCAATTCAGTCCTTTTCACTTAATTAACTATTTAAACATTAAAATTTCTTAACCAAATTTTAATACAACCTTAATAACACTCCATAAGTATTTAATAAAATATTATGGCTCGATTTATAGAAACGAGGTCCTAATACTTCATTTTATAAAACCACTCAACTTAGGGACATACCACTTGAACCTAATTATTCTTTCATTTAACATAAATCATTAAATCAATATTTTCTTATTACACTATATTTGACTCGTAAATATTAAGTAATAATATTTACGGACTTACTCGTCGAATTTGTGGCTCGAAAACCACTATTTTTGACACCATTAAAAAATAAGCTGTTACATTATGGGAGGTGGCAAAATTTGGATGGGTGAAAGCAAAATTTGGGCCATTGTTGATTGAGAACCACCAATCAAGGTAATGGGGTTGCGGTCTTTCCTTAGGTTGACGAATTATTACTGATGCCTCATTAAAGACTACTCCAAAATTAGCGCACCCTTGACAAACTTGTTGAAGAAGGGTAACATGTGGGATTGGGATCCTCAGTGTAAGAATGCCTTTAATCAAGTGAAGCAAGCTATGATAAGGAGCTCGTACTTGCTTTTTCGGATTATTTGAAATCGTACGAGGTACACACAGATGCATCAGACTATGCTATTATGGGAGTCTTGATGCAAGATAGGCATCCGATTACTTCCGAGAGTTGAAAGCTTAATGAGATAGAGCGACGATATACAATCCAAGAGAAAGACATGGCTGCTATGGCCACCTGTTTGAGGCACTATATGTCGGGTTCCAGGTTCGTGGTATTTATGGATAATGTTGCAAATAAATATTTTCTAACCCAGAAAATGTTGTCTCCTAAATAGGCTCGTTGGCAGGTTTTCCTAGCAGAGTTTGATTTTAGCATGGAATATAAGTCGTGGAGAGTTTATACTATGGTTCATGCACTCAATCAAAAGAGCGAGTTTGCAACAATCAACTAGCCTGATAGCTCCCTATTCAAGAGCATTCAAGAAGAAATATCCCAGGATCCCACAGCCAAAAATTTGATTAAGCTTTCCAATAAGGGAAAAACGAGGCGATTTTGGCTTAAGGAGGATTGTCGTACACTCGGGGCATCATCTTTATATGCCTCAATATGGGAACTTGTGCAAGGAAGTCATGAAGGAGTGTCATGACTCGAGATGGGCTAGTCATCTAAGTATGCACCGCAGTATGACTCTTTTGGAGGACCGCTATTATTAGCCGCACATGGGTAATGATGTTGATACCTATGTGAAAAATTGTCTAGTGTACCAACAAGACAGGGTAAAGTTGAAGACTCTAGCCAAATTATTACAACATTTTCCCATTTCAGAACGCCCATAGGATAGTGAATCCATGGAATTTATTGTTGGTTTACCTAAATATGATGGATTTGTAAGTATTTTTTTTTGTGGTGGATAGGTTTTCCAAGTATGAAACTTTTATTCCAGCGGCCAAGAAGTGCCCTGCTGAGGAAACAACTCAATTGTTCCTTAGACATGTGGTGAAGTATTGAAGAATATCGTAGTCTATTATTAGTGATTAAGACGGGGTTATGGGCCAGTTTTGAACAGAGTTGTTCAAGTTGATGGGCCCAAACTTGAACTTTTCCACTAGTATGCATCTAAAACTAATGGGAAGACCAAAAGACCAAATGCTTTGTTGGAAACATACCTTCAGCATTATGTGAGTACCACAAAGAGGGACTGGCCAAAGTGCTTGGATGTGGCCTAATTTTCTTATAACTTGCAGCGAAGTGGAGCCACAAATCAAAGTTCGTTCAAGATAGTGACAGGACAACAACCACTCACACCCAACATGGTTGTGACCCATTATGTAGAACCAAATCTAGCAGTTTATCAATTTGCAAAGGATTAGTAAGAGCAGAATGACTCATCCAGAGCTTGCCAACACAAAGCAAGTAAGCGTAATAAAAAATGGGCTGATCAGAATCATAAGATGTGCAATTTTAGGTTGGTGATTCAGTTTCTACGAAATTAAACTGGATTTTACGCCACAGTGGCTTGCAAAAGGGGCTTGTGTGACAGTATGAGGGACCTTTCTAAGTTGTGAAGAGAGTAGTCAAGTTAGCTTACAAACTTGAGTTTCTAGCAAAACTCATGCTTCATTCGATGTTCCATGTCAGTATGCTTAAACCATTCCATGAGGATTAGGAGGATCCTAATCGAGGCAAGTCCAAACGAACGCCAGTGAGGGTAAAGGTCACCTATTATCGTGAAGGTGAATGCATCTTGGCAGACCAAGTGATTTGAAGAAAGTACTATAGGCCGCAACATGAATACTTAGCTCGGTGGAAGGGACTTCCCGATAATGAAGCAAGTCGGGAACCTGATAATGCCTTATGGCAGTTCCAAGACAAGATAGACCAATTCCATTTAGAGGAGGTGATGAGGGCGTCACCAAAATAGGTGGGGAGAATTTCATAGGTTGCATAAGGGAGCCCACAACCATGACACATTTGAATGATTAATCTTGTTCACGAGGAGTCACATTGTAACAGCCCGATTTAGACCGTAGTCTGAATAGTGGATTCGGGACTAGAAATTTGAGGTTAGAAAAATATTTTAATATTATTTTTTGTGTCAACAGTATGTGATTGAGCATGTGTGAAAATTTTGTTTGAAAATTTTATTGTTTGTGTACTCAATTTGTAAAAAGGACTTAATCGCATAAAATGTAAAAGTTGTGTGCTAATTGTTAAAGTGATTATTTGGCATGGCTTATTAAATTAAAGGTCCTTAAGTTGATATTAGATCATTTATAGATGTGATGGACAGAAATGGGCTTGTATTAGTGGATTTTAAATGTTATTCATTAAGGGCAAAATGGTAAAAT
Source organism: Gossypium rotundifolium (assembly GCA_025506655.1). Taxonomy (NCBI): domain Eukaryota; kingdom Viridiplantae; phylum Streptophyta; class Magnoliopsida; order Malvales; family Malvaceae; genus Gossypium; species Gossypium rotundifolium. The sequence goes on from CP106727.1 coordinate 177,445,529, forward strand.
ATTAATTAAGTTAATATTAAATAATAAAAAAACATTTGGTGGCCATTTTATCATCTTTCTTCCATCAAAATGAGAAAAGAAGAAGAGAGTTTGAGGATTTGTGATATTCAACACTAGTGAGCTTCAATTGGTAAGTGTTTTGTGCTCGATTTTTGATAATTTCTACGTTTTTGTGATCGTTGCTTAGTTTATTATCAAAACCATGCTTTAATTTTAGAATTTGATGAAGATTTTGAGAAGTGCCATTGATGAACATGTGAGCTTTGTGTTGTTAGTTGGTGGAAAATGAGAGCTTAATGTTGGATTAACATATTTTGTATTTGAATTTTTGGTGAAATTGAGTAATTTAGGCTAAATTGTGAAAATAAGAAATTGAAGGACTAAAATATGAAATAAATGAAATATTTGGGCTTGTATGACCATAGAGAAAATTCGGCTAAACTTATGTGAATAGAAATTTTGTGTATTTTATGATTTGATGAATTAGGGACTAAAGTGTTGAAATGTAAAATGTCAGGGCTATTTTGTAAAATGCCCTAAATATGTGTGTTTGGACTAAATTGAATGAATTAGTGATTGAATGAGCTAAATTTGAATATGTATAGATCAAGAAAGGAGAGATTCGGATCGAGATCGAGGCAAAGACAAAGTGCTCGATTGATCGACTAGTCTCGATATATCTACGTTCGAGGTAAGTTCGGATACAATACAAGTTGTTAAATTTATATCTATGTGATATGAAATGAATGGATGTATAGTTATTGAAGTAGAAATGTTATATATGAACTTGATAATTGTAGCACTAAGTGCGCATAATTGGAATCAAGACAGAGATGAATAGCACTGTGTGTGTGAAGTATTGGAAGATTCAGCTTTATTGATTGGCACTGTGTGTGCGATACCAAGATACATTCGGTTTTATGTAAAGGCACTAATTGTGCTATGTCATTTAAGCTTCGACTATGAAATTTGCACTAAGTGTGCGATTGTATCGAAGAAATAATAAAGATTGACCAAAATATGGAATCGAGCATTGAGTACCAAAATTAGTTGTAAACTAGGTGTTGGAAAAGGTATGTATGAAAACCTATGTGGTTGATGAACTTATAGGTGATGATTGAATTATGATGTGAGCATATGGCTATCGTTGAAATTATGTATTCATGAAAATTGATCTATATGATGGTTTGTTTTGTATATTGATATGAATTTTTGAGTTAAATGTATTGTATTACGAACTTACTAAGCTTTAAAGCTTACTGTGTGAAGTGTTTCTCTATTTTACAGTGTCTTTAAAGCAAGCTCGGATCTAGGGATCGTCAGCGACTCAATCACACTATCGGCTATCTATTTTGGTACTTTGATAGATGTATATATTTGGTATATGACATGTATAGGCTAGAGGTTATGGTATGTTTTGAAATGGTTGAACCTTGCCATATGATATGGCTTGGAGATTGAATGATGTTGGTTCTTATATGTAGGCTATGAAAATGATGAATGAGGTATGAAATAGTGAGAATGGAAATGGTATATTTCATGCTTGAATTGGTTGATGAGAATGAGGGATAAAATGTGAACTTGTGGTATGGTTTAAATGAAGTTTGATTAACATGATTTGAATGTGTGGATGATAAATTAGATTGACTTGTTAAGATGGATTTGTATAGGAAGATCAATGATGATGTTAAGATATTAAATTGAGTATGTTTTGGTATTATTGAATGTCAGTTAGAGTATAAAATTGAATTGGTTTGTGCTTGTAGGTGTGACCCTAAGTGTGGATGGCAAGTTGGCCTTGAAAATGGCATATAATTGCCCACACAGTTGAGCATACGGGTGTGTGGCTTGATCGTGTCCTTCGTGGTTGTGTTTCAAAAATAAGTCAGATTCGACCACGGGCTGGACACATGAGCGTGTGACTGGCCGTGTGGTGCAAGTCAGTGTCGACCACGGATGAGGCACACGGACGTGTCACAGGCCGTGTGGACAAGTCAGTATGTATGCCCTGTTTTACCATGGCTTGGATGCATGGGTGTGCCTCACACGACCTACATCCACGGGGGTGTGTCCTCTGTAACTTAGAGCAATGTTAAATTTTTAAAAATTTTTATATGAGTTCGGTTTAGTCCCGGCTCCTTTCTAACATGTGTTTAAAGTCTCATAGACCTCATTAAGGGACTAATTGAATGTGAATTGCTATGTTTGGATGTGGAATGACATTGAATGTTCTGAATAGATAGGCAATGCCTCTTAACCCTATACAAACGATGGTTATGGGTTAGGGGTGTTACATTTGATTGGTATCAGAGCTACGGTTTAGTCGATTCTAGGACTAACGTAGTGAATATAAGTCTAGCTATACATGCCATATATATAATTGTGATAGTGTGATGAATCTTGACAATAAAAATGTGTTTTCGTATAGCAAATGGATCCCGATCGAGCAGTTGCTGATGATGTTGAGAGCAATACACCTGCTCCCGCTCAAGGGACAGCACTGGCCACATCTAGGCCAAATGTTAGTAGGCACGAGGGAGAGGCTAAAGCAGCCTTCTTCCAAATAATGAGTGAGTGGTTTACGGAGTTCGTTCGAATGAATCTGACTGCTCAACAACCTTCACCCCCACAAGTACCCATTGTGCCACAAGTTTTAGATCCGATCCAATTGAATAAGCCTCCTGTAGATAAAATCCAAAAGTATGGGGCCGAAGAGTTTAGAGCCACAACTGATGATGGTGTTGAGAGAGATGAGTTTTGGCTCGAGAATACCATTCAAGTGTTTGATGAGATGTCATTGACTCCAGATGAATGCATTTAATGTGTTGTTTCCTTGTTGAGAGATACGACATATAACTGGTGGAAAACGTTGATATCCGTGGTTTCAAGAGAGAGAATCACCTGAGATTTCTTTCAATTTGAATTCTGTAAGAAGTACATCAGTCAACAATTCATAGATCAAAAAGTAAAGAATTTCTAGAGCTAAAACAGGGCCGTATGTCAGTTACGGAGTATGAACAGGAGTTTGTGAGATTAATTCAGTATGCATGGGAATGCATTTGACCGAAGCTACTATGTTTAAACATTTCATTGAAGGGTTGAATGAAGACATTAAATTGTTGGTTGGAATACTTGACTTGAATGAATTTGTTGTGTTAGTTGAAAGAGCCTGCAAAGCCGAGGAGCTTAGCAAAGAAAAGAAGAAAGCAGATTCTGAAGCTAGAAATGAAAGAAAAAGATCGATGAGTAAGTCGTCTCAACCTTTGATGAAGATATTTAAAGATGCAAGCAATCGTTTAAATACTTTGTTTGGACATTCGGGTAGAGATCGAGTGAGACAAAGTGTTGGTCCAAGAACTCAAATTTCGATCGAATCAAGTGTTGAAAGTGAAAAAAACAACAAACCTGAGTGTAAACAGTATGGAAGACGACATGTTGGAGAATGCTGGGGCAAGTAGAATAATAGAACTTGTTACAAATGCGGATCACGGAACCATTTCATTCGAGATTGCCCAGAGTTAGCTGAGAAAGACAATGTTCAGAGTGCGAGATCGAGTAATACAACGGTTAGGGGTAGACCACCCAGAAACCCTGGGAATGTGAGTGGAAGTCAAAGAGGGATTACCGATATAACTGTGAGATCCGAGGTGAGACCACTTGCCGAGCTGATGCTATTCGCGCTCGAGAAGAAGCGTCATCTCGGATGTTATTACTAGTACTTTTACTCTATTTGATACTGATGTAATTGCATTGATAGATCCAGGATCTACTTATTCCTATGTGTGTATGAATTTAGTATCTAGTAAGACTCTACCTGTTGAGTCTACTGAATTCGTGATTAGAGTATCGAACCCCTTAGGCAAGTGTGTCTTGGTTGATAAAGTGTACAAGAACTGTCCGTTGATGTTTCGAGATATTTGCTTCCTGGCTAATTTGATGTTGCTACCATTTGATGAGTTTCATATAATTTTGAGTATGGATTGGCTCACTTTGCATAATGCTATTGTGAATTGTAAACGGAAGAGTATTGATTTGAGAAGTCAGAATGGTGAGATAGTTCGCGTTGAATCCAGTGATTTGAATGGGTTACCGGTTGTTATATCTTCGATGAAAGCCTTGAATTATGTGAAAAAGGGTTGCGAAGCTTATTTTTCATATGTGATTGATACAAAAGTAGCAGAAAAGAAAGTTGAATCTGTACCTGTAGTTTGCGAGTTCCCAGATGTGTTTCTTGAAAAACTACCGAGATTACCTCTAATCTTAGAAGTTGAATTTGGTATTGAATTAGTGCCACGGGCAACTCCAATATCGATAGCTCCGTATAGAATGGCACCAATAAAATTGAAAGAGTTGAAGTCTCAGTTGAAAGAGTTGATTGATAGAGGATTTGCACGACCGATTTTCTCGCCCTGGGGTACTCCTCTGTTGTTTGTGAAAAAGAAAGATGGAACTATGAGGATGTGTATTGATTATTGACAGTTAAAAAAAGTGAAGATAAAGAATAAATATCCGTTGCCACGGATTGACGATCTGTTCGATCAGTTGAAAGAGGCTACAATATTTTCAACAATAGATTTGAGATCAGGCTACTATCAGTTGCGAGTAAAGAACCGTATATACCGAAAATGATTTCAAAACGAGGTACGAAAATTATGAATTCTTAGTTATGCCTTTTGGACTAACGAATGCTCCTACAATGTTTATGGATTTGATGAATCAGATATTCAGACTGTATTTGGATTGATTTGTTGTGGTGTTCATTGATGATATTCTGATATATTCTTGAGATGAGACGCATCATGCTGAGCATTTGAGAATTGTGTTACAGACTCTGCATGAGAAACAATTGTACACAAAGTTTAGCAAATGTGAGTTTTGGCTGCGTGAGGTTGGTTTTCTAGGGCATGTTGTATCAGATGTAGGAATACGAGTTGATCCGAAAAAGATCTCAACTATTTTAAAATGGAAGTTTCTGAGAAATATGTCTGAAGTTCGTAGTTTTCTGGGACTAGCAGGATATTATAGGCGATTTGTGAAAGGTTTCTCGATGATTGCGACTCCGTTGACAAAGTTTTTACAAAAAGATGTTAAATTCGAGTGGTCAGAAAAGTGTCAACAGAGTTTTGAACAGTTGAAAGCATTGTTGACAGAGACACCAGTGTTACTCTAACATGAATCAGGTAAAAAATTCATAATTTACAGTGATGCATCATTGAATGGTTTGGGCTGTGTGCTAATGCAAGAGGGTAAAGTTATAGCTTACGCTTCGAGGTAGTTAAAGCCACATGAAAACAATTACCCGACACAAGATCTTGAATTAGCCGCTATTGTATTTGCATTAAAGATTTGGCGTCACTACCTATTTGGTGAAAAATGTCATATTTACACTGATCATAAGAGCTTGAAGTACTTGATGACTCAGAAAGAATTGAATTTGCGACAGAGAAGATGGTTAGAATTATTGAAAGACAACGAGCTTGTAATTGACTATCATCCAGGCAAAGCTAATGTTGTTGCTGATGCTTTGAGCCGAAAGTCTATTTGTGCTTTGTGAGCAATGAGTACTCAGATAGATCTATGTGATGATGATTTGGTTTTGGATGAATTGAAAGTTAGGCCGATGTTTATATGTCAGATTTGTGATGCCCAGAAAAATGATATTGATATTATAGCAAAACGAGCTCAATGTGATTTGAATTCTGATTCAGAATTTTGAGTTAATAACGATGATTATTTAAGATTCAGAGATTGAATTTGTATTCTAAGAAATTCAGAGTTGATTCAGTTGATTTTGGACGAAGCTCATAATGGTCGTTTAGTTGTTCATCCGGGGAGTACAAAAATGTATAAGGATCTAAAACAGTTTTATTGGTGGCATGGTATAAAACGGGATATCTTAGAGTTTGTTTTGAGATGTTTAGTTTGTCAACAAGTTAATGCTAAACATAAGGTTCCATCCAGCTTATTACAACTGATTATGATTCTTGAGTGGAAATGGGAGAGAATCACGATGGTCTTTGTGTCGGGATTACCTAAATCTTCGAGTAAAAAAGATGCAGTTTGGGTGATAGTTGACAGATTGACGAAATTAGCTCATTTTGTTCCGATGAGAACAAATTATTAACTTGACAAGTTAGCCGAATTGTATATTGCTAAAATTGTGAGATTGCACGGAGTGCCACTATCTATTGTATCTGCAGAGATCCGAGATTTACCTCATGGTTTTGGAAGAAATTGCAAGAGGCATTAGGCACAAAGTTGCATTTTAGTACTGCATTTCATTAGTAAACGGATGGACAATCCAAGCGGATCATTTAGATTCTTGAGGATATGTTGAGATGCTGCATTCTTGAATTTGAAAGTACGTGGGAAAAACATTTGTCGTTGATTGAATTCGCATAAAATAATAGTTTTTAATCTAGCATTAAAATGGCACCGTATGAGGCTCTTTACGGTTGAAATGTCAAACTCCATTGTATTGGACTGAACTGAGTGAGAATAAGATTCACGGAGTTGATTTGATAAAAGAGACTAAGCAGAAGGTGAAAGTGATTCGTGAAAGTTTGAAAGCGGCTTCAGATTGTCAGAAGTCTTATGAAATTTGAAATGGAAAGATATCGAATTTGAGGTCGGTGAAAAGTGTTTTTGAAAGTATCTCGTGGAAGAAAATACTTCGATTTGGTCGAAAAGGCAAGCTGAGTCCGAGGTTTATAGGGCCGTATGAGATTATTGAATGAATTGGACCGGTTGCTTATAGATTGTTGTTGCCACCTGAATTAGAGAAAATTCATATTGTGTTCCACGTATCGATGTTTCGACGATACAGAGCTGATCCATCGCATGTGATTGCTCCTACTGAGGCTGAGATTCAGTCAGATTTATCATATAGTGAAGAACCGACTCAAATTCTATCACGTGAGATCAAAGAGTTGAGAAACAAAAGAATTTCCTTAGTGAAAGTGTTGTGGCACAAACACGGAGTTGAAGAGGCTAGGTGGGAGCCTGAAGATGTTATGAGAGAGCAATATCCGAACCTATTCACTGGTAAGATTTTCGGGGACGAAAATCCCTAGGGGGAGAGTTGTAATAGCCCAGTTTAGACCCTAGTCGAAATAGTGGTTTCGAGACCAAAAATCTTAGGTCAGAAAAATATTTTAATATTATTTTCTATGTTTACAGTATGTGTTTGAGCATGTGTGAAAATTTTATTGTTTTTGTACTCAATTTGTAAAAAGACTTAATCGCATGAAATGTAAAAGTTGTGTGCTGATTGTTAAAGTGATTATTTGGCATGGCTTATTAAATTAAAGGTCCTTAAGTTGATATTAGACCATTGATAGATGGGATGGACAAAAATGGGCTTGTATTAGTGGATTTTAAATGTTATTCATTAATGGCAAAATGGTAAAATGTTAATTAAGTTAATATTAAATAAAAAAAACATTTGGTGGCCATTTTACCATCTTTCTTCCACTTGGTGGCCATTTTACCATCTTTCTTAAAATAAGAAAAGAAGAAGAGAGTTTGAGGCTTTGTGATATTCGACACCAGTGAGCTTCAATTGGTAAGTGTTTTGTGCTCAATTTTTAATAATTTCTACGTTTTTGTGATCGTTACTTAGTGTATTATCAAACCCATGCTTTAATTTTAGAATTTGATGAAGATTTTGAGCAATGTCATTGATGAATATGTGAGCTTTGTGTTGTTAGTTGGTGGAAAATGAGAGCTTAATGTTGGGTTAACATATTTTGTATTTGAATTTTTGGTAAAATTGAGTAATTTGGACTAAATTGTAAAAATAAGAAATTAGAGGACTAAAATATGAAATAAATGAAATATGTGGGCTTGTATGAGCATAGAGAAAATTCAGCTAAACTTATGTGAATAGAAATTTTGTGTATTTTGTGATTTGATGAATTAGGGACTAAAGTGTAGACATGTGAAAATGTGAGGGTTATTTTGTAAAATGCCCTAAATATGTGTGTTTGGACTAAATTGAATGAATTATTGATTGAATGAGCTAAATTTGAATATGTATAGACCAAGAAAGGAGATATTCGGATCGAGATCGAGGCAAAGACAAAGTGCTCAATTGATCGACTAGTCTCGATATATCTACGTCCGAGGTGAGTTCGGATATAATACAAGTTGTTAAATTTATATCTATGTGATATGAAATGAATGAATGTATAGTTATTGAAGTAGAAATGTTATATATGAACTTGAGAATTGTGGCATTAAGTGTGTGTAATTGGAATCGAGACAGAGATGAATAGCACTGTGTGTGCGAAGTAATGGAAGCTTCAGCTTTATTGATTGGCACTGTGTGTGCTATATCGAGATACATTCGGTTTTATGTAAAGGCACTAAGTGTCTGATGTCATTTAAGCTTCGGCTATGAAATTTGCACTAAGTGTGAGATTGTATCGAATAAATAATGAAGATTGATCAAAATGTGGAATTGAGCATTGAGTACCAAAATTGGTTATAAACTAGGTGTTGGCAAAGGTATGTATGAAAACCTATGTGGTTGATGAACTTGTAGATGTTGAATGAATTGTGATGTGAGAAAATGGCTATAGTTGAAATTGTGTATTCATGGAAATTGATCGATGTGATTGTTTGTTTGCTATATTGATTTGAATTATTGAGTTAAATCTATTGTATTACAAACTTACTAAGCTTTAAAGCTTACTGTGTGAATTGTTTCTCTATTTTACAGTGTTTTTAAAGCAAGCTCGGATCCGGGATCGTCAGTGACTCAATCACACTATCGACTATCTATTTTGGTACTTTGATAGATGTATATATTTAGTATATGGCATGTATAGGCTAGAAGTTATGGTATGTTTTGAAATGGCTGAACCTTGCCATGTGATATGACTTGGAAATTGAATGATGTTGGTTCTTATATGTAGGCTATGAAAATGATGAATAAGGTATGAAATAGTGAGAATGGAAATGATATATTTCATGCTTGAATTGGTTGATGAGAATGAGGGATAAAATGTGAACTTGTGGTATGGTTTAAATGAAGTTTGATTAACATGATTTGAATGTGTGGATGATATGTTAGATTGACTTGTTAAGATGGATTTGTATAGGAAGATGAATGATGATGTTAAGAGATTAATTTGAGTATGTTTTGGTATGTTTGAATGTCATTTAGAGTATAGAATTGAATTGGTTTGTGCTTATAAGTGTGACCCTAAGTGTGGGTGTCAAGTTGGCCTTGAAAATGGCCTATAATTGCCTACATGGTTGTGCACACGGGCGTGTGGCTCGACCGTGTCCTTCGTGGTTGTGTTTCAAAAACAAGTCAGACTCGACCACGGGCTGGACACACGGGCGTGTGACTGGCCGTGTGGTGAAGTCAATTTCGACTACAGGTGAGGCACACGGGCGTGTCTCAGGCCATGTGGACAAGTCAGTATGTATGCCCTGTTTTGCCACGACTTGGACACAGGCGTGCCTCACACGGCCTACCCACACGGGCGTGTGACCTCTGTAACTTAGAAAAATGTTAAATTTTTTGAAATTTTCGTATGAGTTCGGTTTACTCCCGACTTCTTTCTAACACGTATTTAAGGTCTCATAGAACTTACTACGGGACTAATTGAATGTGAATTGCTATGTTTGGATGTGAAATGACATTAAATGTTCTAAATTGATAGGCAATGCCTCTTAACCCTATACCGGCGATGGTTACGGGTTAGGGTTGTTACATTTGACTGGTATTAGAGCTACGGTTTAGTTGATTCTAGGACTAACATAGCGCATGTAAGTCTAGCTATGCATGCCATTTATAATATTGCGATAGTATGATAAATCCTGATAATAAAAAAATATGTTTTCGTATAGCAAATGGATCCCGATCGAGCAGTTGCTGATGATGTAGAGAGCAATGCGCCTTCTCCCACTCAAGGGACAACGTCAGCCACATCTGGGCTGAATGTTAGTAGGCACGAGGGAAAGACTAAACAAACCTTCTTCTAGATGATTAGTGAGTGGTTTACGGAGTTCGTTCGAACGAATCCTGTTACTCAACAACCTCCACCCCCACAAGTACTTGTTGTGCCACAAGTTGTAGATCCGATCCAATTGAATAAGCCTCATGTAGATAAAATCCTAAAGTATGGGGCCGAAGAGTTTAGGGTCACAGCTGATGATGAGGTTGAGAGAGTTGAGTTTTGGCTCGAGAATACCATTCGAGTGTTTGATGAGATGTCATTGACTCCAGATGAATGCATTGAATGTGTTGTGTCCTTGTCGATAGGTACGGCATATAATTGGTGGAAAACGTTGATATCCGTGGTTCTGAGAGAGAGAATCACCTGGGATTTCTTTCAATTTGGATTTCAAAAGAAGTACATCATTCAACGATTCATAGATCAGAAATGTAAAGAGTTTTTAGAGCTGAAACAAGGCCGTATGTCAATTACAGAGTATGAACGGGAGTTTGTGAGATTAAGTCAGTATGCACGGGAATGCGTTTCGACAGAAGCTACTATGTGTAAACGTTTCATTAAAGGGTTGAATGAATACATTAAATTGTTGGTTAGAATACTTGACTTGAATGAATTTGTTGTGTTAGTTTAAAGAGCCTGCAAAGTCGAGGAGCTTAGTAAAGAAAAGAAGAAAGCAGATTCTAAAGCTAGAGATGAAAAAAAAAAAGATCGATGAGTAAGTCATCCCAACCTTCGGCGAAGAGATTTAAAGATGCAAGCAATCACTCAAATGTTTTTTTGGACATTCGGGTAGAGATCGGGTGAGACAAATTGTTGGTCCAAGAACTCAAATTCTGACCGAATCAAGTGTTAGAAGTGTCAAAAACAACAAGCCTGAGTGCAAACAGTGTGGAAGACGACACGTTGGAGAATGCTGGGGCAAGTACAATAATAGAACTTGTTACAAATGCGGATCACGAAATCGTTTCATTCGAGATTGCCCAGAGTTAGCTAAGAAAGACAATGTTCAGAGTGTGAGACCAAGTGATACGATGGCTAGGGGTAGACCACTCAGAAACACTGGGAATGTGAGTGGAAGTCAAAGAGGGATTACCGATACAGCTTTGAGATCCGAGGCGAGACCACCTGCCCGAGCTTATGCTATTCACGCTCGAGAAGAAGCGTCATCTCCAAATGTCATTACTGGTACTTTTACTCTATTTGATACTGATGTAATTGCATTGATAGATCCAGGATCTACTCATTCTATGTGTGTATGAATTTAGTATCTAGTAAGAATCTACCTGTTGAGTCTACTGAATTTGTGATTAGAGTATTGAACCCCTTAGGCAAGTGTGTCTTGGTTGATAAAGTGTGCAAGAATTGTCCATTTATGTTTCGTGATATTTACTTTCTGGCTAATTTGATGTTGCTAACATTTGATGAGTTTGATATAATTTTGGGTATGGATTGGCTCACTTTGCATAATGCTATTGTGAATTGTAAATGGAAGACTATTGCTTTGAGAAGTCAAAATGGTGAGATAGTTCGCGTTGAATCCAGTGATTTGAATGGGTTACTGGCTGTTATATCTTCGATGAAAGCCTTGAATTATGTGAAAAAGGGTTGCGAAGCTTATTTTGCATATGTGATTGATTCAAAAGTAATAGAAATGAAAGTTGAATCTGTACCTGTAGTTTGTGAGTTCCCAGATATGTTTCCTAAAGAACTACCGGATTACCTCTTATCCGAGAAGTTGAATCTTGTATTAAATTAGTGCCGCGGACAACTTCAATATTGATAGCTCTGTATAGAATGGCACCAACAAAATTGAAAGAGTTTAAGTCTCAGTTACAAGATTTGACTGATAGAGGATTTGCACGACCGATTTTCTCGCCTGGGTGCTCCTGTGTTGTTTGTGAAAAATAAAGATGGAACTATGAGGATGTGTATTGATTATCGACAGTTAAACAAAGTGACGGTAAATAATAAATATCCGTTGCCATGGATTGACGATCAGGTTACTATCAGTTTTGAGTTAAAAAACTGGATGTACCAAAAATTACTTTCAGAACAAGGCACTGGCATTATGAATTCTTAGTTATGCCTTTTGGACTAACGAATGCTCCTACAGTGTTTATGGATTTGAAGAATCGATTATTCATACCGTATTTGGATCGATTTGTTGTGGTGTTAATTGATGATATTCTGATCTATTCTTGTGATGAGATGCAAGATGTTGAGCATTTGAGAATTGTGTTACAGACTCTGCGTGAGAAACAATTATATGCAAAGTTTAGCAAATCTGAGTTTTGGCTGCGTGAGGTTGGTTTTCTGGGGCATATTGTATCAGCTGCAGGAATACGAGTTGATCCAAGTAATATCTCAGCTATTTTAGATTGGAAGCCTCCAAGAAATATGTCTGAAGTCCGTAATTTTCTGGGACTAGCGGGATATTCTAGGTAGTTTGTGAAAGGTTTCTCAATGATTGTGACTCCGTTGATGAAGTTGTTATAGAAAGATGTTAAATTTGAGTGGTCAGAAAAGTGTCAGCAGATTTTGAACAGTTGAAAGCATTGTTTGAGAGGCACCAGTGTTAGTCCAACCTGAATCGGGTAAAGAATTCATAGTTTACAGTGATACATCATTGAATGGTTTGGGATGTGTGCTAATGCAAGAGGGTAAAGTTATAGCTGATGCTTCGAGGCAGTTAAAGCCACATGAAAAGAATTACCCGACACACGATCTTGAATTAGCCGTGATTGTATTTGCATTAAAGATTTGGCGTCACTACTTATTTGGTGAAAAATGTCATATTTATACTGATCACAAGAGCTTGAAGTACTTGAAGAATAAAAAAGAATTGAATTTGCGACAGAGAAGATGGTTAGAATTGTTGAAAGACTATGAGTTTGTAATTGACTACCATCTAGGTAAAGCTAATTTTGTTGCTGGTGTGATAAACCATAATTTATACATATTTTTATCCCATGCTTGGCTTATTTTGGATGAATTTTCATTAGATTTGATGAATTCGATGCTCTTAATCCTTTAATTTCATGTTTTATACCCAGGAGAGCTTAGGGAGTTGAAATGAACAACAAACAGGCCAAAAAGGGACAAAATGGCTACCTCAAAACCAACATGGCCTGGACTTCCGTACACGGGCAGATCACACGGCCGTGTGTGACGTACAGAATTGAGCATGGCATAAGCCATCGCACACGGGCGTGTCCCTTCCGAACCCAAGTTCAATTCTATTCAGAAAAGACCACTTTTGGACCAAGAGAAGTGTTCCAAAGCCTATATAAACACCCTAGGGGAAGACCTAAGAGGAGACGCAGAGTAGAAGGCAAAAAATACTCGAAGACAGCTGTTAGGAGTAGCTGGGAAGAAGGATCTCCATCAAGACTGAAGATCTCCTATCAATTTCTCTTGAAGTTTTTGGGTTTTCTTATGTTTTGTAGTTTTTCTTATTTTAAGATGTTTTCCTCTATCAGTGTGAACTAAATCCCTTAAATACCTAAGGGGATGAAACCTAAGACGGATCTTATTATTATTTGATTTATTAGATAAATACTTGTTTTTATTCTTAATTGTGAGTTCTTATTCTTGTTTTGATAATTCAGGTTATTGATTCAAGTCGAATGTGCTTATTCAGAGGAGAAAAATTCCCTGTTTAAGAGTAGATCAACACAATTAAGCGAATTTGATTGCAACCCTAGAAATAGGGCGACATAAATCTATCGGATTGGGGTCAAATCTAATAAGGGAATCCATAGATCGAGTTAATGCAACAATAGGGGTTTTAATTAGAAAGAGATTTCAATTAATCAACCTAGAGTCAGTTGTTCTTAGTCTCAAAAGAGATATTAACATAATTTATTGATTTCTACGGATTAAGTCAAGTGAATAAATCGTATGAATCAAAAGTAATAAGTGAAGTCTAGGTGGATTCTTCCTTGGGTATTGCCTCTCTCATATAGTTGTCTAAAACTACTTTCCCAATTTATTCTCTATCGTGCTCTTAATTAATTTTAGTTTAAAAGAAATCACTCTAATTCTTAGGCTAGATAATAACAAGATAGTAATTACTAGTACTCTTGGTCCTTGTGGATGCGATATTTCTGGTCTTACCATAACTATACTATTAAACGATAGGTGCGCTTGCCTTTATTGTGATCATAGTTAGTTAAAGGCACATCAAGTTTTTAGAGCTGTTGCTGGGTACTAAGATGTTAGGAACACTTAATTTTTATTACTTTAGCCATTCTTATTTTTTATTTTGCAATCTATTTTTATTTTAACTTGCTAATTTTTCTTTTATTTGCTTCTGGCAGGTAATTTTAGTTTATGACTAGAAAGAACCCATCAGGACCATTACTTTTTGATAGCGATATAGAAGGTACCGCTCACAGATATCGTAGGGAGATAAGGCGAATCTTTCAATACATAGAGGAATAGCAAGAGGATGATACTAATATTACCGAAGAGATGGCTGATAATAATCTGCTACCTCCGGTGGATGCCGAAAATCCTGATCCTCATACTATGTATGATTATGCTAAGCCTACTTTAATAGGAACTAAATCAAGTATTGTTAGACTTGCTATTGCTGCGAATAATTTCAAACTGAAACCTAACACTATTCAAATGATTCAGCAGTTTTTTCACTTTGATGGTTTGCAGGATGAGGATCCAAACAATCACTTGGCAAATTTTCTGGAATTCTGCGACACTTTCAAAATTAATGGCGTTTCTGATGATTCCATTCGCCTTCGGTTATTTCCCTTCTCGTTAAGGAACAAAGCTAAATAGTGGTTGAACTCGTTACCACGAGGATCAATCACTACATAGGAACAAATGACCGAAAAATTTTTACTTAAATATTTTTCGCGAGCTAAAACGACTAAGTTGAGGAACGATATCTCTTCTTTTGTGCAAATGGATTTAGAAACACTTTATGATGCATAGGAGAGATACAAGGATCTACTGAGAGGATGCCCTCACCATGGGTTACCATTATGGTTACAGGTTCAAACCTTTTATAATGGTGTGAACCCCTCAACTAGGCAATTGATTGATGCAGCCACCGGTGGAACCCTAAATAACAAAACCCCTAAAGTGGCTTATGAGTTTATAGAGGAGATATCACTGAATAACTATCAGTGGCAAGTCATGAGAACAAAGCCAACAAAAGCTTCCAGTGTTTTTAACCTCGACGCAGTCACCATGCTATCAAACCAGGTAGAGCTTTTAAGTAAAAAGATTAATGGTTTGTGTGGTTCTTCGTAAGTACATCCAGTGATGTAGTGTGATACGAGTGGAGAAGGAATGAACAATACAAAATATCCACCCTACAACCCTGGTATAGAAAGCGAACAGATGAACTATATGGGTAATAATTCTAGACCTCAGAATAATCCCTATAGTAACACTTACAATCCAGGTTGGAGGAACCACCCAAACTTCTCATGGGGTGGTCAAGGAAATCAGAGACAACCCCCTCCTGGCTAATTAAAAGATCCAGGGAGTTTTACGATTCCTCTGCCTAATTGGTGGTTTATCTGTTAATAATGCTTTAGCTGATTTAGGGGCAAGTATCAATGTTATGCCTTATAAAATATTTAAATAGCTAGGTCTTGGGAAACCCAAGTAAACTAGGATGAGCATTCAATTGGCTGATAAAACCATTAGATTTCTTAGGGGTATAATCAAAGATGTGCCAGTCAAAATTGATAAGTTCATATTCCCAGTAGACTTTTTTGTTTTAGACATGGATGAGGATAATGACGTTCCTTTAATTTTAGGACAACCCTTTGTAGCAACTGCTAGGACCATTATTGATGTTGATTCAGGGGAATTAATAATTTGTGTAGGTGATGACATGATTAAACTCCAAGCACGTGACTCTGTCAGAATATCTAGTGATCAAGGTGATGACATGATTAAACTCGGAGACAGCCGTCGAGAGCAGTTGGGAAGAAAGGTCTCTATCAAGACTGAAGATCTCTATCGATTTCTCCTAAAGTTTTTGGGTTTTCTTATGTTTTGTAGTTTTCCTTATTTTAAGATGTTTTCCTCTATCAGTATGAACTAAATCCCTTAAATACCTAAAGGTATGAAACCTAAGACGAATCTTATTATTATTTGATTTATAAGATAAATATTTGTTCTTATTCTTAATTGTGAGTTCTTATTCTTATTTTGATAATTCAGGTTATTGATTCAAGTCGAATGTGCTTATTCAGAGGAGCAAAAGTCCTTGTTTAAGAGTAGTTAAGCGGAGTTGATTGCAACCCTAGAAATAGGGCGACATAAATCTGCCGGATTAGAGTCAAATCTAATAAGGGAATCCATAGATCGAGTTAATACGACAATAAGGGTTTTAATTAGAAAAAGATTTCAATTAATCAACCTAGAGTCAGTTGTTCTTAGTCTTGAAAGAGATATTAACATAATTTAGGGATTTCTGGGATTAATTCAAGTGAATAAATCGTATGAATCAAAAGTAATAAGTGAAGTCTAGGTGGATTCTTCCTTGGGTATTGCCTCTCTCATATAGTTGTCTAAAAGTATTTTCCTAATTTATTCTCTTTCATGCTCTTAATTAATTTTAGTTTAAAAGAAATCACTCCAATTCTTAGGCTAGATAATAAGAAGATAGTAATTACTAGTACTCTTGGTCCTTGTGGATACGATATTTTCGGTCTTACCATAACTATACTATTAAAAGATAGGCGCGCTTACCTTTATTGTGATCATAGTTAGTTAAAGACACATCATGATGCTTTGAGCCAAAAGTCTATATGTGCTTTACGAGCAATGAGTACTCAGATAGATCTATGTGATGATGATTTGGTTTTAGCTAAAATGAAAGTTAGGCCAATGTTTATATGTTGTGATGCCCAGAAAAGTGATGTTAAGATGATAGCAAAACGAGCTCAATGTGATTTGAATTCTGATTCAGAATTTTGAGTTGGTAACAATGATTGTTTGAGATTCAGAGATCAGATTTGTATTCCGAGAAATTTAGAGTTGATTCAGTTGATTTTGGACGAAGCTCACAATGGTCGTTTAGCTGTTCATCTAGGGAGTACAAAAATGTATAATGATCTAAAACAATTTTATTGGTGGCATGGTATGAAACAGGATATCTCAGAGTTTGTTTCGAGATGTTTAGTTTTTCATCAAGTTAAAGCTGAACATCAGGTTCCATCCAATTTATTACAACTGATTATGATTCCTGAATAGAAATGAGAGAGGATCACGATGGACTTTGTGTCAGGATTACCTAAATGTTCGAGTAAAAAAGATGCAATCTGGGTGATAGTTGACAGATTGACGAAATTAGCTCATTTTGTTCCGTTGAGAACAGATTATTCACTTGACAATTTAGCCGAATTGTATATTGCCGAGATTGTGAGATTGCACGGAGTGCCACTATCTATTGTATCTGACAGAGATCCGAGATTTATCTCACAGTTTTGGAAGAAATTGCAAGAGGCTTTAGGTACAAAGTTGCATTTCAGTACTACATTTCATCCGCAAACGGATGGACAATCCGCGGATCATTTAGATTCTTGAGGATATGTTGAGATGCTGCATTCTTGAATTTGAAAGTACGTGGGAAAAACATTTGTCGTTGATTGAATTCGCATACTATAATAGATTTCAGTCTAGCATTAAAATGGCACCGTTTGAGGCTCTTTACAGTCAAAAATGTCAAACTCCATTGTATTGGACTGAATTGAGTGAGAATAAGATTCACGGAGTTGATTTGATAAAAGAGACTGAGCAGAAGGTGAAAGTGATTCGTGAAAGTTTGAAAGCGGCTTCAGATCGTAAGAAGTCTTATGCAAATTTGAAATAGAAAGATATCGAATTTGAGTTCGGTGACAAAGTGTTTTTGAAAGTATCTCCGTGGAAGAAAATACTTCGATTTGGTCGAAAAGGCAAGCTGAGTCTGAGGTTTATCGGGCCGTATGAGATTATTGAGCGAATTGGAGTAGTTGCTTATAGATTGCTGGTGCCACCTGAATTAGAGAAAATTCATAATGTGTTCCACGTATCAATGCTTCGAAGATACAGATCTGATCCATCGCATGTGATTGCTCCTACTGAGGTTGAGATTCAATCAGATTTTTCGTATAGTGAAGAACCGACTCAAATTCTGGCACGTGAGATCAAAGAGTTGAGAAACAAAAGAATTTCATTAGTGAAAGTGTTATGGCACAAACACGAAGTTGAAGAGTCTATGTGGGAGCCTGAAGATATTATGAGAGAGCAATATCCGAACCTATTCACTGGTAAGATTTTCGGGGACGAAAATCCCTAAGGGGGAGAGTTGTAACAGCCCAGTTTAGACCCTAGTCAAAATAGTGGTTTTGAAACCACAAATCTTAGGTCAAAAAAATATTTTAATATTATTTTCTATGTTTACAGTATGTGATTGAGCATGTGTGAAAATTCTATGTGAAAATTTTATTGTTTGTGTACTCAATTTGTAAAAAGGACTTAATCGCATGAAATGTAAAAGTTGTGTGCTAATTATTAAAGTGATTATTTGGCATGGCTTATTAAATTAAAGTTCCTTAAGTTGATATTAGACCATTGATAGATGGGATGGACAACAATGGGCTTGTATTAGTGGATTTTAAATGTTATTCATTAAGGGCAAAATGGTAAAATGTTAATTAAGTTAATATTAAATAAAAAATATTTGGTGGCCATTTTACCGTCTTTCTTCCTTCGAAATATGAAAAGAAGAAGAGAGTTTGAGGCTTTGTGATATTAGGCACTAGTGAGCTTCAATTGGTAAGTGTTTTGTGCTCAGTTTTTGATAATTTCTAAGTTTTTGTGATCATTGCTTAGTGTATTATCAAACCCATGCTTTAATTTTAGAATTTGATGAAGATTTTTAGAAGTGCCGTTGATAAATATGTGAGCTTTGTGTTGTTAGTTGGTGGAAAATGAAAGCTTAATGTTGGGTTAACATATTTTGTATTTGAATTTTTGGTAAAATTGAGTAATTTGGGATAAATTGTGAAAATAAGAAATTAGAGGACTAAAATGTGAAATAAATGAAATATGTAGGCTTGTATGAGCATAGAGAAATTTTGGCTAAACATATGTGAATAGAAATTATGTGTATTTTGTGATTTGATGAATTAGGGACTAAAGTGTCGAAATGTGAAAATATGAGGGCTATTTTGTAAAATGCCCTAAATATGTGTGTTTGGACTAAATTGAATGAATTAGTGATTGAATGAGCTAAATTTGAATATGTATAGACCAAGAAAGGAGATATTCGGATCGAGATCGAGGTAAAGACAAAGTACTCAATTGATCGACTAGTATCGGTATATCTACATCCGAGGTAAGTTCGGATATAATACAAGTTGTTAAATTTATTTCTATGTGATATGAAATGAATGAATGTATAGTTATTGAAGTAGAAATGTTATATATGAACTTGAGAATTGTGGCACTAAGTGTGCGTAATTGGAATCGAGACGGAGATGAATAGCACTGTGTGTGCGAAGTAATGGAAGCTTCGGCTTTATTGATTGGCACTGTGTGTGCGATACCGAGATACATTCAATTTTATGTAAAGGCACTAAGTGTTCGATGTCATTTAAGCTTCGGCTATGAAATTTGCACTAAATGTGTGATTGTATCGAATAAATAATGAAGATTGATCAAAATGTGGAATCGAGCATTGAGTTCCAAAATTGGTTGTAAACTAGGTGTTGGCAAAGGTATGTATGAAAACTTATGTGGTTGATGAACTTGTAGATGATGAATGAATTGTGATGTGAGCATATGGCTATAGTTGAAATTGTGTATTCATGGAAATTGATCTATGTGATGGTTTGTTTTGTATATTGATTTGAATTATTGAGTTAAATGTATTGTATTACGAACTTACTAAGCTTTAAAGCTTACTGTGTGAAGTGTTTCTCTGTTTTATAGTGTCTTTAAAGCAAGCTCGGATCCGAGGATCGCCAGCAACTCAGTCACACTATCGCTATCTATTTTGGTACTTTGATAGATGTATATATTTGGTATATGGCATGTATAGGCTAGAAATTATGGTATGTTTTGAAATGGTTGAACCTTGCCAGGTGATATGGCTTGGAAATTGAATGATGTTGGTTCTTATATGTAGGCTATGAAAATGATGAATGAGGTATGAAATAGTGAGAATGGAAATGATATATTTCATGCTTGAATTGGTTGATAAGAATGAGGGATAAATTGTGAACTTGTGGTATGGTTTAAATGAAGTTTGATTAACATGATTTGAATGTGTGGATGATAAGTTAGATTGACTTGTTAATATGGATTTGTATAGGAAGATGAATGATGATGTTAAGAGATTAAATTGAGTATGTTTTAGTATGTTTGAATGTCATTTAGAGTATAGAATTGAATTGGTTTGTGCTTGTAGGTGTGGCCCTAAGTGTGGGTGGCAAGTTGGCCTTGAAAATGGCCTATAATTACCCACACGGTTGACACACAGTGTGGCTTGACCGTGTCCTTCGTGGTTGTGTTTCAAAAACAAGTCAGACTCGACCACGGGCTGGACACACAGACGTGTGACCTCTGTAACTTAGAAAAATGTTAAATTTTTAGAAATTTTTGTATGAGTTCGGTTTAGTCTCGACTCCTTTCTAACACGTGTTTAAGGTCTCATAGACCTCATTAAGGAACTAATTGAATGTGAATTGCTATGTTTGGATGTGGAATGACATTGAATGTTCTGAATTGATAGGTAATTCCTCTTAATCCTATACCAGCGATGGTTACGGGTTAAGGGTGTTACACACATGGCCCAACAGGACTGGCCTATTGCTTGGAGAGATTGGAGGCTCATCTACTAAACATGGCAAGTATGGGAAGTAATCTTCGAAGATATTCAATCTTAGAGGATTTGTAATATTTAAAGATTTGATTCTGTGAATCCTATTTATACTAGTTTAATTTATCTATATTATATTGATTTTTATTAATTTATCTATACTATATTAAAATGATTGATGAATTTGATTTCACAAAATCAATGAAATATAAACTCGACTAATAATTTATTGGGATAGTGTCAAATTTTACCCGTCTACTTTAATGAAATTCTCAATGTAGTGTCTATGTTTTTTAGTTGTTCATTTTAATACATGTACTTTCTATTCGTTTGGTATTTTGGTACCCCACCCTAACGATGTTTATTTCTAACATGTTTGACACGTGGACCTATAATGAAGTGACACGAGGCGACATGAATCACATAAAAAATTTTAAACAGCAACTAAAGGACTTCTTAAAAAAATTTCCTTTATACATTTTGAATGTGAAAAATCAATTTAAAATAAAAGAAATATATTTAATATATATGGCTTTGAAACTTAATTAAAATAAATTAATTTTTTTTCTTTTGTCTTCTAAATTTAAATTAAATATTTATTAATTTCCTTTTATAAATTTTAATTAAAAACTTACTAACTTCTTTTTGTTTTCTTTTACTTTTAAATTTAAATTAAATACTTAATTTTTGCATTATTAAAATAAATAAATACTTAAATTAAATTTGAAATAGATCATTAGGTACTTGAAATAAATTAAAGATCATTTGTTATTTGAGCTAGAAAAAAAATTCAAATCACTCATTACCAGTGTTATTTCTTTCAAATCAAACCTAACCCCTTAAAAAGATTAGACTCAATTATTTTTAAACTTAAATCTAAGTAAAACCGATACTTTTAGAAAACTGATTGGCTAATTTCATAACTGCCTTCCAATACTGATTGGTGGCTAAAGAAGAGAATAACGGCTCAATATAGCTATACAAATAAGCTATATAGCATCGTTAAATTAAAGTTCATTAAAACGCTGGTTTATAACTTAAACAAAAATTAACGTAAGTTAACAAAAATTTAAAAGGAATTGACCGTTGTTTTGACTTCTCATTTGTTCTATAACAATTACTCCCCTCTCAAATTAGATCACTGTCCTCAATGATCAAAAGATGAAAATTTCTGTTGAAGCTCTTGCAAATCCTCTTAAATTGGATCTTCGGGAAAGGTGTTGGCCCATTCAACTAACACCTCGGTAGCATTATGATCTCCATTTTTAACCATCATTCGATCAAAAACCCTCATTGGCTCCTTGTTCAGTGTACCATTAGTGCCAACCAAAGGTAGAGTAGAAGAAGTAGGAGCCTAACCAATATGCTTTTTGAGTTGAGACACGTGGAA
This sequence comes from Gossypium rotundifolium, assembly GCA_025506655.1. NCBI lineage: Eukaryota > Viridiplantae > Streptophyta > Magnoliopsida > Malvales > Malvaceae > Gossypium > Gossypium rotundifolium. Next base: position 177,467,730 of record CP106727.1, read on the forward strand.
AGTGTGATGAATTTGAGACCCTGCTAGCAGAGCTAGCTTGTAGGAAATAGAACCAGTCTTTACTTCCATTGGGAAAGGTCTAAAATATTTTAAGGAGAGCTTTAGGTTCCTTAGTTTCCTCATAGTAAGTTTTCTATAAGGTTACAAATTTAGGTACACCAAATCCCCAACTATAAATGCTCTATTAGACCTTTTCCTATTAGCCATGAAACCTTTTAAGATGGAACTAAAGAAGCTTTCTAGTGGCTTCTTAATTCTGAAGGCTACGATCAACAACAACTACTAAAAAGGAACCATCAAGATAAGGTAGGTGAAGTGAAGGGTGCCTTGTATGGGTGGTTTGAATGGCTAAGTGATAGATGGTGTTGTACCACCACTCTACCAGAGGTAACCATAATAGCCATTCAGTAGGAGTCTCACCACTCATACACCTCAAATAACTTTCTAGACATCGATTTAAGACCTTTGTTTGGCCATCTATTTAGGGGTGGTAAGCAATTGACAAATGCAATTAAGTTCCAGTTGTTTGAACAAATCCTACCAAAAGTTACTCACAAAGATTTTATCTCTGTCAGATACTATGGATTTGGGGACTCCATATAGCTTGTAGATCTGCACCGTATACTCATGAGCTACAGTCAATGCTGTAAAAGGATGGGAAAGAGCCAAAAGTGTCCATACTTGGTTCACCTGTCCACTACCACCATGATCACATTTTTCCCTATTGAGTTTGGTAACCCCTCCACAAAATCCATGATAATGGATTCCCACGCTCTAGTAGGTATAGGAAGGGGTTGTAGAAGTCTTGGAGAAGCAGATAAATCAGCCTTGCATTTTTGACAAGTAGGACACTCTCGAGTCTATAGTGTCACATCTCTAGATAATCCTTTCCAATACATTATCCCTAAAAAATTATGTCTGATTGTATGTGCACCAGAGTATCCCCCAATCGATCCACTATGGAAATACTTAAACAATTCCTTTCTTAAACAAGGATCACTTCCTACCACTATTTTTTATTTTCTCATGAGCACCTTTCTATCCCAAGTATATTTGGGATGTGTTTGAGGATCTTGCTGGAGTTCCTGACAAATGAGTTGAAGCTTTGGATTGGACAAGCAGGATTCTCTCACTCGATGCCATATATCTGACCAGGATATGCTACTAGTGTATTGCAACAGCTGCCCTTCCTACTTTTATAACAGCTCGAATTAGGGCTAGTCGGAATAGTGATCTCAGGGTCACTAACTCGAGGTTAGATAAAATCATTTACGTGATATTTTATGAGTCAAAGCATGATTATATTAGTGCATGAAAATTTTGGTGCTTTAATTTTATCAATTTCTTGCTTAATCGCGAAAAAAGACTAAATCGCATAAAGTGCGAAAGTTCCATTCTATTGGCTAAAGGTGCCAAATAACCATGGATTGTAAATTGGAGGTCTTTAAAAGGAAATTATCCCTTTGATAGATAGTTGACCGGCCATAGGAGATGATAGGAGACAAAGATGGACAAATTGGTCAAAGTTGGTAATAGTTGGTGACTAATTTGACTAGTATTAATAAAATAAAGAAAAGATGATATCCATCTTTCTCCACCTAAAATAGCAAGAAAAATAGGGGTTTTGAATGCTTAAATTTTCAACAAGCTCTCCTCCATTCTAGTAAGTGATTTTGATAATTTTCTTGAAGATAGTTGTACTTTTAGGTCCCCTAGAGCTTAAGCTTTCAAATAAGGGGAATAATTTTCAATATGGTGAAAAGTCTAGAGTTTTGCCATGAGAGCTCTCATTTTTATTTACTGCATTTTTATGGAAGAAAATGAATCTTGGTTGTTAGATGAACAACTTTTTTGAAAGGTGTTTCCATAAAAACACCTAATTAGACCATATTGTAAATGTTATAAAAAAAAACTATAGTAAATGTGTGAAAATTTGATTTTTGATGATAGCCATAAGAGTATTAAATGTTCACCTAAGCTTGTTGAAGGTAGAAATATGATTAGAATTGATTTCCGAGCCTAGGGGCAAAATGGTCATTTTGTCAAAGTCTAGGGAAAAATAATAATTTTGCCAAAGCATGATTATTAAAATGATTTTATTTATGTGATGATTAAAATGAGCTAAAATTTGCTATTATAGAGGAAGAAGAACCAAGAATTCACCTCGATCGGGGAAAGAACAAAGTCTCAGATTAGATCGACGGTTTAGCTCATTTTGAAAATGATGTAAGTTTGTATGTGATAGATTCAACATTTATGTTAGCATGTATGAGAATGTTTGGCATTATATTGATGCATGATGCTATACTAAATTGAGTAGTTAATGTTGAATGAGAAGTTAAAGTCCTAGTGAACCATATTGAATATAAAAATGCTATCATCGAGATATGAAATGGATAAGGTCCCGTTCAAGACCTTATCTGGGATATGGCATCGATACTTGATGTGAAATTCCATATAAGATGATATCCAGGATATGGCATTGGCATTTAGAGGCGACTCCATGTAAGACCACCTCGACGATGTGGCATTGGCTTCATACCTACAATAATGACGACGAATATGCATCTTTGATAAAATCCCTAGTGATTAATGGGATAATTAGATGAGTTTAGAAGTAGAAATGAGATTTGTACTAAAGTCATGTGAATGAGTGAATACAGGTACTCGTGAATGAGTCACGAAGAAACGATTACGATATGTGGCATGGTATGTGCTAAATAAGGGCAAGTGTGAGTGAGTATGGCAAGAAGCCTATGACTTGTGTATGGTTAGTTAATGCCATAAATGGCTTATATTATGAGCTCATTGTAGCTATTTATTTCCATGCAAACTTACTAAGCTTTATGCTTACTCCTTTTCATTGCCCTTTTCCTTGTAGTATTGCCAAGATAACTCGAGGAACATGGAATGTTGGAGTTCAGAAATCACACTATCAACATCACTTTGGTATAACAATTTAGACTTATTTTGGGTATGGCATGTATAGGACTTGGGTATTTTGTTAGGTCGTAATTGTTAGCCAAAGTGTTGGTTATGTATGTTATTGAATTCATTTTGTAAATGGTCTTACAAGTTAGGCCGATACTTGGCAAATTCTTATGCTTAATGAAGATGAATTTCATGAAGTGTATGCCCTTGTGTATGTCTTGATTCTTTTGAGTTTTAGAGATACCTTTGGTCATTTTATAGATTGGAATGTTTTGGTATGAGTATAAATTCTTGATAGGGAGGCAAATGGCTTGGTAGATAGCTATCTAATTGTCCACACAGGTAGACACATGGCGTGTGTCTAGGCCATGTGAGACAAACGGTCAGCCCTATGGGCGTGTTGATCGAACATGTGTCCTCTTGCATGCTAGGCTTACAAGTCAGTATGCTTGGTAGTAAACACACGGGCAGAGACACGGCCATGTGTCTCAACCGTGTGGATGACACGGCCTAGGACATGGGCGTGTGCCCTGGCTGTGTGAAGTCTACACATTAAATGTGGAATTTAATTCGACACACGGTCTAAGGACACAGGTGTGTGCCTTGGCCGTGTGGCCTTAGTGAAGTGATGATGTCATAAACAGAGTGCCAAGGTTTTGGCACACGGGCTAAGACACGGGCGTGTTGAGGCCGTGTGAGGGACACGGGCTAGGGACACGGGCGTGTGTCGGGCCATGTAAAATAAGTCAGTGTCGACCACGGGTGGTGAACATGGGCATGTCTTAGGGGCACATAGGCGTGTCCTTAGATCAACACGGGCATGTGGCCCCTGTTTTGATGAAAGTTTTCCAAGTTCATAGAATTTACCGGTTAAATCTCAAGACCTCTCGGAGGTATGTTTAGGGCCTCGTAGGCCGAGAATGAGTAGGAGATGGGCTTAAATGAAATTTTATAGTTCAATGTAATATGTTTTAGCGAGATAAGTTAGGTAATGCCTCAAACTCAGTTTCGGCCTCGAATACGGGTAAGGGGTGTTACACTCATGTACCCTTTTAGACAAGGCATCAACCACTTTGTTTTGAGCTCTCTTCCTATATGTGATGTAATAATCATATCCAAGCATTTTCACTACCCATTTATGTTGGAAGGTTGTGATTGCTTGTTTATCAGCCAGAAAATTGAAGCTCTAATGGTCAATTCTTATTTGGAATTTCCTGCCTACCAAGTAAGAATGCCATTTTTTTACTGCTAATAAAACAACTAGCATCTCCTTGTCATCTATGGAGAGTGCTTAGTGTCTTAACCCAACCCTTTCCTGAAAAAGGCTAGAGGCTTACCTTTTTGTAACAACACTGCCCCTACCCCCTAGCCACAAGTATCTATGTCGATGCAAAATTCTTCTTTAAAATATAGCATAGAAAGAACAAGTGCCTGATAGATTGCTTGTTTAAGCATATTAAAGGCTGAATTAGCAACTTCAGTCCAACTCCAAGGAATATCCTTGTAATGGCCTAAATTTAGGGTTATCGAAACAGTGATTTTGTAACCACAAATCCAATTTAAAGAGAAATTTATTTTAATATGTTTGTATGAATATTGATATGATAAGAAAATCGTATGAAAATATCGATAGAAAAAAATTATTAAAGAAAATTGGGTAAAAACAAGGTATCGAGACCTCGATCTCGTAAAACTAAGTTGAAAATATTTATAAATATTTATGAAATGTTAGTAATATGGTATTAAAATTTCGTTAGAAAATTTTTACGTTTGGGTAGTTAATTAAGTGAAAAGGACTAAATTGAAAAGTATATAAAAGTTACTAGAAGGATTAAATAGCTCAATTGTTAAATGAGAAGGGACATAAATTGAAAATAATTCCAAAAGGAGATATTTTGGGCGGCATAAGCTGAGAAAAATCAAGAGAATTGGTGAAATAAGGGAAAAATGGGAAAATAACAAAATTTACTAAAATAAAAATGGGATCAAATTGGAATATCTAGAATTCTCTTCATATTTTCTTAATTATCATCAGCCAAAAACGTCCTAAGGCTTTATTCAAGCTGGTATTTCATATTTTTTTCACCAAGTGAGTTAATCTTTGCCTTTTTCTTGTAATTTTTGTGTTTTTAAGACTTTTACAACTAGGTCCTATTACTAAATTCATTAGTTTTTTATTTCATGGATGAAATTGAAAGTCACCATGGTTGATTGCTGTAATTTTATGATGAAATAGCATGAAATTGAAGCTTTAATTTGTGTATGAGATGATTTTTATTAGGTAATTTCAATAGAAATTGATTTGTAGGACCTAATTATGAAAAAGTTTGGAATTAAAGTCTAGTGCTAAAATTCTGATTTCCAAAGGTTATAAAGTAGTTTAAAGTGATAGAATAAAGTGCTAATTGATAAAAATCAGCTCAATTGAAAGGTTAATTGAGCATGAATGAAATTATCATTTATTGAAAGCTTAGGGAAAAATGGTAATCAACATCTTGCACTAAAACAGTTTTGGACAGTAGTAGTAGGCTAACTTTGAAAAATCACCATAAATTATGGAAATTGAATTATAGGATGAAAATATATGGAATCAAATCTTATTGAGTCTAGTTTCTTATATAAGAAATGGTGTAATCAATGAAATTGTAAATCATGAGATATAATAAATTTTTTGAGACAAGATCAGAATGAATTTGGGTTCCCCTGTTCTGATTTTGGAAAATAATCAAAAATTGGAGAAAAAAAATTAGGGGCTTAAATTTATATGTTTAAAATTATTAATGAGTCTATTTTCAATAGAAATAAATGGGAACATCATCCGAATTCTGTACTAGGAGAAAATAAATATTTAGTGAAGAAGGGTCGAAACTGTCAAACAGCAGAACAGGGATGAATTTAAAGAATTAACTGTACTTATTTGCTAAACCATAAATTCTAAAAATTTTATAGTAAAAATATATGTGAGTCTAGTTTCAGAAAATCAAGCAGATCTCAATTTGAAGTTCCGTAGCTCAAGATATAAATAATTTAGTAACTATGACTCAAGGAGATAGCTCTGAATGAACTATAAATAATAATAGAATTATAGAGAATGTTACATATGAACATGAAATGTATTAAATTGATGATTAAATTTATTTATTTAGATCCAAAAATTCAAATCTGAAGCTAGATCGAGGAAAAGAAAAAATTTGAGATTAGTAGATTTTTGTATACGAACAAGTATCGAGGTAAATTCGTGTAACTTGAATTATATTCTTAAATACTTGAAATATATTTTTATTGATGTGAATATGATTTGGATGTTTATTGTATGATAATTGATGAAGTATGGATATTCTTGATGGGGGAAAATAAATCTCGGTTGAATGAAAGGAAAATTCGATGGATCTCTGAAAAGGAATTGACGGTAAAAAAGATCTAGCCCGGACGGGTGATCCTATCCTGATATAGCCCTCCCGAAGAATATGTGGAAAATGGATTTAGCCCGGACGGGTAATCCTAATTAGGGTCTGAATTTAGCTTGGACTGGTAATTCAGATCCAAGCTCATTAGAGTAATTGTCGTTGCAGGGGATTTAGCCTGGACTGGTAATCTCGACAATACTCTATGAGTTTGTATTACAAGGATTTAGCCTGGACTGGTAATCCCAATGTAAGGATGAGGTTTGTGGGAGTGTGCCCTTTGAAATGGAAATGTGCACACATGAATATAAATTGACGGACCTGGATTTGTACACTAAAGTGTACCCCTGAAAATCCATCAAAATTCTGAAAAATTCAACTGGATAAATATGGAAAAATAATAAGGGAATGGAAATCATGGTATTGATGAGCTAATCAATCATGATATATATTATTGATACATGGAAATTATTAGACTAACTTGAATGTTGAGTTTGTGCATGTTAGGGTAATAATGCATTGAATGGATGTATGAATGTTTATTGCATTGTATTGAAAATATTAGGTAAGTATAATTCTTGTTACATGAGCTTACTAAGCACAAAGTGCTTACCCTGTTTCCTTGTTTTGTAGTGTTAAGAAATCAGAGGTCGGATTCGGTCGGAGACACATCACACTATAAACCTCAAGATTTCGGTATATAAAGAAACTTTATTTTGGGAATCAATGGCATGTATAAGCTAATAAAGTAAATGTTAATGTGAATTGAATGTAAGTTTAGCCATTGGTATGGCTAACAAATCTTGGTTTTGGTATGTGATGAGGTTATCTTATGGATATGCTTGAATCTATCTTGAAAATATGTTGAAATGAATTGGTTGTTTGGATTGGTCTCAGTTTAAAATTGCAGTGAAGGTTAGATATTTATAAAGGGGTTATATTGAGTTTATGAAAAAAAAACTTTGGGATTTTGCAAAAAGATTCTTATGGTTTCGATTTAATCTCGATTTGGTTTCGATGTATGTTTTGGGCTTTGGAGGCCCATCTAAGGGATGTCATGACATGTTTCGGTAAATAAATATTATTTAACTTATAATAATGGAAAATTAATTTGGTAAACTCTGGTAATGCCTCGTACCCTATTCCGGTGACAAATACGGGTAAGAAGGATTACAATCCATCTTGAGCAGATCTGTTAAGGGTCGAGCCAAGATGACATAGTGCCTTATTAACCGCCTATAGTAGCCTGACAGTCCAAGAAAGCCTCTCAACTCTCTTACTATCTTGGGAGTAGGCCAACATAAGACTCCATCCACCTTGGATGTGTCCATAGTGACTGAACCACTAGAAATAAGATGTCCTAGGTAATCAATATGATGAGTGCTAAAAGTGCACTTGCTTTTCTTGGCAAAGAGTTGATTGTCCCTTAAGAGTTGTAACACATCTTTCAAATGAACCAAGTGATCAGACCAACTGTTGGAGTAAATGAGGATATCATCAAAGAATACTAGTATTGATTTCCTCAACAGCCTTTTGAAAATTGAATTCATTAAGGACTGAAAGCTTGAAGGGGAATTGATTAAGCCAAATGGCATAACCAAGAATTTATAATGCCCTCATGTGTTCAAAAGGTTGCTTTGAAGATATCTGTATCCCATAGTTTGATCTGGTGATATCTAGATCTTAGGTCGATTTTTTAATAAAAATAAAAGCTTGACCAAGTTCATCCAATAGCTCTTCTATAACAGGAATAGGGAACTGATCTTTGATGGTAAGTTGGTTTAGTTGCCTATTGTAATAGGCCTATTTCGCCCAGCCCATTTTAAAACAAAAAATAAACTAAATTAAACTAAAATAAAACCAATAATAATGTCCATTTACAATTTTCCAAGCCCAAACCAAATTAAAGCCCAATTAAATACCCAAATTACATTACCCAATTTAAAAATCCAAAAAATAGGCCAAATTCAGCCTAATATTGGCCCAATGAAATTACACGGCCCGAATGGCCCAATCAGAGATTTGCATCTGCGAAACCCTGGAATATTCAAGAATCGCTTGGCGCCTTTACCCATACGAGCGGCTTCTCCGTGTGGCCTCGTCGCTGCCCATGAGTGGTACCTCCACGCCGAGCACACCTACACAACAACAATAACAAAATAACAATGGAATACTGTAGAAGAAAATGTGTATTTCATTTCTTTTGATTTGGCTATAAAAAGCCAATCATTTTCATCTGTAATTTTTTACGAACACTGATTTTTACGCACATTGTTATTACGCATACTGAATACAGAAAATACAAAAGAAATCAGAAATACAATTTTGAAAGGTGATTTTCGGCTTTCAATATTCTTTTTTCTTTCACCTTTTTTGCTTTTTGAATGTTTTTGTTTGTTCGTGTGAAGATCTAAACGAAAAGGAAAGGTTTTTACCTTTGTAAGTGAACCGACGGACCGCTTTCTTCGTCAAAATCAAAGCAAGGGCGGCCATCGAGGTCGGAGATGACGAAACATTCAGGATCGATTTAAAAGGGATCCTATAGATGACCAGGATCTGCCACTAATCGCCGATTACCATGGCACTTTGGTGGTTGGATGTCCTTTTGATGCGGCTGAGGGAGAGAGCAAAAGGGGGGCTAGGGTTCTGATTTCGAAAAAGGAAAGGGGTGGTTGAATTTTTGATTTTTTAGGTTTTATTAACCTATTTATACAGCACAAAACGACGCCGTATAGGCCGTGTTTAATTTGACCCGACCCGATATCCACAGGACCAGCGCGTTTCCGCGGCGATGGATAATTTGCGCGATTGGTCCCCCTTTTCTGCGTCACTATTTGATTAGACCCTGGGTAATTTTTATTTGTTTTTAATTAGCCTCTGTAATCTAAACGCGCTTTCAATTTAGTCCAACTCGAATGTTGCGTTTCAAGTTTTGGAGTATTTTCTAGTTTAGCCCCTGATAATTTACGCGCATTTCAGTTTGATCCTTGCATGTGTTTAAATAATTTTATTTATTATAAAGTAGTCTTGTGATTTTGTTTTGTTTCAATTAAGTACTTTTTATCTTTGTACACAATCTTTGCGTTGTTATCAAATTTAATTCATTTATTTATTTAGTTCTAAACTATTTTATTATGTGATATTAAAATATTTATATACTATCTGCTTTCAATTATTATTTATATATCTTTTTTATTTTAACTCGTTTTAATATAATGTTTATTAAATTTTTTTCTAATTATTTAAAATAATTCTATTCATATTACTTATTCTAAACTTTTATATGTATTATTTAATTTAGATTTTTTTACATATATTATGCTTGTATGTATTTTATTTTTCGTTTTATAGTTTTTTATACCATTGTATTTCATTTTAAATTATTTTGTCTATCATTAATTTTATGTTCGATGATCATTGCTATTATGTGTATTGTAATTCTTATTTTATCTTTATTTTCCATTTGCGATTTAATAGTGTAGCATTTCACTTGTTAATAATTACTCTACGTTGTATGTTAATATTCTATCGCATTTTATTCGTTTAAAAAGTCATGTTTAATGTCGTTCAAGTTTTAAAATCATTTTTACTCAAAGTTTTTTTTAAAATAATGCAATGCTCGGGTTTGGAGGTTTCGAGAAAATTGTGCCCTAACTTACTGGTTCCGGTTCTTCTCTTTAAAACCTAGCAACCGAGTACCCTTTTCTCTTTTAAATAAAAAATGCATAATATTTTAAATAAAAAATTATTCTCGGGAATTTGAGACATTGCGCCCTAACTCACTGGGTGTGATGTTTTATCATCTCGAGATAAGGATTTAAAAAAACAAAGGCAATATTCCGTATTCGAGAATTTGAAGAAATTGTACCTTAACTTACTGGGTTCCAATTTTTCATAAGGCCCAAATAATCGAATACCCTTCTCAAACTTTATTACTGGGTTTTTAAAAAAAATCAAAAGATAATTTTAATTTTGAGAATATAAGATGTTGTGCCCTAACTTGTAACAACCCAATTTCTGACCCCAATCTAAAATATTGATGTCTATGTTATGTGATTAGGCATGTGTTAAAATATTGATTCATAAATAGTGTGTTTGGGTGATCAATCTAAGTGAAAGGATTGATTTGTCAAAGTAGTAAAAGTAGCCTTTATAAATTGAAGGGTCTAATTGAATTGTTCTTGCATGTGGGGATTTGCATGTCAAATAGTCCAAATCTTATAGTGGTGGACGGCATGATGATGGATTTTATATTAAATTCATTTATTTTATTTAGTGGTTTATATTGTATTATAATTTAATTAAGACAAAAGAAACATGCTTTATTTTTTCATTTTTTTTCTCTCTCTTTATCATCTTCCCACGAAATTAAAGAGAGAAGAAGAGAAAACTCTAAACCCCATAATGGTTCTTGCATGTCTCCTTAAGGTAAGTAATCAAGCTCCATTTTGAAATTTCTTGCATGGATGTATTGGTTTTCATGGATACTTTAAAATACATGTGGAAATTTGACTACTTGAAACTTATTTTGGATTCGCCATGGGTGAGCACATCGGTTAGTCTTGGTTAATAGAAGAATTGTTTTAGTACGAGCTAGATATAGAAGCATTGAAGTAGGAATGGGGATATGATGCATGAGTGAAAGCTTGAAACATAGAATTAAATCATTGAGGGTATAAAATGAAAATAAATGATTTATATAGACTTGTATGGGAATAAAGAAGATGCGATTCTTAAAGAACCAGCCCAAATTTCTTGTAATTTTGTGTTTTATATTAAAGGACTAAAGTGTGAGAAAATCGAAACTAGAGGGAAATTTGTAAATTTATGAAATTTCATGTAATGAGTTATTTTGGAGTGAAAAGAGAATTAATTAAATTCTTGTGTAGTATTCGCATTAGTTTAAAAAAATAAATAAAATGTATGAATCTTTATATATATGTATATGAATGAAAGGAAGAATTAGTATAAAATTTTAAAGGTTTCGAAACTATGAATGATTAATTTAGAGGATGGTAAGATGAGGTGTCTTGAATCAAGATGAATGAAATTGGCATTGAATAAGCTCTTTTCGAACTTGTTTAGATCAAGGGAAGAAAGAGTTGGAAAAGGATCGGGGGAAAGCTAAACTAGACGAGTAGCCGGGACTTCCTTACCTTTCAATTATCAAGGTAAGTTTTAAGCAATTCGGTTGAATTATAATTTATTATATGAATTACAATTGCTAAGTAAGGACAATTATAATTATGTGTATGTGACCGAATGTCAATTGGTAATATAGAGGTATATATATATTCATGTGGTTGCCGAATATGAACTTGGTGTTCTTTTATAGCCTTGAATAAATGATGTTTGATTAAGGTGGGATTGAGTATAGGCTTATAATGTATGAGTTAAGCAATTGATTTAAATTGGATTTTTGTACCTTATTATATGCTTTGTTTCGAATGGTAGTAAGTGTATAATATGTGCATAACCGAATGTACATATGGTTTTGGTGAGTTTAATTAATGTATGGATAATTGGGATGTTAATGCAATGGCATAAATGTGTATTTACATGATGTTGGTACCTTAGTTATGTAAAATTAGTGAAATAGATGCATGAAAATAGATTAAAAGAGTTTGTGGGTGATTTGATATTGCTTAAGCTGAATGCAATATAGAATTGGATTGCTAAAGCATAAATATTATTTATATTGGAATATGCCTATGGGTGAAAATGTGGTAGATTGGATTTGTATGTGAATTTTATATTCGAATGGATGATAAATTATATTAAGCACTATGTGTGTGAATGATCGAGTAACGGCTCTATGTGAGCGATACGTTACGTAAACTTTAAGTAACGGCTCTATGTGAGCGATACGTTACGTAAACTTTAAGTAACGGCTCTATGTGAGCGATACGTTACGTAAACTTTAAGTAACGGCTCTATGTGAGCGATACGTTACGAAAACTTGTAAGTAACGGCTCTAAGTGAGCGATACGTTACTAAATTCTATTAAAGATTATGTAAGAATGAAATTCATTAAAGGGTTGTTATTTCTAATGTTTCTATGCATGGGAAAATGTACGAGTGAAATATTATGCGTTATACCGAATGGTTAAGGTTGGAAGGTTAAGTATATTAGAGGTAGTATTATACATTGAATTGAGGCTTGGGTAACTTGAATGTTAAGTAGATGAATTAGTGAATGTACACGACATGTATACTAGTTATTTCTCATGCAAAGTTGGTGTATAAAGTGTATTATAAGTATATGAAGATGTTGTAAGTTCAACTCTTAAATGGGTTAGGGTGTTGGTAAGAGTATATAAATTAAATGGGTTTAAATTCTTGGTATAAATATTCTATATATGTATGTGATATTATTTGCTTAAACTTACTAAGCTCGAGAAGCTTACCTTATTTGGTTGTTGCATTTGTAGTCTTCTTTGGAACTCATCTGCGCTCGGGATCATTTTGGGAAGCTCATCACATTATCATCTATTTTGGTATTTTATTTGATAGTCTTCTTTTAGGACTTATGGCATGTATAGATCAAGTCCTTTTGGATTGCGTTTGGAAATTTTGTAAAGATGTATATAAACTTATGCCATGCGATAAATGGCTTTGTTTCTCAACTATGTTTGAAATTTTCTAATTATGATGTCTGTAAATGATGAAATGTGGTACATGTCTTACTCAAAAAAAAAAGAAGATCAAATTGAATTATATTAGCATGCTTATTTAATTGAACTTGACTAGTCTTGCTTGATCTTGGTATGTATAGGATAAGTGAGGTCATAAGTTTAGTTCGAATAGGGTATATAGTACCTTTGGATAATGAACATTTTTTTTATTTAATCTATACTCACAATACGATTCATAGCATAAAAAGGATTTGGTATACTATATATATATATATATGTGTGTGACGAATGAAGGTAATATGTTAGTGAATAAATTGAAGTATGTGAAATCGTAAGTGTTCGCTATAATATACAAATTTACCATATGAATAGTACTGCTAATCAATAGAAGTTAGCTTAATAGATATTGATGTGGTCATTAATGATGAAGCAGTTTTATAAGGTGTTAGTCTTGAGAATTGTTTTAGTAATGCCGTAACCTAAGCCTACCGGACATGGGTTAGGTGTTACAATTTTATTGGTATCGAGCTACGGTTTAGTCGGTTCATGGACTAACGTAGCGTAAGAGTCTAGCTATACATGCCATGTTCTGTGATAAGATAATGTGATGACTTCTGACAGTGAAACTTACTTGTTTCTTTCATCCAGGAATGGAACCGGATCCCGAGCAAGCATTAGCGGATGATGTCGAGAGTGTGGAGCCCGCTCGCCCAAGGACTACGTCGGAAGAACCTCGACCAGCTGCGAGTGGCGGATGAAAGGGTTAAACGAGCTTTCCAAAATATGATGAACGATTGGTTTAGCCACTACTTACTTAACCACCCATTACCGACCCCGATAACACCAAATGGTACCTCCAAAGTGACTAGTCTTGATCGAACAACTAAACCCCGATTGATCGTATAGAAGCATGGGGCTCAAGAGTTTAGAGCCAAGATGATGACGACGCCGAAGCGAAGCTGAATTTTGGCTCGATAACACTATTCGAGTATTCGATGAGCTATCTTGTACCCCGACGAGTGTTTGAAGTGTGTTATATCACTCATGCAGGATTCTGCGTACTCTTGGTGGAACACGTTAGTATCGCTTGTCCCTAAAGAGAAAGTTACCGGGAGTTCTTTCAAGTGGAATTCAGTAAGAAATATATCGGTCACGCTTTATTGATTCTAAACACAAAGAGTTCCTTGAGCTCAAACAGTACGCATGATCAGATCTGAGTCTGAACGCAAATTTATGCGACTTAGTCGCTATGCTCGAGAGTGTGTTTCATCGAAGTCGCTATGTGCTGGGAGATTTGAAGATGGTTTAAATGAGAATATAAAACTTTTGGTCGGTATTTTGGGAATTGATGAGTTCAGAGTCTTGGTTGAGCGAGCATGTAAAGTCAAGAATTGGGAAAGGAAAAGCAGAAAGCTGAGTTTGAATCCAAAGAAATTCGAAAGAGGATGACAAGCAAATCTTCACAAATGCCTACGAAAAAGTTGAAGAATGATGGTGGACGATTCAAGCCTAATGCCGGGATTTCTATTAGAGAACGACTGCCAGTGAGTTCTCGGGCTACCTCAGTTGCAAGCGTGGGTAATGAGAAATCGGGTAAACCTGAGTGCCAGCAATGCGGTAGACGACATCATGGGGAGTGTTGGGGTAAATCTATTTCTCGTACCTGTTATAAGTGCGGCTCCCAAGACCACTTTATACAAGACTTTCCAGAGAATGCTGAGAGGTATGCGGTGCAGAGTGCGAGACCGAGTGGTAATATAGCTCGAGGTAGATCATCTCGTTTTGGGGGTGGTAGAGGCGGTACTCAGAGGGGAGTTTCAGAAGTGATTGTTCGATCAGATGCTAGGGCACCAGCTAGGGCTTACATAATCCGTACTAGAGAGGAGGCCTCGTCCCGGATGTCATTATCGGTACTTTCCTCTCTTTGATACTAATGTGATCGCTTTGATTGACCCGGCTCAACTCATTCTTATGTGTGTGAAACATTGGTATCTAGTAAAATTTGCCTATCGAGTCACCGATGTTGTGATTCGGGTTTCAAGCCCTTTGGGTAAATGTGTGTTAGTCAATAAAGTGTGTAAAAACTGTCCATTGATGATTCGAGATATGTGTTTCTCGGCTGATCTGATGTTGTTACCGTTCGACGAGTTTGACATTATTCTCGGTATGGATTGGTTAGCAATGTATGATGCAGTGGTAAATTGTAGACGAAAGACTATTGAGTTGAAATGCCGAAATAACAATATAATCCGGATTGAGTCTGCGGACTTAATCGGACTACCTAAAGTGATATCGTCGATGTTGGCTTAGAAGTTTTTGAGAAAGGGTGGTGAAGCTTATCTTGCTCATATAATTGATAGCAAGATAACTGAAAAGAATATCGAATCTGTGCCAATTGTTAGCGAATATTCAGATATGTTTCCGGAGGAATTACCGGGATTGCCACCTATCCGGGAGGTAGAATTTGGCATTGAGTTAGTGCCAGGGACCACTCCGATCTCGATAGCTCCGTATAGAATGGCACCTACAGAATTAAAAGAATTGAAGGCTTAGTTGCAAGAGTTGACGGATAGAGGTTTTGCACGACCGAGTTTCTCTCCCTGGGGTGCGCCCGTTTTATTTGTGAAGAAGAAAGACGGAACATTAAGAATGTGCATCGATTATCGACAACTCAATAAGGTGACAGTTAAGAATAAATATCCATTGCCTCGTATAGACGATTTATTTGATCAGCTGAAAGGAGCCTCGGTGTTTTCAAAAATTGACTTGAGGTCGGGTTATTACCAGTTACGGGTTAGGGAAGCAGACGTGCCAAAGACTGCCTTTCGGACGAGATACGGTCATTATGAATTTTTGGTGATGCCGTTTGGGCTCACTAATGCCCCGGCAGTATTCATGGATTTGTTGAATCGTGTCTTCAAACCGTATCTAAATCAATTTGTGGTAGTATTTATAGATGATATATTGATCTATTCGCATGACGAAACTGAACACGCTGAACATTTGAGGCTAGTGTTGCGATTTTATGAAAAAGCAATTGTACGCAAAATTTAGTAAATGTGAGTTCGGATGAAATAAGTTAGCTTTTGGGGCATGTCATTTCAGCCTCCGGTATTCGAGTTGACCCAAGTAAAATTTCAGCCATACTTGATTGGAAACCTCCGCGAATGTTTCGAGGTTCGTAGCCGGGACTTCTTTGGATATTACAGACGTTTTGTGAAAGGTTTCGATGATAGCAACTCGATGACAAAACTTTTACGAAGGATGTAAAATTTGAATGGGTGATAGGTGTCAAAAGAGTTTTGATCAATTGAAGGCCGATAATGTAAGCTCGAGACTTGTTCACCGAGTCGGAAAGGAATTCGTTGTTTATAGTGATGCCTCACTTAATGGGCTCGGATGTGTATTGATACAGGAGGACAAAGTGGTAGCTTATGCCTCGAGACAGTTAAAAGCGCACGAGAGGAACTATCCGACACACGACCTTGAATTAGCTACCATAGTCTTCGCTTTGAAGATATGGCGTCACTACCTTTTTGGTGAAAGATGCCATATCTATTCGAATCACAAAAGTCTAAAGTATTTAATGACACAAAAGGATCTAAATCTGAGACAGCGGCGATGGTTAGAATTATTGAAAGACTATGAGCTCGTGATCGATTATCACCCGGGAAAGGCTAATGTGGTAGCCGATGCACTTAGTTGCAAATCATTATTTGCTCTTCGTGCAATGAACGTTGATTTAGCTATAACTGATGATGGGGTGATTATTACAGAATTAAAGGCGAGACCATCATTCATGTCACAGATCCGAGAAGCCCAGGAGCTTGATGATGATTTAAAGGCAAAAAGGAGTCGTAGTAATTCTGAGGCGAATTCAGATTTTCAGATAGATGCTGAAGGATGTTTACGGTTCAAGAATCGATTGTGTATACCTAAGAAAGCTGAATTAATTCGAATGATTTGTGATGAAGCTCATAGTGGTAGATTGACGATTCACCCGGGTAGCACAAAGATGTATAATGACTTGAAACAACATTATTGGTGGCACGGTATGAAGCGAGACATCTCGGATTATGTATCGAAGTGTTTGATATGTCAACAAGTGAAAGCTGAGCATCAAGTACCATCGGGACTTCTTCAACCGATTTTGATACCTGAGTGGAAATGGGACCGAGTTACCATAGATTTTGTGTCGGGATTACCTCTGACGCCGAGCAAGAAAGATTCGATCTGGGTTATTGTGGATAGATTGACAAAATCAGCTCATTTCATCCCTGTGCGTATGGATTTCTCACTTGATAAATTGGCCGAACTGTATGTATCTCAGATCGTACGGTTGCACGGGGTACCCATTTCTATTATTTCAGATAGAGACCCAAGGTTTACATCGCGGTTTTGGAAGAAGCTGCAAGATGCTTTGGGTACTAAGCTACACTTTAGTACCGCTTTTCACCCTCAGTCGGATGGACAATCTGAGCGTATTATTCAAATACTCGAGGACATGTTAAGATGTTACGTTCTTGAATTTGAGGGTACATGGGATCGATATTTGTCTCTGATCGAATTTGCTTATAACAACAGCTTTCAATCGAGCATCAAAATGGCACCTTACGAAGCCTTGTATGGTCGTAAGTGTCGTACTCAGTTGTAATCGAACGAATTAGGGAAAATAAGATCCATGGGGTCGATTTGGTTAAAGAAACCGAAGCGAAAGTGGCAAAAATTGTGATAGTTTGAAAGCGGCATTGGATCGTCGAAGTCTTATGCTGATTTAAAACGCAAGGACATTGAGTTTCAGATAGGTGATCGAGTATTCCTAAAAGTATCACCGTGGAAAAAGCTAATGAGATTTGGTCAAAAAGGGAAGCTGAGTCCTCGATTCATTGGGCCGTATGAAGTTATTGAGCGGATTGGACCAGATGCGTATAAACTTAGGTTACCTTCTGAGTTGGACAAAATTCACAATGTTTTTCACGTATCGATGCTTCGCTATACCGATCCGACCCTTCTCATGTGATCATCATTCAGAAATTGAAATTCGGCCAAATTTAACGTATGAGGAGGAACCAATTCGTATGTTGACTCGTGAAGTGAAAGAACTGCGACATAAAAAGATACCATTGGTTAAAGTGTTATGGTGTAAGCATGGAATCGAGGAAGCTACTTGGGAAACCGAGGAATCAATGAAAGAACGTTACCCTCACCTATTCACGGGTAAGATTTTCGGGGACGAAAATTTCAAAAAGGGGGGGGAAGTTGTAACAACCCAATTTCTGACCCCAATCTAAAATATTGATGTCTATGTTATGTGATTAGGCATGTGTTAAAATATTGATTCATAAATAGTGTGTTTGGGTGATCAATCTAAGTGAAAGGATTGATTTGTCAAAGTAGTAAAAGTAGCCTTTATAAATTGAAGGGTCTAATTGAATTGTTCTTGCATGTGGGGATTTGCATGTCAAATAGTCCAAATCTTATAGTGGTGGACTGACATGATGATGGATTTTTATATTAAATTCATTTATTTTATTTAGTGGTTTATATTGTATTATAATTTAATTAAGACAAAAGAAACATGCTTTATTTTTCATTTTTTCTTCTCTCTCTTTATCATCTTCCCACGAAATTAAAAGAGAAGAAGAAAACTCTAAACCCCATAGTGGGTTATTGCATGTCTCCTTAAGGTAAGTAATCAAGCTCCATTTTGAAATTTCTTGCATGGATGTATTGGTTTTCATGGATACTTTAAAATACATGTGGAAATTTGACTACTTGAAACTTATTTTGGATTCGCCATGGGTGAGCACATCGGTTAGTCTTGGTTAATAGAAGAATTATTTTAGTATGAGCTAGATATAGAAGCATTGAAGTAGGAATGGGGATATGATGCATGAGTGAAAGCTTGAAACATAGAATTAAATCATTGAGGGTATAAAATGAAAAATAAATGATTTATATAGACTTGTATGGAATAAAGAAGATGCGGTTCTTAAAGAACCAGCCCAAATTTCTTGTAATTCTTGTGTTTTATATTAAAGGACTAAAGTGTGAGAAAATCGAAACTAGAGGGAAATTTGTAAATTTATGAAATTTCATGTAATGAGTTATTTTGGAGTGAAAAGAGAATTAATTAAATTCTTGTGTAGTATTAGGCATTAGTTTAAAAAAATAAATAAAATGTATGAATCTTTATATATATGTATATGAATGAAAGGGAAGAATTAGTATAAAATTTTAAAGGTTTCGAAACTATGAATGATTAATTTAGAGGATGGTAAGATGAGGTGTCTTGAATCAAGATGAATGAAATTGGCATTGAATAAGCTCTTTTCGAACTTGTTTAGATCAAGGGAAGAAAGAGTTGGAAAAGGATCGGGGGAAAGCTAAACTAGACGAGTAGCCGGGACTTCCTTACCTTTCAATTATCAAGGTAAGTTTTAAGCAATTCGGTTGAATTATAATTTATTATATGAATTACAATTGCTAAGTAAGGACAATTATAATTATGTGTATGTGACCGAATGTCAATTGGTAATATAGAGGTATATATATATTCATGTGGTTTAGAATATGAACTTGGTGTTCTTTTATAGCCTTGAATAAATGATGTTTGATTAAGGTGGGATTGAGTATAGGCTTATAATGTATGAGTTAAGCAATTGATTTAAATTGGATTTTGTACCTTATTATATGCTTTGTTTGAATGGTAGTAAGTGTATAATATGTGCATAATCGAATGTACATATGGTTTTGGTGAGTTTAAAGAATGTATGGATAATTGGGATGTTAATGCAATGGCATAAATGTGTATTTACATGATGTTGGTACCTTAGTTATGTAAAATTAGTGAAATAGATGCATGAAAATAGATTAAAAGAGTTTGTGGGTGATTTGGTATTGCTTAAGTTGAATGCAATATAGAATTAGATTGCTAAAGCATAAATATTATTTATATTGGAATATGCCTATGGGTGAAAATGTGGTAGATTGGATTTGTATGTGAATTTTATATTGAATGGATGATAAATTATATTAAGCACTATGTGTGTGTATGATCGAGTAACGGCTCTATGTGAGCGATACGTTACGTAAACTTTAAGTAACGGCTCTATGTGAGCGATACGTTACGTAAACTTTAAATGGCTCTATGTGAGCGATACGTTACGTAAACTTTAAGTAACGGCTCTATGTGAGCGATACGTTATTGAAAACTTGTAATGCAACGGCTCTAAGTGAGCGTACGTTACTAAATTCTATTAAAGATTATGTAAGAATGAAATTCATTAAAGGGTTGTTATTTCTAATGTTTCTATGCATGGGAAAATGTACGAGTGAAATATTATGCGTTATACCGAATGGTTAAGGTTGGAAGGTTAAGTATATTAGAGGTAGTATTATACATTGAATTGAGGCTTGGGTAACTTGAATGTTAAGTAGATGAATTAGTGAATGTACACGACATGTATACTAGTTATTTCTCATGAAAAGTTGGTGTATAAAGTGTATTATAAGTATATGAAGATGTTGTAAGTTCAACTCTTAAATGGGTTGGGGTGTTCGGTAAGAGTATATAAATTAAATGGGTTTAAATTCTTGGTATAAATATTCTATATATGTATGTGATATTATTTGCTTAAACTTACTAAGCTCTGAGAAGCTTACCTTATTTCGGTTGTTGCATTTGTAGTCTTCTTTGGAACTCAGTCTGCGCTCCGGGATCATTTTGGGAAGCTCATCACATTATCATCTATTTTGGTATTTTATTTGATAGTCTTCTTTTAGGACTTATGGCATGTATAGATCAAGTCCTTTTTGGACTGCGTTTGGAAGTTTTGTAAAGATGTATATAAACTTATGCCATGCGATAAATGGCTTTGTTTCTCAACTATGTTTGAAATTTTCTAATTATGATGTCTGTAAATGATGAAATGTGGTACATGTCTTACTCGAAAAAAAGAAGAAGATCAAATTGAATTATATTAGCATGCTTATTTAATTGAACTTGACTAGTCTTGCTTGATCTTGGTATGTATAGGATAAGTGAGGTCATAAGTTTAGTTGAATAGGGTATATAGTACCTTTGGATAATGAACATTTTTTATTTAATCTATACTCACAATGTCGATTCATAGCATAAAAAGGATTTGGTATACTATATATATATATATGTGACAAATGAAGGTAATATGTTAGTGAATAAGTTGAAGTATGTGAAATCGTAAGTGTTCGGCTATAATATACAAATTTACCATATGAATAGTACTACTAATCAATAGAAGTTAGCTTAATAGATATTGATGTGGTCATTAATGATGAAGCAGTTTTATAAGGTGTTAGTCTTGAGAATTGTTTTAGTAATGCCGTAACCTTAAGCCGGCGCTGGACATGGGTTAGGGTGTTACATAACTTACTGAGTACGATATTTTATTTTTTCGAAATAAGAGGTTTTGGCATCCAATTTGATTCTGTCCAAACGTATCTTAAGTAAATGGATCGTAATCTAGAATCTTTTCAAATTTTTGGCATTAAGACATTAAATAATCGATTAGGTACCAATTTTGGGCGTTACGAGGGTGTTAACCCTTCCTCGTATGTAACTGACTCCCGAACCTATTTTCTCAAGTTTTTGTAGACCAAAATATGTTTTAATAAACCGAAGTTTTATTAAAGTTTTCAATTTCAAGGTGATCTGATCACACCTCGAAAAAAGGTCGGTGGTGACTCCACTTTCGTTTTTCAAGTTGACACCGTTTTTCAAACTAAATAAAAAATGGTTTTGACAACTTGGTGACTCTGCTGGGGACAAATAAGAGAGTCAAGCCGTAAAATTGATTATTTGTTGTCCTTTTGTTGAAAAGTTGAAATTTTGATTTGAAAAATTACGATCCTTTTATTGCATTCGCTTGCATCATCTGTGGTTCGAGTCTTATAGAATACTTTTGCATCATGTTGCATGACCGCTGGGTCACACCCTTTTAAGTGGGAGTGAGAAGCTACTCCTTCATGAAGTTTTCACCTCCGTGCAGGATAGTGAATCGCTTCCGGGATACATCTATACCTATGTCTTCTTGAGATTTTCATCTCTATGTAGCCATAGGAAAATGTATTCCCCTGAACTGAACTCGGTCCATATAAACCTATAATGGGTGAGAATCGAGGAATCTGCTAGTTCAAGTACCTCAACTTTAGAACCGAACTGCATATAGAAAGCCCTAAGAGCCCACCCTAGATAGAGCTGTGACAAATCCTAGTGGTCACCCAGTTAGGCGCTCGAATGTTTTACATGCTTTGAATTTTGTTTCTATTGTACTGACTTTTTATTTTATCTTTGTTACTTTGCATACATTTTCATATTAAAGAGAGGTGTCGATTCAGGTTCGATTGCTAAATTAGGGAGCTCGGCATGGAGAACGAATTTCTTGATAAAATGAAAGACAATACGGCTGTCCGTATTTTGTAATCCGTTTCATGTAAAGAATTTTGCCCTCTAGTAAAGTTTTCTAATGGAAATTGAATTAGAATCGACACCCTTTTGCATCCATTGCATGCATTCACATAGCATTACATCATATGCATTAGATTTCATGAGAAGACCCTGATTGGTTGAAATTATTTCAGCATTAACCTAGACATCAACAAAACCCAACATCCTTCACTACAGCAAAAAAGACTTTTAGCGGCGTTTTTTTAGGCTTTTAGCGGCGTTTATAAGTGCCACTAAAGGTCATGACCTTTAGCGGTGCTTTTCCTACAAACGCCGCTAAAGGTCATGACTTTTAGCGGCGCTTTTCTCAAAAACGCCGCTAAAGATCATGAAAAATAAAAAAATTAATATATCATACTTTTAGCGGTGTTTTTTTTCCAAAAACGCCGCTAAAAGTCATGAAAAATAAAAAAATTAAAATATCATACTTTTAGCGGCACTTTTTCTAAAAACGCTGCTAAAAGTCATAAAAATAAAAAAAA
Source organism: Gossypium rotundifolium (assembly GCA_025506655.1). Lineage (NCBI taxonomy): Eukaryota > Viridiplantae > Streptophyta > Magnoliopsida > Malvales > Malvaceae > Gossypium > Gossypium rotundifolium. The sequence goes on from CP106727.1 coordinate 177,490,669, forward strand.
ATTTAAAATATTATACTTTTAGCTGTGTGTTTCCCAAAAACGCCGCTAAAGGTTATGAAAAATAAAATAAAATTATAATATTATAAAACACCAAAAATTCAATTTAGAAATGTATAATTTAATTTGAATACATATTAAAATGAAAACTATAGAAGAATACATATTTCTATAATTCCATCTAATAACAAGCATGTGAGATTTGCCTAAAATTATAGAAATGCTCCTAATAACAAGCACATTCCATGACCCTAGTCACCAAACATCACCGCAAAGAGAAATGGAAAAGTAACAATAAGTGTAAAGCTGCAGGATTTGCCTCACGATATCTAGCAATCTCGCAAAAAGTTCTCATGTTAGTATCTTGCTAAAAATGTAAAAAATTCAACAAGAAACATATAAAAGTTTATCACGAAGGCGATGATTCATTTAATTGATCAAGAACACATGAAGTCAGAATCGGAAAATAGACAAGATACTTCAATTTTGACATATTATAGTGCCATTACATAAATCTTCTAAGAACTAGCTTCACGGTTAGGAAGCAATTCATGCCCCCAAAGATATCATATTTACCATCTAAAACATAAACCACCCAATGAACCCAATAAGATTCTTAATACTAGACAACTGCTCAATTTAAAGTGAGTAGCTTATACAAATTTGTCAAAACTATCAATGAAGCATGCCATCCATGTGTTAAAGCAACATAGCATCATATTAGAACTCACCCATATGCATCAACAATCTCCGATATGCATGCCATCCATGTGTTAAAGCAACATAGCATCACGACCTCCCATGATCTCGAATACATAGCCCTTAAACTCCTGTTGAAGGATAATTAAGGGTGAGTAAATTGCGATTATGAAGTCCAGGATGCACCAAAGCAGTAAACTTGAGGTAGTGAACGAAAAGCTAAAGGTAACTTGAAACATACCTTACCAAGGGCATTACCACCGACTTCCGTGAGATCCTCTTGTCAAAAAAGGCTCATTGCATTTTCAAATGTCAATGTGAGAATACTTTCTTCTTAATACAAAGTAACAACTACCAATTGGCATTGACGCAAGAGAGTAAATAGATGCTCACAAATACAATCAAGCCAAGTCGCTTAAAAGAAACTATTATTTTAACATAATAATCAGCTACAAATTTAACAGATGAGCTATTATCTTATAAGGTATATTTGTCGCATCGATTAGATACAAGTGAACTATATCCGAAGGCTAATCCACCATAATATTATAAGTTCCACTTCATATCTAAATGAAAAAGAAAATACCTACAAATCAAATCCATTTGTTGATTTTGTGTGCAATATAAAGAGAAGACCATCAGAATTTTCTTAATTTCTTTCTCAGAATTGCATAAAATTATGCCTCAAATAGAAGATATCCAAATTTCGTTAGCAAATAATAGACATTTTATTTTGCTTCAACATAATTGACTTTTCACATTCTATAAATAGTCAGCAAAGTTGAATCCCACCCAAATAAATATAACTGAAACCTGAATATATATATAGACAACATGACCAAAAAGAAGCCATATCAGCATTAAATTTAACACTAAATACTGAAATTAAATCAATGAATTCAACTTAAACCCAACTATTTCATGAGTCAGAGACAGAAGAAAATTATAGTTTCGGTCATCATCAATTTCATTTTTTTGGCAACCAAGAGTCGGATTTGCAATGTTGAACCGAGAAAAAAAAGAAAAAATTAGCAAAATGAAAAGAATAAACAAACCCCAAAAAAGGATTGAAATCTATTTATATTTAGTTCAAAAAAAAAAAAAGAAGAAAAAAACCTTCATTTTTATTTGATGGGTCTTCTGAGGAAGAAATGCCGCAGCTCTACTCTTGCTAGCTTTAAGCCTTAAGGTTAGGGTTTCGCTTCTATTAAAGGGTTTTTATTTGTGGATATTTATATATCTAAAAGGGGAATAATTGGGTGCTGCTAGTGAACACCATAACTTTTATCTGAATCAAATTAGACTCATATATATTGACACATACTCAAATAAAGAAAGAAAGTACAGCTTTCTTGCCTGAGACAATATGGATTGAAGCTAAGAAAACTAGATTGCAGATAACAGAGATTTGAAGGCAGAAAACTAGATGACAAATATGTAAAATAAAGTAAGCATAACTTACAAATAAAAAAAAACATTACAACTATTTTACCCTTGAATAAGATATAATGTATTTAATATAACCATGATGATCTAACAGGTAAAAGCAATCAAATTACTTCATCTCGTATAAAAATCCAGAGTACATTCACAAGTAAATACAAATATATGTCAAAGCAAGTATAATGTAAATAAATATAAAGCAAAACAAACACGCATGTATATTAAAATTCGAGACACTCATTGTAATCATTTTTTAATTTATAAGTTATAATATGTACAATAATATAACTTCAAATTATCAAAATTATACACCAACCTTAATTCATTTTACATTTTAAAAACCAAAAATTAATTTCATGTTGAGTAAATATAATTATTTCTTTCATATAAATATAAAAATTGCAATTCAGATTATTCAAGCATACAAACAGCATTCATTATGCTGATTGAAATATTTTAGTTACCATGCCAAGATGCAAGACCTAAAATTGTATTGGGTCAATGACACCTTCAAAGAAATATGAATATTGCAAGCATACAGACAGCATTCATTATGCTGATTGAAATATTTTAGTCACCATGCCAAGATGCAAGACCTAAAATTGTATTGGGTCAATGACACCTTCAAAGAAATAATGAATTGGGTACTAAGCAATCGGGCTCGCAAAGTTCGTATTTTAACAATAGGTTCGACCAACTCCCAGTAAACCTTACTCCATATAGATTCCCTTTGCTTAATTTCATTCTTGAGTGCCTATCAAATATCAAATGATGAATCACGTAGGATTAGGTATAAATTAGAAAGCAATATGCTGTTAGTAGCCTAACCAACCCATTAAAAAAGGAAACACGAGAAGTTTAGAAAACCAACAGGATGACCACATGTAGAAGGAGCAGAGACATACAGAGAACATATTTTCTGTAATGATGTTTTGTCCCCATTTGCTATTAGAGTACTTATCTGTGAGAAATGAGAAGTAGTTTCAACAATGGAATAAATTTAAGAGAGTGAATAATATAATTGTAATAGCAAGTTTAGGATATTGGGTCCGCATACCTCTTTGTATAATTCTACGGCTTCCTTATAGAACTTCTGTTTTGAGTACCCTGTTTTCCTTAACTTAGCAATTGTATAGGCACTCTTCAGCTGCAAACAAGAAACTAGAATGTAACTTCGCTAGACAATGATGCAGTGGATCTTTTCTAGTCTATATCTTCATTTCCACAATGCATTTTGAATATGAATCACATTATTATTATCTTGTACTCACAGTACTAGAACTCAACTTATCTGTTATACATGACAGAAATCAGGAAAAAAGAATCGCCCAAAAATATATTAATAACTGTATTATGTTATCTTATATAGAAGAAGAACATAAGAATTGGTCTTAAGTGTAAAAAAAAAGTAAATGCTACAAAGAAATTCACTAATTGGTAAAACAGGAAAAAAAAACTCATAAATTGCAGAAAGCAAAATTAGAGTAGTTAAGGTGAGTGTCAGATAGTCGACACCAATATTGGCAATTCTGTTTTCTAATTAGTCTGTATATATTTGGAAGATTATAGCCTAGATTCTTGTCTAAATATGTGATGTAAATGAAAAGGTGAGCAACCACACAAGTAATTGTTGGTTCAACTTAAGGGAATTAAAAAAAAAATAGAATACTACGGATACTTTCTAAACATTAAACTTAGCCAAATGCAGAGTTCAATCAATACTTTTGCAAGTAACAGCTCCAAATAAGCAAATACAGTAGAATTATACAAATGCAAAAAAAAAAAAAAGGGGAAAAAGAAAAGGACATGCTCACCGAAAAAGAAAAGAACAAGCTTAGAGGAAGAAGGAGGAATTATTTGGGAAAGAACGGTAGTTTTCGAATTTGAAGACTGAATTGCTTAATCTTGGACAACATTCACTTTCATCGATAATTGTCCTCTAAAGCCTAAGTTGTTCTTGGAGAACCCATACCCATTACAACAATTTAGCTGTGGAACTCCGATTTTGATTTTCTTCATTTTGGGGATTTCTGTATAGGGAATCGGAATGTCAAGGAGAGATTGGTAGCCATGAAAATAATTTCTTTTTCTACTGTCAAGACTGAAGAAAATAATAAAAGGGCGATGGCGACTTACACGTTGGTGGATGGTGACGGCGACTGGCGACGAGGCAGATGAAGGTCGACGCGATGAGGAAGAATGGAGAATCGAGGGCAAAGCAGGAGAGGATTTGAGGAGGATTCTGATTTTGGGAATTTAGGGATTGTGAAAATAAGGTGAAGACTCTAAGGGATTTCGATCGGGTCATAAAATTGAATAAAACACAACACAAAGAAACGGCATCATTTTTCCAAAAAATATCTAAACTTTGTGGCGTTTTTTAAACTAGCGCGACTATTGCCTACTTATAGCAAATAGCTTTTAACCTAAATACCGCTAATACTTGAACTCAATATAAAATAAGTTTTTGCAATTTTTTATAATTTTTACAATTTTTAAAATTTTATTATACATAAAGTTTACCTAATATTTCTTAAATAATTTAAAATATTATTAAAATTAAAATTATCTCTTTTACCATTATATAGTAAATTATTTAATATATAATTTAAACAATAATAAGTCATATACCCAAAAAACTTTAAAAGTATTTTAAATAATAGTATTTTAATTTTTACATTTTAACATATATTTTTCAATGTTATTAGTTCTAAATTTTTCTACGTATCATTAATTTTTTGAATATTTTAAAATTAAATTACAAATATATTTTATTTTAATTGATATAAAGAAATTAGTTAAATAATAGATCGAAGAGGATAAAAGAGTGCATGATTTTTGAAAGTAATACAAACTAAACTAATAAACCCACCTAAACCCTAACGTAATCCTTAATCTTAAATCCTAAACATTAAACCCTAAAACATAAACTCTAGATCCTAAACTATAAAGATTAATCCACAAACTATATACCCTAATATCATGAGAATTAATTCAATATTTTAAAATTAATACTACCTCTTTTACGATTATATAAGAAATTATTTAATATTTTTTTCATTTTTAACAAATATTTTCTCTTAAATAATATAAACTAGAATAATAATTTTAATGTATTAAAATTAATGTAATCTCTTTTACAATTATATAAGAAATTATTTAATATATATTAAAAGACACTAATTTAATCTAAACCCATAACCCCTATCCTCTACCCCATAATCCCTAAATCATAAACCATAAAACCCTAACCCCTAACCCTTAACATATTAACCCCAAACCCTTAACCATTCACCTTTAAACCCATTAACCCTAACTTTTAACCCATGAAACCCTAACACATCCCCCCTTAAACCTTAAACCGCAAATCATAAACCATAATCCCTAAACATTAAAATAGTAACTCCAAAACCTTACACCTTAAACTATATATGCTAAACCATAAACCCTAAACAATCATGAGAATTAATTCAATATTTTAAAATTAATAGATCTCTTTTACGATTATAAAAGAAATTATTTAATTTTTTCATTTTAACAAATATTTTCTCTTAAATAATTTAAACTAGAATCATAATTTTAATGTATTAAAATTAATGTTATCTCTTTACAATTATATAAGAAATTATTTAATATTTAAATTTAAAACAATCGGTCTTATATATCAAAAAAACTTTAAAATTATTTGTATTTTTTAAAGCTACCGCTAATGCTCAGACTTTTAGTGGCGTTTTTCTGAAAGCGCCGCTAATGCTCAGACTATTAATGGCGTTTTTTCAAAAGCACCGCTAATGCTCAGACTTTTAGCGGCGTTTTTCCAAAAGCGCCGCTAATGCTCAGACTTTTAGCGGCGTTTTTCCAAAAGCACCGCTAATGCTCAGACCTTTAGCGGCGTTTTACGAATAAACGCCACTATATATCCTTTTTAGCGGCGTTTTGTAAATAAACGCCGCTATTGCTAATTTTTTGGCAGCTTTTTCCTTCAAATGCCGCTAATGTATAATATTTGCGGTGTTTTTATTTAAAACGCCACTAAAAACACCGCTAAAAGTCTGTTTTGCTATAGTGCTTACGGTACCCGAACTAAGACAAAAGACATGGATCAGAGATTAGAAAGACTGGAACAACTTCAAAGGGAGATGCAAGATAAACTTCAACTGCAAATGCAAGAGCAGCTTGCTAAGTTCAAGCAAGATATGATGGACCGAATGATGGAATCACAAAAGAGTATGATGACTCAATTGACTCAACTACTGGCGGGAGGAATAGACAAAGGAAAGACCCCCATGGTTAACACTGGTGAAGACAATGAGGAACCACTATATCCTCTGGGTTTTACCCCAACACATCCTGAGGTGTACCCACGAAAAACATCCGTCACAATTAAACCTCAACAGTTTCAAGAGGGTATTTTGATACCGACAAACTTCCAAGTGGGATCGGGTTCTAACTTAGGGGATCACCCAATTAATGCTGTTATTCCCGACTTTGATGAGGCAGTAGAAAAGGAAAAGGCAAGGTCTGAATTGCCAAGATAGTTTGAGGATCGATGCAAATGGCTAGAGGACAAATTCAGGGCCATGGAAAATGCTGATAGGCAACATGGAATTGACGCTAAAGATCTGAGTATGGTGCCAGATGTAATACTTCCCTACAAATTTAAGATGCCAAAATTTGAAAAATACAATGGGACTAGTTGCCCCGAAGCTCACATAACCATGTTTTACCGTCGAATGACTGAGTATGTTAACAATGACCAACTGCTAATACATTGCTTCCAAAATAGTTTAGTGGAAGTAGCATCCAAATGGTACAATCATTTGAGCCATACCAAAATTGGTTCTTAGAGGGATTTAGCACAGGCATTCATGAAGAAGTATAGTCACGTAACAGACATGACCCCTGATAGAATTACCTTGCAAAACATGAAGAAGAAACCAAGCGAGAGTTTTAGGCAGTATGCCCAGTGATGGAGGGAGGTGGCGACGCAAGTCCAACCCCCACTCTTAGAGAAAAAGGCGACCATGCTCTTCATCAGTACTTTAAAGGCTTCCTTCATCAACCACATATTGGGAAGTGCTACTAAAAGCTTTTTTGATATCGTAATGTCCGGGAGATGATAGAAAATGTGATAAGATGTGGGAACAATGAAGCATGGGAAGGCACCAAGAGAACAACCCTGAGAAGGAGGGAGAATGAGGTGAATAACACGAGTACATATAACAAGGGTCATCCGAAAGCGATCACGGTGAGCCAGCCAAAAACAACAACCACTAATCATCAGGGTCCCCCGAAACACGAATCCACCACAAAGGTGAGCATCGAAAGGATACAGTTCACACCTATACCCATGACGTATCAAGAGCTATACTAGAGAAGGGCATGGAATCCAAGAATGCACTGAGTTTAGAGCCATAGTGCAAAATTTGATGGATAATAAAGAAATGGAATTTTACAAAGAGATTGAGGGATCAAAAGAGCAGGAGGTTTATGCTTCAGAAAAAGGATCAATGGAAAAGGTTCAAAAGGGAAACTGCCCAGTAGTAATCATCTCGAAGCCAAGAGTCAATGAAGCCAGAACACAGGTAGCACCGCAAGTCATAATTCAAAAGCCAGCGGTTTTTTCGTATAGGGATAACAAGAGAGTCTCTTGGAATTATGATTGTAATGTGATGATCCAAGGAAAAGAGAATCCAACTAGTGCTTCAAAGGAGGATCAAAATGTAGGTTCTCATACTCGTAGTGGGAGACGCTACGATTTGATAAAAGGCAAAGCTCCAATGGTGGAGCAAGAGAAAGAAAAATCAATCGAGCCTGAGCCGCCCGTCAATGAGCCAGTGAGAGAAGAGGAAGCTAGAGAGTTCCTAAAATTTTTGAAACACAGTGAATACTGTGTTGTAGAACAGCTGCACAAATAGCCAGCACGCATATCTGTGTTAGCTTTGCTTTAGAGTTCGGAGATACACAGAAATGCACTAATGAAGGTCTTGAATGAGACATATGTGGCCAATGATATTTCAGTTAGTAAGCTCAACTAGCTAGTCAACAATCTAAGCGCTAATAACTTTATTTACTTCAACGATGATGAAATTTTGCCAGGCGATAGGGGATCCACTAGGGCTTTGCATATCACCATCAGATGCAAAGGGTACACAGTTCCAGAGGTCCTGATAGACAACGGGTTGGCGTTAAACATATTACCCTTATCGATATTAAACAGATTACCGGTGGATAGTTCACACATGAAAGATTGCTAGAACATAGTTAAGGCATTTGATGGCACGAAAAGAAGAGTCATGGGAAGAATTGAGATACCCTTATTAATTGGTCTGACTATTTATGAGGTGGATTTCTTGGTCATGGATATCAAGTCCTCCTATAACTGCTTACTAGGAAGACCGTGAATTCACTCAGCGGGAGTGATACCTTCATCATTACATCAGAAACTAAAGTTAATATCAAAGGGCCGGCTAGTGACAATAAAGGCCGAAGAGGATATTATCGTAGCTGTAACCAGCGATGCACCATATCTGGAGACGAATGGCGAGGCAATCGAGTGCTCTTTTCAATCTTTGGAATTCATAAATATAGCCTTTATTACGAAGGAAACAGAATTCCCGTACCAAAAATCTCTAAAACCACAAGAATGGGATTACAGATGACTGTAGGAAAAGGAGCTTTGCTAGGAAAAGGGCTAGGAAAATACCTCCAAGGAAGGGTTAAGGTACCGTTGCTAAAGGAAAAACGAGATTGCTTTGGCTTAGGGTTTAAGCCAGACGCAAGACAAAAAAAGAAGGAACTCGAAAAGAAGCAAGAGAGGAGAAGAGCACGGTTGAGCGGAGAGGAAATCAAGTGAGAGCCAATGATAATTCCACACATATCTAAAACCTTCGTGTTAGGAGGGGTCATTCATGCTGAGCAGAATACGCTAAAAGAAGAAGACATTATAGCAATGTTGGGCAGTGTCTACATTAATGCCATATCTGAGGAGGCAATTGAAGGGAGAAACTTATCGGGCATCCGCCCCTTTGAGCTAGGGAGCGTTCTGGACAATTGGACTGCGGAAGAGACTCCTATAGTATTTAGAACTATTTCAGAGTAATGTCCTAGAACACTTATTGCTCTAGGCCTAGGAGTAATAAGCATCCTTTGTGAAATAGGCTTATGGCCCAAAAATCTTTAATTCAATGAAAATGCATCTTTTGAGAAAATATTATTTATTCTTTCCAATTCATCCATAATCATCTTATACAGACAATTATTCTTTATTTCAAATATTCTTTTATTTCTCATTCAAGATCATACCATACAATTATTCTTAAATTTATTCATTTTGTATATTTCTTTGTACCTACAACAGATTCCTGAATATCAACGACATGAGTGATGCTGCTACTAGATCAGAATCCCCTTTTGAGCAAGACCTGTGTTTAGAGGGATCCCAGGACTTTGAAGATGATATAAACTGTGGCTTATCTCCAGACTTGTTAAGAATGGTAGAATAAGAGGAAAAAAAAATTCTACCTCATGAAGAGACAGTGGAGGTCGTGACCTTGGAAGAGGGAATGGCAGTGAAAATTAGAACGTGCATAACTGAAAAAAGAAGCAAGACCTTGTAGATTTACTTCAAGAATTCAAGGATGTCTTTGCGTGGTCATACCAAGATATGTCGGGGTTAAGCACTGACATTATGGTACTCAGCCTTCCCATAAAAGAGGATTGCAAGCCAGTTCAGCAAAAGCTCCAAAGGATGAGGCCGGATATTGTGCTAAAAATAAAGGAGGAAGTCAAAAAATAGTTTGATGCCGAATTCTTGCAGGAGATCAAATATTCGGAATGGGTAGCCAACATCATGCATGTCCGTAAGAAAGATGGGAAAGTACGAATGTGTGTAAATTATAGAGACCTAAATAAGGTTAGCACAAAGGATAATTTTTTGTTACCCCACATTGATACTCCGTGGATAATACAAGAGGTTACTCATTGTTTTCATTCATGGATGGGTTCTCAGGGTACAATAAGATAAAGATGCATCCTCAGGACAAGGGAAAAACTACCTTCATAACCTTATGGGGTGTAACACCCCAAACCTAGCCCATACGTCATTACCGGATCTAGTATGCTACGAGTTTAATACTTGGAAACTTTGCCTCAATGGGTTTAAAAAAAATAATTAAAAGTTTATCTAGTCCTTATTTTAAAAAAAAATATTAGAAACTTAAACTTTTATGTTGAGTGGATTTGAAAAGCCCATTTATTATTCTTTTTTTTGTCAATAAGACTTTGGCCACACATAAGTTTATAAACATGTGACATATTAAAGTAGAATAGAGTAAAACAAGTAACAAATAAATTGGAAACCTAAGTTATGGGGCCTTATTACAAAAATATATTCTAAAAGAAAAAAACAATAATAATAATCTATAATGATAATGAAAGTCTTGATGGCCCCTCGAGTCCACCTCGGCTCCCGTGTCCATGGTCTACTACTCATCTGTAGAGTGGGAAAAATAATAGGGTGAGTCACCAAGACTCAGTGTACAAAACTTGAAAACACATAAAAGCCTAGGGCTCACAAACACATTATGGGCCTTGGCCCGCATGCAATGGTAACAGATTATGTCATGCATCATGGCCCATCCCAAAACCTAAGAGTCCATCCTCTACACACCCCTGTACCAACCGTTACACCGTGGGGATTTTTACAATCAACCCTCCATCCGCTACACACCATATCGGCAGCTGTGCTGCCTATCATATAGACCGATCGCTTACGCGAACCTCAGAAATACATTATTGTATTCGACAGCTATGCTGCCTTTCATATAGACCGATTGCTTACGCGAACCTCAGAAATACATTATAGTATTCGACCGCCATGCTGCCTGTGGCAAAGCCACGGTCGCCTCGTGACCCTGCTCCCCTACCATAAATCCATCAATCAATCCCATCCCATGCATGCATACACACAAGAAACAAGTCATCAAGCCATCTAACAGATCTCATACTTTCACATGCTACGAATCACATAGAAAAGTTTCTATAGGTACGTACCTGGCATCCCATGGCTACCTCTTCTGGGTAATATGACTGTTCATATAGCCTTTCTTTTCGGCTTTTAGCCCTTAGCATACATATAATATATAAATGCTTATGTGTTTAAGATTCTACACACCTTATTACTGTTAAGACGACACCCTCTATGTCGACACTGTCAGAAGTCGATACGACTGCTATCTGCCTAAGATGCTGTTCAGAAGTCGATCCACAACCCGACGACCAATCTCAAATAGCGGACACTACTCGTTTCTTAAACTTAGGGATTGGGTTTACGGACCCAACCCTCTCCCTTGCCTGATCTATATTTGATTCCATCTAAAAGTCCTTGTCAGACTACTATAGCGAAATAGGGTTAAACCATATCATATGAGTTACTATCTCAATTATGATAGCGAATCTTAATAGGAATCTAAAGAAATCCCTTACCTTGAGATCCTGAGATCGGTAGGATACTAGAGATTAATGGTTTTCGACTTTTTGATATCTGAATGATTCGATCTATTACGATTTCCCGGAGTGCTACCCACAAGAACATGTGATTAATGAAAGAGTCAAACTAAAGATAGCCTATCAATCTACTAGCCATTCGGCTATAGTCTTAAAACTGAAAAAGAAAAGAATTCGGTTCTTACCTTTACAGAGAAATCGGCACTTCAAGAAAACCCCGGTCTATGGAGAAATCAGCACAAGAGGAAAAGAATGGAAAAAGAAAGTGAATTAAGAGGTCTCGGCTTCTAGTAGAGAAATCGACAGAGAGAAAAAGGAATAGGCAAAGGTATTTGGTTATGGAGATGAGAGGAAAGTTGAGAGGTTTTGATTTTTGGAAAAGAAAACAGAATAGAGAGTGTAGAGAAGGACTGAGAATTTTGGCACAAAGAATAGGGTTCAAATGCCAGAATTTGAAGAGATACACTCCTATTTATAGGGAATTTAGGCACTTACCTATCAAATGCCAGAATTGTCCTCTTCTGAAAATCGAGACTAATTGACAAACATGGGGAATTGTAGCACCCCTTATGCCACATCAAAACCGATTCTTCCTCCTCTCAGAGTTGGAATTTCGGCCAACTCTGCCAACAACAGATAACTCCCATCTTTTCTTCTTAATCTATTCATAACTAATATCAGCACAATTATCTATATTATTCAACAGATAAATCTCCCTATTTTTAAGCCTTATTACCGTCCAACCTTACCCACCTATATGCCGAAATTTAGCTAATTAAGATTAAAGGAATTGGGCCTCATGCCCCTTGAGTTTGGGCCTCCTCAGTTGACGCCACCTCCTTGCTCTCTAAATGGCACCATTTTGCCACTGGGCCACAAGCCCACTTGTGTTTAAAACACAGATAACATCTTTAAATCCCTCTAGTGTCCAAACGAAAAATTTAACCAAGGCCTCGGCCCAATCTGAACCCTTTAAATACTCTAATTAACACATTGAACGTAATACACATCAAATGCAAAGTCCCATTAATTCTGAATGTTACAGTTTTACCCTCCTTAAAGAAATTTCGTTCTCGAAATTTTTAACTAACTATCAATTGTACTACCCAAGTCTCACCACTACGCTTTCGCTGCGCACTCCAATTCTAAAAATAAACACTCAATATACTACATTAAAGTACGCACCATTATTCGCATCTAGAGCGTCTTCGTCCCCTTGGCGATGTGCTGCATAGACCAAAGCTGGCTGCCTCGCATAGGTGTTCCCTATACCTCTGCCTTGTGTTCCACGGCCCCGACCATAAACATCACCTCCTCTGGCTGGACCGCGACCTCTCTGCAGTTGTGGACCTCCTCTACCAGGCTGAGCATTTTTCTGTCCTGCGGGTCTTACCTCATCCCGTGGTTGAGGACAGTCTCTTATCTGATGGTTCAAAGACCCACACCTAAAGCACTTTCCACTGCCTGCCCAACACTCACCTACATGGAATTTACCACATCGAGCACACTTCTGTGTCTGATTGGCAGCAGAGGTCTCTCATTCCGTCTCGTCCCATCTGACCTAGGTCTTTTCTGATCACGCCCGGCTGCCCCTGATGATCCAAAATTTCTCTTCCTTCCATTCCTATTTTTATCCCTGTTCAATCTTTCCGTCTGCTTCAACTCCTCAGCTGTCTTAGCTTTCTCCACAAGCACATCAAACTCCCTCTCTCATTGTGGAGCTATCAACACCCGTAGATCGTCCTTCAGGCCATCCTCAAAACGAACACATCTCTCATACTCTGTGGCCATTATCCCTCGAGCATAACGGCTAAGGCGTAGGAATTCTGCTTCATACGCCGCTACCGACCTACTTTCCTGAACCAGATTCAGGAACGCTTTACGCTGCGTATCCACATAACTCGTTCCAATATACTTACTCTGGAACGCCGCCTTGAAGTAATCCCAGGTGATATGGTCAGCCACGGTACCTTCCTTAACCGTAAGCCACCATTGATAAGCTTCGTCCCGAAGAAGAGACACCACTCCCTTCAGCTTCTCTTCATCCGTGAAGTCGAGATCATCCATGATCCGCTCCATTGCTTCTAACCAGTACTCAGTTGTACTAGGAGCTACACTCGAAATTCCCTTAAACACCTCCGCCCCATTGGCTCTCAGTCGCTCTGGCACAGACTTTCGGGCTCTTGTGCCAATGCCTGCTCCAGCAACTCTCTCCAAAACCCTTAACATAGCCTGATATACAGGATCATCTCCGCCGCTTGGTCTTGAAACTCGCTTCCACAAATGGTGGCTGGAACTTCATTCTCGACTCGTGACTGCACTCCCACGGGTTCGACATAGCAATCTCGCCTCTACATCGCCATGCACACCACGCCCTCTAGTGCTTATTCTACCGTTCGTGATTTATCTGATTACAATTTTTATGAATTAATAATTCTTTCTTCCACTGATTAATAACAGATACCTTATGGAAAGTAGTTTTAATAGTAGTTCTTTCAATTCACATTCTATCTACAAGTTCGGCCTCAAGTCTCAGTATTTTTAATTCTAGAGTTCACATCAATCAACATCAAGTAGAGCACCACATACATGCATCAAACACACAAGTAAACATCCACGAACTTGCATTCATCATCTAGGGGTATTTTCGTCATTTCACTACCTATGGGTATTTTCGTAATTTTATACTACAGGGGTATTTTTGTAATTTCCCAAAATATTGGTGATTTTACAAAATAGGGGTATTTTGGTAATTTTAAAATCTGAGGGGTATTTCGATAATTTTACAAACCAGGGGTATTTCGATAAATTTTTCAAACGAGGATATTTTGGTCATTTTGTAAAATCAAGGGTATCTCGGTAAAGTTTCTCAACCTAGGGTATTACGGATAATTTTACCAAAATCAAGACATACAAGTCATTTTACAAAAATAGGGTACTGATCCCTTTCGGGTTTTAGTTCTGAATTTTGACTTGTCAACAAGTCCTCGTGGCTAAAGCGAACAGTCACTACGCACCAGGTAGGATTCTAGAAAAGAGGAGGTGAGTCACTAGGACTGCTTAAGTACTAAGCTCTTCCTGGATCCAATCCTAAACATGCGTATGCCTGTTTCCACACCCTAACCCTGTGACTTGTTCACAGACCTGCTTAATTAAGAAAAATTAAGTCTTATGAGATTTGAAGAATTGTTTATCTAGGCCTAAGGTCCATTAACACTATCATACTAATCTACATCCATAAGGCCCATCAAAACATACATATCATACCAAAGTTTAGAATACTTACCTGGGTGGATCGGGTGTCGGTAGACTCGAAGGCCATATCTTCCAAAACTTTTCTCAACTTATATTACTTTCATAAATTCCTACTGGACCCATTTCACAGCCCGAGTTTTGAACTGGGCTCTTATACCAAAAATGTAACACCCCAAACCCGGACCATACGTCATTACCGAATCTGGTATGCTACGGGTTTAATACTTGGAAACTTTGCCTCGATGGGTTTAAAAAATATAATTAAAAGTTTATCTAGTCCTTATTTTAAAAAAAAATATTAGAAACTTAAACTTTTATGTTGAGTGGATTTGAAAAGCCCATTTATCATTCTTTTTTTTTTTTTGTCAATAAGACTTTGGCCACACATAGATAAATGTGACATATTAAAGTAGAATAGATTAAAACAAGTAACAAATAAATTGGAAACCTAAGTTATGGGGCCTTATTAAAAAAACATATTCCAAAATAAAAATAATAATAATAATAATCCATAATGATAATGAAAGTCTTGATGGCCCCTCGAGTCCGCCTCGACTCCCGTGTCGACGGTCTATTGCTCATCTATAGAGTGGGAAAATAATAGGGTGAGTCACCAAGACTCGGTGTGCAAAACTTGAAAACACATAAAGGCCTAGGGCCCACAAACACATTATGGGCCTTGGCCCGCATGTAATGGTAACAGATTATGTCATGCATCATGGCCCATCCCAAAACCTAAGAGTCCATCCTCTACACACCCCCGTACAACCGTTACACCATGGAGATTTCTATAATCAACCCTCCATCCGCTACACACCATATCTGCAGCTGTGCTGCCTGTCATATAGACCGGTCGCTTACGTGAACCTCAAAAATTCATTGTTGTATTCGACAGCTATGCTGCCTGTCATATAGACCGATCGTTTACACGAACCTCAAAAATATATTATAGTATTCGACAGCCATGCTGCCTATGGCAAAGCCACGATCGCCTCGCGACCCTACTCCCCTACCATAAATCCATCAATCAATACCATCCCATGCATGCATACACATAAGAAACAAGTCATCAAGCCATCTAACAGATCTCATACTTTCACATGCTATGAATCACATAGAAAAGTTTCATGGGTACGTACCTAGCATCCCATGCCTTCTTCTTTTGGGTAATACGACTATTCATACAGTCTTTCTTTCTGGCTTTTAGCCCTTAGCATACATATAATATATAAATACTTATGTGTTTAAGATTCTACACACCTTATTACTGTTAAGACGGCACCCTCTATGTCCATTAATCGCCGTGTCGATACGATCGCTATCCGCCTAAGATATCGCTCAAAAGTCGGTCCACAACTCGATGGCCAATCTCGAACAGCGGACACTGCTCGTTTATTAAACCTAGGGATTGGGTTTACGGACCCAACCCTCTCCCTTGCCTGATTCATATTTGATTCCATCCAAAAGTCCTTGTTAGACTACTATAGCGAAATAGGGTTAAACCATATCATATGAGTTACTATCTCAATTATGATAGTGAATCTTAATAGGAATCTAAAGAAATCCCTTACCTTGCGATCCTGATATCGGTAGGATACTAGAGATTAATGGTTTTCGCTTTTTGAGATCTGAATGATTCGATCTACTATGATTTCCCAGAGTGCTGCCCACAAGAACATGCGATTAACGAAAGAGTCAAACTAAAGATAGCCTATCAATCTACTAGCCATTCGGCTATAGTCTTAAAATCGAAAGAGAAAAGAATTTGGTTCTTACCTTTACAAAAAAATTGGCACTTCAAGAAAATCCCGGTCTGTGGAAAAATCGACACAAGAGGAAAAGAATGGAAAAAGAAAGTGAATTAAGAGGTCTCGACTTCTAGTAGAGAAATCGACAGAGAGAAAAAGAATAGACAAAGGTATTTGGTTATGGAGATGAGAGGAAAGTTGAGAGGTTTCGATTTTTGGAAAAGAAAAGAGAATAGAGAGTGTAGAGAAGGACTGAGAATTTCGGCACAAAGAATAGGGTTCAAATGCCAAAATTTGAAGAGATACACTCCTATTTATAGGGAGTTTCGACACTTACCTATCAAATGTCGAAATTGCCCTCTTCTGAAAATCGAGACTAATTGACAAACATGGCGAATTTCGGCACCTCTTATGCCACATCAAAACTGATTCTTCCTCACCTCAGAGTTGGAATTTCGGCCAACTCCTCCTCTTAGAGTTGGAATTTCACCAACTCTGCCTATAGTAGATAACTCTCATCTTTTCTTCTTAATCTATTCATAACTAATATCGTCATAATTATCTATATTATTCAATGATAAATCTCTATTTTTAAGCCTTATTGTCATTCAACCTTACCCACCTATATGCAAAAATTTAGCTAATTAAGATTAAAGGAATTGGGCATCATGCCCCTTGAGTTTGGGCCTCCTCAGTTGATGCCACCTCATTGCTCTCTAAGTGGCGCCATTTTGCCACTGGGCCACAAGCCCACTTGTGTTTAAAACACAGATAACATCTTTAAAACCTTCTAGTGTCCAAATAGAAAATTTAACAAGGGCCTCAGCCCAATCTGAGCCCCTTAAATACTCTAATTAACACATTGAACGTAATACACATCAAATACAAAGGCCCATTAATTTAGGATGTTACATGGGGTATGTTCTGTTATAAAGTGATGCCATTTGGGTTGAAAAATGCGGGAGCCACATACCAAAGGGCCATGGTGACTTTGTTCCATAACTTGATGCATAAAGAAATCGAAGTTTATGTGGACGACATGATTGCAAAGTCTAGAATAGAAGAGGAACACATTCGAGTTTTGAGGAAACTTTTCTTGAGGTTGAGAAAATTCCAACTGAAGCTTAATCCAACGAAATGTTTTTTGGAGCTAGATCTGGCAAATTGCTGGGCTTCATAGTCAGTGGGAAGGGAATCGAGATTGTCTCAGACAAGGTCCGAGCAATACAAGAATTGCCTCCACCATTCACTCAAAAAGAAGTTTGAGGTTTCTTGGGAATTTTAAATTACATTGCTCGGTTCATTTCACAGTTAACCAAGAAATGTGACCCTATATTTCATCTTCTGAAGAAACATAATCCGGGCGTGTGGGATGATGAATGCCAGAAAGCTTTCAATAAGGTCAAACAGTACGTGTCAAACCCTCCAATATTGTCACCCCCATGTCCGAATAGGCCATTAATCCTGTATTTGATAGTGTTTGATCACTCTATGGGATATGTGCTGGGTCAACATGATGATTCGGGAAGAAAAGAAAAGGTGATATACTACCTCATCAAGAAATTCACTAAGTGTGAGATGAGATATTCGCCAATTGAGAAATTGTGTTGTGCCTGGGTTTGGACGACTCGAAGATTGAGGCAATACATGCTGTACCACACGACCTGGTTAATCTCAAAATTAGACCCCCTAAAGTTTATGATGGAGTCAACTGCTTTAAATGGAAGGATGGCCAGATGGCAAATCCTGCTTTCTGAATTCGACATCGTTTATGTGAGTCAAAAAGCTATGAAAGAGAGTTCAATAGTAAACTTTCTAGCTAGCAGAGTTTAGAGGATTATGAGTCATTGAATTTTGATTTCCCCAACGAGGATTTAATGTATGTAGCGGCAGTGAAGGAAGACACCCTAAAGGATCATCTTTGGAAGCTAAATTTCGACGGAGCATCAAATGCTATCGATAATGGAATTGGGGCAGTCTTAGTATCCCCAAATGAAGATCATTACCCATTCACTTGTGAATTGGATTTCGATTGTACAAATAATATGGTAGAATACGAAGCGTGTATCATGAAACTCCAAGCAGCCATGGAGCGCAGAATCAAAGTGCTAGAAGTATATAGATACTCTGCACTAGTGATCTACCAACTAAAACGCGAATGGGAGACAAGAGACCCCAAATTGATCAATTATCAAGGATAGTTATGGGGTTAATTAAAGAGTTTGACGATATCACTTTTAGTTATCTCCCACGAGAAGAGAACTAGATGGTGGATGCTTTGGCCACTTTGGCCTCCATGATTAAAATAAGCAAACTGGAGGATGTAAAGCTTATCCAAATGAGTATCTACGAAGCTCTAACCCATTGCTATAATGTGGATGAAGAGGAAAGAAATAATCACTCTTGATATCATGATATATTACGGTACGTGAGAAATCATGAATATCCTGAGCAGGCAACTGAGAATGACGAAAGGACATTGAGAAGGCTGGCTTGTGGTTATGTCTTAGACGGGGAGGTCCTGTACAAAAAAAAAGGATCAAGTACTTTTGAGGTGTGTGGATGCTGTTGAAGCTAAGAAAATTCTAAAAGAAGTCCATGAGGGTATCCGTGGGACTCACGCCAACGGCTTTACAATGGCCAAACAAATTATGAGATTCGGGTACTATTGGTCAAGTATGGAAGGAGACTGTATCAGCTATGTGAAGAGATGTCACAAATGCCAGATTTATGGGGACAAGATTCATGTGCCTCCTTCACCCCTGCATGTTATGACTTCTCCATGGCCTTTCTCCATGTGGGGTATGAATGTCATTGGACCAATTTTACCGAAAGCTTAGAATGGGCATCGATTTATTTTTGTGGTCATTGATTACTTCACCAAGTGGGAAGAGGCTACTTCATACACCAACGTCACTAAATCAGCAGTTAGCATATTCATAAAAAAGAAAATCATATGTCGATATGAGATGCCTGAGAAGATCATATCAGACAATGCACTCAACCTGAACAACAGTAGGATAGTGGATGTCTGTAGTCAGTTCAAGATCAGACACTACAACTCATTGCCGTATCGCCCAAAAATGAATGGTGCAGTGGAAGCAGCCAACAAAAATATTTAGAGGATTGTGGGGAAAATGGCTGAAACCTATAAAGATTGGCATGAGAAACTATCATTTGCTCTCTATGCTTATCGAACATCAGTCAGAACCTCTACCAGGGCAACTCCTTTCTCATTGGTTTATGGAATGGAGGTAGTGTTACCCATCGAAGTTGAAATTTCTTCTATTCGGGTCTTGTCAGAGCTAAAGTTAGATGAAGCTAGATGGGTCCAGTCTCGATACGATCAGTTGAACTTGATTGAGAAAAAAGGCTAAGGGCTATCCGTCATGGTCAGATGTACCAAAAGAGAATGATGCGGGCTTATGAAAAAAAGGTTCACCCAAGAGAATTTCATGAGGGAGACTTGGTTTTGAAAAAGATCCTCCGCATACAAAAGGATTTCAGAGGGAAGTGGATGCCAAATTGGGAAGGACCTTATGTGGTGAAAAAGGCTTTCTCAAGAGGAGCACTGATCTTGGCTGAGATGGATTGGAAAAACTTACCCAATCCTATAAACTCGGATTCAGTCAAGAAATACTATACTTGAAGAGGAAAACAGGCCAAAGTGAAAACCCGCAAAGGGCGCTTTGAGACTTTCTCTAAAAAAAATGATGAAAATGAAAAAACGGAGAGGCCAAGGCAAAAACCCGTAAAGGGCGCCTTGAGACCAAAGGGGTTTTGAGTCGAAAACCCAAAAAGGGTCGCTCAAATTGCAATCAACAATGGGGCATGCGGTAATCTTGCCATACCTGAATTAAGAAAGAGGAGAGATGTTACGTCTTGGATCATCAACAGAGTACTATCGATCTTCTAAAACACATATTGAGTTTAAAATGGTCTTCGAAAGCCTGTACAGAAAAGCTCAGGCTGCGATATCCGGGGCATCTATCTTATCCCCTAATCATTTTGTATTCCAGAAATGTTTGCTTCCTTTAATTAACTTATTCTTTTCAGATTTCATTTTTGACAAATTCTATTTTTTCAATCATTTATGATTATTTTAAAGCATTTTGTATTGAAGCAATGATTAATGGACTAGTAATATTTTCATAAAAGGAGTTTTGCATATTACTCTGAAAACTTCTAAATAATACGAGAACTTGAAACAGAACTTTTATCTAGAATTCACCAAGCCTAGGGGTTGGAAATATTTGGGAAGGAAACTCTAAACAGTGACTATTTCTTCAGACTTTCTATCAAAAATGTCAGTGGAACAAGAAGACAGGATATAACGTCAATGATACAACCTGGAGGAACAATGAGCAATTTTAATCCAAAGTGTTTAAAAAGGATCATTCTCATAAAATTATGCATTCGTGCAAAACACATTTATTTAGGAGCACTCGATTCAATCTGATCATTGCATCCTAATCTTTCTACAAAGGATCATTCTCATGACATGTTGCATTCATGCAAAAGTCATCCATAATACATTTAGCTAGGAGCATTTGATTCATTCCGATCATGGCATCTTAATCATTGTGCATAAGCATAAATCCATAAATGAATTCTACAAGTCATGTTCCCCAGAAGACGTGTAACAAGATCGAAGACATCATATCTTGTCTCCCTGAGTTGGCAGTGGAGCAGATTGAAGATAACAGGTCTGGCATTCTTGAAGTTGTAGGAAGCAGATCGAAAATATTAAATCTTGTCTCCCTGAGTTTGCAGTAGAGCAGATTGAATATAGCAGATTTAACATTCCTGAAGTTGTAGGAAGTAGATCAAAGACATCAGATCTCGTCTCCCTGAGTTTCAAGTGGAGCAAATTGAAGATAGCAGGTCTGGCTTTCCGGAAGTTACAGGAAGAAGATCGTGGACATTAAATCTTATCTCCCTGAGTTTGCAGTGGAACAGATTGAAGATAGCAGATCTGACATTCCTGAAGTTGTAGGAAGCAGATCGAAGACATCAGATCTTGTCTCCCTAAGTTTCCAGTGGAGCAGATTGAAGTTAGCAGGTCGACATTCCTGAAGTTGCAGAAAGCATATCGAAAACATTAAATCTTGTCTCACTGGGTTTGCAGCGGAGCATATTGAAGATAGCAGATCCGAATTCTTGAAGTTGTAGGAAGTAGATCGAAGTCATACAAATCTTATCTCCCTGAAGTTGCAGTGGAACAGACTGAAGATAGCGAATCTTATCTCCCTAAAGTTGCAGTGGAATAGATTGAAGATATAAATTACATATCTTATCTCTGTGAAATTGCAGTAGAGCAGATCAAAACAAACCTTATCTACCTAAAGTTGCAGTGGAATAGACTGAAGATAGCAGATCTTATCTCCCAGAAGTTGCTGCGAAGCAGATTGAAGTTACAAGTCTAAATTCCTTGAAGTGGATCGATGCGCTAGTTCTCATGCCCCTGAAGATGTAGTGGGATGGAATGAAGCTTCTTAAAGAAGAAAAGCTGTAACAGTCTGGGTTACACCCTAGTCGAAAGAGTGGTTTCGGACCACAAATCCAAGTCCGTATAATATTTTAATATTAATTTCTGTGTCATTGATATGTGATTAAGCATATGGTAAAGTTTCGTATGTTAAATTGCATGTCTGTATGATTAATTTGACAAAATGATTGAATTGCATTGAATGTGAAAGTTGCTTGCTATTTGTTAAAGCACCTATGTGTTGTGGCTTTTAAAAGTTATGGCCTTAAATGGCAATTTAACCACTATTTAGTTAGTGGGTGATTATGGTCAAAAATGACCTTGTTATTTATGTTATAAAATTTTGTTTTATATGGCTAAAAGGGTAAATGAATTATTATGTATATTATTTGTGATTATAACATGAAAATGGATTTTTGTTCGTCCATTCTTCCACCAAAAACACAAACAAAAATAGAAAATAAAAGCTTTGTTTTGTTTGGCCATTTGAAAGCTAAATTCAATGTATGTTTTCGATCAATTTTCGATAATTTCTACGTTTTTGCAATCGTTGCTTTGAGAGCTACTAAACCCATGTCTCAATTTGATGAATTGATGATGTTTTTGTAAAATGCCATTGATGCTATGTTGAGTTTTGGGATGTTTTATGATGTTAAATGGAAGATTTAAGCTTGATGAACATGTTTTGTTCTTGAAGTTTTGTTGAATTTAGCTAAATAGGGCTAAATTGTGAATATATTATGTTGGAGGACTAATTTGTGTATTCAATGAAAAATGTGGACTTATATGTGATGTAGGAGTATTCGGCTAAGCATGAGCATGGGTAGATTTTGTGAATTTGATGTTTTGTGAAAAATAGATTAAATTGATAAAATGTGCAAATGTGAGGGCTAAATTGCAAATATCCCTAAATATGTGTCTTTGGATTGAATTGAATGAACTAGTGAATAAAAGAGTTAATTCTGAATATGTTTAGATCAAGAACCGAGGAAAACAGACTTAGATCGCAGGAAAGCGAAAGTAAACGAGTAGCCTTTTCCCATTCCGATAGATCGAATCTGAGGTAAGTCATTATGCAAATAAACGTACTTGTATGATATTATGTTTGTTCATATGTTTGAGGTTGATTATGGGTATGGATGAGAAGATAGGTTTTGTATTTCGAGATAAATCCATTATAGTGATTAAGTCCGAGAAGCCCTGCACGAACCTAGGAATAGATAGGTATCTGTTCTGTTTATCATGTAAGACCACGTCCGGGACGTTGGCATTGATATGAGCTTTACGTGTAAGACCATATCTGGGACATTGGCATCGTAATGATTCGTGTAAGACCCTGTCAGGGACATTGGCATCAATATCTGTTTACGTGTAAGACCCTGTCAAGGAAAGTGGCATCGATAGCTGTTTACGTGTAAGACCCTGTCTGGGACAGTGGCATCGATATCTAAATATGAGTAAGACCGCATCAGGACAAAGGCATCGATATCTCGAATACGAGTAAGACCTATCTCGGGACAAATGGCATCGATATCGAATACGAGTAAGACCACATGCGGGACAAATGGCATCGATATTTGAATACGAGTAAGACTCTGTTTGGGATAGTGGCATCGATATCTGAATACGAGTAAGACCTTGTCTGGGACAGTGGTATCGATATCTGAATACGAGTAAGACCCATGTTTGGGACAGTGGCATCGATATCTAAATACGAACAAGACCCTATTTGGGATAGTGGCATCAATATCCGATAAGACCACGTCTGGGACATTGACATTGTACAATTATTCTAAGTTTTCGAGTGTCATATTAGATTTTGAATTGTTCAATGAGCAAATCAAAGCTATGAACAATTACATGAATGTATATTTATTTCAGATATGTTAGGTATGTACAATAAAGGTGTATAAAAGGTAAGTACCTATATGACTCTGAATTAAAGAAAAGTATGATTGAATATGAGCACTAGAATAAGATGCAAGAACCTATATGACTCTGTTATAGTGATTAAGTCCGAGAAGCCCTGCACGAACCTAGGAATAGATAGGTATTTGTTCTGTTTATCATGTAAGACGACGTCCGGGACGTTGGCATTGATATGAGCTTTACGTGTAAGACCATGTCTGGGACATCGACATCGTAATGATTCGTAAGACCTCGCCGAGACATTGGCATCAATATCATTTACGTGTAAGACCGCCGTGACAAAGTGGCATCGATATCTGAATATGAGTAAGACCTATTTGTGATAGTGGCATCGATATCGAATCTGAGTAAGACTCATGCGGGACAAAGGCATCGATATCTGAATACGAGTAAGACCCTGTCTGGGACAGTGGCATTGATATCTGAATACGAGTAAGACCATGTCTGGGACAGTGGCATCGATATATGAATACGAGTAAGACCCTGTCTGGGACAGTGGCATCGATATCTAAATACGAGTAAGACCCTATTTGGGACAGTGGCATCGATATCTGAATACGAGTAAGACCCTATCTGGGACAGTGGCATCGATATCTGAATACGAATAAGACCCTGTTTGGGATAATGGCATCGATATCTGAATACGAGTAAGACCTATGTCTGGGACAGTGGCATCGATATCTGAATACGAGCAAGACCCTATCTGGGACAGTGGCATCGACATCCGATAAGACCACGCTTTGGGACGTTGACATTGTACAATTATTCGAAGTTTTGGGTATCATATTAGATTTTGAATTGTTCAATGAGCAAATCAAGCTATGAACAATTACATGAATGTATATTTATTTCGGATATGTTAGTTATGTACAATAAAGTTGTATAAAAGGTAAGTACCTATATGACTCTGAATTAAAGAAAAGTACGATTGAATATGAGCACTAGAATAAGATGCAATAGTGTTTAAGAATGAGTTGTATATATAAACATATGATTTCGTATGGATGAATGTGGCAATTGGGTCCAAGTATATGAACCAAAACAATATGTGATAGTTGCTAAGTAAATGTTATGTGTCAATGTACTTTATGCATATATGCCTTTATGCTAGGTTTATTTGTATTATGACTTACTAAGCTTTTGGAAAGCTTACTCTCTGTGTGTGTTTTCTCTGTTTTATAGGTCGTCAAGCCATCAAGGCTCGGGATTATCAAGGATCGTCATCACACTACTAAATTTATTTTGGTACCCTTTTGAAAATGTATATGACTAATTATGGCATGTATAGGCTAGATAGGTGTATATGTTTATGAAGTGAGCATGGCCATGTGTATTGGCAAGTTTTTGAGTTGATAAATGTTTGAATGAATGAGTTATCAAGCATATATTTAATATGTTTTGATGCATATGGAATGGTTAAGTTTTGGTTAAGCAAATGGATGATACATGTTTGAAATGATGTAGGAATTAGTTTGCAATTTGGTATGAATGGAATTGGTATTGAATGTATGGATGAAGTGAACCATTTGATATGTTTTGGTTGCCATATATGCATATTATGTTTTGGTATGTATTGCTTGTAGGTGAGACCCAAAATGGGTGGCATATTGGCCTTGTAAAATGGCCTATAATGTCACACGGTTGAGGCACACGAGCGTGCCTGAGACCGTGGGTAAATTGGCAGAATGTGGCTTAAATTGCCCACGGCCTCGACACGGGTGTGCTTAGTGGCCGTGTGAGAAATAGCAGTATGTGATCTAGTAGTACAAGGCCTTAGCACACGGGCGTGCTTGGTGACCATGTTGATTCTAGTAGTATACTACCACGGGGAGGACACACGGAGTGTCCAGTAGCCGTGGGTGAGGCACGGCCTACCCCCACGGCCGTGTGTCCCCTGATGTTAGAAAAGTTTCAAATTTTTATGAAATTACTTATGTGTTTCGGTTTAGTCCTGACTCAGTTTATAAGCATGCTTAGGGTCTCGATGACCTACTTAAGGAACATTATGATTGATATTGATGAACGGTTATACGATTAATTCAGTAAATGTTTTCGATCTATCTGGTAATGCCTTTAACCCTAATTCGATGATCAAACACGGGATAAGGGTGTTACATTTGATTAGTATCGAGCCACGGTTTAGTTGATTCTTGAACTGACATAGCGTGTCTAAGTCTAGCTATACATGCCATATATCTGAAATGTGATAGTGTGATGAATCCTGACATATAAAATGTGATTTTTGTATAGTAATGGATCCCAAAAGAGCTGTAGCTGACGATGTAGAAAGTAATGTGTTTGCTCCGTGCAAGGGACAGTTCCTTTTGATCCGAAACCGATTACGAGCGGTATAGAGGAAGAGGTTAAACAAGCTTTCCTCCAGATAATGAGTGAGTGGTTCACTCAATTTGTAAGAAATAACCCGACTATTTTGCAACCTCTGCCCCCGGTTAATCTCCCTCAGACATTTGCTACGCTTTCGACTATGAATTTGAATCTGATGAATATGTCTCAGTTTGACAAAATTCGTAAGTATGAGGTCAGAGAGTTTAGGGCTACTAATAATGATAATACCGAGAAAGTCAATTCTGAAGCTTGTAATGAAAGAAAAAGATCGATGAGTGATTTTTCTCAACCTTTAACAAAGAAATATAGAGATGCAAGCAATAGATTAAATGCTTCAGTTGGACATGCTAGTAGATATCGTGTGAGACCAAATGTTAGTCTGAGAACTCAAGCTGTAATTGAATCAAATGATGGAAGTACTAAATGCAACAAACCTGAGTGTAGGCAGTGTGAAAGACGACATGTGGGAAAATGTTGGAGCACGTACAACAATAGAGCTTGTTATAAATGTGGATCACGAAATCATTTCATTTGAGATTGCTCAGAGATGGCGAGTGTTAGAAATGTCAGCTCCGAGCCACTTAAGTGTAAGCGTTGTGGTAAAAGACATCCGAGGAATTGTAGATTGAATAATCAAGCTTGCTTCAGATGTGGATGTTAGATCATTTTATTCGAGACTGCCTAGAATCTGTTAAACAAGAGACTACTCAGAATCCGAGAGCAGCTAACGCCCTAGAGAGAGATAGACCTTCCCAAAATACAAGAAATGTCAGTAGTAGTCAGAGGTCTGCAAGGAACACTGTTGCAAGATCTGAAGCTAGAGCGTCTGCTAGAGCGTATGCTATCCGAGCTCGTGAGGAAGCTTCATTACCTGATGTTATAATGGGTACTTTTACACTTTATGATACTTCTGTGATTGCATTGATAGACCCTGGTTTTACGCATTCAAATATATATGCATGAATTTAGTATTCAGTAAGACTTTGCCTGTAGAAACTACTGAGTTTGCTATAAAAGTATCGAAACCCTTGGGTAAAAGTGTTCGGTTGATAAAGCATGAAAGAATTGTCCGTTAATGTTTTGAGATACCTGTTTTCCTGCTGATCTGATGCTTTTGCCATTTGATGAGTTTGACATTATTTTGGGTAAGGAGTGGTTGTTTATGCATGATGCTATTATGAACTGTGAAAGAAAGACTATTGACTTGAGATATCCAAATAATGAGATTTTACGGGTTAAGTCTAACGATTTAGATGGATAGCCTGCTGCGATATCGGTATTGAAAACTTAGAATTTTGTGAAAAAGGGATATGAGGCATATTTTGCTTATGTAATTGATTCAAAAATGTCTGAAAGGAAAATTGAGTAAGTACCTATTGCCTGCGAGTTTTTGATGTGTTTCCCTAAAAAGTTACCGGGCTTGCCTTCGATTCGTGAAGTTGAGTTTGGTATTAAATTAATGTCTGGTACAACACCTATTTTGGTAGCCTCGTATAATATGGCATTAACAGAGTTGAAAGAATTAAAGTTATAGTTGCAAGAGTCGACTGATAGAGGGTTCGCTAGACCGAAGTTTTTACCTTGGGGTGTTCCTATTCTGTTTGTGAAAAAGAAGGATGGCACGATGAGATTGTGCATTGATTATCTTCAGTTTAATAAGGTGACCATAAAGAATAAATATCTGTTGCCCAGAATTGATGACTTATTTGATAAGTTAAAAAGGAGTTTAACATAAATTAATTTCTGATTCGAAATCTTAGATCTGATATCGATGTTTATGTGTTATTTAGAAATAAAGTGTACATGCTGAAAAGTTTTATAAAAGTATACAACAAATATGTGATGTTTGAAAGTTGATAAGGAAATAATAGCAAAATGAGCTCAAGGTGATTCGAATTCTGATTTGATAAAGGATTCAGAACAGAAAGTGAAATTGATCCGAGGTTATTGAAAGCAGCGTCTGATCGTCAGAAGTCTTATACGGATTTGAAGCGAAAAGATACAGAAGTTGAGATTGGTGACAAAGCATTTTTGGAAGTGTCTCCATGGGAGAAAGTACTCCAATTTGGACGTAAAGGCAAATTAAGTTCGAGATTCATCGGACCGTATTAGGTCATTGAACGAGTTAAGCCTGTTGTTTATAGACTAAGGTTGCCCTCTAAGCTAGAAAAGATTCACGATGTATTTCATGTTTCAATGCTCCATAGACATTGTTCTGATCCGTCACATGTGATTGTCCCATCTGAAATTGAGATCCGATCTAATATGACATATGAGGAGGAACTAACCCGTATCTTAGCTCGAGAAGTGAAAGAGTTGAGAAATAAGAAAATACTGTTAGTGAAAGTATTGTGGAATCGACACGAAATAGAAGAGGCTATGTGGGAGCCTGAGGACTCAATGAGACAACAATATCTGACTCTGTTTAACGGCAAGATTTTCGGGGACGAAAATCCCTAAGGGGGAGAATTGTAACGATCGGGTTACACCCTAGTCAGAATAGTTGTTTCGGGACAACAAAAATCCAAGTCCTATAATATTTTAATATTAATTTTTGTGTCATTGATATGTGATTAAGCATGTGGTAAAGTTTCGTATGTTAAATTGCCTGTCTGTATGATTAATTTGACAAAAGGATTGAATTGCATTGAATGTGAAAGTTGCTTGCTATTTGTTAAAGCACCTATGTGTTGTGGCTTTTAAAAGTTTTGGCCTTAAATGGCAATTTAACCACTATTTAGTTAGTGGGTGATTATGGTCAAAAATGACCTTGTTATTTATGTTATAAAATTTTGTTTTATATGGCTAAAAGGGTAAATGAATTATTATGTATATTATTTGTGATTATAACATCAAAATGGATTTTTGTTCATCCATTCTTCCATCGAAAAACACAAACAAAAATAGAAAAGAAAAGCTTTGTTTCGTTTGGCCATTTGAAAGCTAAATTCAAGGTATGTTTTCGGTCGATTTTCGATAATTTCTACGTTTTTGCAATCGTTGCTTTGAGAGCTACTAAACCCATGTCTCAATTTGATGAATTGATGATGTTTGTGTAAAATGCCATTGATGCTATGTTGAGTTTTGTGATGTTTTATGATGTTAAATGGAAGATTTAAGCTTGATGAACATGTTTTGTTCTTGAAGTTTTGTTGAATTTAGCTAAATAGGGCTAAATTGTGAAAATATTATGTTAGAGGACTAATTTGTGAATTTAATGAAAAATGTGGACTTATATGTGATGTGGGAGTATTCGGCTAAGCATGAGCATGGGTAGATTTTGTGAATTTGATGTTTTGTGAAAAATGGATTAAATTGATAAAATATGCAAATGTGAGGGGTAAATTGCAAATAGCCCTAAATATGTGTCTTTGGATTGAATTGAATGAATTAGTGAATAAAAGAGTTAATTCTGAATATGTTTAGATCAAGAACCGAGGAAAACGGACTTAGATCGCGAGAAAGTGAAAGTAAACGAGTAGCCTTTTCCCATTCCGATAAATCGAATCTGAGATAAGTCATTATGCAAATAAACGTACTTGTATGATATTATGTTTGTTCATATGTTTGAGGTTGATTATGGGTATGGATGAGAAGATAGGTTTTGTATTTCGAGATAAATCTGTTATAGTGATTAAGTCCGAGAAGCCCTGCACGAACCTAGGAATAGATAGGTATCTGTTCTATTTATCATGTAAGACAACGTCCGGACGTTGGCATTGATATGAGCTTTACGTGTAAGACCATGTCTGGGACATCGGCATCGTAATGATTCGTGTAAGACCCTGTCAGGGACATTGGCATCAATATCTGTTTACGTGTAAGACCCTGTCAGGGACAGTGGCATCGATATCTGAATATGAGTAAGACCCTATTTGTGATAGTGGCATCGATATCTGAATACGAGTAAGACCCTATCTGGGACAGTGGCATCAATATCTAAATACGAGTAAGACCCTGTCTGGGACAGTGGCATCGATATATGAATACGAGTAAGAGTAAGACCCTGTTTGGGACAGTGGCATCGATATCTAAATACGAGTAAGACCCTATTTGGGACAGTGGCATCGATATCGAATACGAATAAGACCTATTTGGGATAGTGGCATCGATATACCCTTTTAGGATAGTGGCATCGATACGAATCTGAGTAAGACCTATGTCTGGGACAGTGGCATCGATATCTGAATACGAGCAAGACCCTATCTGGGACAGTGGCATCGACATCCGATAAGACCACGTTTGGGACATTGACATTGTACAATTATTTTGAGTTTTTGGGTATCATATTAGATTCTGAATTGTTCAATGAGCAAATCCGAGCTATGAACAATTACATGAATGTATATTTATTTCAGATATGTTAGGTATGTACAATAAAGTTGTATAAAAGGTAAGTACCTATATGACTCTGAATTAAAGAAAAGTATGATTGAATATGAGCACTAGAATAAGATGCAAGAGTGTTTAAGAAGGAGTTGTATATATAAACATATGATTCTGGTATGGATGAATGTGGCAATTGGGTCCAAGTATATGAACCAAAACAATATGTGATAGTTGCTAAGTAAATGTTATGTGTCAATGTACTTTATGCATATATGCCTTTATGCTAGGTTTATTTGTATTATGACTTACTAAGCTTTTGGAAAGCTTACTCTCTGTGTGTGTTTTCTCTGTTTTATAGGTCATCAAAGCTACTGAAGGCTCGGGATTATCAAGGATCGTCATCACACTACTAAATTTATTTTGGTACCCTTTTGAAAATGTATATGGTTAATTATGGCATGTATAGGCTAGATAGGTGTATATGTTTATGAAGTGAGCATGGCCATGTGTATTGACAAGTTTTTGAGTTGATAAATGTTTGAATGAATGAGTTATCAAGCATATATTTAGTATGTTTTGATGCATATGGAATGGTTAAGTTTTGGTTAAGCAAATGGATGATACATGTTTGAAATGATGTAGGAATTAGTTTGCAATTTGGTATGAATGGAATTGGTATTGAATGTATGGATGAAGTGAACCATTTGATATGTTTTGGTTGCCATATATGCATATTATGTTTTGGTATGTATTGCTTGTAGGTGAGACCCAAAATGGGTGGCATATTGGCCTTGTAAAATGGCCTATAATGTCACACGGTTGAGGCACACGGGCGTGCCTGAGACCGTGGGTAAATTGGCAGAATGTGGCTTAAATTGCTCACGGCCTCGACATGGGTGTGCTTGGTGGCCGTGTGAGAAATGGCAGTATGTGATCTAGTAGTACACGGCCTTAGCACACGGACGTGCTTGGTGACCGTGTTGATTTTGGTAGTATACTACCAACGGGAGGACACACGGGAGTGTCCAATAACCGTGGGTGAGGCACACCTACCCCCACGGCCGTGTGTCCCCTGTATGTTAGAAAAGTTTCAAATTTTTATGAAATTACTTATGTGTTTCGGTTTAGTCCCGACTCGATTTATAAGCATGCTTAGGGTCTCGATGACCTACTTAAGGGACATTATGATTGATATTGATGAATGGTTGTACGATTAATTCATTAAATGTTTTCGATCTGTCTGGTAATGCCTTTAACCCTAATCCGGTGATCGGACACGGGATAGGGGTGTTACAAAAGCACTGAAAGTCCAAGATTCGAAGACCGGGCAAAAATGGTCATTTTTGAAGTCTTTGCTCTATTCTCGTTACACGACAATGAGCAAAGAGGGGCAATGTAATAGGCCCATTTCGCCCGGCCCATTTTAAAACCAAAAATAGACTAAATTAAACTAAAATAAAACCAATAATAATAGTCCAATAATAATTTCCATTTACAATTTTCCAAGCCCAAACCAAATTAAAGCCCAATAAAATACCCAAATTACATCACCCAATTTAAAAATCCCAAAAATAGGCCAAATTCGGCCTAGTATTGGCCCAATGAAATTACACGGCCCGAATGGCCCAATCAGAGATTTGTATCGTGGAAACCCTGGAATATTCGAGAATCGCTTGGCGCCTTTTCCCACACGAGCAGCTTCTCCGTGCGGCCTCATCCCTGCCTACGAGTGGTACCTCCACGCCGCGCACACCTACACAGTCAGCAATAACATAATAACAATGGAATATTGTAGAAGAAAATGTGTATTTCATTTCTTTTGATTTGGCTATAAAAAGCCAAGCATTTTCATCTGTATTTTGTTACAAACACTGATTTTTACGCACATTGTTATTACGCATACGGAATACAGAAAATACAAAAGAAATCAGAAATACTATTTTGAAAGGTGATTTTCGGCTTTCATTATTCTTTTTTCTTTCACCTTTTTTGCTTTTTGAATTTTTTTGTTTGTTCGTGTGAAGATTTAAACGGAAAGGAAAGGTTTTTACCTTTGTAAGTGAACCGACGGACCGCTTTCTTCGTCAAAATTAAAGCAAGGGCGGTCGTCGAGGTCGGAGATGACGAAACATTCGGGATCGATTTAAAAGGGATCCTGTAGACGACCATAATCTGCCACTAATTGTCGATTACCATGGCGCTTTGGTGGTCGGATGTCCTTTTGATGCGGCTGAGGGAGAGAGCAAAAGGGGGGCTAGGGTTCTGATTTCGAAAGAGGAAAGGAGGGTGGCTGAATTTCTGATTTTTTAGGTTTTATTAACCTATTTGAACCTCGCAAAATGACGCCGTATAGGCCGTGTTTAATTTGACCCGACCCGATATCCGCAAGACCCGCGCATTTTCGCAGCGATGGATAATTTGCGCGATTGGTCTCCCTTTTCTGCGTTGCTATTTGATTAGACCCTGGGTACTTTTTATTTGTTTTTAATTAGCCTCTGTAATCTAAACGCGCTTTCAATTTAGTCCAACTCGAATGTTGCATTTCGGGTTTTGGAGTATTTGTTGGTTTAGCCCCTAATGATTTACGCGCATTTTAGTTTGATCCTTGCATGTGTTTAAATAATTTTATTTATTATAAAGTAGTCTTGTGATTTTGTTTTGTTTCAATTAAATACTTTTTGTCTTTGTACACAATCTTTGTGTTGTTATCAAATTTAATTCATTTATTTATTTAGTTCTAAACTATTTTATTATGTGATATTAAAATATTTATATACTATCTGTTTTCAATTATTATTTATATATACTATTTATTTTAACTCGTTTTAATATAATATTTATTAAAATTTGTTTTTCTAATTATTTAAAATAATTCTATACATATTACTTATTCTAAACTTTTATATGTATTATTTAATTTAGATTTTTTTTTACATATATTATGCTTGTATGTATTTTATTTTTCGTTTTATAGTTTTTATTCCATTATATTTCATTTTAAATTATTTTGTCTATCATTAATTTTATGTTCGATGATCATTGCTATTATGTGTATTGTAATTCTTATTTTATCTTTATTTGTCATTTGCGATTCAATAGTGTAGCATTTCACTTGTTAATAATTACTCTACGTTGTATGTTAATATTCTATCGCATTTTATTTGTTTAAAAAGTCATGTTTAATGTCGTTCAAGTGTTAAAATCATTTTTACTCAAAGTTTTTTTAAAATAAGGCAATGCTCGAGTTTGGAGGTTTCGAGAAAATCGTGTTTAACTTATTAGGTTCCGGTTCTTCTCTTTAGAATCTAGCAACCGAATACTATTTTCTCTTTTAAATAAAAATACATAATATTTTAAATAAAAAATTTATTCTCTGGAATTTGAGACATTGCGCCCTAACTCACTAGGTGTGATGTTTTATCATCTCGAGATAAGGATTTCAAAAAACAAAGACAATATTCTGTATTCGAAAATTTAGAGAAATTATGCCCTAACTTACTGGGTTCCAATTTTTCATAAGGCTCAAATAATCGAATACCCTTCTCAAACTTTATTATTGAGTTTTTAAAAAATCAAAAAATAATTTTAATTTTGAGAATATAAAATGTTGTACCTTAATTTACTGAGTACGACATTTTATTTCTTCGAAATAAAAAGTTTTGGCATTCAATTTGATTTTGTCCAAACGTATTATAAGTAAACGTATCTTTTCAAATTTTAGGCATTAAGACATTAAATAATCGATTAGGTACCAATTTTGGGCGTTACGAGAGTGCTAACCCTTTCTCGTACGTAACCGACTCCCAAACCTATTTTCTCAAGTTTTTATAGATCAAAATATATTTTAATAAACCAAAGTTTTATTAAAGTTTTCAATTTTAAAGTGATCCGATCACACCCCGAAAAAAGGTCGGTGGCGACTCCACTTTCGTTTTTCAAGTCGACGCCGTTTTTCAAACTAAATAAAAAAATGGTTTCGACACCTGTAATCCACACATAGCCTCTAGCTCCTATCTTTTTTCTTCACCATTACAATGGGAGATGCAAAAGGGCTATTACTGTCCCTAATAACCCCAACCTGCAACATTTTCGGATTAAGCATTTCAACTTCAGTATTCTAAAAGGAATGGTATTTGTACGGTCTTACATTCACCACTTCGGTATCATCTTGAAGAGGAATCTTGTGGTCTTACAATATGTTTGGAGGCAACCCTTTTAGTAGCTGGAAAACATCTTGATATTCAAGTAAAACTTGCTGTATGTCTTCCTTGACTGGTACAGGTGCAATTTTAATGCTATTTGTTGGTCAGAAGTACAAACCATAGGGCAGGGTCCAAATGCCACCATATGTAGGCACTTAGAGAGTTGACAGCTTGAGAAAAGTTGCAATCCCCCTAGAGAGATACCTTGTAGAGTAGAAATTTGATTTTGATAATCAAACCGCATTGTAAGTGATCCAAAATTCCATATAGTATATCACAAAGATAAGAATCACTGGACCCTTAAGACCACATCATAGCCTTTAATAGGTAGAACCATAAAATCAGTGACAAACTCATGCCATTGATCTCCCCAACTCATTGGCCTTACATAATCCCTTAATTCTTAAGCTGCCCCCATTAGCTATCATAATCTTCAATTGGCAAGACTGCTCCATAGGTAAGCTTAATCTCCTTACTAACTTTTAATCAACAAATTTATGAGTGCTTCTAGAATCTGTAAGTATAATCAAATCTACCTGACCCATATTAGCTACTATTCTCATTGTATTATGCCCTTGAGATCTTTGCAATGCATGTAAGGACAATATTAAGGTCGTAGCTTCAGGCTCTTGCTCCACATTCTCCAACTGTTCAAAACAATCCAGAAATTCTTCTATTACTTGAGCTTTTGGATCCCCTAAAGAATTAGGTTGAGGTCCACTACGAGCTGATAGAGTTGTAATTGCGTGCATTTATGCCCTGGTGTATACTTGGAAGTACATCAGAAGCATAAACCCTTTTTTTTCTCCTTTCTTCTATTTCTGGCTAAGATAATGATTTGATTGGTGGTTTCTGACAACTTGGGACTGTAGTAGACCAATTATAGAAGGGTTTGCAAACATGGGGCCAACTATTCTAGGACTAGGAAATAAAGGCTTAAAATATCCCCCACTACGCCCAACCAGTACCCCTTTCCTTGAAGTAGTTGATACTATCCCTTCCACTTTCCTAGCAATCGAGTACCCTTCCACCAGAGTTTGTGGTCTAAATAACCGAAGGTATTAACCTATTTCCATCCTTAAGTTTTT
Source organism: Gossypium rotundifolium (assembly GCA_025506655.1). Classification (NCBI taxonomy): domain Eukaryota; kingdom Viridiplantae; phylum Streptophyta; class Magnoliopsida; order Malvales; family Malvaceae; genus Gossypium; species Gossypium rotundifolium. Next base: position 177,526,700 of record CP106727.1, read on the forward strand.
AATGAAAATACTTAAAGCATAGCTCTCTAGTAAATGTAACTAATTGAGTATACTCACAAAGTGGTTGTGGTAAGCATCGGCAGTCCCCGTTTGTTTGAGAGATACCAACTCAGTCATGGGGTTCAAGAACGTAGCAGAACCAAACCTCTCCCTTAGCCCTCGAGCATAAGTATCCCAAGTAAGCTGGTTGAGACCCTCATTCCTCTGGCAGAAAAAATGGTGCCAGACTAAGGCTTTATCTTTAAGATAGAGCATCACTGTTCTAACCTTGGCATGTTCCTGCAGATCTTCAACCTCGAAAAACTGTTCTAATTTAGACCACCACTCTCTAAAATCCGCACCATCAAACCGTGGACAATCAAACTTGAGTACCCTCCCTAATGACTTCATTGTACTAGTTCTTGAAAGAAATCCAGCCTGACACTGTCCTGCATAGGGGATAAGATTAAGCTTTTACCTGAAAGAGGTTCCCCTAGTATACCCTTACCCTTATCTGCAGAGGGTCCAGAAGCTGCCACTGATGACTGTCCCATATATTATTCAAAGAGAGTCTTCAACTCAGCTCGAAGCTTTCCCTTAACCTCTTCATGAAACACTTTCAGGCGTGATTCGGTTCAAGCATCCACCCATGCCATTTTTGCTTGAAGCTGTGCAAACTCCTTCAACATTGTTCCCATGTCTTTTTGTGACCTCGTAGTTACACCATCACTGGCCATAAGGATCATTGAAGCTCTAATACCCTTGATACGATTTAGAAAGTTGAGGAAGAAAACAGATACGGAAGAGAGAGTAGAGAGAAGAAGAGAGCATGAAAAGGAGGAAGAAACAAATTTAGAAAATTGATTGGCTAATTTCATAATTTCCTTCCAATACTGATTGGCGACTAAATAAGAGAATAACGGCTTAATACAACTGTACAAATAAGCCCTATACAAATTGTTTCATTAAAGTTCATTAAAACGCAGGTTTACAACTTAAACAAAAATTAATGATAGTTAATAGAAATTTAAAAGGAATTGATCGTTGTTTTGCTTCTCATTCGTTCCATAACAAATATCAACAAAGAATATTATAGAAATAAAGAACAAAAAAGAGTTGGAAAAGAGAGTCCAAGTACTCATATATGGCTATTTCGGCTTCATGGGATATAGGTTCCCATTCAGAAATCTGAGTGGTGAAAGCCATGAGAAGGCTAAGGAAAGCATTGATCTTTAACCGGAGGTCAACGCAATGGCCGATGAAACAGATCGGAAGAGGCAAGATTGCCGGCTTTGGTTATCTTTTCAAGGGCTTTTTTATTTGCTTTGGGAGATCCGAGCCACTAACGTTAAAGGAAGGGATGAAGGCTACGGTTGGTTGCTAACATCCACCTTGAATGGTGTTGGAATTTGATAGGAGAGTGGTGGTGGTGGCGGCATCAAAATTGAAAAGGAAGTTTGGGAAGGAAAAGAAACGGATGATTTGGGTTTTAACTTTCTAAGGATATAAAATTTATTAATTTATTAGTTTTACCTTTTCATTTTTTTTTCTTTTTTAACCTAGAAATATGAAAAGGGAAAGTTTTTCCTGAGGCATTGTCCCTAACCATTTGACTTTTTCTTCGAACACCCATATCACATGTCACACGTTCAATGGGCCACATGTAATATTTTTACATATTTATTTAAAATGAAAAAAATATTATACGATAAGAAATTATAGATATTAAATTTATAGATATTAAATAAATTAATTAAAAATACAGGTACCATATTGATAATTATGTTAAAATATAGAAGTAAATCTTGCCATTATCCCTAATTTATTTAAAATCTTACAAAATTATAATTTAAAGATATTTTTATATTTAAACTACCCATTAATTAAAATTTAATTTTAAGTAAGTTTTATTGAAGTTATAGATATCAACCGCCATGCCATTATCAAAGTATATATTTTAAATAGACTTGGAACTCACGGTAGTACTTCCAGTGAGTATGACATTTCTAATTTAACATTTTATTTTAATACAATAATTTATTTAACCTTCTAATTTTATAAAAAATTATTTTGGTACTTAATATTTTATTTTTTCATCTTTTTAGTCTTTAAACTTGCATTGTTTATCAAATTACTCCAAAATAGATAGAAAAGTCAAGGTCATTAACTTTCTTTGACGTGGTATTCATATAGATAACATGTCGACAATTTATTTTTTAAAACTTTTTAAAAAATTAAAAAATATTATTAAAATGTATAAATATATTTTTTAATATTTTTAATTAATAATAATAATTAATTGGTAATGAGCATACACATGGACTACCACGTGGATACTACATCAGCAAAGTTAATAGACATTAACTTTTTCATTCATTTTGAGGTGATTTGACAAAAAATGTAAGTTGAAGAGGTGAGAGAAAAAAAAGTTTAAATAGAAAACTAAAATTACTTCTTTTGTAAAATTGGAGGACCAAATAAATTATTATATCTTTTTTTTTAATAAATTCCTTTAGTTGCCAAAAAGGGCTAAATTTTACATATATGCTGAAAAAAAAAAAACTTAATTGAGAATGTTTGTTGTTTTTTCTAAATTTACTGATCTACGCTGTTTTTGGAGAGAGAAAGGAAAACGTTTCTTACAGGGCGCATTTTCATTGCCACATTAGTGAAAACGTGTCCTGTAGGACGCGTTTTCAAGAGAAAGAGAGAGAGAGAGTAAAAATGCGTTCTACAAGGCACTTTTTCATTGATGTGGCAGTGAAAATGTACTCTATAGGATGTGTTTTCACTTAGCTTTTTTTTTTTTTTTTTTGCAATTGGAAATTAGAAGTTTGTAGATTTATGTTTGTCCGTGTTTGAACTAGGCATGGTTATAGTTTTAAGGAATGTTTGAATTTACGGTGGAGCTGGGTGACCTACAAATTTCATTTGATATGTGAGTATGGAGTCATCACCAGGGAAGCCGAATCGCATTGTAACTCAATGTCCCAGTTGGTGGTGATTATACAGTATCGAGTTGAATTATAACTAAGACTTCAAGTTTATGAAGCTTATGTTGTCAAGGGATGAATCATAAATGGGGTTGTAGTTGACAGTGGTTATGCGGACACGACAACGAGTTCTTCTCATTAGAAGAAGATGCTTTATAAAACTGATACACAAGTACGAGGAAGAAAAACGCAATGACATTTCAATATAATCAAGTAATGCATCTTATCCATCACCACCGAATGCGGTGACCCCGTTAATATAACATGTGACCGAATTTGGGTGTAACAAGTTATACTAACAAGGTCACCACTTTCGATGGGAATGGACAACACGAATTACTTGATTATACTGGAAGGCCCTTTTCGTTTTCCTTCCTTGAACTTATGTATAGGTTTTATGAAGCATGCTCCTCTGACGAGGAGAAACTCATTATCATGCCCACATTAGCATCGCCAACTATAACCTTGGTTATGCTCCATCTTTGACAGCATAATCTTTGAAAGCTTGAAGTCTTATTTACACTTCAACATAATACGATATAATCACCACCAACTTGGGCCTCGAGTTGCACAGCGATCCCAACTTCTCAGGTGATGGCTCCATACTCACATGGCAGGTGAAATTTGTAGGTTACCGAGCTCCACGACATCACCGTGAACCTAAACAAAACTTAAAACTATAACTATGTCTCACTCAAAGCGAGAGAAATAAATCTTTAAACCTGGAAATTTCAACATGCAAGAAAAAAAAAAAAAACAATTTGAAAGATACTGAGATATGGGTGAGCAGGGGATGGGAATGTGCATTTATATAAGGGGTGGGGCAGGGTAAAAAGGGGAAAAGAATTTATCCCGAGAATCCCAGGTTGCAATGTATAAAATTTATCCTGGGAACCCTGAGTTGCAAGGGCTTAGAGGCAGAAAAAATTAAGTTTCCCTGGGGGTTGAAATAGCCAGAGAGAAAATGCGCCTAGGGATGACTGGATTTCTTCTTAACTAACCTGAGAAGGCATGTTGTGCTACAACCCGATGTATGCATCATTTTCGATAGGGACATCAGAGTACAAGTTGCATTCGATCGATGTTTAAGCCTATGTGATCGTGCACATCATAGGTATTGTTTTCATCATATAGGGTCTAACTACATTGGGCAATACCATAAGGATACAAAGCACCGACATGTCATTAACATGGTACGTTATGCATAGAATTTCTTTCTTATATTATAATTTAATAAATACATTTGGGTTGCTTTTCTTGAATGCAATATTGATTGTCATTGGCAGGGTATGAGCTTGTGCTCATCCAAAATCGATTCCATGATATGTTAAAGATACTACGGGTTGTAAATCGACTAGGTGTGGATTACCTCGATGGGATACCGAAGCAACAGTAGACGCAGTCGTATGACGGAGGACTATGATACAGCTACATGACCATGAAACTAGCGAAATGCATTAATTTCATATTGAAGGGACACGTCATTTTCCAGTAACCTTGGTGGTCAAGGAAACATATTTTTGATTAACAACCTTGTTTCCAAAACGGGCTAACACATACGCAAGACAGATAAAAGGCGGTCACATTTAGTGTGAGTCAGTGCTGAAAGATATTGGAGAAAATATAGAAATTGCGAAATCAATGACTTTAGTGTGTCACTTGCAACGAAATCTAGTATTCCAGGTTAAGCAACCCCATTGACCCGACCGATGAGTTATCGATGGAGCGTACCGCGTAGACTTGAGACAAATGACCTGCGATCATGGGAGATTTTTAGCACTTCGTTATCCATTCACACATTCAATTATGACATGTGCCTCAGAACATGTAGATTGCATGACCTACGTTGAAAAAGTTTACAAACTTGAACGCAATTATAATGTTTGGAAATAAGAATTCTCACTTGTCCCGATGAAAACATGTGACCACCTACCTCGCACGCTCCATTCGAGTTGGTGCAGATAAGAACTCGCGGCGCAAGCTGAAAGGTCGACCGAACTCAACTCGAATACGAGGCAATATGGTTATTTAGGAGCGGGGAGACACACCGAGGTTATGTTGTTACTATAGGAACCCAAGGCATACGAAGCCAACATGTCCACACAATTCAGGAGAATTGAAGAGAAGAGCTAATTAAAACACTAACTCATGTAATGAAAATCTAACTTATTTGTTTATTCATTAATTGTTTCTATAAAGTGTAAGTTAATATTAACTATTGAATTAAGATATAATACAATATGCAAGCCAAAGTTTTAGTCTTTTTCCGAACCTTCTGAGCAATTCTTTGCTTTCTCAAAATATTGTACTTAACAAATGGATGGAGAAAAACTTAAATGAAAAAGTAACAAAAATAATTGTAAATTTTAAATTCACAATATGATATGGTACAAAGCAAAACAATTTAATAGTTTTGTTTTGTATATTGTGAATAAGTTTACATATGGGATCTAAAACGAAGTATACAATTGGGAAAATTACAAATAACATAAGCATCGACATCTCGAATGTGTGCCACAATCAAGTGGACGTCAGGTGCGCCTAGGGTTCCGTTGCATTATTTGAGTTGGTGACTCCTCATCGACTTTGTCTTGATCTTTACATGCATGTCAAGGTTGGCTGTTGGAATCCTTTTAGTTGTTGAAAAAGTTACCGTTAGAATAGTAAGAAAAACATGTTCTACAAGGTATGTTTTCACTACCACATCAGTAAAAATATATTCTGTAAGATGCATTTTTAATCTTTCTCTAAAAAACATATTTTCAATGATATTACAGTGAAAACATGCCTTATAAAGTTCCTTTTTCTTTTTCTAAAAAAAAAGCGTAAATCAATCAATTTCAAAATTTTCAGCTGCTTTCTCTTTTTTTTTTTTTTATTTTCAACATATGTATAAAACTTAGCCTGCCAAAAAGCCGGTGCAAGACTATAATTTAAAATTTATCAAAAGCAAACGTCACTAAACGCAAAATGGCTATATAATAAATGTGAAAAACGACATAAAAAATAAAGGAAAAAAAATTAAATGTTAGTCACCCATCCACAAAGATGGGCATTAAATAATTCTTATATTATTCTCACACTCAATCATACAGTATATCTTTCTCGACTTGATATCATTAATTAGTCACTGAAATAGTGGGAATGAATCAAATGCCAAATAAATATCAAACCAAATCAAATATAATTTTTATTTATTTATTATTTTTGTACAACCACTTCACTTTCATTGAATTTTGCGTTCGGGTAAGACAAAATAATAATTATTTATTATAAATTATGGTAATAAATCTTTCGTTTTTGAAAAGCAATTGGCAGCCAACAGCATCAATTTATTGCTTGTGAAGTAACTCAAGATTTAATAGTAATGATAGAAAATCACTCGAATAAATTAATTTCCTCACGTCATGTCCAGTTTATTCTAAAAAATAAAAATAGAGTTAATTGTGGCATATTAGAGATGTTGTCCAGTACAGCCGAACTAAGAAATTATAAGTTTGAGTTTGAGTTTGATATTTAATTTAAATTTGATTAAATATTAATTTTAAATTTGAATTTAGTTTAAAATTTAATCGAGTTATTCTTAAGTTTATTTATTAATTTTTAAACTCAAGTTTAAATTTGAGGTCAATTAAACTTGTGTACCAAACTAATTTCATATAATAAAAGAAAAAATTTAATTTCAAAATATAAAAATAAAAGTTCAATTAGACCTGCGACCAGTTGATGAATATTATGGTAGTTGAGTTCAATTCGATCGATGGCTTGAACTTAATTTAATAATTATAAAATAATTTGATTTTTTTAATCAAACTTTAATAACTTATGAGTATTGATATCTCAATTGCACCCATAACCATAATTACCTTAAATGACATTGTTACAATAAATTTGTAATAATAATTTAATTTATGAACTCAAAACCCATTTAAATGGGAAAATATATTTTATTTTATATAGTAGTTGAAATGAAATATAACTTTTAATTTCTGTGACAATGCCAAATCAGTTTTTATAGAAGCAGAAGCTTGAGGGGACAAATCTGTGAGGAAAAGACAGAGTGGGGGATAATTAATACTCTTTATTAGGTGAAAAGAAAAATAATTTTGTTAATGGATGCATTCTAGCAAAGTTCTACCGTGAGCTCCAACAGCACACAAAAGCATGAAGTTATCGATGGACTACGCCGAGGTTGAATTCCAAAAAAAAAAAAAAAATCAAGTTGAAGCGCGAAACTGATTCATTTAATGGTTTATTTTATTGTTTAAAATTGATAAAAATATTTAAATCTAATTAAAAATATTGATAGTAATAAAATATATTTATATTTTTTAATTATCTATAAACAATCAAACATGTTAAGTTGAATTAATCCAAGATTAAAAAATATAAATTCAAACCCAATCAAAAGTAGGTTGGGTTGACCAAGCCCAATGACCATAAACGCCTCTACTCTAATGAGACCTATGCCCAACCTATTAAAATACAACAGTCTCCTTGGAGCATGAGTAAAGTTATATAATCTAACTTCTCCCGTCTCAATTTCTTTGGCCATGATGTCTACCCCTATCTTTCCTTCTCTATGTACATACAAGAACTCAACATCTCAATGCTTAAGAAGTAACTCCATTATTTTACAAACTAGTGAGCTACTGCCATAATCTTCATTAGCTCTCTACGTGACATTTACCAAGTTCACATTGTTGTTGGAAAAGTTAGTTAAGAAGACAGTGAATATTGCATAGCAAAAGTTTAAATATTTTTCTTAAAAATCAAGTCTTGTGATATTTATAGTAATAAACTATAAATCAAATTTTTACCTGTGCTTTGAGTGAGATGGTCTAAGTTGTTTCCTGATTTTCTACTAAACGATCTTCTTTGTTATCTTTGAACTCTAGCTTGCTGTGAATCTGGGCTCAAACGTCACGAAGTGAATGCACAAAATGAAAACTTTGATTAACACTTTCTGCGTTGTGGGCTGCCATAAATAATAATCACAAAGCAAGCATCTAGTAATCTAGCATCCTAAATTAGATCTGTTCATGAGTCGGGCCACTCAGCCCAACCCGAAGGCCTACCCGAAATGTGAGAGGTTTAGACAAAAATATAGGCTTAAAAACGGGCTTAAACAAAAAAATAAGGCCCATTTAAAAAATAGGCCGGGACTCGAGTAATGCATTTTTGGCCTGGGTCTTGCCCAAATTCATAAAGGACAAAAAAATCTACTTTTTTTTAATGTTATTTTCTTATTGTTTTCTCTCTATTTTTCTATCATTTTACTATTATGTTGCTACTATTTTGTTGTTATTGTTTGGTTATTGTATAAAACTTATTTTATTGTTAATTTTGTTATTATTTTAAAGGCATTTGTTAATTTTGTTATTATTTTAGAGACATTTGCTTGTTAAATTGTATTTATCTTAGTATTATTTAAGTACACATATTTTTTTAAATTTTTTTTCAATTTGTTGGAAATATTTATTTTGATGTATTATATATATTTAAAATTATATAAAAATTAATCTTTGGAGGGTCGGGTGGGCCTGTGTTTTAGCATTTTTATCCGAGTCGAGCTTGGGCAAAATTTTAGGCCCATTCTTCGGACCGGGCCGAGCCCAGGCCTAGTGCATGGGCCTAAATTTTTAGTTGAGCTCGGCCCGAACCTGGCCCAGCCCATGAACACCTCTATCCTAAATCTTTAGATGCACAAAAAAGCTGTGATTATAAACAATATTAATATAAAAAATTTCTCTAGCAAATTCATATTCCTCTTGAAAATCCCTAGCTTTTATATGATGCAAAAAATTAAACCCAAGCTTAGCTATAATTGTATCTACCTTGGTCATGCTAACACAAGTTTTTGTAAGAAAATTTGATATCGTATGTAGTATTAATATGTCAGTAACAATGATAATGCAATATAATGCAGTAGCAATAATACAACAGAATACATGTAATCGAACAAAGTTAAAAATTAGAAGAAGAATTTTGTCGAGGCCTGTATAAACAGTTTCCTTAATACAGATTCATCCTCTCCTTGGTGCTTTGAGTAACGTTGGACGTTTGTCTCCTAAGATACAACAACAAACGATCACAGCATTAGCATAACAACAGTGATTAATCGAACACAATCTTGCATTTCTCTATTACCAGGAGAAATGAAATTTAGAAGGAATTTTTTATATTGATTGTTTTGATGATATGTTTTTGAGATCTCCTAACTTGGCTTTATATAGAAGAGAGGAAATGAATGATGAGATTTGTTGAAAAATTAATAGACATGAGTGAATAGAGACAATGACAGAAAAAATTCAATATTAAACAAAGAGATACATTTTTTTTTTCAAAAGATACATCTGTATGAAAAAATGCAATATTAAATCAAGAGATACAATTATCATTCATCACTCAATAATTATTTTCCAACAATCCCCCACACAAATGAAATTGATGGATCAACGAGACTCAAAGACTCAAAGAGGTGATAGATTCTATGTTTAATATTTGCATAAGATAGGTAGGCATCAACCCTTGAACCTTCCTTGTGAAAGTATATTTACTTTACTAGCTGACCAGTAGACGCGATGTCTTTGAATTATTTTACCGTTTGTATAAACGATGATATTCCTCACGCGAATACCCCCTGGCAAGATTTTTGGTTCTCATAGGTATGTTCATATGGCCGTTAACATCCTCCTGGTTCTACAAGAGCTTAGAGAATTATGCCCCAATAGTCTCTTTAAAAGCCCCACTTCACTCTCACATAGGTGACTTATGTTGTTCGTTTCACCGAAATAGAAAATGGTCATTGAAAGCATTGCTTAACCTTTTCCACATTTTAATTACTATTTTCATCATAGGAATGGGCTCGGGATAAGAATCCCCACAGTGACCTCATAAGGTCTATGCAAGTAGGTCGTCCTATTAAACCTAGATCTTGGGTTCTCCAGTCAACTAGGTTGGGTTTTCCTTCACATAGTGCCTTAAATATTCATAGGCTTTAGTCTCATTCCTTTCGATGTTTTATCAACTTGATCTCGGTTTAACCCTTTGGTTAGCATATCCCTAGTGTTATCTTTTGATCTTACAAAATCAATAGAGATAACTCTAGTTGAGATCAATTGTCTAACTGTATTGTGTCGATGACGCATGTGTCTCAACTAACCATTATACATTACGTTCTGTGCTCTACCAATTGTTGCTTGGTTATCACAATATATGCATATTATGGGCACAGGCTTTGGCCATTCAAGAATATCCTCTAGAAAATTTTGTAGCCGTTCTGCCTCTTATCCAGATTTGTCTAGAGTTACAAACTCAGATTCTATTATGGATATGGTTATAATCGTTTGCCTTAAGGATTTTCATGACACAACTCCTCCTCTCAATGTGAAAATATAACCACTTGTGCCTTTAGTATCTTGAATATCATATATCCAACTGCTATCGGAGAATCCTTCTAACACAGCGGGATCTATAAAATAATGTAATTTGTAGTTCTGAGGATATCTGAGATATCTCAGTACCCTCACAATCGCTTTCCAGTGGTTCTCCCCTGGATTGCTTGTGAATTTACTTAAATTGCTTACAATGAAAGCAATATCAGGTCTAGTGCAATTCATAAGGTATATTAGACTACCTATGACTCTTGCATATTCCACTTGGTCAATACTTTCACCTTTTTTTTTAGACAAATGTTGATTTATATCTATCGAAGTTCTGGCTACACCAAAATCATCCTTGCCAAATTTCTCAAGAATCTTGTCTATGTAGTGTGATTGAGTCAATACGAGACTGGAAACACGGAAATTTATATACTTTTTCATGCCCTTTTTGACCCAATTTCATGTGGTTTCGAGTAAATTCTTGTCAGAAAATAATTAAATATTATAAAATAATTAAATTATGCCAAAAATATAAACATGATGAATTTTAATTAATTTTATAGTAAATTTTGATTTATTTTGACTATTTTAATGACTCGCACAAAAGGCAAAAATCATTTTACAGACACTACTCAAAGAATAAAATCGAGAAGCGATTTGAAGATTCAAAGCGACTGTATTTCCAGCCCAAGACGGTCCAATTATGAATATTTAATCATAATTTAATTAATTTTAATTTATTCCTAATTTAATTTGGGTTAAATAAATTAATTTTAATTAAGTATGAAAAGGCCAAGTTGAACCGCATCAGCTGAACCAAACCGGTTGAACCGAACCAAGCAAAGAGTTGGGCAGCCCAAACCGTCCACAATGAAGGCCCAAATCAGCTTAATTGCTGATTAATTGAGTTGCAAAGAAGCCCTTGAAGACTTCTCAAAATCCCATTCAAACCCCTCCAAAATTCATGGCTTTAAAGATTTGCCCATGCTAATTTTAGCAAAGTTGAATCCATCAACTTTGCCACATGGGATGGCCAGCCAAGTGGGACTCCTTTGCTGCTAATTTTTTCCTATTTTTAGCAGCCCCTAACACCTATAAATACAGCCCCTAGCTGCTCATTCAAAACACACCTCAAGCATCCAACATTCTCCTCTCTCATTTTCTCTCCATTCCCATTTTTCCCATTTCCCTTTGTGTATTCTTGTGCCGATTTCTCCTCTTGGAAAAGAGGTGTTTTCCCAGCCATTCGGAGCAGCAATTGGAGTGTTCATAAGCCACCTTGATAGCCGAGGCCAACGAAGAATGAAGAATGGAGCAATTAGTCAAGCCACGGAGAAACACCAGATTTGCTTCTTGTTCCCTATCTCTTTAAATTTCGTTGTTGTTTTGACGAACATGTTTATGGATATTAAAGCTGTTGGAATGATTAATTTAATCAATTTAGCTTGAATTTAATTCGTGTTGGGTTGATTGCATTTCGATTTCTTAAATTGTTAAAATTGTGTTTATGCTGTTAAAGGCCTCGGTAAAATATTTGATTAAGTAAAATCATGTTAAGTTATCTGTCATTATAATTATTTAGATATCTTATGAGTTAATTACTTAAACGCATTGAAATTGTAATTAATGGACACAATACTTAATCTATGCATGTTTAATTCTTCTAAGGTAGCTGGAGATTAAATTAGCATTGTATTTGATTATATATATGCCTTGCATAACTTGCGTGATTTTGTGATTAAATTGTTTCAAGGTAAAAATACTTTGTTACTTCGCATGATCTTTTATATGCTTATTAGGTTTAATTAATCGTTTGAATTGACATAGGAATATGCAAGAGATTGTTTAGCTGAATAAGTATGTATGTGCAATAACATGTTTACTTTTATAAATCTGTTTAATCGATCGAATTGACATAGGAATATGTACAAGAGATGAATGGATTTTTATTTGTAAGTATGTTCATAAGTTAGCAAATTATTGAGTTGCCATGATTTAATAAGTATAAACATGAGTTTAATAATTCTAAGGTAAGAAATGTGATTAATTTAGCACAATTATATCATCTTGATTAAAACCAGTTTTTGAAATCGTGCATTTGAACTTTGTTTTATTTTATTTTTACTTTGTTTTTCTTTTAGTTTTTAAATATTTTTCAAAACCAAATATTTTCCCATCACCAAAGTGTTCGAAATCATTTTCATAAATAATTCTTTTACAGTCCCTGTGGGTACGAAAACTCGACATTTACTTGTCACTTTATTACTTGTTATGATTGTGTACACTTGCACATTTCCACCGTTCCAAGTTTTTGGCGCCGCTGTCGGGACTGTTTTTCAAAGTCATTATTTGTGAATCTATTTACATTTTGGTTTATTTATTTTATGTATTTTTACTTACTCAGTTTTTCGTGATTATTTTGGTGTTTATGAGTATTGACCAGATTATTGATTTACTCCTGTGGACCCCGAAATAGAATGAACCTTTCACAACGAAGAAGACAAGCAAACCAGAGAAGGACCGAAGGAATGAATTTTGAGAATATGAACCAAGGAAACGGAGCAAACCCTGATCAGAACCCTATCCTTATTGCTGATGATAGGGATAGAGTCTTAAACAATATGTTGTGCCAGTGTTTAATGATCTTAATCCGGGTATTAGGAGACCCGAAATCGAGGCACAACAATTCGAGCTGAAGCCAGTCATGTTCCAGATGCTTCAGACAGTGGGCCAATTTAGCGGGATGTCTACTGAAGATCCTCATCTTCATTTAAGACTATTCATGGAAGTGAGCGATTCTTTCAAGTTAGCCGAGTACCCGAAGATGCCTTACGATTGAAGTTGTTCCCCTATTCATTAAGGGACAGAGCTCGTGCCTGGTTAAATTCATTGCCATCGAACTCCATTGCTACATGGTAAGAGTTAGCCGAGAGATTCCTCATGAAGTATTTTCCGCCAAGCAAGAGTGCTAACTGAGGAACGAGATCTCTGCTTTCCACCAATTGGATGACGAGTCCTTGTATGAGGCATGGGAAAGATTTAAAGAGCTATTATGAAAATGCCCTCAGCATGGAATTTCTCATTGTATTCAACTTGAGACATTCTATAATGGTCTCAATGCTCATACAAGGATGGTAGTGGACGCCTCTGCTAATGGTGCTCTCCTTTCTAAGTCTTATAACGAGGCTTATGAAATTATTAAGAGGATTGCCAGCAATAACTATCAGTGGCTAACTAACCGAGCAGCGTCAGGAAGACGAGTCGCTGGAATTCATGAAGTAGACGTCCTTACTTCACTCGCATCTCAGGTATCATCGATATCCTCAATGCTTAAAAATCTTACTGCTAATGGGTCTAATAGTTTTGCAACACAGCCGGCTAATCAATTTGAGAATATAGCCTGTGTTTATTGTGGGGAGGGACATTTGTTCGAAGAATGTCCGTCGAACCCAGAATCTGTGTATTACATGGGCAATCAGAACCAAAACCAAGGAAGGCAAGGGCTGCAATCAACTTCTATAACCCATCATGGAGAAACCACCCAAATTTTTCCTGGAGTAACCAAGGGGCTGGAACCAGTTACAACCAACCCAGACAGCATGCACCCAGCCGCCTAATTTTCTACAACAAGTTCAGAAACCAGTTCAAGCTGAAGCATCCAATAGCCTGGAGAGTTTGCTAAAGACATGTCTAGCAAAGAATGATGCTTTAATCCAGAGCCAAGCAGCTACATTGAAGAATTTGGAGAATCAAGTGGGCCAGCTTGCAACTGAACTTAGGAACCGACCACAAGGTGCTCTACCTAGTGACACGAAAAATCCAAGAAATCCGGGAAAGGAACATTGTAAAGCATTGCAATTGAGGAGCGGAAAGATAGTAAAGCCCAACACTGTTGAAGTTGAAAAGGAGCAAGCTGATGCTCAAGAAGAAGTTCAACCAAGTGTTGACACCCTAGTTTCGCCAGAACCAAAATCTGCAAGACCCATCAAAGTAATCAGAGACCGCTTAATTCGATCTCCCAATAACGTCGTTAGATGCAGAATTACCGCCAAAGGCGAATCAACCAAAACCAGTTCTAATATTGAAACCATCGCCACCCTACCCTCAAAGACTTCAGAAGCTAAAGCAAGAGATTCAATTCAAGAAGTTTCTAGACGTACTCAAGCAACTGCACATCAACATCCCGCTGGTCGAAGCACTTGAGCAAATGTCGAACTACGTCAAGTTCATGAAAGATATCTTGTCTAAGAAACGAAGGCTTGGAGAATTTGATACGGTAGCTCTGACAAATGAATGCAGTGCATATCTTCAGAACGAATTACCCCCAAAATTAAAGGATCCTGGATGTTTCACCATACCATGCAATATTGGATCAACATATTGTGGCAAAGCATTATGTGACTTAGATGCAAGTATTAACTTGATGCCTATGTCAATATTTAGGAAGTTGGGGATAGGAGAAGTTAGACCAACTACGGTTACACTTCAACTAGCAGATCGATCCTTAGCATATCCAGAAGGAAAAATCGAGGACGTATTAGTACGCGTAGATAAGTTTATCTGTCCTGCTGACTTTGTAATTCTAGATTTTGAAGCAGACAAAGAAGTGCCAATTATCCTAGGAAGACCATTCCTAGCAACTGGAAGGACTCTTATTGATGTGCAGAAGGGCGAGCTGACTATGCGCGTTCAGGATGATCAGGTAACATTTAATGTTTTTAAGTCAATGCAATTTCCTGACACTATGGATGATTGTTCTGCAGTGACCGATTTAGAGGAATTAATAGTAGAGAAGGAACTTAATGGTGTTGATGATCCATTAGAAAGAATTTTGACATCGGATCCCCCAAATGAGGAAGAGGAGGACGAATACTTAGCTTTGCTCAAGCTAATCAAAAGGATTTAATCCGCAATCTCTTTTTGAATCTTTGGAATTAGAGAAAGAGATTACATGCACCAAAAGCATCAATCGAGGAGCCACCTAAGTTAGAACTCAAGGTATTACCTTCACACTTAAAATATGTTTATTTAGGTAACGCTCTACTCGCTCTGTGATTGTTTCAAATTAATTAACTCTTGAACAAGAAAAGAAACTTATCATAGTCTTGAAACAATTCAAGAAGGCTATCGGATGGACTATAGCTGACATTCGAGGTAATTGCCCATCTGTGTGCATGCACAAGATCATATTAGAAGATGGCGAGAGAGGAACGATTGATGGACAACGGAGACTGAACCCAATCATGAAAGATGTCGTGAAGAAGGAAATCATCAAATGGTTGGATGCGGGTATAATTTACCCCATCTCGGATAGTTCATGGGTGAGTCCAGTCCAATGCGTGCCGAAGAAAGGAGGTATCACGGTCGTGAAGAACGAGAACAATGAGTTGATACCAACAAGGACAATTACGGGATGGAAAATCTGTATCGATTATCGAAAGCTAAACAAGGCGACTAGGAAAGATCACTTTCCTTTACCGTTCCTGGACCAGATGCTGGATAGACTCGCAGGACAAGTTACTACTGTTTTCTCGACGGATACTCAGGGTATAATCAGATTACAGTAGCACCGGAAGATCAACACAAAATGACATTCACCTGTCCGTACAGTACATTTTCATTTAGACGCATGCCATTTGGTTTATGTAATGCACCTGCTACATTTCAAAGATGTATGATGTCTATTTTTACTGACATGGTTGAGAAATATTTGGAAGTTTTCATGGACGATTTCTCAGTATTTGGAGATACTTACGAGGATTGTTTAGTCAATCTAGCGAAGGTACTAAGGCGATGTGAAGAGACGAATCTCGTACTCAATTGGGAAAAATGCCATTTCATGGTACGAGAGGGAATTGTTTTAGGCCATCGGATAACGAGACATGGGATCGAGGTGAACAAGGCAAAAGTAGATGTGATTGAGAAACTCCCACCTCCAACATCTGTAAAAGGTGTTAGGAACTTTTTAGGCCACACCGGGTTCTATCGGAGGTTTATCAAGGACTTTTCCAAAGTGGCTAAGCCCTTATGCAAGTTATTGGAGAAGGACTCGATATTCAAGTTTGATGAGGATTGTTTAAAAGCCTTTAACGATCTGAAAAATCGATTAGTCGGCACCTATAATCGTCACACCAGACTGGGATTCACCATTCATATTGATGTGTGATGCAAGTGACTTCGCCATTGGAGCCGTCATGGGCCAGCGAAGGAACAAAGTTTTTCATCCTATCTACTACGCAAGTAGAACTCTAACCGGAGCCCAACTGAACTATACGGTAATGGAAAAAGAGTTACTTGCTATTGTCTTTGCTTTTGACAAGTTTCGATCCTATCTTGTAGGTACCAAAGTGATTGTCTATACAGACCACTCCGCGATTAAGTACTTATTAACCAAGAAAGATGCTAAGCCGAGGTTGATCCGGTGGGTGCTTCTACTCTAAGAGTTCGATCTAGAAATTCAAGATTGAAGGGAGTAGAGAACCGTGTAGCGATCACCTATCCGCATTGAGTCGCAAGAGGAAAATTCTTCACTTTTACCGATCCATGAGACATTTCGGATGAACAAATCAAGGTAACTCATGTCCATAATACTCCTTGGTTTGTTGATTTTGCTAACTATTTAGCTTGTGGTTTGATGCCAATTGATAGAACATATCAGCAAAGAAAAAAGTTTCTTTACGATGTGAAGTATTATTTTTGGGAAGAGCCATATTTGTTCAAAAAGTGTGCAGATCAGATGATTAGAAGATGTGTGACAGAGGATGAAATACCAAAAATTTTATACCACTATCATTCAGCTCCGAGTGGAGGACACTTTGGAGGTACTTGTACAACGGCCAAAGTATTGCAAGCCGGATTCTTTTGGCCAACACTATTCAAGGATGCATTCGCTTACGTAAAGAATTGTGATCGATGTCAGAGGGCTGGAAACGTATCCAATAGAGATGAGATGCCTCGAACAGATATCATTGAGGTAGAATTGTTCGATGTATGGGGTATTGATTTTCCTGGTCCTTTTCCTCCATCTTTTGGTCACAAGTACATATTGGTAGCAATAGACTATGTGTCCAAATGGGTCGAGGTGAAGCTTATCCAAGAACGATGCCAAGGTTGTGATGAAGTTCTTGCGTAAACACATATTCACAAGGTTCGAACCCAAGAGCCATTATCGATGATGAAGGGACCCACTTTGTGAACAAGTGGTTAAAATGGTTGCTAGATAAACATGGAGTGAAACATAAGGTTGCTACAGCTTACCATCCGCAGACAAATGGACAAGCTGAGCTAGCAAATAAGGAGATCAAAGGCATACTTGAGAAGGTAGTTTGCCCGAACCGACGAGATTGGTCTGAGAGACTAGATGATGCTTTATGGGCTTACAGAACGGCATACAAGACACCCTTAGTAATGTCACCATATTGGTTGGTCTTTGGGAAAGCATGCCATCTACCTCTGGAGTTAGAGCATAGAGCTTATTGGGCTCTTTGACAACTCAATTTGGATCTCAAGCTTGCTAAAGAGAAATGAATGCTCCAACTCAACGAGTTAGAGGAATTTCGAATGTTCTCATACGAAAATGCCAAGTTACTCAAAGAAAGACTCAAAAAATGGCATGACAAGCATATCCGAGCTCGAGAGTTTGAAGCAGGTCAGCAAGTCTTGTTATTTAATTCCAGACTGAAGTTCTTCCCAGGTAAGTTAAAGTCACATTAGTCCGGTCCATGTACGATCCATCGTGTCTATCCATACTGGGTTATTAAACTCCAAGGTAAGAAAGGTAATTTTCAAGTCAATGCCCAGCGTTTGAAACATCATTACGGAGAAAACCCTGAACGAGATAAAATTTTGTTCAGTTTATCTAATCCTTAGTTTTTATTGCTTTTAATAAAATATTTAGGGAATATTTCCGGGTTTATTATGCTCAAATAAATTCTGTCTAGGAGATTGGAACTTAAGCGGGACCGCCAGACCCTCCAATCTTTCTTGGGAATTGATTTTTGCATAATTTTTGAGGAATTAGCCCTGAATAGCAAAATAAATTTTAGTTTTCCAAATAAAAGGTCAATTTTGACCTAAGTCTTAAATTGCAACTCAATTTAAAATTTTCATTAAGTCTAAGGACTTAATTGAATTATTTTCAAAATTTGGTTGCTATTTTCATAAATAATAAAAACTAGGTGCCTCTTTTGTAAATATTTTTAAAAGGCATCTAAAATAAACATTTTTTAATTTCATATTTATAAATTATTGATAAACTTTAATATATAATTATATTTATTATAATTTATATATTAACTTTTATCAACTTAGCTTAGGATTAGATTTAATTTTATTTCATATTTATCTTAATAATTAAATAACAATTGATAATTTAGTTATGTTTATTTAATTATTAATTGTTGTTTATCATGAGTTAAATTAGAATTAAACTCTTATTTTTAATGCTTAATTGTGCTAAGAGTTCTAGTCTAGTTTATACTCCTCCATCTATAAATTGCACTATTGTTCTCACCATTCACCCATCACTCAACTTCCCATCCACCAAAACACCAAATGCCACAAGCCCCTAGTACCTAAGCCTCCATTCGGCCAGCAGCAACAGCAACAGCTCCAGCTCTAGCACACGCCACGCCAGCTCCTGCCCAAGTCGAGGCGGCACATCTGCTGCTTCCAATAGCACCAACACACCGCGCCAACCAGCTGTGGCCTGCCTAGCGCAAGGCCTCACGCACCTGCTGCAGCTCCTTGCGTGCACCTCCTGCTTGCTGCCTTGAGCTCCATGCGCACATCTCCCTTCCCCAACCTAAGCCATCCCTCCTTTAATTTCCTCTCGTTGATTTATTAGTATTTTTTTAGAGCTTTTAAAATCTACAAGGTAAGTGTGCCATCATGACTCGTAAAAGAACTCGTGCCTTCGCTCAAATCGACAAATCACAAAGCAAATTTCACTATGAAGAAGCTAAAATAAGATACGAAAGTATCTTCATGAATCAACAGATGCATCCAGGAAAAGGCTTCACATTGAAGGAAAGCAACTACAGAGATTTTATGGCACGTATTCGCCAAGTTGCTGAAAACCTCAATTGGGAATTGTTTTGCGAAAAGAGACCAAGTGTGGATGAAGAATTAGTTTGTGAATTCTACGCGAACTTAACTTCCAGTGAATTGACTAAAGTTCCAGTCCGAGGAATCAAGGTACCAATAAATTCTAGTACTATTAATGAGTTCTTTGAATTACCTGATTTCTACAACGATGAATATTCCTCTCTGTTGAGCAATATTAAGCCTGAAAATCTGCAAGAGATCCTCGAAGAACTCATAGTTCTAGGTTCTAAGTGGACTATGTCAAAGCAAGGAATCCACACTTGTCAAAGAGAGTATTTGACACCACTTGCGAAGGTATGGTTCTATTTCATTCGTTTCAGCTTGATGCCTAGTTCACATGGGACAACAATTTCTTTAGAGCGAATGGTCCTACTATACTCGATTTTAACCGAAAATACCATTGATGTGGGCAAAATCATCCTGAGAGAAATATGAAATTGTGCGGTTAGACGCTTTGGCCCTGCCTATTTCCCCTTTACGATCACAATTCTGTGTTTAAAAGCAAAACTCCTTGCGGACGTAAAGAAGACAGAGTATAGTCAAGGCACAATCACCGATTGGGATCTCTACCGAGTAGTTGGAGATTCTGTTCTCCAAAGAACGAATTGAAGAAAGTGAGGATCCCGAAGAAGAAGAAGAAAATGAACCCATAGAAATCCTACCAGAGCAATCAAATGAAGTCCCTACGGAGGCAGAACCAGAAGCTGAACCTGATATCGAGCCCTCAATGTTTAGAGCTCCACCGCCTTGCCCAGATCGTCGTAATGAGTTGTCAAAGCTTATGGATTTAATGCAACACATGGAATGGCATCAACGAGCGTATTGGCGATACGCAAAAATAAGAGATGATTCGATGAGGAGTGCTCTCAAGAAAATTTATAATGACCCTTTTATTTTTGTGCTTGAGTTTCCAGATTTCATATATGACCCATGGGTTCCATCATCAAAGAAGGAGCTAAGCGATTCATGCAGAGGCAATACTAATAAAGCAAAAGAAGAGTCAAATTCGGAAGGATCGGTAAACAAATAAAAAAGGGAGGACTTCAACTTTTATTTCTTTCTTAAGTATCTTAGGATTAGGTCAATTAGGAATTTTTATTTTTGCATAATAAAATAAGAGACACGAAGCATGAATAAAAATTGAACAAGTCTCAAAGGATAAAGTGTGGCAATAAATATATACATGTCTAGGATTGGATTTTAGAAAGAGCCTGGTATTTAAGCAGTCACTTTGACTCACCTCCTCTTCTCTCATTATCCTACCTAGTGTATAGTATTTATTCACTTTAAACAATGAAGACATTGTTCACTTTAAGTAGGGGACCAAAATTTGAATTGATTCCATTCGTAATAAAATGTTCTTAGGATATATTTTGTTCAATAAATTGAAATTTTGTTAATTATGCTAAACTTTAGTTCTGTTATTTCAATAATTTATTATGTTAGCTTAATAAAGATGTGAATGGATTTTTAATAAAGCATGCAAATTCATACCATAAAATTTTTTTAGTTCCTTACGAAAAAATTAGGCATGCATGAAAGCTTAAGTCTTTAGAATTGACTTAGTAATTTCTTGAGGCGAAATCCTAGGAAGCATGGAATATTGAAAATGATTTAGGCAAACTTTTGTTTGGACCGTTTGAGCCTTTCAAGCCAACCCTGATAAAATTATCCTTTGAAACCCAATTTTGAGACTATATGGCCTAAGTTTATTCGGACCTATGCAATATTTAGCCATCAACTTTCTCTTAATTACTTCTAAAATCGTCCCAAACACTAGACTCAGTACTATTCAAAAGATCGTTTGAAAATAACTTTGGGGGGTTGAAAAGAAGTATCAACTGCTCAAAAAATTGTTGTACATAAAGCAAGTGCTCGAGTTTGAATTTAAAAAAAAAAGCATGTACTCAAAATGAAATAAATGATCGAAAGAGCATAAGTGGGTATCAAGGATGAAAGTTCCGAAGGTTCGATATTAAGCTGAGTCTAGGGTTTTAAGCCAAAAATTTATCTATCTTTTACCTACCCTTAAGCCCAGCCACGTTACAACCTTATTAAAGACCTATTGATTCAAAATTCCAATGTTACCTACATTAGTGGAGAGAAAATGCTATGTTCAACATATGAAGACTTTGAGTTAAGCTTAATGATTGTAGTTTAATTTTTGAATACGGGAATTAAAATCAATTTGGTAGTGAAAAACATGTCTTTATTAAAGGAACATTTAGTCTAATTTCACTAGTATGGTAATTGTTGGAGGTAATTTGAACCATATGAATGCTTAAGTTGCATAAATATCAAAATTTCTTATCTTTGAGCTTAAGTATATTCAATTCATAATTTTGAAGAAAAATTATTTCGAATGAAGTTTTTCAAAGGTGTTTTGAGAAAATTCTTTTCAAATTTGTGCATTACTAAGGACGAGCAATGAATTAAGTTTGGGGTGTGGAAACACGAAATTTATATACTTTTTCATGCCCTTTTGACCCAATTTCATGTGGTTTCGAGTAAATTCTTGTCGAAAATAATTAAATATTATAAAATAATTAAATTATGCCAAAATATAAACATGATGAATGTTAATTAATTTTATAGTAAATTTCTATTTATTTTGACTATTTTAAATGCATCTCGCACAAAAGGCAAAAATCATTTCTACAGACATCGTCAAGAATAAAACCGAGAAGCGATTTGAAGATTCATGGTGATGTATTTCCAGCCCAAGACGGTCCAATTATGAATATTTAATCATAATTTAATTAATTTTAATTTATTCCCAATTTAATTTGGGTTAAATAAATTAATTTTAATTAAGTATGAAAAAGGCCAAGTTGAACTGCATCAGCTGAACCGAACCAAGCAAAGAGTTGGGCAGCCCAAACCGTCCACAATGAAGGCCCAAATCAGCTTAATTGTTGATTAATTGAGTTGCAAAGAAGCCCTTGAAGACTTCTCAAAATCCCATTCAAACCCCTCCAAAATTCATGGCTTTAAAGATTTGCCCATGCTAATTTTAGCAAAGTTGAATCCATCAACTTTGCCACATGGGATGGCCACCAAGTGGGACTCCTTTGCTGCTAATTTTTTCCTATTTTTAGCAGCCCCTAACACCTATAAATACAGCCCCTAGCTGCTTATTCAAAACACACCTCAAGCATCCAACATTCTCCTCTCTCATTTTCTCTCCAATTCCATTTTTCCCATTTCCCTTTGTGTATTCTTGTGCCGATTTCTCCTCTTGGAAAAGAGGTGTTTTCCCAGCCATTCAGAGCAGCAATTGGAGTGTTCTAAGCCACCTTGATAGCCGAGGCCAATGAAGAATGAAGAATGGAGCAATTAGTCAAGCCACGGAGAAACACCAGATTTGCTTCTTGTTCCCTATCTCTTTAAATTTCGTTGTTGTTTTGACGAACATGTTTATGGATATTTATGCTGTTGGAATGATTAATTTAATCAATTTAGCTTGAATTTAATTCGTGTTGGGTTGATTGCATTTCAATTTCTTAAATTGTTAAAATTGTGTTTATGCTGTTAAAGGCCTCGGTAAAATGTTTGATTAAGTAAAATCATGTTAAGTTATCTGGCATTATAATTGTTTAGATAGCTTATGAGTTAATTACTTAAACGCATTGAAATTGTAATTAATGGACACAATACTTAATCTGTGCATGTTTAATTCTTCTAAGGTAGCTGGAGATTAAATTAGCATTGTATTTGACGATATATATGCCTTGCATAACTTGCAGGATTTTTGTGATTAAATTGTTTCAAGGTAAAAATACTTTGTTACTTCGCATGATCTTTTATATGCTTATTAGGTTTAATTAATCGTTTGAATTGACATAGGAATATGCAAGAGATTGTTTAGCTGAATAAGTATGTATGTGCAATAACATGTTTACTTTTATAAATCTGTTTAATCGGTCGAATTGACATAGGAATATGTACAAGAGATGAATGGATTTTTATTTGTAAGTATGTTCATAAGTTAGCAAATTACTGAGTTGCCATGATTTAATAAGTATAAACATGAGTTTAATAATTCTAAGGTAAGAAATGTGATTAATCTAGCACAATTATATCATCTTGATTAAAACCAGTTTTTGAAATCGTGCATTTGAACTTTGTTTTATTTTATTTTTACTTTGTTTTTCTTTTAGTTTTTAAATATTTTCAAAACCAAATATTTTCCCGTCACCAAAGTGTTCGAAATCATTTTCATAAATAATTCTTTTACAGTCCCTGTGGGTACGATAACTCGACATTTACTTGTCACTTTATTACTTGTTACGATTGTGTACACTTGCACATTTCCACCGTTCCAAAGACCGTCAAATGTCTTTTTGATTTGGATGCCCAATATCACGTCAGCAAGTCCCATATCTGTCATATCAAATCTTGAATTTAACAAGTTTTTGGTATGTTTTACTATTTCATTGTTACTTCCAACAATAAGTATGGCATCAACATATAAACATAGAATTATATATCCATCAACAGTGGTTTTGACATACACACATTTGTCACACTCATTAATTTTAAATCCATTTGATATCATAACACTGTCAAACTTTTCATGCCACTGCTTTGGTTGAATAGAGACAATGAATGAAGAGATTTATATAGAGGAGAGGAAATGAATGAAGAGATTTGTTGAAAAATTAATAGACATGAGTGAATAGAGACAATGAATGAAAAAATTCAATATTAAACCAAGATATACATTTTTTCAAAAGATACAATTGTATGGAAAGTTGCAATATTAAATCAAGAGATACAATTATCATTCATCACTCAATAATTATTTTCCAACAGTGTCTAATAAAGCAACAATATTAGAAAAGAACTCGTGAACATATTCCTTTATAATTCTATAGATTCTAAGGTTACCACACCCCTAGCAATATCAAATAAAAATGTCTAGCTTCATTATCAATATCGGTTGAAAAAAAAACTATTTCTAGGACTTCAAGACTTCACCCCATACCATTTAGGATCAAACTACTTCATCTCAACTTTAAGAGACGATGCAATAACAACCATCACTTCATGTTCTGGCACATTTTATAGTCCACTAACTTTGGCTTTGGTATTTCTCCCTTTGAATTTCTTCTTGGCTTTCATCCACTTGTATGAGGATAAATTAGGCGATACCAATAGAACTAGGACATTGGGAAGTAATCCCTCTAGCCTCCTCTCCCCAATGGCTTCAAAATCACTCATGACAATGATATTGGTATTCACATTTTCGTCCACTACAATCACTATGTTAGACAATTTGTCCAATATAATGTTCATATGATGAAATTGAAAGCGAGTTAAATTATGTTCAGTGCATCATGGGCCAAGAATAGGCTCTAAGGTCCTATCCCTTTTTATTTTGCTACTCCATAACAATCTTATTATAACACCCCTTACTCGAGTCCAAACCTAAATTCAAGCAAAAAATGTTACCTTTCAAGCCAAACACTTCACTCAAATGCCAAACATGTCATCCTAGTTCCACTCATCTTTTAATCTTATTTAAGTCCTTTTAAGACTTCTTCAATCATTTTTAAGCTTATTCTATGATTCAGATTCAATCAGAGGTCGTTTGGACCATTTTCTTTGATAAAACAACCAAATTAGGGTGAAATAGGGCAGTTGTATTGATAACATGATTATTTTGCATGATTTCTTGTATTTAATTCGGTTTATTTCTAAATTAATCCCTGCTAAATTTGTATTTTTATGATTTAAATCTTGTCAGAGATGCAATTGATCAAAAGCAAGCTAAAAAGGGCCAAATTGAAAGAAAATCATGGAAAGGGGCCAAATAAAAAAGATGGAGGAAGCTAAGGACACATCAAGCAATTTGACTTTGTAAAAAGCCAAATATGGAAAATCCTATTTTTAGTTTAGTTTAGTTTATTTTTATTTTATTTATTTTTAATTATTTAAGATTTTATATTAAATTAATTAAGCCTATTTTTAGTAAACCCCATGTATATAAATAGGGGTTATTTGTATTTGGATAATCATCAATCAAATATTTCTTTTCCTATTCCTATTTGGAGTTTTATTTCTCTCTTTGTCTTTTCCTATTTCAACTTAGGATAGGATTTCTTTTATTTTTCCTTCAAGCCAATGTCAAACATTCTGCCAATTTCCAATCTAATTGTTGGTTTTTCCAAAATTGGTGCAATTGCCTTCCAAGTCCCCTTTCCTTTCCAAAAATTCCATCACCCTTTGCAAAAGCCCAAACACTTTCCACAACCTTCAAGCATGAGTAAAATCATGCCACACTAAACCCCTTTCAACTTTAAGTCGGTGTTGACCCCGTAAAAAACCCGTGAGTTACGAACCCGAGCTATTTAACCCCCAATTACCAATACTTATTATTTCTCCGGATCAAGAGTATGACTTCGTCAACTCACAAGTTCAAGTCAAGCAAAAGTAAAAAAAAAAAAAAAGACGTCGTTTGAGTTAGTGCGGCTAGATGTACAGTTGGGATTCCGAAAGGATCGATTGTCTAATCAATTTTTCGTGAACACATTGGCGTGCCAAGTGGGGATTGCTATTTGGTTCTATCAAGGGAAGTAGTAACCAGATTTAAATGTCCCAATGTTTGAGGGCATTGGTTCAAGCTAGGCTCTTTTAGAACGCAAAGCTGTCAGAGTTCTAAATCACGAACGTTTCGTAGGTTGTTTGATCGGTAAGGGTTAGTTATAGGACTTTCCATAACTAATTTACACAAGGAAGAGTTGGTGTCCGAGGCATCCTTGGTAGCTATAACTAGCTTATTGGAAAAGAGGAGTTCATCTAATTTCGAGGATCAGGTCAAAGATGGAAAAACCCGCGCTTAAGGCTGAGCTAAGTTTAATTGATTTTTTTCTTCAGATTACTTTACTTCATTGCTTTTATTTTTATCTTTTACTTTTTATGTTTTTATTTTCTGTGTTTATTTCAGGTTTCAGATTTAATTTCACCACCCCCCAAACATAGCGGGCACGACAATTGCCCAGACATAAATCTAGTCGAGAGATAAAACAATTTTCAGTAAATCCAGTCTCTGTGGGATCGACCCTACTCCCTATACTGCTTAAATTTGCAAATTAGGTGTAGGTTTATATTGGTGGAATCGATAACCATCAGTTTTGGTGCCGTTGCCGGGCTGGCAACACTTACAATTGTTTAAATTGTCTTCATGACCAAATCTTCATCAGGGGATCTCGAATATGACCAAGAGATTGAGAAATCAGCGCGAGCACGACGAAAAGAGATAGAAGCTCTTAAACGTGCAAGTAAAGCAGAAGCTAAACTAGGACAAGGGATCCTAGAATCCGACATTGAAAAGTTGAGCGAAGCAATTCGTACAGAGGCAATTTGACGTGGGAAACAAGTCAAAGTGGTTGGACCTGAGATCGAACCACTTCTTGAACCAAAAGAAGCTAAAGGCAACCTCGGTGAACCAGAAAAGATGGCAAACCAAACCATTCGTCAACTAGCCGCTGCTCTCAACAAGCAAACACCGTTATGCATCAATTATCCAATCGAAGGAACCCCGTTTGAGCTGAAATCAGGCTTGATTCACCTTTTACCCAACTTTCAAGGCTTGATGAACGAAAATCCACACACTCACTTGAGAGAATTCCACATGCTCTGCTCAAGCATGAAGCCTCAGGGAGTAACCGAAGATGAAATCAAACTTCGGGCCTTTCCTTTTTCTTTAGTTGATACAGTAAAAGAATGGTTATTTTACTTACCTCCCAGTTCTATCACAACATGGCATGACTTATCTCGTGTATTTCTTGACAGATTCTTCCCAGCATCGCGAGCAGTTGAACTTAGGAAGGACATAGTGGGAATTCGACAAATGGAGAGTGAATCGCTCTACGACTATTGGGAGCGGTACAAAAAATTGTGTGCAAGTTGTCCTCAACACGGGTTGACCAAACAATCACTCATTCAATATTTCTACGAGGGTTTTCTCTTGATGGAAATGAAGATGATTGATGCTGCTAGTGGAGGAGCACTTGTCAATATGACTCCTTAAAGGGCAACAGAACTGATATCCACCATGGCGATAAATTCTCAACAGTATCGACCAAATTCGAAACCCACAAGACGGGTTCATGGGGTAAATGTTTCATCTTTAAAAGATAAATTGGATAAGCTTACGAATGTTGTTCAATCTTTACTTATAGAAAAGAAGAATTCGACCCAACTGTATGGAACCTATACGTTTGAACATCCAATAGTTTGTGCCTAATCTTTAACGATAATTCAACGGCACATGTTGATGCTGTTAGAGGTTTTCCGAGACCTTTGCACAGACGCTACGATCCCTTTTCTAATAACTACAATCCCGGATGGAAGGATCATCTTAACCTGAGTTACAGAGCTAATCCCCGATATAATCCATCATACCAACCGAGACCTCTGTAACCGCCACAACAACAACCCAAGCCGAGCACATCTCTAGAAGCTGTTGTGGAAAGACTTGTCGTTGACGCTGCAAAATATCAACAAAGGATAGATGCATCAATACAAGAGTTAACTAATCAAGTTAGTAAACTTTCGATGGCAGTTAATCGTTTAGAGTCTCAAGGTAAATTACTATCCCAAACTGAGCATAATCCTCGACACAATGTAAGTGCTATGACGTTAAGAAGTGGGAAGGTTTTGGAGCCCGTACCTGGCATGAGTCGTGCCCGCGACGTTGGTCGAGATGAGAAGAAAATTAAAAAAAAAAGACTTCTGTGGAGTCAATACCACAAAAATCATTTGCAGTACCACCTCTATTTCCTGGAAGACTAGTCCAATGCAAGAAGGAGCGAGAAGAGAAGGAGATCCTTGACACCTTTCGAAAGGTAGAAATCAACATACCTCTTATTGATGCGATTAAACAAATTCCACGGTATGCAAAATTCTTAAAAGAATTATGCACAAGAGGAAGCTCTTGGGCAATGAAAATGTGAGTGTCAGAGAAAATGTCTCCACTGTTTTACAAAGGAAAATACCACCTAAATGTAAGGACCAATGTATGTTTTCCATATATTGCAAAATAGATAGTTTCAGTATTAAAAAAGCCATGTGTGACTTAGGCACATCAATTAATGTTATGCCTTTGTCAATTTATAAACTACTTAATGTGGGTCTTTTAAAGGAAACAAGTGTAATTATTCAGCTTGCAGATAGATCCATAGTGCATCCAAAAGGAGTGTTGGAGGACGTTTTGTTAAGGTAAACGACCTGATATTTCCTACAGACTTCTACATTATCGACATGGACGATGACAACTCAGCCAATTCATCTGAAATACTTCTTGGGAGACCATTCTTGAGTACCACGCAAAC
The DNA here is from genome assembly GCA_025506655.1 of Gossypium rotundifolium. NCBI lineage: Eukaryota > Viridiplantae > Streptophyta > Magnoliopsida > Malvales > Malvaceae > Gossypium > Gossypium rotundifolium. The sequence continues at coordinate 177,555,500 of CP106727.1, forward strand.
GAAAATTGACATTTGGAGTGGAACATTCACCATGGAATTTGAGGGTGAAATGGTTAGGTTTAATGTTTATGAGGACATGGGACATCCCAATGATAAGTTACAAACTATGCCTTGTAGGAATGTTGATCTTGATGTTAAGCAAGAGGAATTATCGATAATCCAAAAACCAATACGTGAAGTTGTCATGAAAGCCTCGAAATTAGAGCTGAAATCATTTCTAGAACGTATAAGTATTCCGACAGAGAAAAATGCAAACTTGAATGAAAAAGATCAAAGACTCCTCAATCCACTAATGATAGATGAACCGGGGAAGGGCTTCAAGGATAGTGGAAAATGGTCGAAACCTTTCTGCAAGGACATCTAAGTGTACAAGATGAAGAAATTAATTCCCAATAAGCCAAACGGATAACATTTAAGGTCGTCGAGCTAACGACGTTAAAAAAAAGTGCTTTTTGGGAGGCAACCCAAATTTCTTTTCATTTATTTAATTTTAAGTTTTAGTAAGATTTAGGGTGTAAATAAAAAATTTTTTATTTAATTCAGATGATTTGATGTTTCCAGGAACATAATGGAGATCATGAATTTTTTTCGAAAGTCGGATAATAGTGATGGCGCAGGCACGACATGCTAATTTGGTGACAAATATTTACCTAAAAAAAAACCCAACTACTTAACCTTCATAAAACACCAAAACCCAAACCCAATACCCATCCATTCAACCTATCCACACTTACCCAAAAACACCCACAAAATAAACCCTCTCCCTCACAACCAACCCATGCTGCCGTCACCATCTCTATCACCGTCGCAGCACTCATCATCGCCATTGCACTACCATCACCGATGCCACTGCACTACCGTCGCCGTCTTCCCCCTCTTTGCTATAAGGTTAAGGTGTGGCTGTAACAGCCCGATTTTAGGGCTAGTCAGAATAGTGGTCTCGGGACCACTAATCTGAGGTTGAGGAAATTATTTTAGTATTATTTTATGTGTTATGGTATTAATATATGGCTATGTGAAAATTTTGGTGCTTTAATTTGAGTGATAGCATGCTTAATTGTGAAAAAGGACTAAATCGCATAAAGTGCAAAAGTTCTATTTTTCAAGGTAGAGGAGTCCAATAGCCATAGATTACTAAATTGGAGGTCCTTAAAGTGCAATTAGGCCCTAGAGGATGTATTGGCCGGCCATAGATAGAAAAAGGGACAAGAGCATTAATTGTAGTCAAATTGGGTGAAATTAGGTGAGAAAAGATAAATAAAATAAAGGGAAGAAAAAACTATCATCTTTTACTATTCATTCATCTCTTTCTATCGAAAATTGAAGAGGAAATAGGGCATTTGGGAGTTCAAACTTTCAGCCAAGCCATCTCTTTGATAGTAAGTAATTTAGGTGGTTTTAATTGATGATTTTTGTGTTTTTGGAGTCCCCAAAGCTTAAGCTAGCTAATGAGGGGACTAATTTGAGAGATGGTTGAAAGTCTACAGACTTTCCATGAGACTATTTATGTTGTTATCTGAGTTTTTATGGAAGAAAATGAATGGTAGGGAGGTGAGAAACAACTTTTATGAATGGTGTTAGCATGAAAACACCTAAATAGGGCTTGAATGCAAAGATTCAATTTATGTCATAAATGCATGAAATAGTTGGAATGGTGAGTAGTTGTAAGAGAAATAAATGTTCATCAATGCTTGTTTATTTAGAAAATGTGGTGAAAAATGATTCACGAGCTTAGGGGCAAAATTGTAATTTTGCCATGGTATAAGGATAAAATAGTCATTTTTGCCCAAGTGTAGAATTTGATGTATATTAATCATAGAATGTCCTAAATGGATGAATTTCATTTTTATAGATCAAGAAGAGCGCGGAATCAACCTTGACCGTGGGAAAGGCAAGGTGATCGAATAAATCGCTAGCTAACACGTTTTGCATCAAGGTAAGTTTACGTGTAAACGATGCATTTTACATGCACATTATTGTTGTAAATCAGTGCATAGCATAATTGAGAACATGTATAATTCAAGTAGATAGAAAGTGGTAGTTAATGAATAATTCTTGTGTGAATGATAGAATAGATAGTTAGGTGTGTTATATCAAATTTTGATGATGGGCTAAGTGTGATACCACCTTGTTGTTTAATTATGATGGGCTTTGTGCGATACCATCGTCTGTTAACCTTTCTGATGGGCTGTGTGTGATATCACCGTAATTAACCTTTCTGGTGGGCTGTGTACGATACCACCGTAATTAACCTTCTTGGTGGGCTATGTCCGATACCACCTTAATGAAGACTGATGGTGGGCTAAGTGCGAAACCACCGGGTAATTTATTTTGAGATGGTGATGTGTTACATTAAGTGACCTTGTGATGTTTAGTGCAGGAAAACTATTATTGTATGTATGCATCATGCTTGTGATGTGATTGGGATGTGTAAATGGAGGAAATGAGTAAGCTTAATACTGAATGTATATTGATTTCTTGCTTAGCAAATAATGCTATAAAAATGTTTATTCATTTTAAAGTGTTATATTGTTTACATGTGAACTTACTAAGTTTTAAGCTTACTCCTCTCTTTTTCCCTTGTCTTATAGGGCTTAAGAGTCGAGCCGGGATTCGCTGATAACTAGAAGACTGCCTACACTATCTGCTTACTTCGGTATAATTAGATTAGTGATTTTGTATATGGCATGTATAGGACTAGACTAGTTAGATTATTTTGTTATTTTGACCAAAGGTGTATTGGCTTTTGCTAAGGCATTTATTTTGTAAATTGCCAAGAATAATAACATATTTTATCATTTATGAAATTTCAATGTTATCAATGTGAGTGCATGTGGATTAAGAAAGGTTTGTTGGTTTGTTGAATAAACCCATGTAGAGTAAGATATAGGGATGCTAGAAGCACGGCAAATAGCCTTCATGTGTTACACAGGTAGACACTGCGGCAGTGTGTCAGGCCGTCTAACCCTACACTTTATTATTACTAATTAGAATAAACCACGGGTGAATCCCACGGCTGTGTGCATGAACCATGTAAGACACACGGTAGGGACATGGGCGTGTGCCCAGGCCGTGTGGATCAAGTCAGTAGCTTCCCACGGTTATGAGACACGGGTGTGTCTAGGTCGTGCTTAATTAGTCAGTAACTCCCCATGGATAGAAGACACATGTATGTTGTATGGGTACACGGGCGTGCCCCCATGTCACATGGGCGTGCCCTAGCCATGTGAGTTTTGGCAGAATGTTGGGGTTTTTGGGCACGGTGGGAGCACATGGGCGTATGTGACCACACACGGGTGTGTGTGTCGTCTAGCATGGGCATGCACTCCCTGTTTAGATTAAAAGAAATTTTATGGACCGTAAAACTTTTGATATGGTCCCAAGAGTTCTCATAGGTACGATCGAGATCTCATAGGTTGAGTATGAAGTAGTTGAAGCGATTCGGAAGAGTAGTCACATTCAGCCTAAGTGGCGGTCAGGTAAATTGTTCGGTAACGTCTCGTGCTCGATTTCGACGGGGATTACATGTATGGGGTGTTATAGTGGCAATGGGTATATGTATGTCTAGGATTGGATCTAGGGAGAGCTTGGTACTTAAGCGTTCTTAATGACTCACCTCCTCTTCTCTGGAATCCTACCTGGTGCATAGTATCTGTTCGCTTTAGCCAACGAGGACTTGATAACGGGCCAAGGTGATCCTCAATAGGTGGTTCGATGGATGGAGGGACTTAGAGGTGGCCAACGAGCAAGACGATTAGACCTGTTGTTCTCAATATCTAAATTTCGACACTCCTACTTCGTGTTATTTTGTTCCTCCAGGTACACGGACTACTCACAGAAATATGATTTTTCGCCAATGCCCACACTTTAATACTAGAGAACAAGAGGAGAGGCACGTTTAAGCTGAATCGAAGCGAGACTTTGAATGATGGAAACTCAAGTCTCCACAATCCTTGATATCCTACAAAATCGTTACCCCCTACATTGACAAAATCATTGAAGACACACATGGGGAGTACTCTGAACCTTTCATTTTGTTTATTCGAGCTGCTGATTTTTTTTTCTTATCTATAATATGCCACATGCTTGAGGACAAGCTAAGAATAATTAGGGGATGAATATATATAAATATAGTAAGTATGCAAGGATGGTTGATTGGTTCTTGCTGTATGTTCTCCTTTTCATATGTTCAATCTTGCATTGAATTCATTCAAAGTTTTTTTAACATTGAGCCTTTAATCTCATACTTAGTTAACTTGGACAATTGGGAAAATTTTTTGAATTTAATTGCTCAAGTATATAGATTAATCGACACTTGTGTTTTAAGGTTGATGTATGTAGCTAGATTTTCATGAATTGATTGTTTGAAAAAATATTTGCTTGTGTATTCCAAAAAAAAAAGACAAAAAAATCAAAAAATGAAAAAAATAAATTAATAAATAAAGGCTCAAGTTATGAGTGAAAGTCTGAAAAATGTGACCGGATTGAGTAACCGGGATGAGGTGCTTGTGTTGTCATCCTAGTCCGCATAAAAAGGTTTGACCATGTCTAAATTATTTTTCTAAAAGTACAGTTAATTTATAATGCCTTGCAATTTATGGGATTCAAACTCAATTTAATTATCTAGTTCGCATATTTCAAATTTTATGACACTTGTCTTGTCGATTAAACTATATGTTCTGAGCATTTATTTAATTATTTTTACCTATGTTGTTTATATTGAGTATGGATGCGGAAAATAGGCTCGATTTCTAATAAATTGTAGAATCAATTCTAATGTTCGAAGGAACAACATGCTTGAAGGCAAGCATGGGATAAGTAGGGGGATTTGAAAACATGATTATTTTGCATGATTTCTTGTATTTAATTCGATTTATTTCTGAATTAATCTCTGCTAAATTTGTATTTTTATGATTTAAATCTTGTCAGGGATGCAATTGATCAAAAGCAAGCTAAAAAGGGCCAAATTGAAAGAAAATCATGAAAATGGGGCCAAATCAAAAAGATGGAGGAAGCCTAGGACACATCAAGCAATTTGACTTTGTGATAACACTCTAGAATGTCATGTTTTTACGTGCTAATTGCATATTAATTTTGAGTGTGATTCTACTAATTTGGGCTATTTATGGAATTTTATCTCGTAGGGACTAAATTGGAGACCAAAGCAAAATTTAGGCCAAAACTGTGAAATTAAAGATAAAAATGGACCATTGTGCAACAAAGGGAAAAGATGGTGCCAAAAGTGTAAACATGGAGGACAGAAGGACTGAAATGCGAAAAGAAGAGACTTTGCTTTATCAAACTCTATTTTTATTATATTAGGATAATTAATATTAGGATAATTACTTAGGATTATTTAATTTCTTTATTTATCTTTATTTATCTTTAATTAAATTGTAATTATCTTTGGGAGTTTGAGTAGGACTAGTCCATCTACCTTAGTACTATAAATAGGGGATGAAGTGACTCATTTTGGGTGTTCATTCTTTTTCTGAAAACTCTCTCCTGTAGCCTTTTGTGCTTTCTATATTTATTTCAATAAAAATTCTTTTCTCCACTCTCTTATATTTATTTTCTTTCACATCCCATCCATGAGCCACTAAAAATCCATCTAGCTGAAGGTTGTCGAATTCCCCTAAAAGGTTCTTGAGGCTTAGAATCCACACTTAACTTCCTCACCAAGTATTCATCGCTTTTCCGCATTACGGGGCTGACGCTTCCATCCATGTCCCTTAAGAAGTGATCTTTTCAACGTGTGCAAGGAACGGCCGCTTTGTATATTTTGAGGAGGTTGCACAGTCAGTTCGTTAGCTTACTGCGTCAGAGGTTGGCGGGCCCAAGAGACAAAATGGCGTGGGATTCGCCATTGAGAAGCGTTAATCTAGCATAGATGACTCCACGGAAGCCGTTGTAAGCTAGAGTCAGGTTCCTTAAATCTGTAAGTCTAAATTCTTGGAGCTGGTGGTCGTAGGCGTCCTCTTCCACTATAACTAGCTTACTTGGATAAAGGAAGGTCATCTGAAAGTCAAGATTGAACCCAAGGTGGAACGAGACAACCGGAGGCTAGAATCTCACCAAATAAGAAACTCCCTCTTCTTTAAACTCTTTTATTTTTCCTTTTAATTTTCGCAATTTACTTTCACGATTTCAATTCCTTTATATTTGCTTTTTATCCCAGATCAAAATTATTAATTCTGTTTTTTTATTTTTCCAGGAATGCACGTTTTCTTGGGCACGATTCTGTCCAGGATTTCGAAAAACAGGCATTTGTATAATCCGATCCCTGTGGATTCGACCCTACTTCCCCTTTACTGTTATGTTTATTATTTTAGGGAATAGGATATTATTTTTGGTGCTTTCAACGACGCATCACTTTGTAAAAAGCCAAATATGAAAATTCTATTTTAGTTTATTTTATTTTATTTATTTTATTTTTAATTATTTAAGATTTTATATTAAATTAATTAAGATATTTTAGTAAACCCTATGTATATAAATAGGGTTATTTGTATTTGGATAATCATCAATCAAATATTTCTTTTTCTATTCCTATTTGGAGTTTTATTTTCTCTTTGTCTTTTCCTATTTCAACTTAGGATGATTTCTTTTATTTTTCCTTCAAGCCAACGTCAAACAAATTTCCAATCCAATTGTTGGTTTTTCCAAAATTGGTGCAATTGCCTTCAAGTCCCCTTTCCTTTCCAAAAATTCCATCACCCTTTGCAAAAGCCCAAACATTTTCCACAACCTTCAAGCATGAGTAAAATCATGCCACACTAAACCCTTACTTTAATGTTCTCAAAACCCGTGAGTTCTGAACCGAGCTATTTAACCCCCCAATTACCAATACTTATTATTTCTCCGGATCAAGAGTATGACTTCGTCAACTCACAAAGTCAAGTCAAGCTAAGTAAAAAAAAGACGTCATTTGAGTTAGTGCGGCTAAACGTATAGTTGGGATTCCAAAAGGATCGATTGTCTAATCGGTTTTTCGTGAACACATTGGCGTGCCAAGTGGGGATTGCTGTTTGGTTCCGTCAAGGGATGTAGTAACCTGATTTAAATGTCCCAACGTTTGAGGGCATTGGTTCGAGCTAGGCTATTCTAGAACGCAAAGCTGCCGGAGTTCTAAATCACGAACATTTCGTAGGTTGTTCGATCGGTAAGGGTTAGTTATAGGACGTTCCATAACTAATTTACACAAGGAAGAGTTAGTGTCCGAGGCGTCCTTGGTAGCTATAACTAGCTTGTTGAAAAAGAGGAGTTCATATAATTTCGAGGATCGGGACAAAGACAGAAAAACCCACGCTTAAGGCTGAGCTAAGTCTAATTGATTTTTTTCTTCAGATTACTTTACTTCATTGCTTTCATTTTTATCTTTTACTTTTTATGTTTTTATTTTCTGTGTTTATTTTAGGTTTCATATTTAATTTCACCACCCCCCAAACATCGCGGGCACGACAATTGCCCAGACATAAATTTGGTCGAGAGATAAAATAATTTTCAGTAAATCCAGTCTCTGTGGGATCGACCCTACTCCCTATACTGCTTAAATTTGCAAATTAGGTGTAGGTTTATATTGGTGGAATGGACAACCATCATGTATTGGTACAACTCCCTAATTTACCGATACTTCTACTTAATATTGTTCATTTTTCCATTTTGTCAATGTTGTATTGATATAAGTCCTTCAAGTATAGGTACTTGGGTGCAGGGGAGCCGAAATCAAGCTTTAAACATGATCGCACTTCGATGTACATGCACCAAAGCTATATAAACAATCCAAATAAAATATCTGGAATTATGGTATACTGCAAGTATACAAGTCAAATTGTAATATATTGTTGAATTTACAATGAAATACGAAAGTATTCCAAGGATCGTACCTGAGGATTGCCAAAATTGGGAAACGTTGTTACTAAATTAATTATTCGAATACAAGTACTAATCTAATCAAGTTATGAATTATTAGAGCGAATTCAAAATCAACTTGAAATAAAACTAATTCTAGTTTACTAACTACTAAATGAATTCTTATTTCCTAATTAAACAATGCACAGATTAATTAATTAATTAATTACTAATTAAGCTAAAATCCTAACCCGATTGAATTGTTGTTACCCTTACTTAGAAATATTCTTTTGATCTCATCCTCCTCAAGGATTACCACTAAGATACCCTTTAGGTCTCACTTAGAGGCACATTTACCAATTTGATACACGACAAAATACCCTTTCGATCTTATTTTACTAAATATTTTACCAAAGGCATCAATTCTAGTATTCTAATAAGTTGGCGAAATCAAATAACACCCCAATTGAATCAGAATAAACCCAATCAAATAACCTATTAATTAATCAATTAATTCATACAAGATATTCATGCAAGCACATAAACTCATTCTCATCAACATACAAACATTTGATAAAATAAATGACAAAAGAAAATATGAAAACAAGATTGAGTGGAGAAAATTCTTATTGATGGAATCTAGTTGATCTTGAAATCTTGCATTGTCTCCGAATGCAAAGTTTGATTGGAAAATAGAAATTCAATACAAAGACTAAATCAACATAAAGAAAAAGAAACTAACACAAAATTATTCTAAAAGAAAACCTAACCTAAAACTAATCTATTAGCTAACTACCTTACTGAAAAATTTGAACGTTTCCTCCTTTATTCTGAATAGAATGTTTGTTATATAGTGAGGAATCTAAACACTAATGTTCCCTTCCGCTTAATACAATATTTAGGGTTTAATGTGCGAAAATGACCCTAAATTGCACTTAAAATCAAAACCAACACGCACAGGAAATTGTCGTAACGTCGGGTGTTTCCTCGTCGTAATATGGAATATGTTTTGGCTCTTTATCGCATCTATCTTTGGTGTTGCGACTTCGATGGTCTATTATCGCGACATCAACTTGAGTTTTGTCCCAACAATTGCATCTTCAACTCCCAATCCATCCTACATAACCACATAATCTTTATTAAATATAAATCACTATAAGAACTACTAAAAATTATACTTGTACTAATTAAGCTCTAAAAACATAAATTATTACTAAAATGACTCGATTTTACTTAGTGTAAAAGGACATCAAATAAGCATGATAAATCATGGTAGATCAAAAAATACCCAAGAACTTACCTAAACTCTAAGAACATAAATTATTACTAAAAGAAGTGTAAAAAGACATAAAATAAGCATGATAAATCATGGTAGATCAAAAAATACCCAAGAACTTACCTAAACATACTCTATTGATCCCAAAAATTTTCAATAATTTTCAAACCTTAAAATGCCCCAAAATATCATGCAAAATATCACATATTCATTTACTAACTTATGACCACAATGTCCTCAAAACATTTCCTTTTATACTCAACTCTTCTATGAACCAAAGCACTTTCATACCAATTGAACACTTAAATACATGTCACTCTAATGTCCATAATTCATATACTTATTTCACAAACCTTGCTTTGATGAGATGCGATTTGATTTGCCCCGTTCAAACTCCTCACACATGATTACTTTTTGCACAATAAGCATTTGAAAACAATGTGTTACACTTCATAGAAGCTTAGTAAGTTGCAACACCCCACACCCGACCTCATCGCCGAATCCGAATTTGTGATGCCACATTACGTTGATGAAGTAATTCAAGCTAACCCACTACTATTATCATATCATTTTAAGCATGATTATCAATCATATAAAAAAAGAAGCATTTAATTCAATCATAACCTTACATTTTTTGAGAGAAATAATTTAACTCATCGAGTTATGAGATGATACTAAGTCATTTTAAGAATTAGAAATCGTATCTAAACACTATTATCAATTTTCAATGATATGTTTGGAGACAGAGGGCTTCTTGTCTCAAGATAGACTTCAATTTATTTTAGGTATTTTTGCTTCGAATTTAGATTGTTTCGAGACATTGAGAATTGTGTCTCCAACCTCCGCTATTCTCCTATTTTAAATTTTATGTTTGGATGTCTCTAGACAAGGGGTTCTTGTTTCAAGACCTTGAATAGGGCAAAAACTAATTTAGCTTTGAAGTTTACTTATCTCAAGACAAAGGTCACATGCCTTGAGACTTAAATAGGATTGTCTCAAGACTAGCTTGCCAAAGTCTTGAGACATTAAGCATATAGATAAAAAAAATATGGTAATTTTTTTTTTTTCTTATGGTAAATTCTCCCTAAATGCACATTTTTAAGTACCCAAAACCTATCAAAATGTACCTTAAACATACCTAAATATTACCTCACTATAAGATCATCAATTTATCAGATACAAACACAAATAAACTTCATTAAACCATAACCATTAATGCAACATCATTTAACCAACTAATTCACATAATAAAACTTATATAAACTAACATTGCTATCTACTCTTTAAAGATTAAAACTCATTTTATAAAACCTTAAATTTAAATATCAAATATGCCAAAGTGTACACTTAAACCACATGACCAAAACTATCTAGGTATATTCCATATTAACACCATCACATGTATACATACAAAAGAGGTAGCAAAATGATTCCCGAGTTGAGTTGTTGAGATTGGATGCCTTGACACTTTCAACTACGAAAATCTTCGTTCGAGACCTGCACACGGAAATAAACAAAATCGTACGTTGAGTATTGAATACTCAGTGATGCTAATATAATATAAATTCAAATATATTGTATTAAGTATTAACCAAAATAAGTAAATATAACAAGTATCAACTACTAAAATGAGTACTCCTTTAACTTATCATAACATTTTCCAACTTTCAATACCATTTCATAAACCAATATCAATTTCAACCCTTATTCATTCTAGCCCGACAACGATGACTTTTATAATTACTATATTCTACCATTTTGGGTTGCCCAACAACGGTGGTTTTTTATATCTATTATTTCTGCTCAATCTACCATCTCGAATTTCTCGACAATGATGACTACTATATTAATGACCTTATGGCATGCCAACTATACCCGAACTACGTCTAATATAGTTTAACGGGGCATTAACATCATAATCATCTATACAATACATATCATCATAATATCATCGATTCAACACTTTTGTACATCAATCGCAATCTCGAATATTTATCACACATTTTAAATATCAGCAAGCGAAGTCATTTTTTGAAATTGATAGGGAAAATATATCATTACCTCAATTCATAGTTATATTGAATATAATGAATAATAATCTAAGAAAGTAAATCAAAATTGAATTATAGAAGCACAAACCGTGAAAGCTAAATGATGTTTGACTTTTCTTTTCCTTTTGCCTTTAACGTTCCAATATCGTCTTTGGCTACGTTAGATAATACAATTATGAAAATATCATTAATCACACAATTCAATACAATTCAACGAAGTCAAACATGAATGCATTTAATTAGATTTAGTCCTTTTTAACGCTAATATTCAAAGGCTCGTATTTCACAATCTACCCAATCACATTTAGATCTAAGTTAATAAATATAATATAAGGACCACTAGCGTTCAATTCATACATAAATTTTTAACAACTTTCAATTTAGTCCCTAATATTCAACAATGATTTCAAAGCTTTTAAACTTAAATCCAACCTATTCATACAATACCCATTACTTTATTAACATTATGTAATACCCATTACTTTATTAACATTTTAACATAATTTTCTAAAGTTCTCATCTTTGATCTCTTTCTAACTTAGTATTCAACCTAATTTCTCAACTAAAATTCATCAACTATTTAATCTAATAATTGGACTATGTTTATCAACTATCAAAATCTAAAATATAACTAAAAATTGAAAGAAAGTTTACCAATTAGCTAGAAAATATCATAGCAATGGAAGAAAAATGAAAAACTTCTTTTCTTTCTTATTTGTTCTAATGTAGAAGAGTGGATGAAGATGAGAAATATATTTCTCTTTCTTTCCACTATTTTCATGTATTTATAAGTGTCATTTAAAGATAAGAGAATTTAATCATGCCTTTCCACTAAATGTAGCTAATTATTGGTTTAATTACCTTTAGGTCCTTAGTTTGATTTCCAACTAGGTCTTCTTCTAGTTTCCTAAATTACAAAATTCAATTAACAATTACTCTTTTGCAATTAAGTCTTTATACTATAATTACTAACAAATTCATTCTAATTTCACTAAATAATTTAATCTATCACTATCATAGGTGACACATAAATTTTCACTTCCAAAATTAACCCCTTTCATTTAGTAATTAATCTCCAAAACCAAGTTTTTTTGACACCGTGAAAATAGAACGTCGATAATGACAATGAATCGCAATGAAAGAGAGAAAAAAAAATAGAACACATAGAATTTTACGTGGAAACCCTTTCAAGAAAAAAATCACTGGCAGATGAGAAGAAAATTCACTATGTCAAATTCGAATGATATAAGTGGAGAGATGATTACATCTATTTATTGGTTTAAAAACCTTATTCTAATCAAAGTCAAATAGAAGTAATGTAGTAATATTAAAACACCTTATTCTAATCAACACCAAATAGAGAAGTAAACTTCATACTGAATTTTACATGTGCATCCTATACTGCATCATGAGCCTCCGCCCATGCTCCCCCAATTGCACCCCAATCCAAAGATTTTGTTTATTGGGCATCTACGATAGGCTACGACCTTCGCCTCATTGATCCCCTATCTCGCCACTTGTATTTATTTTAACAAGAATTTGAGTTACACAACTTCTAATGTACACTATTGGAAATTGGATCATTACATATGTACTCATATGGATTCAATTCTTATTTAAGTAATTACTTTATATTTCATTTTATTACACTACTACATTTTAAGCTTAATTGTTCATATTATGATTTAGTGCATATTTAATTCACTAAGAAATATTAAACATTTAATTAATATAACATGACATAAGTTTGCATATTCATTTAACTTTCTAGAAGCAAATTTTCATTAAGACTTTAGTAAACTATTAAGAGACAAATAGTCATAAGTGAGTATATGGCACTGGTGGTGTTATAGTGAGTTCTAGCAAGAGGAAAGAGGTTCAAAACTTTTGTTTAGCATTTAGATAAATTTTGATTTTAATTTTAACACATGTATAGTGAGTGTCGGCCAAGAACATATATGGTAAGTGTTGACCATGTTATTTTTGGTTAGTGTATCAAAGGATTAAGGAAACAACTAACTTATGGCATGGAATCATAAAACTTAAGGAAAGATAAGGGGACATAAGGCACATATCAAGGAAGAATTTCGAGAAACAAAATCATGGCTATTGACCATGCTTTGACGGCAATTTAATATTTAAAAGCCAAATGTTTGTGCTAGTTTTGGCTAAGCATTTCATTTTTCTTTGGTCATTCCTAGCAACCTAGTGCAGAAAAGAGGTATCAACCTCTTTTCCCTTTGTTATAAATTGATCATTGGTAAGCCTTGATTATTTTGACCAATTGGTCATTTTTGCTTTTCACTTTAGTGTTCAATTTTGTGCCTTTCTCTTAGTGCCGATTTTACCAATACCTAAAAGACCATTCTTTTCTTTTCTTCTCCCCATTCTTAATATACATTGCTCTCAAAACTCATCTCTTTCTTTCTTTTATTCTCCATTCTCTTTGAAAATCAAAACAACATCATCATCATTCTTCTCTCATCTTTATTTCTTTTCACTCATATTTTCTTCCTTTTCTTCAATGGCGAATGCTAGAGTGCCCATAGCCGAATTTATTTTCTTTTCTTTAGTTGCATAGCGAATTCTCCAACTCTCATAAGCATCGTTTTCAATCCTTTCTTTTGATCGTGGATTATAGGTAAGGGTTTCTTCTTTTCGTTTCGATTTACTAATGGTATTATGGCCGAATATTAATGGTGTTATGAAGGACTTTTTGAATCGATATAACGTTCATTCTAATAACGTTTCTTTCGTTATTATTTAGTGCAATAACGGAAGATCGGAACTCAAGTGATCGGGAGAACCGTAGAAACGTTGGAAACATTTTATTGTGGTAAGGAAATCCCACTCTTTAAAACCTCTAGTACTGTTTTGATATTATTTTAGATCTAACTAATATTCCTTTGGATCTTGAAGACTTTCAAAATAGGGAAGAAAAGGGCGGTGGTTAGTCACGTTAAGAGGGGCGGATCTGTAAATCCCCCATTTAAACGAAGAGCGGTTTCAATGATCAGGATTTTCCACCGGGTTGCGACCATCTTCCAAAGGAGTCAACTATTCAAGTAGTACGAACTTTCGAGCCATTATCGTTGGTGGATTCTCGCGACTAACGAACCAATAAACGAGGAGAAGCCAAAATCAAGTGATTCAAAATCAAGAGGGTAAGATTTTGGATCTATTATCGATTAAGAATATTTTTACGAAATAGTATTCTAACGGATCGAAATATGTTTTAGGTGCCGAGGAGCGAGAAGGATTAGTACTCTCAGTATCGAGGTGTGTAACTTCACACTATTTCTCGGTTGGATGTCAATTTCGATATTGGAAGTAAAATCGTAAAAACGATTAGATCGGTAAAAACGTAAAAACTGATATTTTGACGAAAATACGTAAAAACGACTAAATCGTGAAAATTACGGAAACGCCCTCGATAAATTACTTGTTATTATGTAATTGTATGTTTCGTGAAAATGGGCCGTAAAATACTCTAGTTCGATAAATTGGGCCAAAATACTCTAGTTCGATAAATTGGGCCAAAATACTCTAGTTCGATAAATTGGGCCAAAATACTCTAGTTTGGTAAATGGGCCAAAGCCCACTAAATCATTAAATAGACAAATTGCTAAATTATGTTTATGGGCCAAATGAAATGTTTAAACGATAAACCCACCATGTTATGCATTATTAAGAAATTTTTATATTTTGTTATACACGCATAATTGCATGGGGTGGGATATATGAAGAGAAGAATGGCCAGTTGCCAAAAATCTAGTTCGGTGGCCTTGCCACAATAATGGCTTATTGCCTCTAGTTCGGTGGCCTAGCCACAAATATGGCTTATTGCCTCTAGTTCGGTGGCTTTGCCACAATTATAAAAAGGCTTAATGCCTACGATTGGTGTGTTGGCGGGGTGGGTTGACTTGATCCCCACAGGTGTGATGGTTGGTACGGGGGTGTTAGCGGATGGATATTAGGTTTGGTTGGGAAATTCATTTTACATGCATCTTCAAATTATTTTATTTTATGATAAATTGTTGAATTCTGTAATTGGGCTCAAGCCCAGCATAATACCTTGATGATCTGGCCCAATAATGGTGGTAAGTGAGTTACACACTGAGTTCTAAGTAACTCACCCCCTTTAATTTTTCCATCTCAGGTAATGGAAATTGACGTGGACTTGGGCCGAGGATGACTTCGTGGAGGCCATACTGCAAAAGAGGGTTATATAAACTCTGAACTTTTAATAAGTAAATTTTTTTAATATTATGGATTATTGTAATAAGGGCCTCTATAAATAACTTATGGATTTTATGTGTGTTTGGGCTTTAAACTATACTTTGGACTTTTAATTATGGGCTATGATTACATGATGTTTTTATTAAAATAAAATTGGGTTTTCAAGTATATGAAATTCCTTAATAAATATTTTGTTATTGATAACTCTTTAATAAATTACCTAAAGATTTTGATAATATAATGATTTTCAACTAATATTTTCAAATATTTATCAAATTCAAATACTCTTCAAAATTTTAAACCCTAAATAAATATTGTAGCTTTCAACTTATTGAAAATTTTAAATAGCTCGATTCATGTAACAAACCAAATCTAGTCTCAATGCATAGACCGGGTTTGGGGTGTTACAATATTCTCTTTCTTTCCACTATTTTCATGTATTTATAAGTGTCATTAACAAGACATGTAATTTAATCAACTTATATCAAATAACTAATACTAAACTATTAACTAATGTTAATAATAATAAAGATAAGAGAATTTCATCATGCCTTTCCACTAATTGTAGCTAATTATTGGTTTAATTACCTTTAGGTCCTTAGTTTGATTTCCAACTAGGTCTTCTTCTATTTTCCTAAATTACAAAATTCAATTAACAATTACTCTTTTGCAATTAAGTCTCTATACTATAATTACTAACAAATTCATTCTAATTTCACTAAATAATTTAATCTATCACTATCATAGGTGACACATAAATTTTCACTTCCAAAATTAACCCCTTTCATTTAGTAATTAATCTCCAAAACCAAGTTTTTTTGACACCGTGAAAATAGAACGTCGATAATGACAATGAATCGCAATGAAAGAGAGAAAAAAAATAGAACACATAGAATTTTACGTGGAAACCCTTTCAAGAAAAAATCACTGGCAGATGAGAAGAAAATTCACTATGTCAAATTCGAATGATATAAGTGGAGAGATGATTACATCTATTTATAGGTTTAAAAACCTTATTCTAATCAAAGTCAAATAGAAGTAATGTAGTAATATTAAAACACCTTATTCTAATCAACACCAAATAGAGGAAGTAAACTTCTATACGAATTTTACATGTGCATCCTATACCGTACCGCGGGAGCCTCTGGCCCATGCTCCCCCAATTGCGACCCCAATCCAGTATTTTGTTTATTGGGCATCTACGATAGGCTACGACCTTCGCCCTCATTGATCCCCCTATCTCGCCACTTGTATTTATTTTAACAAGAATTTGAGTTACACAACTTCTAACAGACACTATTGGAAATTGGATCATTACATATGTACTCATATGGATTCAATTCTTATTTAAGTAATTACTTTATATTTCATTTTATTACACTACTACATTTTAAGCTTAATTGTTCATATTATGATTTAACATATTCAATTCACTAATGAAATATTAAACATTTAATTAATATAACATGACATAAGTTTGCATATTCACTTAACTTTCTATGTTACATTTTATTTCATGAAGCCTTTAGTAAACTATGAAGAGACAAATAGTCTAATGTCTTTAGACACTATTGGAAAACTATAGTATTTTGGCTTAGAAATAATTTTGAAAGCCTTGGAGGTACTCAAAAACTTTTGAAAATTGTATAATTCATTTAGAAACTTTGATTTTAAGATTAACACTTGACAATCATTTTTGAATAATTAAAGAAAATTTTTCAAATTTGATTGAGGGATTTTAGAATTTATTTTGTTGTATCAAAATATTTGAAAATCAAAGCTAATAATTATTGATGCCCCGTTGTGGCATATCAAGTTATTGACACCCTATTTGTAATAGCTCAAATTTCAGTGATGTCGAAAATAGTGGTTCGAGACCACCAAATCCGACAAATGAACTCGTAGCTTATATTATTTAATATTTAAAAGCCAAATGTAGCTTTTAAAATATTTTTGAAATAGTAATTTGTGTTTTATAAAGATTTATTTGGTCAAGAAATTGAGAAAAAGAGGTATCGAGATCTCGATGTTATAAATCGAGTCATAAATATTTTTATAAATATTTATGGAATGTCAATAAAGTAGTATTAAAATTTCGTTAGAAAATTTTGACGTTTGGGTGGTTAATTAAATAAAAAGTACTAAATTGAAAAAAATATAAAAGTTGCTAGAAGGATTAAATAGATTAATTTTCAAATGAGGAAGGACCTAAAGTGAAAATAAGCCCAAAGGAGATATTTTGGGCGACAATAGCTGAGAAAAATCAGAAAATGGGTGAAATAAGGGCAAAATTGAAAAATTGCCAAAATTAGCTAAATAAAAAGGGAACCAAATTGGAATATCTAGAATTCTCTTCATTTCTCTTCATTTTCTTCAGCTGAAAAATAGCCATGGGAGAGAGTTCAAGCTGGTTTTCATACTCAAGCTTCATGTAAGTTTAATTCTTTCTTTCTCCTTGAAATTTCTATGTTTTTGGACTTTTACAATTGGGTCCAACTTATTAATTCATTAATTTTTGATTCTATGGCTAATTTTTAAAGTTTATGTGGATTAGTGCTAGAAGAATGTGATGAATAAATATTGAATTGAAGCTTTAATTTTGTTATATGATGATTTTATCAAGTGAAATTGATGGAAATTGGTTTTAGGACCTAATTGTGAAAGAGTTGACATTAAGGCCTAGTGTTAAAATTCTGATTTTCAAAGGTTAGGAAGTAGTTTAAAATGATAGAGAAAAGTATTAAATGATAAAATTATCTCAATTGAGGGATTAATTGAGCAAGGACTGAATTGTATGAATTGTGGAATTTGGGACAAAATAGAAATCAACATGTTACACTAAAGCAGTTTTGGACAGCAGCAGTTGTCTAACTTTGAAAAATCACCAAAAATGGTAGAAATTGAATTATAAGTTGAGTGAGATATAGAATTAAATCTTGTTGAGTCTATTTTCATATAAAAGAAATAGAGCAAGTAAAGAAATTCTACATATTGAGATATTTAAATTTCTGTAAGACTGGTTTAGAATAACTTCGTGATCCTCTGTTCTTAATTTATAAATTCACTAAAAATTGTAAAAAAATAATTATGAGTTATAATTTATACTTTTATATTCCGTGAGTCTATTTTCATTATAAATAATCAAAAACACTATATGAAAATCTTACTATGAGATAATTGATTTTTAGTGAAGAGAGGTCAGATCTGTCGGACTGTGTAACAGGGGAGAACTTAACTAATAAACTGTACTAATTGGCCACACCAAAAATTCTAGAAAAATTATAGTAATAAGATATGTGAGTCTAGTTTCAAATAAAATTAACAGATCTTAATTTTGAGTTTTTTAGCTCAAGATAAAAATAATTTAGTGACTATGACACAGATAGATGCTTGAATATTTACATAAGTAAATATTGAAAATTATAGATAATGTTACTTCCAAGTGTGTTGTTTATACTAAGGATGTGGATGGAGAGGAGGAAGAGGAAAAATAATATATGAACGACTTGTGTATAAATTGATCACATGCTCGATTATAATTGATAAATGTTGAATTAGAAATGATATAATATTTTATTTGGAATATTTATTATGAAATTATGATTATCGTTATAATACAAAAATTGAACTTGTGAGTTTATACGGATAAATTTTAGTGATCATTTGTTAATTTTATGAACTTCATGATGTGTTATTTCATATGTATTGATGATAAAATCGTGAATAATGTAAAAGCATGAAAATTGAATAAATAATCAAATTGAGCACTTTAGTTTAGTAACAAGATGAATTGACGGCAAAAACCATGGATGAACCATGACAACACGTGATAAGTGATAGCTTCGGCTACACTTATCTGATCAAGGACAAGTGAAAGTGAAAAATGATAGCTCCGGCTACCTGTTCAGTTAATAGTGGTAGCTTTGGCTACAAGTGGCAAGTGATTTCCGTGTAAGACCATATCTGGGATATGGCATCGGTGTGATACGTGTTTAAGATGTAAGGCCATAGCTAGGCTATGGCATTCTAGTGATAAGTGATGAATTGATGGATAAGACCATGGGTGATCCATGGCAAAGTGTGAAACGTAGGTATGGTATCATCCATACTAAGTTGTGAAACGTAGGTATGGTATTAACCATACTGAGTTAAGAAACATAGGTATGGCATTTCCCATACCGAGTTGTGAAATGTAGGTATGACATTTCAATGAGAAAAACCATACTGAGTTGTAAAATGTGGCACTGAGCAACACCGTGAAGCTTGTCATGACCGACAGCTTGTGTGAGCAGACCAATTCTATAAGACGTTCACTAATTTGACAAAGTTTGGTAAGTGTTACATGGAACTATGTGATATAAGGAAATAAGAGTTGATGAAACATGAACATAGAACTTGGTTGATGAATGAGTTCATTTGTGATTATATATTTGTACACCCTTGAGTGTATTATCCGTATGAATTGGTATTCCAAATGAGTTAATGAGAAAAATGCTAATATGAAATAATCTGAAATTTGAAATAACTTGTTATGAAACCGTGCTTCAAATACATTGGTATATCTTGTATATGTTATTTGAGTTCATAATGTGAAAAGTAAATGTATGTGGAAATTTGAGATGATAATATCAGTACACGGAATCTATTGGTGGATACGTACATCCAGATTTACATGATAAATTTTAGTGAACATTGAAATTAGACTCAATAAGTGATTTTTCAATTTAAATTGTGTTTGGCAGGAAGAGTTAGTGAGTTGTGTGTCTATGAATTTTACATGTATTTGTCTAAAATATGAGGAAATGATGGTACTTAATACATGGAAATATGAGATTGTGATATATAAAAACATGGAATATGTTTGATAAATGTGTTTATTCATAATTATAGAACGAACTATACATATCAAGTGTACTATTTGTGTAAAGATAATGATTTTAAATTATCTGAAAGTGTTCTGTATTCTTTGGTAATACCTCGTAACCCTATTTCGGCAACGGATACAGGTTGGGGGTGTTACACCATTGCTGTAAATGAGATCATAATTGAAACCATAAAAGAGATCGTAATTGGGAGTCATAAATGACCAAAATAGGTTTAATGGTTGTTGTATTCATTGAAATGCAATTGTGTTAATGGTAAATTAATTGATATATTAATTATGAGATTAGTAAATAAGTTAAGCTATTAATATGGAAAGAAATGAAATTGGCAAGCCAAAATAAAATTGTACAAGACTTAAAATAAAATAAAGATTCAAATAAAATTAAACTTCAAGCTGAACATGGCCACCACAAGTTCTCGCCGTCCCCGTCCATTATTGCTCATCACCAAACATGTTCCCACAACGGGTAAGTTGATAGACTCAATGTAACCAACACCAAAACATAATAGAAATAGGCACACCATACATATCATATTCATATAAAAATTCAAGATAATGATGCAAACCCGAACCCAAACCTATATAGCCATCCGCTACACACCACCCGCATTCATCCACGCACACCGTGAGGACTACTAAGTCAACCTCCATCCGCTACACACCATCGGAAGGCGTCATTGCAATGATGTGCTCATCGCCCACTTATAATATTGTGGCATAGCCACCACTTTCAGATAATGTAACCGGGTTACCACATTCACTTAATGTGACCAAGTCACCACATTCACTTAGTGAGACCAAGTCATCACGCTTCACTTAGTGAGACCAAGTCATCACGTTTCACTTAGTGAGACCAAGTCATCACATTCACTTCCCTTTCTCAAATAACCCGAATGCCCCATATTATTCATATCATGCATATCATACTTAATTTTCACATTCATGTCACTTTTCACATGTTAATTATAACATATTTCAATTCCTAGTAGGAGTAGGAAAACGCATTCGAGAGTACTTTGTACCATAATATGGTACTTTAGCCATATTCTTACACTTTCATATTAACATATAGATCATATTTAAGCCATAAATCTATTAAGATTAGTGGGGTACACACGATACCTTAGCCATATTCTTACACTTTCAGATAACACATATAATGAATTAAAGTCAGAATCTATCAAGATTTAGTGTAGGGTACACACCGATTTGCTTATCAATTCCTTGAAATCTCGAAACCCGATCTATTGCTTTAGATCTCAATTCCTACATTTGATTAATCACTTACTACTTTAATAAAAAACCATTTGACCATAAATCCAAATCCTAGTAGGATTAGTATTCTTAAAACTTACCTTGTTGCCGATTTCAATATTAATCAAATCCTCAAATCTATGCTATGCTCCTCCTTGTATTCGCCAAGCACTAAATCTCATCAGGGTTAGTTTCGCTTTTTAAACAAACAAGAATTAGATCTAATTATCAAAATAGGCCTTAGCCAAAGCTATAGACACTTACCTTGTGGATTTTAAACCAAACTCACCGAATAACTAGGGAACACGCGGCCTATGGTGTACCTTCGGGAAAAGAACTTCTCCTTCCTTGTAGCCTACACTTAGTAAATCCCGAAAGATCTCTTCAAAGTTTCGGCAACCATGAACATTAATGGGATTAGCCCTAGATTTCGATAAGTCTAAAATATAAAAGAATGGGAACCAAACTTGGATCTTACCCTTATTTGAAGGAATCGATTGCACCTTCACTTCAACCTTCGAGATTCGCTTAGAGACTTGATGAACAATCGGTTATGATTCCTTATGTATTCGGTTTCAAAGATGAAAGAAGAGAGGAATAATAGGCTTAGAAGAAATCGGCTAGGAGGCTAAAAGAAAAGAAGAAAAAGAATGGAGGCTCAAGAAGAATATTCGGCAGAGGAAAAGAGAGAGGGAGAATGAATAATGAATGGCCCTAGTCTCATCCTTTTATAGCCGAAATTACTAGGCCAAGAATCCTTAACTTGGCCACCACTCTTCCTTATTTTCCTAATTAAAGAATAATTCTTCATTTATCCACCTATTTAGCCGAATTTTAAAGAGAATTAAACTCTTCCCTTAAGAGTCCTTATGATCTTCTAATTAGCCAAGTTTTAAAGAGAGTGAAACTCCTCTTTGCAAGCCTTGTGCCGTCCACCTCTTGGCTTCTAGAAGCAAAATAAAACTTATTTTATTTGCTTCTTATGTGACTCGAACTCGTGCCCAACACCCTTGCATGTGGGCCATTTCGAGGCCTTAGGTGGCATCTTCGTGCCACTTTTCCAAGTCTGTTTGTGGGTCAAATTCTGATAAGCACTATAGATAATCACTAGAAGTGAAAAAGTGATTAGTAATTGTGAAAAATATAACGTCGGTAATGACAATATATCGCAAAGAAAAGAGAAATAAAAAATCTAAAGAACATATAGTTTTTACGTGGAAACCCTTTCGGGAAAAAACCAAGGGCAAAGGAGAAGAAAATTTACTATGTCGAATTCGAATCAATTACAAGAGGAATAGACTATGTCTATTTATAGGCTTGTAAAGCTATATTCTCATAAGAGTGTAGTAAAATTGAAACACCTTATTCTAATCAATATCAAATAAATGGAGTTTAATAAGGTTTAAAAACCTAATTTAAAATAAAATAAATGGAGTGTAGTTCTATAAGGATTCTTATTTTATTTTATTTTACCATTGTATTTTATTTAAATAAGGATTCGGGTCACTTAATTCCAACAATCTCTACCTTGACACGAATTCTTAATAAACAAGTTCTTCATCGCGAACTCTCAACGAACAAGTTCTCCACCTCTTCCATAAAACCCCTTAAGGGTTTAACTTCAACAATGAACACCAACCAAGTCTAAGCAATGCTCAAACTTGGTTATAGGAAGTGACTTAGTCATCATATCTGCAGGATTTTCATGAGTACTAATTTTGCTCACAACAATATCACCACAAGCAATAATATCACGAACAAAATGATACCGAACATCAATGTATTTTGTTCTCTCATGAAACATTTGATTTTTTGTAAGGAAGATGGCACTCTGACTGTCACAAAATAATGTGCTGATTTGAAGGTCTTCATTGAGCTCACTAAAGAGTCCCTTCAACCAAATAGCTTCTTTACAAGCCTCAATAATCGCCATGTATTCAGCTTCAGTGGTAGACAAAGCGACTGTAGTTTGCAAAGTAGCTTTCCAATTGCACAACCTCCGATTGTAAAGGCATAACCAGTGAGAGATCTTCTTCTATCAAGGTCTCCAGCAAAATCAACATCAACATACCCAATGACTCCATCTCTAGTTCTTCCAAACTGTAAGCAAACATCAGTAGTACCTTGTAAGTATCTTAGAATCCACTGAACTGCTTACCAATGTTCTTTACCGGGATTCACCATGTATCTACTAATTGCACTGATTGCATATGATGAAACTAGACGTGAACAAACCATAGCATACATGAGAGATCCCACTGCACTAGAGTATGGAACATGTGACATGTACTCAATCTCATCCTCTGATTATGGAGTCAAAGCCGATGAAAGTCTGAAATGGGCTGCTAAAGGAGTACTAACAGGCTTAGCACTCTGCATATTGAACCTACAAAGAACTTTCTCAATGTACCCCTTCTGACTTAGGTACAATTTACATGCTTTTCTATCTCTGAGAATCTCCATACCAAGTATCTTCTTTGCTGGTCCCAAATCTTTCATCTCAAATTCTTCACTTAGTTCGGCTTTGACCTTTCTTATCTCTCATTTATCTTTTGCTGCTATCAACATGTTATCAACATAAAGAAGTAGATTGTAACACCCCCTACCCGTATTCGTTGTCGAAATAGGGTACGAGGCATTTCCGGAGTTTACGAATTTTTTTTACTCAATATAACCTCTTTATAATTATCTAGCCTTCCCTGCAAAAATTTTTTTAACCGAGACCAATTCACATCAACCAATCCAATTCAACATATTTTCAAAATAAATCCATGCATATTTATAAGATAACCTCATTACATACTAAAACTAAAATTTGTTAGCCATACCAATGGCTGACCTTACATTCATTTCATATTAACATCTACTTTATTAGCTTATACATGCCATTGATTTCCAAAATAAAGTTTCTTTATATACCAAAATCTTGGGGTTGATAGTGTGATGTGTCTTCTACCGAATCCGATCTCCGAGCTCCTTAACACTACAAAACAGGGAAAAAGGAAACAGGGTAAGCACTTTGTGCTTAGTAAGCTCATGTAACAAGAATTATACTTACCTAATATTTTCAATACAAAGCAATAAACATTCATATATCCATTCAATGCACTATTGCCCTAACATACACAAACTCAACATTCAAGTTAATCCAATAATTTTCATATACCAATAATATATACCATGATTGATGAGCTCATCAATACCATGATTTCCGTTTTTTGTTATGTTTCCATATTTATCCCGTTGAATTACTCGAAATTTCGATGGATTTTCAAAAGTACACTTTTAGTGTACAATCCAGTCCGATCAATTCATGTTCATGTGCACACATTTCCATTTCAGAGAGCACGCTCCATGAACCTCATCTTTACAATGGATTACCACCAAAGCTAAATCTCATAATATAAACTCATAGAGTATTGTCTGGATTACCAGCCCAAGCTAAATCCCGCAACGACAATTACTCTAATGAGCTTGGATCTGAATTACTAGTCTAGGCTAAATTCAGACCCTAATTCGGATTACCCGTCCGAGCTAAATCCCTTTTACACATATTCTTCGGGAGGGCTATATCAGGATAGGATCACCCGTCCGGGCTAGATCCTTTTTACCGTCAATTCCTTTTCAAAGATCCATCGAATTTTCCTTTCATTCAACCGGGATTTCTTCCCCTTTTTATCAAATATATCAATGTTTCATCAATCTTCATACAATGAACATTCAAATTATATTCACATCAATAACATACATTTCAAGCATTTAAGAAGATAATTCAAGTTACATGAACTTACCTCGATACTTGTTCGTACACAAAAATCTATTAATCCGGGACTTTTTCCTTTCCTCTATCTAGCTTCATATTTGTGTTTTCCGGATCTAAATAAATAAATTCAATCATCAATTCAACACATTTCATGTTCACATGTAGCATTCACTATAATTCTATTATTGTTCATAATTCATTCAAAGCTGTCTACTTGAGTCATAGTCACTAAATTATTTATTTCTCGAGCTACAGAACTCCAATTGAAGAACGGTTAATTTTCCCTGAAACTAGACTCACATATATTTATACCATAAAATTTCTAGAATTTTTGGCTTAGCCAATTAGTACAGTTATTCATTAAAATTTCCCTTGTTTTACTATTTGACAGTTCAGACCACTTTTCACTACGAATCAATTTTCTCCTTGTAAAGAATTCAAATGATGTTTTAGTTTGTTTCTTCTAAAAAAAAAACTCATTAAGGAGTCTAACCATATAAATTTAAGCCCCTAATTATTTTTATTAAATTTTTTATGATTTTTCAAAGTCAGAATAGGGGATTTCGAAATCACTCTGAACCAGTCTTACAAAAATATAAATATCTCAAAATACAAAATTACTTTGGTTTCTCTGTTTCTTTCATATGAAAATAGACTCAATAAGATTTAATTTCATCTCACTCAACTTCTAATTTCACTTCTACGATTTTTAGTGATTTTTCAAAGTTACTCTACTGCTGCTGTCCCAAAACTGTTTTCTTATAGCTTACTTCTCAATTAAATCCATCTTTCAATTCTAACTTGAAATTCATTCAATTAAGTCCTTAATTCATGTTTTTTGTTTCATCATAAACTATACTTGAGAGCTCACAAACTTTCAATATGACAACTTAGCTTCATCAAAACCTTGTTCCAAGGCTTCTAAAACATCAAAATTAAGTAAAAAGGGCTAAATTGACTTACCTATCAATTTCCAAGCTTCAAACTTTTAATTTTCCCTTTCTTCTTTCTTTTCTTCTTTCCTTCTCTGTTTCGTTTGCCTATTCTATTTCTATTTCTCTTCTTTTTTTTTTTCTTATATTTCTTTTTACCTATTTATATCATAATATAATATAATATAATATAATATATTAAATAATAATATTCTTAATTTATTAAGTAATCATATATATATTTTAATTATAAAAATCTTTGATATTTTTATGTGTATGTCACTCAACTATAAAGAATGGCATAATTTTCTTTTTAGTCCCTTTAGCTTTTCTTTAATCTATAATTAAACTTTTACTTCTATTTTAATTTAGTCCTTTTCATTTAATTATCTACCCAAACATTAAAATTTTCTAACGAAATTTCAATTTCACATTACTAGCATTTTATAAATATTTATAAAATATTTTCTATCATATAAATATTCATGCAAACATATTAAAATAAATTTTTCTTTAAATCGGATTTATGGTTACGAAACCATTGTTCCGATAACCTTGAATTTAGGCCATTACATAGATACACAAAAGAACCATCACTGTTTTTCTTAAAGTAAACACAGCTGTCAAAACTACTTCTTTTAAAATCATGAGAAGTCATAAAGGAATCAAACCTCTTGTACCACTGTCTTGGTGACTGTTTCAAACCGTAAAGGGACTTTTTCATCTAGCAAACATAGTCCTCTTTTTTTGAGATTGTAAAGCCCTCTGGTTGTTGCATGTAAATATCTTCCTCAAGTTCTCCATGCAAAAATGCAGTTTTTACATCTAACTGCTCAAGCTCCAAATCATGCATAGCCACAATACCAAGCAAAGCTCGAATCGAACTATGCTTCACAAATAGGAGAACACATCTGTGAAGTCCACTCATGGAATTTGACTGTAACCTTTTGTAACAAGCCTTGCTTTATATCTTGGTTATTCAACTCTTAGGGTCCCTTCTTTCTTTTTTAAACACCAATTTACAGCGAACAACCTTTTTACCTTTAGAAAGTTTCACAAGATCCCATGTCCTATTTTTATGGAGTGATTCCATCTCCTCTTACATAGCAAACATCCAATTTTCTAAGTCTTCATAGCTAACCGCCTCAGAATAATTAGATGCCTCTTGGTTTGCATCTATATCTTCGGCCACATTTAAAGCATAAGCAACTAGATCAGCCTCGGCATACTTCTTTGGAGGTTTAATTTCTCTTCTAGTTCTATTTTTGGCGATAGAGTATTGTGGTGAAGAAGCAACTCTATTATCAATTTTTGTACTAGCTTGAGGAGTCGACTTTGTATTAATCTGATGCTCCACCTGCTTTTGATTTTCTTTATTGGAAGAGTCTTTAAGAGATAAGTTAGGTAGCATAGTAGTTTCATCAAAAACAACATCTTTGCTAATCACAACTTTTTTATTTTCAGGACACCATAACTTATACCCTTTTACACTAGCTTTATAACCAAGAAAAACACATTTAATGGATCTCAGTTCCAATTTTCCATTATCAACATGAGTATACGCAGGACACCCAAAGATCTTTAAATTAGAATAATTAGCAGGATTACCAGACCATACCTCTTGTGGAGTCTTTTTCTCAATGGCAATGGATGGAGATTGGTTGATCAAAAAATATGTAGTAGAGGCTGCTTCGGGCCAAAACAACATTGGTAAGTTGGCATTTGACAACATAAATCGAACCTTCTCTATGATCGTTCTATTTATTCGTTCTGCAACGCCGTTTTGATATGGAGTATAACAAACTGTCAAGTGTCTCACGATCCCTTCTGACTTGCACAGTTTATTAAACTTATCAGAACAAAACTCTAAGCCATTATCTGTGCGGAGGTATTTTATTTGTTTTCCTATCTGTTTTTCAATCATAGTTTTCCAAGACTTAAATGCGAAAAACACATCGCTTTTCTACTTCAGGAAGAATGCCTACACTTTTCTGGAAAAATCATCAATAAAAAGTTAGCATATAATTAGCTCCACCTTTTGAAGGCACTCTTGATGGCCCCACAGATCAGAATGAATATACTCCAATGTTACCTTCATATTATGGATTCCTCTAGTGAATCGAACTCTCTTTTGCTTCCCAAAAACACAGTGCTCACAGAACTTCAATTTGCAAATTCCTTACCCATCAAGAAGTCCTCTTTTGCTTAATTCTGCCATGCCATTCTTACTCATATGCCCTAGGCGCATATGTCAAAGTTTAGTAATATCATCATCTGACAAGGAAGAACCCTGCAAAACATATAACTTGGCAGTCTTTCTCTGCCCTTTCATCACAACGAGGGAACCTTTGAAAATCTTCAAAATCCCAATTTCAGCTATGTATTTGTACCCTCTTGAATCAAGAATACTCAACAAAATTAAATTTCTCTTCAATTCTGGAACATGTCGTATGTCACTAAGTGTTTTGACAACTCCATCAAATATCTTAACTTTAATTGTTCTAACACCTGCGGTTTTACACGAAGCATTATTTCCCATCAAAACAACACCTTCAGACACTGTTTCGTAATTTGTAAACCAATACCGATTGGGACTCAAGTGGAAGGTGCAGCCTGAATCAAGTATCCATTCATCGCTCACTTTAGAATTGTTGACAGAAGCAATTAGAAGTTCACCATCGCGTAGTCTTCTACAACATCGCCTTCACCAAATTTTCCGGTTGTTTTCCTTTTGATTCGCACCTCCTTTTAATCTTGTTCGTAGGTTATAGCACTCGATTTAATGTGCCCTTTTTCTTGCGTGGTTACAAGTTTCCTCTGTTTGAAGACTTCGATCTACCCTTAGATTTACGGTGAGGATTCGTTCTTGTGTCCTTCCACGATCATCAGCATTCTGATCTTGTCTCCCACGAACAATGAGACCCTCTCCCTGAGAGTTGGGTTTAATCACAAGATGCTTCATCTTATCATACGAGGTCAAAGAATCATAAACCTCATCAACTGTGAGAGACTCGCGACTATATAAAATCGTGTCTTTGAAGGTTGAATAAGACGGGGGCAACGAACAAAGTAAAATCAACCCTAGATATTCCTTATCATACTGAACCTCTATGGCCTCCAAGTTTGAGAGAATTTCTTTAAACATTGTTATGTGTTCGTGCAAAGACTCACCTTCTTCCAAACTATGAGCATAAAGACGTTGCTTCATGTGCAACTTGCTGGTTGAGTTTTCAACATACATATTTGTTCTAGCCTCTTCCATAATGCAGTGGCGGTCTTCTCCTTCATCACATCCTGCAAAATTTCATTAGACAAATAAAGATGTAACTGTGTTAACGCCTTTCGATCCTTGCATTTTTCTCTTCCTCCATTAATGTTGAAGGCATCTTATCTACCCCTAGCAGGGCTTCCTCTAAATCCATCTGTGTAAGTACTGCCTGCATCTTTATCTGCCATAATGCAAATCTGGTATTGTGATCCAACATCAGAATTTCATACTTTAAATGCGCCATTACCGTGATCAAGATGAAAATCCAGAAGCTCTGATACCAATTTGTAAAAAATATAACATCGTAATGACAATATATCAAAGAAAAGAGAAATGAAAAATTTAAAGAACATCTAGATTTTACGTGGAAACCCTTTCAGGAAAAAACCAAGGGCAGAGGAGAAGAAAATTCACTATGTGGAATTCGAACCAATTATAAGAGGAATAGACTATGTCTATTTATAGGCTTGTAAAGCCATATTCTAATAG
This sequence comes from Gossypium rotundifolium, assembly GCA_025506655.1. Lineage (NCBI taxonomy): Eukaryota > Viridiplantae > Streptophyta > Magnoliopsida > Malvales > Malvaceae > Gossypium > Gossypium rotundifolium. The sequence continues at coordinate 177,585,508 of CP106727.1, forward strand.
GAGTGTAGTAAGATTGAAACACCTTATTCTAATCAATATCAAATAGATGGAGTTTAATAAGGTTTAAAAAACCTTATTTAAAATAAAATAAAAGAAGTGTAGTTCTATAGGATTCTTATTTTATTTTATTTTACCATTTATTTTATTTAAATAAGGATTCGAGTCACTTAATTCTAACAATAATGAATGAGTTATTAGTAATAGAAATGAACACTAGAATAGTTTGGTAAATTTATTAGGCATTGCTTAACCATATAAGATTGATAATGAACATTAGTGAGCTAGGGAAAATGACATTGAAACACTAAATAATCGTAAGTGCTTGTAAATGAAAAGGTGTAAATTGGATTTATACTATATATCTATATTGTTGTATTGGATATGCTAATCGATGCAAAAATGTTGTATATTAGCATAGTTTTTTTTTTTCTTATTGAACTTAAAACATGATGTATATATTAATTGACATTGAATGATCATATACATAGTGAAAATAGCTTAAGATATTAATATAATTGTAATAGGCCAATTTAGCCCGGGCCCATATAAAAAATAATAAACCCAAAATAATAAAACAAAGTCTAAGTCCAGTCCAAAATATATCATTTGGCCCGATCGGAATGACCCATTAAAAGATTGAAGGTCCATCTACAAGCTTGACGTATATGGGAACACAATCTTCAAAGATATGCAATCTTAGATATGATATGCAAATCTTAGATATGATATGCAATCCTAGAAGATATGATATGCAATCTTAGATAGGATATACAAATCTTAGATATGATATGCAATCCTAGAAGATATGGTATGCAATATTAGATATGATGTGCAAATCTTAGATATGATATGCAATCTTAGAAGATATATTTTTGTAATCTTAGAGAATTAATTTGTAGATTCCTTTTAATCTTAGCCATTGATGTAATTGATCTGTACCGTTGGATTTGGGGAGGCTCAACTATAAATAGAGGCCTCTCCTTTCATTGTAAAATACACTTGAGTTTGGAAGCAATAAGAATTCTTGAGAGCATTCACTCAAATTTCTCTCTTTCTTGCGTTCTTATTTTCTATGGTTTGTCTTATTTTATTCTTCATCTTCGGTTTTTTCAACCTTTTTATTTATCCATTTAATAGTTTAATTATTAATTATTCTTTTTAATTTATTCGTTTATTTGTTATTTCTATATAGAGATTTATTTTATTTTCACACTTTTGCAAATTTGTATTTTATTTATTTATTCCAAATTTTTATGTGGAATTTATTTCAAGTCGTTTTATTTTATTATTTTGATATTACTTATTTTAAATAGTTTTATTTTGATTAATTTTTTATATTATTTATTTTTATCTTTTTTTTGAATTTATTTCAAACTTTTACATATATTACCTACTTTAAAATTTTTATACATGATTTTATTTTTAAATTGGCTTTTATTGTCGATTTCAAAATTCTTTTCTTTCACATTATTTGTTTCATTGTTGTCCATTATTATTTGAAAGCATGATACATTTTGTTTTTTATTTGTTTTTAGATATGTTATTTTTTAAAAAATTCATTAATCTTTATTTACTAATGTCGCCAAATATACCTTCATATTTCAAAATCCATGGTTTTTTTTTTAAATTTAAAAATAAGGCAATATTCGATATTTGGGAGCTTTGAGAAAATCGTGCCCTAACTTACTAGGTTTCGATTTTTCTCATTAAGTCCAAATGATTGAGTGCACTTTTTGAAATTAAAACATATGAATTTTTAAATAAAAAACCTATTCTCGGGAATTTAAGATGTTGTGTCCTAACTCACTAGATGCGACATTTTGTCATCTCGAGGCAAGGATTTCTAAAAGGCAAAGGATATTCGATGTTTGGAAAATTCGAAAGATCGTGCTCTAACTTACTGAGTTTTGATTTTTCTTTTAAAATCCAAATAATTGAATGTCCATTTAAAATTAAAGGATATAAGTTTTAAAAATCAAAAGGCTCGTGTTTTAAAATTTTTTCAATTTTTTGACATTAGGACATTAATTAATCAATTAGGTACCAATTTTTGGGTGTTACGAGGGTGCTAATCCTTCTTCGTGCATAACCCACTCCTGAGCCCGTTTTCTCGAATTTTGTAGACCAAAATAATTATAAATCAAAATGTTTTATTAAAATGATTAATCTCAAGGTGACCCGATCACACCTTGAAAAAAGATTAGTCGCGACTCCATTTTCATTTTTAAAGTCGACCCCCTTTTTTAAAAAAAATAAAAAAAATAGTTTCGACAGCTTGGCAACTCCACTGGGGACAATAAGAGTCAAGCCGTAAAATTAATTATTTCCTGTCCTTGAAAAAACTATGATCCTTTTTATTGCATGTGGTTCTAATTTTTTAAAATATCTTTGCATTGCATTGCATGACCGTTGTGGTCACACCCTTTTAAGTGGGAGTGAGAAGCTACTCCTTCGTGAAGTTTTCACCTCCGTGCAGGATAGTGAATCGCTTTCGGTATACATCTGTACCTATGTCTTCATGAGATTTTTATCTCCGTGCAGCCATAGAGAAATGTATTCCTCTAAACTGAACTTAGTTTGTATGAGCCTATAATGGGTGAGGATCGATGAATCTGCTGGTTCAGGTACCTCAACTTTAGAGCCAAACCGCATGTAGAAAGCCCTAAGAGCTTACCCTAGGTAGAACTACGCCTAACCCTAGCAATCATATTGCATGATCCTTGCGGTCATACCTTTTAAGTGGGAGTAAGAAACTATGCCTTCGTGAGGTTTTCACCTCCGCATAGGCTAGTGAACTGCTTCTGGGACACATCCGTACCTATGTCTTCGTGAGGTTTTCACCTCCGCATGGCCATAGGGAAATGTATTCCCCTGAACTGAACTTGACCCATATGAATGGGTGAGGATTGAGGAATCTGCTGGTTCAGGTACCCACCCTTTAGAACTAAGCCACATATAGCGATCCTTAAGAGCCAACCCCAGATAGAGTTATATTGAACCCTAGTGGTCACCCAGATAGGTACCCTATTTTGTTAGTTATTTCTCTTGTACTAACGTGTTCTCTTTTGTTTTGATTGCATTGCATTCACATCATAGAAAAGAGGTGTTGATTCAAATTTGATTGCTAAATAGAAGAGTTTGTCATGAGAAAATGGATTTCTTGATAAAGTGGATTATAATACGGTCGTTCGAATATGGTCCAAGTAAACACAACGAGAGAAGACTGATAGTCCGTAAAGGAATATAAGACTTTATTGCCCAAGGATTCAAGCTGACAAAGACTATTTGAGAATCACCACGTCTCGGCCTTCTTGAAGAGGCTAACAAGCATTGTGAGGATAAGTAAGTAATGAGTCGTGGCCCAAATCAAGCAAAAAAGAGCTAGAGGAGGCATCTATTAGAACTTTGCAATATTTGACCTTTGCGAAGAAGGGGATTGATATTTTTTGCTGGGAATATGAGGATAAAGCCACATATGTAATCCGTTTTGTGCAAAGAAATTTATTTTCTAGTAAAGTTTTTCTAATGGAATTGAATTCAGAATCAACGCCTCTCTTTTTGCATTTCATTCCTTTGTATTGCATTACATGCATTTGCATTACATCACATCATATGCATTTAAGTCCATAGAGAGTGTCTAATTAGTTGAAATTATCACAGAAAGAGAGATAGATAGAGGAGGAAAATCTGGAAACTGAACATCAATACGGTACACGTGCCAAGAAAAAGAAAATGGATCAAAGACTTGAACAATTCTAGAGAGACATGCAAGACCAAATTCAAAAGCAATTGGCAAAGCTCCAACAAGAAATGAGAGACCAAATGTTGGAAGCTCAAAGGAACATGATGACTCAAATGGCCCAGATTCTGAACGGGGCAATGGACATAAGAAAAGGTCCCATAATTAATGCTAAAGATAATGAGGGCTTTCCTCGGGGTTTCACCCCACCGCATGTGCAAACACAACCGGAAGAATATCCCCGCAGGCCATCTGTTACGATTAGGCCTTAACAAGGGCAAAATAACACTAGAGTGCCCATGAATTTCCAAGATGGCGCAGGATCCAACCCAGGAGATAACTCTGCTAATCCTGTTATCCCTGACTTAGATATAGCAGAAAATAAGGGGATAAGAATTGAATCTTCAAGGCAATTGGAAGATCATTGCAGATGGTTGGAAGAGAAGTTCAAGGCTTTAAAAATGCTGATAATCATCATGAATTTGATGCTAAGGACCTGAGCTTGGTTCCAGACTTGGTGCTTCCTCATTAGTTCAAAATGCCAGAATTTAAGAAGTATAATGGGACCAACTGCCCTGACGCCCACATCACTATGTTCTGTAGATGGATGCCTGGCTATGTTAACAATAATCAACTCTTGATTCATCGTTTCCAAGACAGTTTAGTGGGGGCAGCGTCCAGGTGGTATAATCAACTTAGCCGTGCTAAGATTAGCTCCTAGAGAGACCTAGCCCAAGCCTTTATGAAGCAGTACAATCATATCACAAACATGATGCCTGACAGAATCATGTTGCAGAATATGGAAAAGAAGTCAAATGAAAGCTTCAGGCAGTATGCGCAAAGATGGAGGGAGGTTTCCATGTAAGTTCAGCCACCACTTTTAGAAAAGGAAACCACAATGCTCTTTATCAATACCTTGAAAGCTCCATTCATCACTCATATGATAGGAAGTACTACCAAAAGCTTTGCAGATATAGTGAAGGAAGGGGAAATGATTGAAAATGCCATAAGAGGTGGCAAGATTGAAACAGGGAAAAACGCTAAAAGGTCTACTCCTAGAAAAAAAGGACAATGAGGTGAATAATATGAGTACGTACAACAAAGGGTACTCGAAGGCAATCACTGTTAGCCAGCCAAAAATAATTACGGCTGGGCAACAAGGGTCGACAAGACAAGAATCAGGCGTAAGGAAAAATTCAGAAAAGCTCAATTTACTCCAATCCCAATGACGTATAAAGAGCTATATCAAAGTTTATTTGAAGCGCATGTGGTGTCCCCATTTTATCTAAAGCCGTTACAACCCCCATATCCTAAATGGTATGACTCAAACACTCAATGTGACTACCATGGGGGAATAACGGGTCACTCAATTGAAAATTGTACTAAATTAAAAAGTTGGTCGAAAGGTTCATTAAAATGGGAATTGTGAAGTTCGACGATTCATCAAAACCTGATCACTTTAACGAGGCAATAAATGCGATAATTGAAGAAGGAGACAAGAATGTTGTGACTTTTTGAAGAAGTCAAAAGCGAAGAGGGAATCAGGGAATGAAGTTTTCATTCCCTTACATACTTGGAGGTGTTTTGAATAATGGGATGTAGAAGAGATCCTTGTATTTTTAGAGCTGATATAGAGTAATATTCAAAGCGTGCTTGTTGCCTTAAGCCTAGAGACAATAAGAATACTTTTGTGAAATAGGTTTACGTCCAGAATTTTTATTTCAATAAAATACATTCTTTTAAGCAAATATTTTTTCATTCTTTACATTTCATATTGTACATTCTTCTGTTTCTTTCAAGTATTCTTTCATTCTCCATTTATGACCATAGAAATGATCATTCTTTCAATCATTTATTCTTTGAAATCTTCCTTCGAACTTACAATAGGTCTCCAGATATTAATGATGTGAGCAATGATGCTACTGACTCAGAGTTTCCTTTCAAGTAATATATGTGTCTAGAAGGATCTCAAGACTTTGAAGGTGACAGAGATTGTAACCTATCTTCTGATTTATTAGGACGGGTAGAGCAAGATGAAAAACGGACCCTACTCTACAAAGGGTCATTGGACATTATAAGCCTAAAAAAGAGGACATGCCTAGGCTAATAAGACGCGGGCTAAACATGAGGATCGGGCACTGTTGGTCTACCGTGGAAAGGGATTGCATCAGTTATACCGCAAATACTGAATTAAAGAAAACGAGATTCATGTTACTCTTCCATTTTCTTCACAAATTTTCCATATGGGGGGCATGGATGTGATGAGGCCAATCTCGTCTAAAGCTTTTAGCCAATATCGATTCATCGTCGTGGTCATTTACTTCACTAAGAGGGTGAAAGTAGCTTCATATGCCAATATTGCAAAGTCGACAGTCATCAAAATCAAAATTAAAAAAAAAAAGATCAGATGTCAAAAAAGAATGCCAGCAAGGATCATGTTTAATAATGCATAACTGTAAAATGTCAAAGATTACAGTTTGCTCAAAGATCAGGCAGCATATCACAGTGGTACAGCAAAGGTTGTCAAAAGAGAAAAAAATGAAAGGTGACTAAAGACTTGTAAAGATTGGCATAAGAAGCTATCATTTACTCTCTATGCTTATCAAATGTCGACCAGGACTTTCACTAAGGCCCATTGGTTTATGGAATAGAAGTGGTTTTGTCTATGAAAATCGAGATTCCTCTGTCCCGAGCTTTGATTGAGTCAAGAATTGGATGAAGTAGAATGTCTCCAGTGAACTTGGCTGAAGAAAAGGGTTTGAAAGTATTCATCATAGTCAAAAAATACCAAAATGGATGATGTTAATTTATGTCAAAAATGGACCACTCAAGGGAATCTCATGATGGGGACCTAGTATTGAGGAAGATCCTTCTTACACAAAAGGATTTCAGAGGAAAGCAGATTTCAAATTGGGAAGGACCTTATGTTGTAACGAAGGCCTATTCTAAGGGAGCATTGATATTGACTGAGATGGATGCCAAAGACTTGCTCAATTCGGTGAATTCAGGTGCAGTCAAGAAGTATTTTACCTGAAAAGGAAAAGGCCAAGGTGAAAACCCGCAAAGGGCACCTCGAGCTCAAATTCTTTCAAAAAAAAAGGGAGAGGCCAAGGTGAAAACCCGCAAAGGGCGCTTTGAGACCAAAGGGGTTTTGACTCGAAAACCCGAAAAGGGCGAATCAAATTTTGATCAAAGATAGGGCATGTTGTAGTCTTTCTATGCCTAAATTAACAATGAGAAGGTATGCTACGTCTTGGGCCATTGACAAAGTACTATAGATCCTCTAAACACATATTGAGCTCAAAATGGTCCTCAATAAGTTTGTACAGAGAAGCTCAGGCTGCGATATCTGGGGTACCTAGCTTCTATCTTACCCATTTTGAATTTTCTATCTTTGATTACTTTTTTTTCTTTTCAAAGATACACCCCAATCAATTTTCTTCTATAGCCTTGGCTATCTTTGCTTACTTTATTCATTTCAAGATACACCTTAATCAATTTTCTTTCATTGCTTTGGTTATCTTTGATTAACTTATTTGTTTCGAGCTATGCTCCTGATTAATTTCTTTCAAGTCCATTATTATGATATTTTTCAAGCATTTTATATTGAAATAACGATTAATGGACTAATAATACTTTCATAAAAGAAGTTTCACATATTACTCTGTGAGCTTCTAAAGGGATCATTCTCATGTAAATATTATTCATACACTTTCAATTAGGAGCATTTGATTCATTCCGATCATTGTATCCTAATCATTGTACATCAAAAAATAGAGAAAAAGAATTAGATCATTCTCATGACATTCTACATTCAAGCAAATGTCATCCATAATATCATTTAGTTAGGAGCATTTGATTCATTCTGATCATTGCATCCTAATCATTTTACATTTAAAAAAGGGATCATTCAAATGACATTCTGCATTCATTCAAATGTCGTCCATAATACATTCGAGTCTACAGGACATGTCCCCCAAAGGACGGTGTAGCAACATCGGTGAATTCACCAGTCCTATCTCCCTGACCAGCAAGGAAATAGGTCAATAATTGTAGATCTTGTCACCCTAAGCAGTAGTGGAACAGGATCGAATGACAAATTTTATCTCCATGAAGCAGCGGAGTAGATTTAAGCCATCACTCTTATCTCCCTCGAGTTGGTAGTGGAGCAGACTGAAGATTGAAGTCTTCCTGAGATAGTAAGGAAGCAAATTGGAAAGTTCAGATTTTGTTCCCTCGAGATGGTAGTGGAGAAGGCTGAAGATTGTTGTCTTCCTGATATAGTAAGGAAGCAAATTGGAAAGTTTAGATTTTATTCCCTCGAGATGGTAGTGGAGCAGACTGAATATTAAAGTCTTCCTGAGATAGTAAGGAAGCAAATTGGAAAGTTCAGATTTTGTTCCCTCGAGATGGTAGTGGAGCAAACTGAAGATTGAAGTCTTCCTGAGATAGTAAGTAAGCAGACTGAAAAGTTCAGATTTTGTCCCCTCGAGATGGTAGTGGCGCAGACTGAAGATTGTAGATCTTATCTCCCTAAGCGGTAGCGTAGCAGATCAAATTTGGCGAATCTTATCTTTCTGATGTAACAAGGGAGCAGATTTTAGTCACAAGTCTTATCTCTATGTATCGGCAATGGAGCAGACTGAAGATAGTTAATCCCCATCTCCATGAAGTTGCAGTGGAGCGGATTAAAATGATGAATCATATACCTTTGAAGTTGCAGTAGGTCAGATTGAATTTTTCATAGAAAGTCTCATCTCCCTGAAGTTGCAGTGGAGTAGACTGAAAACGACAAATCTTATCTTCCTGAAGTTGCAGTGAAGTAGATTGAAGCCACCAATCTTATCTCCCTGAATTGCAGTGGAGCAGGTTGAAGTCACAAGTCTTATCTCCCTGAAGTTGCAGTGGAGTAGACTAAAATAGCAGATCTGGACTTCCTAAGGTTGCAGTGAAGTAGATCGAAGATACTAGTTTGATGTCCCTGAAGTTGCAGTGGAGCAGACTAAAGATAACAGATCTTATCTTTCTAAAGTTGCAGAAAATAGATCTAAGATATTAGCCTGCCTCCCTGAAGTTACAATGGAGCAGACTGAAGACAGCAAATCTTATCTTCCTGAAGTTGCAGGAAGCAGATAAAAAATGTCAGCCTTGCCTCCTTGAAGTTGCAGCGGAGCAGACTGAAGACAACAGATCATATCTTCCTAAAGTTGTAGGAAGCAGATTGAAGATATTAGCCTGCCTCCCTGAGTTTACAGCGGAGCAGACTGAAGATAGCTGATCTTATCTTCCTGAAGTTGCAGGAAACAGATCGAAGATATTAGCCTGCCTCTCTGAGTTTGCAGCGATGAAGACAGTAGATCTTGTAACACCCCAAACCCGGCCCACGAGCCTTGACCGGATCTAGTATGTCACTACGAAAAACGTTTGAAAAGAATTTGACTTAAAGGTGAAAACGTATAAATTTATTGTCTTTGGAAAAACATTGTATAATTAAAAGCCCATAAAAAATTTAGTTGTTATAAAATATTCGATTTGAAAACTTTATTATATATTCTAAAGATGTAAGTTGCCGAAAATAAGAACATTTTTAAATAATAATTTAAACGCCAATCCAACCAAGACATCGTAAAAATCCTTAAATACTTTAGGAGTCCCTTATTGCATCAAATAAACTCCCAAATACTGATAATATAAGATTCGTAAATCAATTAAATCATCTTTCGCATGGGCCACCTCGTATCCACTCCAACCCGGTCCAAGCTATATGCATCACCTGTAATATTGGTAAAAATTTGGGTGAGTTACACAGACTCAGTGTGCAATTAGTCCACTGAATTCCACCCACATGTCAGATATTAACGCAACGTTATTCACATAATTTCACTTATTGGGCTTGGCCCATAACCACATCACATTCTTATAATAGGGTAATTAACCACATGTTTCCACATACTGGGCTTGGCCCATTACCACATTAATTCACATACACAATTATGCAACTATGGAACCCAACCCAGCCTAAGGTCCATCCTCTACACAACCCCGTATCCATTTACCACACACCAGGGGATTTTTAAATCACCCTCTCCTTTTTACTCCAATATGGCAACAATGCCGTCCACGCAAACTTAATCGCAATTAGTCCACAACGCGACCTCAGTCAGCGCCAATCCACGATGTAGCCAAAGCTATCATCAAAACCACGATGAGCACAAAGCCATCAATAACCACGATATGGCACATAGCCTATATCAATCACGATGAGGCACAGAGCCATTCATCAAACCACGTACTCGAAGTACACCCTGTCCTTCTTTCATATCCCACCCATGCACATGCAACATAAAATAGTGCCATGCATGTACATGTTATTTCGCATATTATCACATATTCATAACAATAGTCACATTTCATCAGATTCGGTACTTACCGGATTATCGACATACCCCTTGAGGGTATCCACATCACAATTTCCATTGCACTAGTTAGCACATTCATAACACACATACAGATATCACATACAATCATAAACCCGGAAAACAGTAGGCTAACTACACACCTACCTATTAGCGAAATTCGAACCACTCGAATCTAACACGATCTCGAAACGTGGTTTTTCCTTCTCCCTAAATGCCAATTTGGTCTTCTACTAAATCCCGAATCACACTCTGAGTTCCCTTTGAAATTGGCCACCCACTGGTACCTACAAATAATTAGCCTTCGACTATTGAACAAATACGGAGTAGATCTAAACTTACTAAGTATCCTTACCGAAATGATCTAGAATCCCGAAGCCTCTGTTACCTCTATCGATTAGCCCCTAAAATCATAATACACAATTGGTCACCACTTAAACCCATAATATGGCCTATGGCCAAATGTTATCAATCACTTACCTTGATGTTCCAAAACCCGATAGATCTCTTTTAAGGCTCCTTAGCGTCGGCTACACACAAAAGAACACATAATCATGGCTTAAAGAATATTCGGCCATCTTTAGGCCTATCCTCATGATTTCGGCAAACTAGCAAAAAGAGCTCAAAATCGAATGATAAAGAAAGAACTTACCACTACACGTTGAAGAGAATAAAAGATCACAAGCACGTAGTCGACAGCCCCTCCAATAAAGATTTGACTATGGTGTTTCAGTACTTTTAATAATAGAGAAATAGAGTAGAAAATGAGGTTATATGGTTCGGTTATGGCCCTTAAAAAGAGGGTTGAAATATTCGGCCACAAGAGAGCAAATGGGAGAAGAAGAATAGCCTTAAGTGTTTTCGGCATAGAGAGAAAATGAGATGGAAAACCCAATTTTCGGCACAAAGAAAATAAAATGAAGAAAAAGAGATGCCAAAGATGATCACTCCCCCTATTTATACTATACATTTTGGCACTTAACTCCCCCCTTCCTAGCCGAATTTTGCCAACCAAAGAGACCCATAATTGGCCACTAAAACAGCTCCTATCATATCCCAAAATTTTCTCCTTTATCCCCTTAATCAAATAATCAAAACAAAATCACAATTATCATTCACCTAATTTCCTATGTTATCTCTTATCCTATCATATTCCTTAATCATCTCCTCACTTATCACCTTAATAAAATAACAATAATCCAACATTAATCCCTTATCACTCTCCTATTCTTCCTCCTAATTCCTTCCAAAATAAATTCGGCCAATTTCCCCCTAGTCCATGAAACCGTCCATGTTCATGGACAAAATGCCATTAAAAAGTTTCCAAACCTCATCCATTAATCCATGTCTTTTGTCCCCTTATCATACCATATTTTCTTGATTCCATACCTTAACTAATAACTTGCCTTATTCCTTTAGTCTACTATCCATAAATGATAAGGTCCAACCTTATCTTAATTAGAGTTGATGACACATGCCATACACATGCAAAATAAAAGTCACCTTATTGCCATTCATGGGATTCAACATCTTCCCTCATGCAATTACTCATGCGCCAACACCACTTTACTACTATCTCATTTATGCTAACATTAAACACTTAAATTAACTTAAGCATCATAATCACTTGATCCACTTCACTAAATTCTCCATACTAAAAATTATTCTAAACCAATTAATTCCAAGTCTTCTCAAGACTATATTAGGCATACAATAAAATCATATCCAAGCTAACACAATCAACAAGATGATACTCAAATTTTTCCTAAAGCCCAAGGCCCAATCGGCCCAATCCTACTAGGCCCAATTTCGGGATATTACAGATCTTATCTTCTTGAAGTTGCAGGAAGTAGATTGAAGATATTAGCATGCCGCCCTGAAGTTACAGCGGAGCAGACTGAAGACAGCAAATCTTATCTTCCTGAAGTTGCAAGAAGCAGATCGAAGATATTAGCTTGCCTCCCTGAGTTTATTGCGAAGTAGACTGAAAATAGCAGCATTTGTCTTCCTGAATATTGCAGTGAAGAAAGATCAAAGATACTAGTCTCACTTTCCTGAAGTTACAGTAGGATGGATTAAATCTACAAGAGCAGGTCTTATCTCCCTGAAGTTGCAGTAGAATAAGATTAAAGCTACAGATTCAATCTCCTTGAAGTTGCAGTTGGGTTAGAGACTATTTGAAGAAGATGAGGATCAAGAAGTTAAGGCTCGACAAGACTAGACAAAATTGGTCCTTTTATAGTCTTTGCTCCATTCTCGTTACACGACAATGAGCAAAGAGGGGCAGCTGTAATAGGCCAATTTAGCCCAGGCCCATACAAAAAATAATAAACCCAAAACAATAAAACAAAGTCCAAGCCCAGTCCAAAATATATCATTTGGCCCGATTGGAATGACCCATTAAAAGATTGAAGGTCCATCTACAAGCTTGACGTATATGGGAACACAATCTTCAAGGATATGAAATCTTAGATATGATATGCAAATCTTAGATATAATATGCAATCCTAGAAGATATGGTATGCAATCTTCGATATGATATGCAAATCTTAGATATGATTTTGTAATCATAGAGATTTAATTTGTAGATACCTTTTAATCTTAGCCATTGATGTAATTGATCTGTACCGTTGGATTTATGGAGGCTCAACTATAAATAGAGGCCTCTCCTTTCATTGTAAAACACACTTGAGTTTGGAAGCAATAAGAATTCTTGAGAGCATTCACTCAAATTTCTCTCCTTCTTGCGTTCTTATTTTCTATGGTTTGTTCTTATTTTATTCTTCATCATCGTTTTTTCAACCTTTTATTTATCCATTTAATTGTTTAATTATTAATTATTCTTTTATTTTATTCGCTTATTTATTATTTCGTATAGAAATTTATTTTATTTTCACAATTTTCCAAATTTGTATTTTATTTATTTATTCCAAATTTTATGTGGTATTTATTTCAAGCTTTTTATTTTATTATTTTTGATATTACTTATTTTAAATAGTTTTATTTTGATTAAGTTTATTTATATTATTTATTTTTATCTTTTTTGAATTTATTTTAAACTTTTACATATATTACCTACTTTAAAATTTTTATACATGAATTTATTTTTAAATTTCTTTTTATTGTCGATTTCAAAATCCTTTTCTTTCACATTATTTGTTTTAACATTGTCCATTATTATTTGAAAGCTTGGTACATTTTGTTTTTATTTGTTTTTAGATTTGTTATTTTTTAAAAAATTCATTAATCTTTATTTACTAATGTGGCCAAATATACCTTCATATTTCAAAATCCATGATTTTTTTTTAAATTTAAAAATAAGGCAATTTTTGATATTTGGGAGTTTTGAGAAAATCATGCCCTAACTTACTGGGTTTCGATTTTTCTCATTAAGTCCAAATGATTGAGTACACTTTTTGAAATTAAAACATATGAATTTTTAAATAAAAAACCTATTCTCGGGAATTTAAGATGTTGTGTCATAACTCACTGGATGCGACGTTTTGTCATCTCGAGGCAAGGATTTCTAAAAAGCAAAGGATATTCGGTGTTTGGAAAATTTGAAAGATCGTGCTTTAACTTACTGAGTTTCGATTTTTCTTTTAAAATCTAAATAATTGAATGTCCATTTAAAATTAAAGGATATAAGTTTTAAAAATCAAAAGGATCGTGTTTTAAAATCTTTTCAAATTTCTGACATTAGGACATTAATTAATCAGTTAGGTACCAATTTTTGGGCATTACGAGGGTGCTAATCCTTCCTCATGCATAACCGACTCCCGAGCCCGTTTTCTCAAATTTTGTAGACCAAAATCATTATAAATCAAAATGTTTTATTAAAATGATCAATCTCAAGGTGACTCGATCAGACCTCGAAAAAAAGATTGGTGGTGACTCCATTTTCGTTTTTAAAGTCGACCCCCGTTTTAAAAAAAAAAATAAAAAATGGTTTCAACAATAATGATTAAGTAATTGGTAAAATTTTGATAGAAGAACAATATTATATATAAGAGTAAACCATAATGTTTTGCATTATCTAAATGTGTTTGATGATATGAGATTTAGACAAAAGTATGGTAACTTTGTAACTAAGTTGGTAAATGAATGATGTGATGAAGTGCCAATCTAGGTAATGTAAAATGAAGTTGTGTGTAAGACTAATAAAAAATCATTGATATGAGAATGATTAATGGGTGAAAGTGCATGAACATATTATTGTAATGGAATTGATAAAATGGTAATGCAAGAAGGTAAGATAATGGAATTAAGATATGAGTTATGTATGAAATGGTATTTGAAAGGATCATTGATTTTTGTTGGAAGTTATAAGTCCAAATATAAGGTTAGTTGCAATTAGATCAAATGATAAGTGCAGGAGAAAACAAAAATGCACACATGAAACTTGATTATGTAGTTCAGATTCCTTCTATGTCTATAGGGCCTTGCCTAGGAGTGGGTTCACTATACTTTAACAAGTATAAGCTATGATTTAAGTCTTACACACTCACCATATAGCAACCTTACCCCTATACTCTAATTTGGATCACTCTCCACTAATACTTACCCCTAAAAGTTTAGTTGTAAACCAAGTGACTCACTTGAGTTTACTAACAATTTTTCACTCAAAATGCTAGTTCTTATATGAACAAAGAAAATTGTTTTCTCAATTATATTCTACCTAGTACAAGTCGAATCATATATAAGTATTTAGGCTTGTTAAGATATAAATCTATTACAATTGAATTCCCCTACAAATAGTCACATAAAAAGCTCTTTAATCATCCTCATAAAAGGCAAGATAAAGGTCAAGGTCTTCAAGATATCCCAAATTCAAAATGATTCAATCTCCTTAACCTAATGGAACTTGGATTGAATCTTTGATGATTTGGTTCTGCAAGATTAATCATCATATATGGATCATAGATAATTTCCAGAAATCACAAATGAAAATCCCAACATGTTTTGGATAAAAATATGCCAAAACAAATAAGACAAGTTTTGGTTAATTCCAACTATGCCTCAAGTTGCAACTACCATTGTAGTTGGAAACAAAAAATGCTTCTAACAATCTCCTCTTTTGACAATTTTTGAACAAAACCAATAGTCTTTATGAAATAAGGATTGATTAGCAAGCTTCTCCCCCTTAATTAGTGAATTAAATACGATTATAACCAAGTACTACACCATTAATGCATAAAGATGGAACGCATTAATAATGAAAATAACATTAATAATAACATAGAAAGTTTCACCATTTATAGTTCACTAACAAACATCATCAATATGAAAAAAGGAATTAGACAACTCAAAATTTTAAGAAAACATCAAAGATAAGCTAAAATATGAATTCAAAGTAATTCAAAGCATGTTGCTCTAACATCTCCCTTTTTTTGTTCCAGAAATTGTTAAAGGACTCTATCTAGGGGCAAGAATGTCCAATTTGTAACGTTGAGCTCATGTCCTCAAATGTTGAAGCACCCTCAAATGATTCTATAGATATTGGATGCTTTTATTCAACCCAATAATTTCCGAATCTAAGTTTTGTACAAAATGGTTTTAAGCAACCAGGATAGGTTTGCAATTGTAGGGAAGTTACAATTGACTTTGTATCTACTCCGATATCAACTTCTTATTCTTCATCAATGACTTCTTCCATATCAGCAACAACATGTTTTCCTTACCTCCATTCAAAAGAATACTTCAACTCTAAAAGATTAGGAACATAGACTTCATCTTCATCAATAATCTTAGAATTCTGCAGTATAAGGATCTAAAAAATAAAGGATAAGAATGCTAGTGATACTCTGGGAATCTTTGATTCGACATGCTTGACTATTATATAAAAAATCATTTGCCTAAGTTGAATTTGTTGAAACCTTGCAAAGAAAGATAACTATCTTTTTTGTCACAACATTCTATTGGTTATTGGGTCACTAGTTCCTTGTTTAATCACATAAAGAGTTGCATAGGTAAGAGGCAATTCAGAAGCTTTGAAGTTTTGGCCTTCTGTGCATGTTGCTTAAATGCCATTAATCAATTGAGTTGCTATTTCATCAAAGGGCTCGTGCATATCAACATCATCAATGCACTAGTGGTGCAAAAAATCACTATCTTTCCAAGATCCGAGAAAACCAAAAATCTTCTAGTTTTGAAAATCGACAAGAGAACATGTTATTGATGTAAAAACAAGAAGATACTTTATCTTACAACACATCTAATCAACTTGTGACTAGCAACAACTATAATTGAATGGCTTCCTAACACACCCTTAAATAACTTGTACCTAAAAACATGGACAACAAGGAATTAAATAAGGCGAATCTCTCAATCTTGAAAATAAAAACTCATGGCTAAATTTATTAAATTAAGATCTTTATCCTTTACCATGCTTGGCTAGTCAAGTATTTATAAGTCTTTAAATTCTAAATTTTAAAAGAAATTAAACTCCTAAAAACAAATTTAATTTTTTTTACAAATCTTATATAATTAAATCTCTAAATAAATATTTAATCTCCTAAGTAAGATAAAATTTTAACTAAACTATCATAACTAACCATAATTAAGTAGTTTTATTTACAATATTTTTCTAATAATTAAATATAAAACTCCTTTAAATAATAAAAATCCTAAAATAAGATAAAAATCTAGTTTAGTGAACAACATAATTTTTCACAACACAATGGTAAATAAAATAACAATTATCTAAATATTATTATAATCAAATAGTAGTTAAACTATTGAATATCAAATAATAATAATAAATAAACACCTAAAATAATAATTAAAATTTTACATTTTTGTGATGAAAACATAATCTATCAAATAGTGCTAAAATATGTTTTTTCAATAATTGTTTAGATGTTATTTTGAATGAATGTCTTTCTAAGATATATATTTATAGTGCTAAATATTAGTTATGATTGGTATATAACTATAACACTAATTATGTGATGATTAATCTAAAATAATAAGTTTAATTTAATATGGATTCAAAGTCTAATTAAGTAATAATAACTATTACATGAATAATGAAAACATTATTAATAAAATAATTGTTTTTATATTACATTACATTATATTATATTATTGATTTTATAGATTTAAAAAATATGAGATAATAGAAGTGGGCATCCTTCGACATCACTACATCGGCCTTACACCCATTCAAGATTCCATTTGTGTTTGTGATGCCGTGGTATAAGAGATATGGAACGTTCAATGGCTTGATTCGGTTCTCCCGAAAGAGATAATAAAGTGGATATTGGCATATAATCCTCCATCGTTGAAAGCAGGGGAGGACCACATATCATGGATGTGGCCATCCAGAGTAAAATTCTCTTAGAATCATATAAAAATTTAAATAGTATAAGTGGCCTAGTTGGAATGGCAAGCGATGAATTCATATGGAGAATAAAGGCACTACAAACCTTTAGTTATTAGCCAAAAACCGACTCTTGACGAATGAAGAATGAACCAGGCAAGGCATGTCCCATTTTCCTTACTATGATCGATATGGATTGGATGTTGAGTTAAGTTTACATGGTGTTAGGGACTGCGGTCTATCGAGATTGGTTTGGAAATCTGTTGTACTTAGAAGCAAATCGAATGTGTTTTTTAGCTTACCTATTGAGCAATGGATTATTTGGAAGATTGTTAATGAAGATAGTATTGGTTCCCAATATGGTGAATGGCCCACTTTTTTCTTTATCAAGACTTGGTTTTTTTTGGAAGAGTCGAAATGATTCTATTTTCAATCAAATGAGTCATAACAGCCATTCGATCGTATCTTCTGTTGGAGCTTGGACGAGGTCTATTTTTATTTAAAAGGTGGCTGGAAATTGGGCATGTAATTCCATGACAAAGGGTCATTGGTAATTCCGGATTCAGGGATGGGTAAAAGTAAACGTTGATGGTTTAGTGTAAACTTTTAAACCAAGAGCAGCCATCGGTGGAGTGGTGAGAAGGTTGGATGGTAGCTAGATAGGGGGTTTTGAAATGGTGGTGGGTTTATCGGATATCTTTCAGATTGAAGCTCGAACACTACTTGAAGGCTTAAAGTTTGCTTAGGCAAAGGAGTACCGTAGAGTAGAGATTGAGAGTGATAATTTAGTGTTGTAACCATTATTCAGAATGGTCTAGCAGCAAATAATAACTACAATGAAGTTAAACTCATTCAAGATTGGTGCCTTAAGGATTGGGAAGTGAACTTTCGACAGATACTGAGAATGAGTAATAGGGTGGCAAATTTTCTCGCAAAAGAAGACAGAGGCGAAATGGAGCAGTTGATTATTCATAAGGAACCATTGGCGAATGTGAGGAGTTTATTAAACAACGATAACCATTGTGCTTCATATCCTTTATTTGAGGGTGTCTAGTTTGATGTAATCTTAACTTAATGCTTTTCCTTTTTCACCAAAAAAAAAAAATGAAAAACATAGATAATGCAATTACTAATTATTAAGTGGTCTATTTTCTTTATATTAATTTCTCTTATAGATATAAATCATACTATTTGGCGAGTCAAAATTTTCGTTGAATCAAATTGATTTACTTAGATGTAATTTGTATTTATAAAAATGATATTTAATTTAATTATAAAATATATTTATTTTCATTTGAGTTTTGATATATAAATTAAGAATAAATAAGAAATTTATACATTATAGGTTATATTACCATTTTATATAAAATGATATTTAATTTAATTAAAATATATTTAATTTCTCTTATATATAAAATGTTAATCTGCACATTTAATTTTTATTAATTAGAAAAAAATGATTTCAACTTTATTAATTATAATCATATTTATATATATAAATTATATTTATTTAACTAAAACTTGTATTTATTATTTTTAAATATCCAATTATATTCAATAACTTTGTATACTTATAATGTTATTAATTAATAATATATTATGTTATTTTAAGTAGAACTTTAAAAGATATGACCAAATTAATTAATTTTGTATTAATATAATATTATAATTATTATTTTTTATCACATAATAATGTTAATAAATTATTATTCTAATGTCAATTTAATAATATATTTAATAATAAAAGGTATTCTTGTCAATTTAAAAGTTTTTCTAAACTCGTGTATTTATATATATTATAGTTTACAATTTGATGTTATTTTTCCATGTGTGATGTAATCATTTATTATTTATTGTATAATTGCATAAGTAAAGATGTTGTGGGTAATGGCAGTAAAATCCACTGTTGGGGAGATATTTGGATTCCAAGTGTAGGGCCTTTGCTTAAACATATCCCTGCTAGTATTATTTTCATTCTAATTGTTCCCTTAATGAGATGGTCACAGAGGAAGAGTCGTGGAATCTTGAGTTGTTTCAGGTTTGGTTATTAGAAGATGTGATTCAACACATTAAGGTATACCCTCTTCGCATGTTCGTGATGAGAATGGGGATTGGATCTCTAGGCATAACCGTTATCAAAGGAAGTGTTTGATCTTTGACGTCGAACTTTGGGACATTTTGGAGGGTTTCAAGCTAACCCAACGTAGAGGCCATGCCAAGCTAATAATCAAATCTGATAGCTTGGAAGTTGTTAAAGCCATTCAAGAAAGTATTTCTAACACGTCAAATTCGACTTTGATTAGACGTATACAAAATATTTTGGCACAAAAAAATTGGTGGCTCTTGCTTTATATTCTTAAAGAGCAAAATTAAGTTACGAACTGTTTAGCCAAACTAGCTTTAGTCAAAAAAGAGGATTTGTATATTTTTGATACCCCTCTTACGACAGTTCTAACCTCTCTAGAATTAGACAAGTCAAAGGGTATTTTTTTTCTTTTCCGAGTACTTTTATGTAATTAATTAGTTCATATTTTCTTTTCATAAAAAAAAAAGAAATTATGGCTATACCAAGTAAACTTTAACGCGGTTAGCATTATTGTTATTGTAACATATCAAGAAATGTGAATTTGAATATGTTTAAGTGATAATAATTTAAAAATTATATAAAAAATATGCAAATCACATTATCATGACCCCTTAAATAAGTTAAAAGACATGCATACAAAATGAGTAACAAAAATTTATTTCATTATGAAAATATATTAATCCATAAATAAAATGAATACAAGCGAGATAATAACCTTGTCCATCAAACTTAATAAATATTATTAATTAACAGTTGACTTATTAAATGGAAGTTATTTGCGGTCCAAAACCATAAAAAGATTTTAAGAAAGAAAAAAAAAGTAAAACCTTCAAATGCCAAACCAACTAGATAGAATTTTAATGTAATGAAAATTTTGGGAAAGATGAATACTCCACTAATTAATAATAATATTAAAACTTAAATGAATAATTATCCTTAAACTATATTATTTTTATATTTAGGTATTAATTTTTTTATCAAAAGTAAAGGCAATTAAAATATAACACATTGAATTTTTATTAAATTAAATAAAAATAAAGTAAATTTTTATCATTTAATAATTAATATTTACTTTCCTCTTTTTTCTCATTTTCTTCCTTGTTGTCTTCAGCCTTTAACCATTGCTTCACCTTCATTACAACCTTTAAAGAAAATCGTCACCCTAATAATTTATGATAACAATTTTTAAGAATATGTAAATGTTAATAAAATTAAAATAATAATAATAATAAAGTCATCTTTTCTTGCACCAAATATCCTTCAATTGAATAAGGTGTATGTAGTGGTGGTGAGGGCAAGTTGAGGGTTTGATACACATGCCTTCTTTTATTTCTCTTTGAAACTCGGGTTGTTCTGTTATATAGCTATGAGAGCATCCACAGGTGTTGTTCTTCATTACTTTGGTATTTAAATATCTGCTTTTGTTTCTTCAAAAGTCTTCAACTTTAATAGCCAAAAAAGGGGAAAAAAGTCATCGTTGCCTCATTGTGTTTGGAGGTTTCGAACAAACAATAAAGTGATACGATCGAATATTCAAGTAGAAAAAGTGCATAGAAAGAGAGAGTTCAGAGAAGAAGGATGAAGAAAAAAAACAATATACGTATTTTCATAACCATCTGCTCCTCATGCTGATGGGTGTAAATAAAAGTAGAAAACAGTTTAGAAATGACAAGCTGTTGTTGTCAGTAACAGCTGCCCAATTCGCAGCGTTTAAACTAAACATCATGACTACCAAAACACATCGTTCTAATGACAATTAAACCAAAGGTAAACAAAAATGTAACAGAGATTGAAAAATATAACCATTATTTATCTTCATTCCATATCTACTCCTCCCCAGGAATACGATCCTTGTCCTTAAGGATCAAACTCTGGATTTTGTTGTTGTAGCTCAGTCAGTTTCTCCCAAGTAGAGTCTTTAGGGAAAGTATTGGCCCATTCCACCAAAACTTTGATTGCTGCATGATTCCTCTGTTTCACCATTCTTCTCTCAAGGATTTGTATTGGTGTCTTACTCAAAGCACATGAACATCTGTAGGAGGAAGCATTGTAGTACTCGCAGTTGAACCAATGTGCTTTTTGAGTTGTGAAACGTGAAAGATAGGGTGAATGCAGACACCCGCTAGTAGAGTCAACTTGTACGCAACCTTACCCCTCTGAGCCTCCACTAAATAGGGACCAAAAAATCTTGGGGCCAATTTTTGATTGGTTCTCTTCCTGAGAGAATGCTGCCGATATGGGTGAAGTTTAAGATAAACCATGTCATCGATCTAGAAAACTTTGCCTGATCTATGTTTGTCAGCTATCTGTTTCAGACGTTCCTAGGCTCGTTTCAAATGAAAGTGCAATATATTTCTGGCTGCCTCTATGTTCTGCAGCTTTCTATCAACACTCTCCACTTGAGAAGATCCGGCAAGATAAGGCATAAGGTGCAAGGGTGCCTGGTCATACAATGCTTCATAAGGAGTTGTTTGTATGGTCGTATAAAAGGTGGTATTGTACCACCACTCGGCTAAAGGTAGCCATCGAACTCACTCACGGGGTTGTTCTACTGACATACACCGTAAATAGCTTTCCAAACTAAGGTTTAAGACCTTAGTTTGCCCATCGGCCTGTAGGTGATAGGTCGTAGAGAGGTGAAGTTTGGTGCCCATTTGGTTGAACAATAACTGCCAAAATCCACTGATGAAGATCTTATCTCTATCCGACACGATACTCTCAGGAACTCTATAGAGCTTGTACACATTGTCCAAGTACTGCTGAGCCACTATAAAGGAAGTAAAGGGATGGATAAGGTTAAAAAATGACCATACTTAGTAAGTCTGTCAACGACCACAAAAATCGTGTCTTTTCCCTTGGATAAAGGCAATCCCTCAATAAAATCCATACTGACAACTGCCCATGCTCGAGTAAGGATAGGTAAAGGTTGCAGCAGGCCCGGATTTGCAGTGGTATCGTGTTTACATCTTTGGTAAGTCTCACATTCGGTGACCCATTTTTTTACATCAGTCGAGAGCCCTCCAATATAGCAAACTGGAGAGTCTGCATCGAGTAGCATGTATCCCCAAATGGCCACCCAAGGCAACCCCATGAAATAATTCAAAACTTTTTTCCTTAGCTCAAAACATTGTCCCACCACTGCCTTCCTTTTTTGACGTAAGGCTTTTCCATCCCATGAATATTTTGGATGAAGCTGAGGTTGCTGTTGTAGGTTCAAACATATCTTCTGTAGAGCTGGATCAATAAAATAGGAATCTAAATTTTTCCCCCAAACCTCAGACCATGAAATACTTCCTACACACTGCAATAGTTGTCCTTCTTGTGAGTGATCTATTCTCGACAACGCATCAACGACTGTGTAACATCCTAAATTTTTGGGCCTATGTGTTTAATGGGTGAATATGTGGAATGAGTTAATTTAAGTGTTAGGGGCCCAAATTTTAAGTTTTAAGGAGCCCAAATCTTCTAATTTAAGTTAGTTAAATTTGGCATTAGGGATTAGGGAAGTGGACGACACAAGACTATTTTTTTTGGGGAATTTTATTATATTTATTCTATGTGGATAATAAGCAGATAAAGACTATTATTTAGGGATTTAGTCTTTAAGGATAATAAGCAGATAAAGACTATTTTGAGGAGATAATAGATTAAGATAAGGAAATGGGATAGGAGCTATCATGTGTGGCAGTGTTGGCTGAAAATCAATCTCTGCTAAAGGGAGGAATCGGTTTTCTATATAAAGAGGGGGTGTGCCGAAATTTTGGAAGCCTTTCTTTTATTTTTTTTTTCTCATCTTCTTCCTCTCAAAAGCCGAAAACCACCATTTTCTTCACCCTTTCTTCCTCTCTAAAATTTTCGGTTGGTAGAATCTTTTAACCTCTATTGTTATTTTTCTTCTAATCCCTAAAAGTCAAATCACATCTCTATTATTCTATTCTTCTCCTTAATATTCATTGGCCAAATCTCTTAGCCATCTCTTCAATTCTTAAATCTTCTAAAACCGAAATTCTTAGATCTCACCTCCGAAGTTGCCGAATTTTTTTTCAAGAAAGTGCCTTGTGCCGAATCAAGAAAACAATAGAGGAGTCCAACGCTAGATCTCTAAGTCAAAGATCAAGAACACTCAAGTCGTGTTATTTTGGGATTTCAAGGAGAGGCCCTATTTTCACATCTTTCCGGCTTTTTGAGCAAAGTTGTAGATCGGGATAACAAGGATATCGACTAAAAATATTAGATTTCGCGATATCAGGTGTGTAACACTTTCTCACCATCTAGATCTGTTTGATTAATATATGATTATAAGTCTTATATGTTTTGATAAATGCCGAAATTCGGGCATAATAGAGAAACCCAAAGAGGGTAAAACAAATCATCAGGTTAGTGAATGTTCTGATTAAACGATATAAGTTTATTGATTTTATGTGATAGCACGGGTTGGGTTTGATGAAAGGAGGAAGTTATATATTGTAGCAGTTTTCACCGTGATCTGTTGTAATGATTTTTACTGTGATCTGTTGTAGCGGTTTTACCGTGATCTGTTGTAGCGACTTTTGCCGTGATTCATTGTAGTGGCTACGGCCATGATCGATGATGAGCAAGACGACCGCCATCAAGGCGCAGAAGCGGTGTGGGTTGATTGTAGAAATCCCCAATGGTGTGAATGGTGATGCAGGCGTGTAGTGGATGGAAACCTAGGATTTGGGTTGGGCTTGCATATTATTTTTATTATGTATATTAATTCTGATTATTTTAGTTTTATGGGGCTAAGGCCCAAATCTAATGGTGCACGAGGGTTGCACACTGAGTCTCGTGACTCAACCAATTAATTAACATTTCAGGTAGCATTTAGTGCATCGGACCGGGCTGGAGAGGAGCGCAAGGTGGCCATGCAAAAGAACATTTGGATTCAGCAAAAAGACTCTAGTTTATTATTATATATATATTTTAATGGGTTTTAAATCTCGTTGTAATAAGGCCATGGGCCACTAGTTTATATTTTGTTTTATTATGGGCTTTTAGTATCTTTAGTTATTTAAATTTTTATTTTAATTGAACTAATGCATGTATTTAAATTTGGGTTTTTAATTCATAAAGGCATATTTTATTTAAACTATTAACTATTAATTTTTCCCGAATAAAGGGTTAAACATAAGAAAAATATTTTCTAAAAATACGACATGTTTTACAAAATTTCCTTAGTGACATACCAGATTCGGTTGTAGTGTTTGGGCCGGGTTTGGGGTGTTACAGACCGTATTCAAGTGCCCATTCCTGTAAGTGATAGAGTAATCATACTCCAACATCTTTGCCACCCACTTCTGTTGGTAGGGAGTGTTGGCTTGTCTGTCAGCTAAAAAATGAAGGCTTTGGTGGTCTATCTTGATATGAAAATGATGACCGAGATAAGAATGCCATTTTTTTATGATCAATAAAACTACAAACATTTCCTTGTCATAGATCGACAATGCTTGATGGCGAATTCCTAGACCTTTACTGAAAACGGCAATAGGTCTCCCTTTTTGTTGTAGGACGACTCTCAATCCTTGGCCATATGCATTAGTCTCAACAGTAAATTCCTCCTAAAAATCTAGAAGTATAAGGGTAGGACCTTGGCAAACAGCCTATTTGAGTTGCTCAAATGCAACCTGAGCATCGTAAGACAAGTTCCAAGGAACCTCTTTATTTAGAAGAGCAGTGAGAAGCTTGGCTATCACACCATATTGCCGAATGAATTTTCAGTAATAACCTGAGAGTCCCAAAAATCTTCTCAAGTCTTTAACCAAAAGAGGAGTTGTCCAACTACGCATCCCATCAACCTTGGTAGGATCTATATAAATCGAACCAGTTGAGATGATATGTCCTAGGTATTCGACTTGGGTGGTGCCAAATCTGCATTTCCCTTTTTTGGCAAAAAGTTAATGTTGCCGTAAGAGTTCCAAGACTTCTTTCAGATGAACTATGTGTTGAGACCAAGTAATGGAGTATACGAGTATTGTGTCAAAGAAGACAAACACAGACTTCCTCAAAAGATGTTTGAAGACTCAGTTCATCAATGATTAAAAGCTAGAGGGAGCGTTTGTCAGCTCAAAGGGCATGACAAGGAATTCATATTGGCCCTCATGAGTTCTAAAAGTTATTTTGTTGACATCTCCTTCCCACATTCTAATTTGATGATACCTTGAATACAAATCCAATTTGGAGAAGTAAGTAGCTTGGCCCAAATTGTCCAAAAGCTCTACAATAACTAAAATTGGAAACTTATCTTTGATGGTTCAATTGATTGAGTTGTCGATAGTTCACACACAGTGGCCAACTATCGTATTTCTTCTTAACCATGAAAATGGGGGATGAGAAATGACTGTTACTATTGCGAATGATCCTAGTTTGCAACATTTCGAGGACCAACTTTTCAATCTCAGATTTTTGGATAGTAGGGTACTAGTAAGGCCTAACTTTAATTACTTGAGCCTTGTCTTGCAGAGGAATGCATTGATCTTGCATTCTAGAATGGGGTAACCCTTTTGAGAGTTGAAAGACATCATCAAATTTTGCAATGAGCAATACTATATCCTAATGAAAGGATGATGAGGGCATTGCTAAAGTTATCTGATGACTAGTTGTGAATAACATAGGCTAAGGTTCATGTTCTATCATTGTAACAAACTTCAATAGCTGTGGTATAGTCAAAAATTAAAATTGTTAGGGTGTATGCCTTGAAGAGTGCAGGATTTGCCCAAATAATCAAATTGCATGAGCAAAGATGAAAAATTCCTAACAAATTGAGCTGTGAGATAACAACCATTGAACGCCAAGAACCAAGTCACACCCTTTGATGGAAGGACCAAGAAGTCAGTAGAGAAGGTGCACCCTTGTGCCTGCCACATTACAGCTCGACATAGCCCTTGTGTTGATAGTTGAGCCCCATTAGCTACCGTTACTCTCAAGTGACAGAATTGGTCAACTGGAAGGTTCAACTTTTTTACTAAGCTAGAATCCACGAAATTATGGGTGCTACCAGAATCCACTAAAATGATGATTGTAATGAAACCAATCGTAGCAGACAAATGCATTGTATTGTGACCCTGAGATCCATACAAAGCGTGTAAGGATAAAACTGGTGCGACGGTATCACCTTCAACTTCCACTGTATCTAATTTATCAAGACAATCTTGAAATTCCTCGAAGGTTGGACTCTGGGTATCATTTTCTTGTTCCTAGTGAGGGGCTATCACAAGTTAGTACAACTAAGATCGATTGCTTTTGTGCCCTGGTGTATATTTGGCAGCACACAAAAAACACAGTCCTTTTCTTCTGCTTTTGATAACCCATAATTTATACATATTTTAACCCCATGCTTGGCTTATTTTTGGATGAATTTTCATTAGATTTGATGAATTCAATGCTCCTAATCCCTTAATTTCATGTTGTACACTCAGGAGAGCTTAGGGAGTCAAAAAGAACAAGAAACGGGCCAAAACGGGACAAAATGGGCCTACCTAGGAAATCAACATGGCCTGAACCAATGAACACGACCCTGTGTTATGAGTAAGATCAAACACGGCCTAGATCAACGTACACGGGCAAGCCACACGGCCATGTGTGGCAAGCAGAATCGAGCATGGTCTAAGGAATCGAACACGGGCGTGACCCTGCCGTATCAAATTTTAATTTTATTCAGAATAGACCACTTATGGGCCAAGAGAGGTGTTCCAGAGCCTATAAAAACACCCTAGGGGCAGCCTAAACGAGGACGCTGAGTAGAAGACAGAAAATACTCGAAGATAGCCATCGCAAGCAGCTTAGGAGAAGGATCTCCATCAAGACTGAAGATCTCCCATCAAGTTTTTAGAAGTTTTTGGGTTTTCTTATGTTTTGTTGTTTTTCTTATTTTAATATGTTTCCCTCTATTAGTATGAACTAAATCCTTTAGATACTTAAGGGGATGAAACCTAAGACGGATCCTGTTATTATTTGATTTATAAGATAAAGATTTGTTCTTATTCTTAATTGTGAGTTATTATTCTTGTTTTGATAATTCAGGTTATTGATTCAAGTCGAATGTGCTTATTCAGATGAGCAAAAGTCTCTGTTTAAGAGTAGATCAACACAATTAAGCGGAGTTGATTGCAACCCTAGAAATAGGGCAACAAAAATCTGCCGGATTAGAGTCAAATCTAATAAGAGAATCCATAGATCGAGTTAATGCGACAATTGGGTTTTAATCAAAGAGAAATTTCAATTAATCAACCTAGAGTTAGTTGTATTTAGTCTTGAAAAAGATATTAACATAAATTCGGGATTTCTACGATTAAGTCAAGTGAAGAAATCATATGAATCAAAAGTAATAAGTGAAGTCTAGGTGGATTCTTCCTTAGGTATTGCCTATCTCATAAAGTTGTCTAAAGTATTTTCCCAATTCGTTCTCTGTCGTGTTTTTAATTAAGTTTTAGTTTAAAAGAAATCACTCCAATTCTTAGGCTAGATAATAAAAAGATAGTAATTACTAGTACTCTTGGTCCTTATGGATACGATATTACCGGTCTTACCATAACTATACTATTGAACGATAGGTGCGCTTGCCTTTATTATGATCGTAGTTAGTTAGAGATACATCAAGTTTTTGGCTGCTTTTAGGGACTAAGATATTAGGGACTAAGATATTAGGAATTTTTAATTTTTATTACTTTAGCTATTATTATTATTATTATTATTATTATTATTATTATTATTATTTTCTTTACTAATTTTTTCTTTTATTTGCTTCTGGCAGGTATCTCTAGTTTATGACTAGAAGAAACCAGTCAGGAACCTTGTTTTTTAACAATGATATAGAAGGTACCACTCGTAGAAACCGAAGAGAAATAAGGCGAAGTCTACAATACATAGAAGAAGAGCAAGAAGACGAAACCAATACTACCGAAGAGATGGCCGACAATGATCCGCTACCTCCTGTGGTTGCCGCAAACCCGGTGAATTAAAATCTTGCTCCTCGTACTATGTATGATTACGCTAAACCTAATTTAATAGGAACTGAATCAAGTATTGTTAGACCTGCTATTGCTGTAAATAATTTTGAACTGAAACCTAACACTATTTAGATGATTCAACAATTTGTTCAGTTTGATGGTTTGCAGGATGAGATCCAAACAATCACTTGGCAAATTTTCTAGAATTCTGCGACATTTTCAAAATAAATGGCATTTCTGACGATGCCATTCGCCTTCGATTGTTTCCCTTTTCATTGAGGAACAAAGCCAAACAGTGGTTGAACTCGTTACCACGAGGATCAATCACTACATGGGAACAAATGATCGAGAAATTTTTACTTAAATATTTTCCGCCAACTAAAATGGCTAAGTTAAGGAATGATATCTCTTCTTTTGTGCAGATAGATTTAGAAACACTTTACGATGCATGGGAGAGATACAAGGATCTACTGAGAAGGTGCCCACACCATGGGTTACCCTTATGGCTACAGGTTCAAACCTTTTATAATGGTGTGAACCCCTCAACTAGGCAGTTGATTGATGCAGCCGCCGGTGATACACTAAACAATAAAACACCTGAGGTTGCTTACGAATTCATTGAAGAGATGTCACTAAATAATTATCAGTGGCAAGGTATGAGGACAAAGCCAACGAAGGCAGCCAATGTTTTCAACCTCGACGCAGTGACCATACTATAAAACCAGGTAGAGCTTTTAAGTAAGAAAATTGATGGTTTGTATGGTTCTTCGCAGGTACATCCAGTGATGCAATGCAATACGAATAGAGGAGGGATGAATAATACAGAATACTCACCCTACACCCCTGGCATAGAAAGCAAACAGATGAACTATATGGGTAATAATCCTAGACCTCAAAATAACCCTAACAGTAACACTTACAATCCAGGTTGGAGGAACCACCTAAACTTCTCATAGGGTGGTCAAAGAAATCAGAGACAACAACCCCAGGCTTTCAACAGCAACTTTACCCACAAGAAAAGAAGCCAAACCTTGAGGCGATGCTAACAAAATTCATCGCGTGTTAGAAACCCGTTTCCAAAACACCAAACAGCACTAAAAAATCAGCAAGCATTGATTCAAGGGCTCGAGAACCAAATAGGACAACTTGCTAAGCTAATCTCAGAACGACCACAAGGTAGCTTGCCAAGCAATACCGAACCT
This sequence comes from Gossypium rotundifolium, assembly GCA_025506655.1. Lineage (NCBI taxonomy): Eukaryota > Viridiplantae > Streptophyta > Magnoliopsida > Malvales > Malvaceae > Gossypium > Gossypium rotundifolium. The sequence continues at coordinate 177,615,238 of CP106727.1, forward strand.
AACCCAAGGGAGCAACTCCATGCCATCACAGTATGTGACGAAAGAGGGATGGTAGAATCTAAATCTGAACCGAGGCAAGAACCTATGGTAAGTAAAGGTAAGGATGGGGTAAGCCACGATACACAGAAATCAGTAAGTAAAGAGTATATACCTCGAATGCCATATCATAATGCGACGAAGAAAGATCGCACAGATGAATAATTCAGTAAATTTCTTAAACTTCTAAAGAAATTACATATTAACTTACCATTTATTGAAGCTCTTTCGCAGATACCCAATTCAAAAAAAAAATTTAAAAGAGCTTTTGACAAACAAGCGAAAGTTAGATGACGCGTCTTACGTAGAGCTAAATGCAGTTTGCTCAGCCATTTTACAGAATAAACTACCCGATAAATTAAAGGATCTAGGGAGTTTTACTATTCTTTGTTTAATTGGTAGTTTAGATTTTAATAATACTTTAGCTGATTTAGGGGCGAGTATTAATGTCATGCCTTATAAAATGTTTAAACAACTAGGTCTTGGGAAACCTAAACAAACTAGGATGAGTATTCAACTCACAGATAAAACCATTAGATTTCCTAGGGAATTGTTGAGGATGTGCTTGTAAAAATCGATAAATTTATTTTCCCAGTTGACTTTGTTATTCTAGACATGGATGAGGACAGTAAAGCACCTTTAATATTAGGGCGACCCTTTTTAGCAACTGCTAAAACTAGAATTGATGTTGGTACAGGTGAGCTTACACTTCGTGTAGGTAACGAAATGATCACTCTTTAGGCTCGTGACCCGGTTAGAACATCGAGTAATAAAAGTGAGTACATAAATTCTATTAATAACCCTTCGGTTCAACCTTCTTTTCAGGAAGCATCTCGAAAATACACCACTGAGCCACATCCTAGTTCTCATGCCAACAATGAAATAACTCATAAGGAGCGGAGGCTTCAGATCGATGAATTAGACGAGTGGAGGACACATGCCAAGGAGAAATTAAGAAAACACGATGAACCAAAACAACTTCATGATGAGCTTAAGGGTGGAACAAATCACTTGAAAGTTGGAGACCAGGTACGATTAGATGAAATAGATCCCCAAATAACCACGTTAGAGCTAAATACGAACGGATCAACCCCTTTTACGGTACTCAAGGTTTTTCCATACGAAGATCGAGGTAACTCACCCTAATATAGGTAATTTTAAGGTAACTATTGCTCTACTTAAACCTTACTTTGATGTTAGAATTGATAGCAGGAGAGAGGAGTGTCAACTCTTTGAACCACCATGAAATATGCAAATTAGAGGTAAGTTTAGCTTAAGACATTAAACGAGCGCTTCTTGGGAGGCAACCCGAGCAATGACCTCACTAATATCATTATTTTTATTTTAGCATCTGACTAAACTAACCAAATTAATAAAGTGCAGGTTTCTCTATTCACACCGGCCTTACACACGGGCGTGGCCGTGGCTGTGTGGACATCACGAATAGGTACACCGGCGTGGCAGAGATCATGCGGAAGTAGGACAAAAATTTTCCCCAAACCACGGGCCACGATAAAATGCCACAGTCGTACGATACGGCCGTGGTCGATACTGAATAAATGACACAGGCATACGACACGCCCGTGCCCAAAAGTAGTGGGTGGAACTGAGAAGGTCATACAGAAGTACGACACACTCGTGCTGTTAGGCCGTGGTTGACACTGATTAAGCAACATGGGCGTGAAAACCCTGACACATGCCTAGGAGAAACGAACGAAGCATCACACGGCCTTGCGATGCAGCCGTGCAACCTAACACGCCTAGGGCGCATGGGCGTGGGCCGCAACCATAATTCCATATACCTCCGACTACACCATGTCCGGAAAAAAGAGTCATAATGTACCAAATATAAGCCATATAATTAGTAGCACATGATCGTTTTATGAATTGAAATTTTGCGGAAACACGGAGAAGAAATTGGCGAGCCTCGCTAAGCTTTCACATGGAGAACTAGTCTTACAAACAAACACCGCTTTGACTTCTCTCTAAATCGATGGTGAGTTGTTTGGAAACAGAGAAAAGCCCTCATAATTATCCTATTTGTCGCTTCTTAACTAATTCATACGACTATTTGCATTTAGAAATAATATATGTTGCTTTTTATGTGCCTTCCTAATTTAACAAATCAGCAAATGCGTCGACCACCTCAACAATTCTTTTTCAATTGCTAATAAGAAAATAAATCTCTATTTAAGCCTCTTTTTCTTTTCACTTTCTCCCTCAAATGCCTTCCTCCCCAACCCTAGCCACCACAACTTTTCTCCCTCACCACCACCGGCCACCACCCCCTCACTCCACTTACTCCACTTTCTCAAGCCCGAAAACCCTTTTTTTCCCTTCCCATTATCTTTCCCCCTTTATTTCCTTTTCCCCTTTTCCTTATTCCGTCTTTACACTGCCACCACACCAACCACCATCATTTCCACCATACACAATGACTAATACTAGAGGCAAGACCAAAGCCACCATCCCCATATCGAAAAAGCGAAATGATCCTGGCGCAGTCTTCCCGTACGCAACCACTCTACATAAGTTCATGACGGCCGCTTCATTTACTCGACAAGACAATGACCTTTGATTCCATTTATTTTTTCTTTTTCTTTTATTTTCATTTTTAAATTCTTTTCCTTTATCTTTCTTGTCTCTAATTTATATTATTATATTTTGATTTCCTTAATTTAGGTTCAAGGGGCTGTTAAGGAACGACCACACCACCACTGGAGTATCCTCCCCCACTTCACCTCTGCCCAACTTTACCGTTTCTTTTCTTTGACTCCATCCAAAATTCAGGAAGTTTCACTTCTCTCCCTATCTTATGATTATCTTATTATATTGTCATTATCTATCTTTGTATATTGAGGACAATGTACATCTTAAGTGTGGGGAGGTTATTGATTTCATTACCAGAAAATCCCTAAATTTTGTCTTGTTCTTAAGTAAATTTTCTCATATTACTAATTAGAATAAAACTTCTATTGACTTATGATTTTCATTGATATGTTTTGGATTAAGTCATAGGTAATTGTGCATTGATCGTTTAAACTTTAAGACATTAGAGAATCAAGTATGATAAGTTTATTTTCAAAAAATAAAAAATTTTATTAGGTTGTTTCCTTAAATTTAAATATTACTTTGAAGTTTAAAATTTGCAAGGTTGACATCAAAAACCATAATTTTTGTGAGATTTTGAGCCTTTTAGAGCATATATTTTTCTTGCTCACTTTATAAATTATGAGTGTGTCAATATTGATTTGTTATTCTAGAACTTGCTTCGATTATGCATGTCGAGACCACACCTTTTGATTTGATATACTGAGATGATAAAGGCACCTAGGATTTAACCCACTCACTCCACAAAAAGCCTACCTTCATAATTAACCCCTAGTGAACCCTTTTGAATCCTAATAAACCATTTCTTGATTCACCCTTAATATTAACCCAAGACTCACTCTTTTTTATTCATTAAAGAATTTTCCCTATTGAATTAACCCTTTTTGTCGAGATTTGATTTGAGCAGTTGCCTAACTATGTTCTTTATTTCAGTTGTTAAACTCTTTCTTATTATTGTATGTTCTTATTCTTAAAAAAAAAAAGTTTTGATATATTCATTATTAGTTCTATGATTATTTGAGCTTAAGCAGTTAATTTCATATTTTGAGAAGAAGCTCGTTTTATTATGATAAGTTTTCAATTGATGTAATTATTCAGTATTAGCTTATTTTTCTAGTTAGGTAAATTGTCAATTCAATCTAGATTCTAACTCTCTAATTCAGCTTGTATCCACACCTCTAACCCAAGCCCCATTACAACCCTTTTAAAAGACCTTTTTGATTTGTGTATCATCTCATTTTATAGTGGTGGAGATTTGATTTTCAAACAAGCCTATGGTAATAACTTTCATGTTTGACTTTTGAGTTCTTTATCTTAAACCTTAAGCACTTTGAGTGATTTGAGTGAATCCTTTGTGGGGATGTCAATTCTTTTCGATTTTGGATCAAAGGTAACTATTTAGATAAGGGGAAACACCTATGTTTTCGTACTAAAAAAATTTGTGACTTAGATTGTTTGAATCTTTAGGACTCTTTAAGTTAAATTATCCATGTATGAATTATTTATGAATTATGATGAGACATTATTGATGAGAATTATGATTTGATGAAGTCAATTTTAATTGTGAGTTAAGGATTTTCTTGAGGACAAAACAAATGCTTAAGTGCGGGAATATTTGATAAACCATAATTTATACATATTTTAACCCCATGCTTGGTTTATTTTTGGATGAATTTTCATTAGATTTGATGAATTCGATGCTCCTAATCCCTTAATTTCATGTTGTACACTTAGGAGAGCTTAGGGAGTTGAAAAGAACGAGAAACGGGCCAAAATGGGACAAAATGGGCCTACCTAGAAAATCAACACGACCTGGACCAATGAACACGGCCGTGTATTACGAGCAAGATCAAACACGGCCTGGATCAACGTATATGAGAAGACCACACGGGCGTGTCACACGGACGTGTCCCTATCGTATAAAAGTTTAATTCTATTCGGAATAGGCCATTTGTGGGCCAAGAGAGGTGTTTAGAGCCTATATAAACAACCTAAACAAGGACACCGAGTAGAAGATAGAAAATACTCGAAGACAGCCATCGAAGCAACTTATGAGAAGGATCTCCATCAAAACTGAAGATCTCCCATCAAGTTCTTTAGAAGTTTTTGGGTTTTCTTATGTTTTGTTTTTTTCCTTATTTTAAGATGTTTCCCCCTATTAGTATGAACTAAATCCTTTAGATACTTAAGGGGATTAAACCTAAGACGGATCTTGTTATTATTTGATTTATAAGATAACTACTTGTTTTTATTCTTAATTGTGGGTTCTTATTCTTGTTTTGATAATTCAGGTTATTGATTCAAGTCGAATGTGCTTATTCAGAGGAGCTGTAACAGACCGAATTTGGCCCTAATCGGAATGGTGGTTTCGGGACCATGAATCCGAGTCTGAGAAATATTTTAATATTATATTTTGTGTTTATTATATGTGAATTTATGTGTGTGAAAGTTTCGTAGAAAAATTTTATCGTTTAAGTGTTGAATTTGATAAAAAGGACTAAATCGCGTAAAGCGTAAAAGTTGCATTCTTTAGTGTAAAGTGCTAGAATGATGATGGCTTCTTAATTTGAGGTATTAAATAACCCATTTTACAAGTTATTGGATGGCTTTTGACTAATATTCCATTATTATATGTGATAGTTTATTTTTATTTAAAGGTTATATTAGTAAATTAGTAAATAACATATTATATACATAATAAAATAAAGGAAAAACCATTATCATCTTATTTGTTTCTTTGGCCGAATGTGGGAGAAAGAAAAGGGGTTTCATTTCCTTTGATTTTTGGCAATTAGAAGTACAAAATCAAGATCAAGAGCAAAGAAAAACGGAATTGGATTGGGGAAAGACGAAAGTTCTCGAATAGCCGGTCTAAATTGTCCGTCGACAGTCGAGGTAAGTCCTTAAGCTGAAATATATCAAAGAATTATTTATGAACCAGTTAAATGATGATGTTTGATAAATTTGAGTGTATATAATTGTAAAAGCCGAATGTATATAGGTTAGATTGGCTTGAATGCATAAATTGACAATATGATATGAATGTGTATCCTTGATATAATTTTTGGGAAAAATGAGAAGTATGTGACTGGTTTATGAATTATTTTGGGCTTATTGCCTAGCAGGCTTAGTTCCGGTGACATATTCGGGCTTCGTGCCTAGCAGGCTTAGTGTCGGTGATATATTCAGGCTTCGTGCCTAGCAGGCTTAGTGCCGGTGATATATTCGGGCTTTGTGCCTAGCAGCTTAGTGCTTGGTGATATATTTAGGCTTTGTGCCTAGCGAGCTTAGTTAGAGTGATATATTCTAAGCTTCGTGCCTAGCAGTGCTTAATGCCGTGAATTGCTATAAACGGAAAATTTGAGAATCAAACAAGGTGAGTCACATATAATGCTATGTGCTAAAAGCTCGGGTAAGAGTTAGCCTACTATGTTAGTAAGGAATGAAGTGAGCAAATTTCTTATCTTTTTGAATAAATACGATGTGATGAAATGGACAATTCCATAAGTACTTTATTTTATAATGTTGAGCTTATCATTAATGTGAATGTACGTTACTTATATGTGAAGTTGGGGTATATATATGTAATATCTCGAATTATGGCTTATGCATATTGCTTAATTGAGTGTGAAAGCATGCCTTTGTATGTATGAATGTGTATTTATAAATGTTGTGAACTTTAGAATAATAGGAAATGCCTTAGAAAATTTTTAGATTTTAAGTCTAAAATAGGAAGCTAAGCAAGGTGGTCTTAAGAAAATTTAAAGGTGAAACATGACACACAATTGGGCTTGGAAAAAATGGCTATAAGGTGCCACTTAAGGGCCTAGCACGTGACGCCACATACAGGTGCAATTGGGCCAGGGTTCGAGCAATGTGGGAAGCATTGGAGACTTTTATTTTTGCGCCAAAAAGGGGAACTGGGCTAAGGAGGCTTTAAGGGAAATTCATGAGGGATTTATGACACAAGGGTTGGCTTGGTAAAGTGGCTGCAAGGCGCCACTTAAGGCTTGGGCAAGTGACGCCATATGCTAGGGGGAAAGGGCTTGTGTTCGAGCCACAAGGAAAGCAAAAAGAAGTTTTATTTTTTTTGCTACAAGGTAGATAGTGTTGGACGGCATTAAGGCACTAAAGGGAGGAGTTTGATTCTTTTTAAAATTCGACTAGATAAGGGATAATTGTTGGGATTAATTTTTATTAATTTGAATAAGGTGATAATTAAAGGATAAAGTTATCAAGATATGGAGAGTTGGCCGATTGAGGGCTCCTTGGATGGTATTTTCGGCTAAAGGAAGGAACAAGGCCATTCTCCATACTTTCTTTTCTTTTGAAACCTCTAAACCGAATTCTCTAGCCACTCTTCCCTTTCTCTCCTATTTTGACCAAAACGCCGAAACTTCCTCCAAATCTCATTGGTGCCGATCCTTTCTAGGCCTCATAATCCCTCTCTTTTCATCTTTGTTGAAGCCGAAACCAAGTGACCACCATCTAAGCCAAGGCTGAATCTTCTGTGGTGTCAAAGGAGCTGTCGATTTCATCTATAGGGGTAAGATCAAGTTCGATTTTCATTATGTTCTTTTAGGCCTGTCGAAATTCAGGAACTAATCCCTCATATTGTTTTATGGCCGAAACTATGAAGGGTCATTCGGGATTTTGGCCTATTGTCGATTTCTAGGAGGAAGATCTTCGGGATTTCAAGGATTTAAGGTAAGTCATGTATTCGGCCAAAGGCCATTGAACATGTTTAAGTGTTTGGAATCGGATCTAACATACGTGTATAGGGGTGTCGACATCTCCATAGTCAAGTGGTGCTTTCGGGATTTGAGAATCGTAAGGTAAGTGTACTTACACATTCGACCAAGGCCTAGTTTGGTGTCTAGATCTATTTCTTATTTGTTTAAAAAGCCGAAAACTAACAAGTCAATGGATCTAGTGTAGGCCGATTGCAATAAGAACCAACACAACATTTTTAGGATTTGATCTTAAAACCAATCGGTAACAACGTAAGTTTCGAGATTTGATTAAATGGGCCGAATGGCTTTTAGCTAAAATATTGCATGTTGGCCGAATGTAGGAACTTGAAATCTAAGGGTCTAGGACGCTAGATCGAGTCTCCAGGATTTGGAGCGAATTTGCTAAGTTAACCAGGTGTGTACACCACACTATTTCTTAATAAGTTTTATGGCAATGTTTAATATATATATATATATGTGTGTGTGTGTTATTAAGAATGTGAAAAGTATGGCTAAGGTACCATACAATGGTACAAAGTACTAAGGTACGTTTTTCCTACTCCTACTATGAGTATGATATGGTTTGTTATGCCATGAATGTGAGTATGATAAGAATGTGAATTAAGGCATGATATTGCATAATGTGTATGATAGATGGGGCATATGGGATATTATGAAAAGGGAAGTGAATGTGGTGACTCATGTCACGATATAAGAATGTGGTGACTTGGTCACATTATCCGAATGTGGTGACTTGGTCACATTATTCGAATGTGGTGTCCCATGACACAAAATATTATTCGGTGGTCGTGCCACAATTTATAAGGGCGATGAGCACGCCGATCGCAATGATTGCCTTCGATGGTGTGTAGCGGATGGAGGGTTGACTTAGTAGTCCCCACGGTGTGCAGGTTGGTACGGGTGATGTGTAGCGGTTGGTAACTAGGCTTGGGCTTAGGAATGCATCATTAATTGTATATTTTGATATGAATGTGTATGACTTGATATGCCTGACTCTATTTGGACTTAGTGTTTGTGTACACATTGAGTCTATTTGACTCACCCCGTTGTGGGATCATTTTTCAGGTGACGCACAGTAATGGACCGGGCCGGCAAGAGCTTAGTGGTGGCCATGCTCAGCAAGGAATTTTATGATTTGACATTTACTTTTATTTAAGTACTTTCAATTTATTTTGGGTATATTTTGATGTAATAAGGCCATAGTATGAACTATTTATGCATGCATTTAAATTTACGATATTATGTTTCGAATGTTTTCAAAATTAAAGTTAAGTAATATTTTTTAAAATAAACTCGTAAATATTAAGACATCTAAATACAAATGTTTTCAAAGGCAAAATCTTTAAAATTAAATCGGCATATCTTTTACTTAAAGTTTTGGGACTCAATAAAGAATTTTTATAAAAACTTATATTTCACAAAGACAAACTGGTTTCCAACTTGAGCCCAACCCAAATCGAGTTTTCTCCCAAAAATCACTTAAAGATTTTCTAAGAACCTACGAATTTGAACCGTTTTTACTCGAGGAACATACCAGATCTGGTCGAGGCTCGTGGGCTGGGTTTGGGGGTGTTTTAGCTTGGTATCAGAGCCCAGTTTTAAAACTCTCAGCCTTGGGTTTAAGGCCAAAAATGTTTTCAAAGTTGATCCCAAAAGGAATTTTTGTGAATAAAGCAGGTTTTTCTGGCATGGCACACTAAGTCTCCGACCCAAAGTCCCCCAGGTAAGTACTCCGATCTCTTGTGTGATTTATATTATGATTTATAAAAGGGTAGAAATGGAACGTAGAATAGAGAATAAGTACTTGAACACTAGGACTAGTGTACCCCAACAAATACATAAAACTTAAATGACTAACTAAACAATCCTGTGGTTAAGTCATTTGAGTTAGGTGTGGCAACCATGGTGCGCATGTCTAGGATTGGTTTTGTGGGAGCTTGGTATTTAAGCAATCCGTGACTCACCTCCTCTCCACTCGAATCCTACAGTGCGTAGCTTCGGTTCACCCTAACCAAGAGGACTTATTTACTGCTAAACCCCTAACTAAAACCCGAAAGGGACTAATAGTATTTTTATGGAAACCCTAGTTTTAAAATTACTAAATTACCCTTTTGATTTGTAAGAACTATTCTATAAAATTTTTCGAAATATTTTTTAATTTACAAAATTACTAAAATACCCCTAGTGGTAAAATTACAAAAATGCCCTTGGTTTATGAAATTTCCAAAATACCCACAGTTCTTATCAAAATTTCATTACTTTGTTTAAAAACCCTAAATTTACAAAATATCAAAATACCTTGATTGTGGAAAAATTACGAAATTACCCCTAACCTACAAATTACCGAAATACCCCGAGTCACAAAATTACCAGAATGACCCCTGATCTCCAAAATTTCTACAACAACACTGATTTGGAAAATAAATTCTCAAAAATAACCCTTAAGTTTTATAAATTCCAAAATACCCTTATTGACAAAATCACCAAGGAACCTTATTTTGACAAATTACGAAAATACCCCTGTAGGACAAATTACGAAAATACCCCTGGGATAGGAACGGATAGAAATGTTCGAAGAGTGAATGTGTATGGGAGATACTATGGAATGGATGTGCTTTTCTGTGAATTAGGATAGAAAACTTGAAACTTTGAATGATCGAAAGAACTGCTACTAAACTCTTCTCATAAAACTTCTTTGCGAATAATCAGTGAAACAATAGCTAATGCATAAAATTTCTTAATCAGATTAAAGCGCGATAGTAGAAATGAGCTCTAGGGGACGTGGTCGCAATGTACGAGGACGCGGTCGAGGTAGAATGACCGTGTTGGAACCTGTTAGATCGGGTCAAGGATCTGAAAATAGGGTACCACCGCCACCACCACCACCAACTGTTGGTGTTGAGCAAGAAGATCGACAGAGAAGATGTCAGATCGCAGGTTGTCCGCGAAGTTCTTAAAATGGTGGCTGGTGTTGGAGGGAATATGAGAGCTCGAAAATTTGTACCCGAGCGACTCCGAGCTAACGGAGCTGAAGTGTTCCGTGGCGTATCTGGTGTGGCACCCAGTACGGTTGAATATTAGTTGGAAGCAACCGAACGCATTATGGATGAGCTCGATCTGACCCTTGAGGAGAAGTTGAAAGGAATGGTGGCGCTACTACGCAATAAAGCGTATCAATGGTGGCTTACAGTTCGAGATGGTGCCACTGCTGAGGATCTAACCTGGGAGTATGTTAAGAGAGCGTATCAGAAGAAGTATGTGGGAACCAGATATATTGATGAGCAGAGGAAGGCATTTCTAGAAATTTGGTTCAAGGAACAAGTCCAGAGTAGTAGTATAAAGTGAATTTCGAGGTTGAGCCAGATGCTCGAGGAGTAGTGGCTACTGAGCATGAGCGATGTGTTCGGTTTGAGGACGAACTAAGAGATGACCTGAGGTTGCTAGTCGCTCCACATCAAGAGCGGGAGTTTTCTGCTTTAGTAGAGAAAGCTAAGATAGCGGAAGGAATTAAGGACTCTATGAGGCAGAACACGAACCGGAATAAGTAGAAGAGAGGATTTGGGTCATCTGGATCATCTGGGAATGCTCAGAAAAGGCCTAGAGTTGATGGGCCGCGAGGTCAGCAAACTGGTACTAGAAGGCAATATCGTACTTGTGAGCAGTGTGGGAAGAAACACTTAGGCAAATGCTGGAAGAAGACAGGTGGATGTTTCAAATGTGGGTCAAAGGACCACATGATTAAGGACTGCCCAATGAGACCAGATGGGAATCGACCAGTAGCTCAGAATACTAATCAGACTGGTAGAGGTGGATAGTAGCCTCAGCGGGACCGTGGTCCGAATAACAGAGGAAATGGTACTGGTAGAGGACGTGGAACATCGGGACAAGGTGCTACTAATACTAAGGCAAGGCAGCTGGGTTTGGTTTATGCGATTCACCGTAGGGAGGATGGAGACGCGCCGGACGTCATAATCGGTGCGTTTCTTGTATTTGGAAAGCCTTATTATGCTTTGATTGATGTGGGCTCGACCCATTCTTATGTGGCATGTAGAGTAGTTGAAACTCTAGACATAGCCTCTGAACCTTCTAGTAGGGAGATGACTGTAGTAAGCCCACTAGGTCAAACTGTAGTGGTGAATAAGGTCTTTCAAAGTGTACCTTTAGAAATTCAAGGCATAGTATTTTCTGCCGACCTAATGGAACTTCCCTTTAGAGAGTTTGATCTCATTCTTGGAATGGACTGGCTAGTGGACCATCGGGTTGTGTTGGACTGTGCAGCTAAGCGAATGGAGTTAAGGACCCTAGAGGATGAGGTGGTCATTATGATTGGAGAAAGAATGAACTACTTGTCTAATGTAGTTTCGGCGCTAAAGGCTGAAAAGATGGTTTGTAAAGGGTGCAAGGCATTTTTAGCCTTCGTAAGTGCGTTAGATGGAAAGGAAGAAGGTGTTAGTGGAGTTAGAATGGTAAGGGATTTCGAAGATGTGTTTCCGGAGGAATTACCAAGAATACCCCCAGACAAGGAGGTGGAGTTTGGAATTGACTTGCTGCCGGGAATAGCTCCTGTGTCAATTGCCCCTTATAGAATGGCACCAAAGGAGTTGGTGGAACTCAAGGCTCAAATCCAAGAATTGCTTGATCGTGGGTTTATCCGACCCAGTGTGTCTCCATGGGGGCACCGGTATTATTTGTGAAGAAGAAGGACGGAACTATGCGTATGTGCATAGACTATCGTCAGTTGAATAAGCTGACCATCAAGAACAAGTATCCTTTGCCAAGGATTGATGACTTGTTCGATCAGCTTAAGGGGGCGGCGGTGTTCTCAAAGATCGACTTAAGGTCAGGATATCATCGTTGAAGGTGAAGGAGGCGGATATCCATAAGATAGCCTTTAGGACAAGATACAGCCACTATGAGTTTGTGGTAATGCCATTCGGGTTGACAAACGCCCCAGCCGCGTTCAAGGATATGATGAACCGAGCTTTTCAACCTTACTTGGATAGATTCATCGTGGTGTTCATCGACGACATCCTCGTATACTCCAAGACTGAGGAGGAGCATAATGAGCATCTCCAGATTGTGATGCAAGTATTGAGGGAGAAGAAGCTTTATGTCAAATTCAGCAAGTGTGAATTTTGGCTTAGGGAAGTTGCCTTCTTAGGGCATGTGGTGTCTGCTGAAGGAATAAGGGTCTAGAAAGATTGAAGCGGTGTTGGATTGGAAACCACCTAGGTCTATGAAGGAGATTCGTAGTTTCTTGGGATTGGCAGGCTATTACAGAAGGTTCGTGGAAGGATTTTCGTCAATAATTGCGCCTTTGACAAAGTTTTTGAGGAAGGAAGTACCCTTTGTATGGATGGATAAGCAACAAGAGAGCTTTGAAAAGCTTAAGAGGGTATTGACTAAGCTCCAAAGTGTTGATTCACTGAGGGTGAAAGGATTTTACTTGTATTGTGACACTTCCCATACTGTGTTTAGGTTGTGTATTGACGCAAGACGGAAGGTAGTCGATATGCGCCCCGATAGTTGAGGCCACATGAGGTGAACTACCCGACGCATGACTTGGAATTAGCAGCAGTGGTCTTCGCTCTTAAGGTATGGAGGCACTACCTTTATGGCGAAAAGTCGACGATCTACATAGACCACAAGAGTCTCAAGTATCTATTGACTCAAAAGGAGTTGAATCTGAGGCAGCGAATGTGAGTGGAATTACTGAAGGATTACGACTGTTCTATAGAGTATCACCCGGGCAAAGCAAATATAGTGGCGGATGCCCTAAGCCGGAAAGTTGTGTTGGATCTGAGGGCAATGTTCGCACACTTGAGTTTGTATGATGATGGAAGCCTGTTGGCAGAGTTGCAAGTCAAGCCGACGTGGTTGAATGAGGTGAAAGAGGGACAGTTGGCTGATGAGGACCTAAGTGCTAAGCTACAACAAGTACAGAATGGAGAGTTGGAAGATTATGGCATTAATGGCGAAGGAGTGTTGTGTTTCAAGAACAAGGTCTGTATGCCTAAGGATAAGGAACTTAGGCGAAGGATTCTTCAGGAATTGCATAGTAGCCCTTATGCTATGCATCCTGGAGGCACTAAGTTGTACAGAGACTTAAGAGAACAGTTTTGGTGGCCTGGTCTGAAAAAAGAAGTTACAGAATTTGTCGGCAAGTGTTTGACGTGTCAGCAAGTTAAAGCTAAACACCAAGTTCCGTCAGGGTTGCTTCAGCCAATCAAGATTCCACAGTGGAAGTGGGAGAGAATTACCATGGACTTCGTTAGTGGGCTTCCCCTTACGCCTACTAAGAAGGACTCGGTATGGGTAATAGTGGACCATTTGACCAAGTCCGCGACTTTATTCCGTGAGATCGATTATTCTTTGCGAAGTTGGCAAAGTTGTATGTGGCGGAAGTCGAAGGTTGCATGGAGTGCCGTGTCAATTATCTCGATAGGGACCCAAGGTTTACTTCTTTGCCTCGAAAGCGTTACATCGCTTTAGGCACTAAGTTGGATTTTACTACGGCTTTTCATCCACAATGGATGCAAGGCGTCCGGCGGGTAATCCAAGTGTTGGAGGATATGTTAAGGGTCGTGTGATGGATTTCAGAGGAAGTTGGGAGGAATATTTGCCTCTTGCATGAATTTGCCTACAACAATGCCTATCAAGCCAAGATTCGGATGGCACCGCACGAAGCAATCGTATGGTCGAAGTGTCGAACTCCTACATGTTGGACGGAATTGGGAGAACGCCGAGTTTTGGGTCCGAGTTAGTGGCGTAATCCAAGAAAAGGTTGAGATAATTCAGCACGCTTAAAGGAAGCATTTGATAGATGTAAGTCGATGTGGATCTCAAAAGGAAAGAAATAGAATTTGATGTGGGAGACCAAGTATTTCTTAAAGTTTCACCTTGGAAAAAGGTAATGAGATTTGGTCGGAAAGGGAAGTTAAGTCCGAGGTTTATAGGACCCTATAAGGTTTTGAAGCGAATTGGACCAGTGGCATATCAGTTGGAATTGCCACCCAAGTTGAAGCAGATGCACGACGTATTCTATGTGTCCATGCTACGCCGTTACCGATCAGATCCATCTCATGTAGTCCCGGTTGAAGAGGTAGAGCTAAGACCAGATTTGTCCTACGAGGAAGAGCCGATGCAGATTCTGGAACGTGATGTGAAAGTGTTAAGGAGGAAGTCAGTTCCTCTAGTTTAGGTGTTATGACGCAATCATGGATCGGAAGAAGCTTCGTGGAGAGCCAGAAGAAGCAATGCGACAGCAATACCCTCACCTATTTCAGTCAGGTAATTTCGAGGATGAAATTATTTAAGGGGGTAGAACTGTAATATCCCGAATTATGACTTATGCATAATTGCTTAATTGAGTGTGAAAGCATGCCTTTGTATGTATGAATGTGTATTTATGAATGTTGTGAACTTTAGAATAATAGGAAATGCCTTAGAAAATTTTTAGATTTTAAGTCTAAAATAGGAAGCTAAGCAAGGTGGTCTTAAGAAAATTTAAAGGTGAAACATGACACACAATTGGGCTTGGAAAAAATGGCTACAAGGTGCCACTTAAGGGCCTAGCACGTGACGCCACATACAGGTGCAATTGGGCCAGGGTTCGAGCAACGTGGGAAGCATTGGAGACTTTTATGTTTGCACCAAAAAGGGAACTAGGCTAAAGAGGCTTTAAGGGAAATTCATGAGGGATTTATGACACAAGGGTTGGCTTGGTAAAGTGGCTGCAAGGCGCCACTTAAGGCTTGGGCAAGTGACGCCATATGCTAGGGGAAAGAGCTTTTGTTCGAGCCACAAGGAAAGCAAAAAGAAGTTTTATTTTTTTTGGCTACAAGGTAGATAGTGCTAGACGACATTAAGGCACTAAAGGGAGGAGTTTGATTCTTTTTAAAATTCGGCTAGATAAGGGATAATTGTTGGGATTAATTTTTATTAATTTGAATAAGGTGATAATTAAAGGATAAAGTTATCAAGATATGGAGAGTTGGCCGATTGAGGGGCTCCTTGGATGGTATTTTCGCTAAAGGAAGGAACAAGGCCATTCTTCATACTTTTTTTCTTTTGAAACCTCTAAACCGAATTCTCTAGCCACTCTTCCCTTTCTCTCCTATTTTGACCAAAACGCCGAAACTTCCTCCAAATCTCATTGGTGCCGATCCTTTCTAGGCCTCATAATCCCTCTCTTTTCATCTTTGTTGAAGCTAAAACCAAGTGACCACCATCTAAGCCAAGGCTGAATCTTCTGTGGTGTCAAAGGAGCTGTCGATTTCATCTATAGGGGTAAGATCAAGTTCGATTTTCATTATGTTCTTTTAGGCCTGTCGAAATTCAGGAACTAATCCCTCATATTATTTTATGGCCGAAACTATCAAGGGTCATTCGGGATTTTGGCCTATTGTCGATTTCTAGGGGGAAGATCTTCGGGATTTCAAGGATTTAAGATAAGTCATGTATTCGGCCAAAGGCCATTGAACATGTTTAATTGTTTGGAATCGGATCTAACATACGTGTATAGGGGTGTCGACATCTCCATAGTCAAGTGGTATTTTCGGGATTTGAGAATCGTAAGGTAAGTGTACTTACACATTTGGCCAAGGCCTAGTTTGGTGTCTAGATCTATTTCTTATTTGTTTAAAAAGCCAAAAACTAACAAGTCAATGGATCTAGTGTAGGCCGATTGCAATAAGAACCAACACAACGTTTTCAGGATTTGATCTTAAAACCAATCGGCAACAAGGTAAGTTTCGGGATTTGATTAAATGGGCCGAATGGCTTTTAGCTAAAATATTGCATGTTGGCCGAATGTAGGAACTTGAAATCTAATGGTCTAGGACGCTAGATCGAGTCTCCGGGATTTGGAGCGAATTTGCTAAGTTAACTAGGTGTGTACCCTACACTATTTCTTAATAAGTTTTATGGCAATGTTTAATATATATATATATATATGTGTGTGTGTGTGTTATTAAGAATGTGAAAAGTATGGCTAAGGTACCATACAATGGTACAAAGTACTAAGGTACGTTTTTCCTACTCCTACTATGAGTATGATATGGTTTGTTATGCCATGAATGTGAGTATGATAAGAATGTGAATTAAGGCATGATATTGCATAATGTGTATGATAGATGGGGGCATATGGGATATTATGAAAAGGGGAAGTGAATGTGGTGACTCATGTCACGATATAAGAATGTGGTGACTTGGTCACATTATCTCAATATGGTGACTTGGTCACATTATCTCAATGTGGTGTCCCATGACACAAAATATTATCTGGTGGTCGTGCCACTAATTTATAAGGGCGATGAGCACGCCGACCGCAACGATCGCCTTCGATGGTGTGTAGCGGATGGAGGGTTGACTTAGTAGTCCCCACGGTGTGTGTGATTGGCACGGTGATGTGTAGCGGTTGGTAACTAGGCTTGGGCTTGGGAATGCATCATTAATTGTATATTTTGATATGAATGTGTATGACTTGATATGCCTAAATCTATTTGGACTTAGTGTTTGTGTACACATTGAGTCTGCTTGACTCACCCGTTGTGGGATCATTTTTCGTGTGACGACAAGAATGGACCGGGCAAGAGCTTAGTGGTGGCCATGCTCAAGAAGGAATTTTATGATTTGACATTTACTTTTATTTAAGTACTTTCAATTTATTTTGGGTATATTTTGATGTAATAAGGCCATAGTATGAACTATTTATGCATGCATTTAAATTTACGATATTATGTTTCAATGTTTTCAAAATTAAAGTTAAGTAATAATTTTATTAAATAAACTCGTAAATATTAAGACATCTAAATACAAATGTTTTTAAAGGCAAAATCTTTAAAATTAAATCGGCATATCTTTTACTTAAAGTTTTGGGACTCAATAAAGAATTTTTATAAAAACTTATATTTCACAAAGACAAACTGGTTTCCAACTTGAGCCCAACCCAAATCGAGTTTTCTCCCAAAAATCACTTAAAGATTTTCTAAGAACCCACGAATTTGAACCGTTTTTACTCGAGGAACATACCAGATCTGGTCGAGGCTCGTGGGCCGGGTTTGGGGGTGTTTCAATATGTATGTCATAGTGAGAACTCGGTTATAAAATGGAAAGGTCAATGGTGAAAGAGTCAGAAGTGTTTTGCATATGTGTATAAGTAGATATAGAAGATCGATGCCTAAGGTTGGTTCATGTGATTCGGAATTTGTGATATAATATGATATTTATGTGATTTGATATTGTATGTGTTCATGATGACATAGTGATAATATTTAAATCAAGTGTGTCACTAGTATTCGGCTATGTGTATTATATATATATTGAAATATTTATGTTAAATATTATAAGCTTGGAGATTAAAATGTTTACATGTATGTTCATTACAATTATATGCGCTTAAGACTTACTAAGCTAACGAGCTTACTTTGTGTGTTTTCATTTGTTCGTTTTATAGATTTTGGTCAAGCTCTGTGCTCGAAGGATCATTGGTGAAGTCAACCACACTATCATCTCTTTTAGTACTATCCAGTTAGTTGATTTCGAATTAAAGGCATGTATAGGCTAGATAAACGTTTGAATGATGTTCTAATATCTATATATATATATAGCCATGCGAAAATGGCTTGATCGTGTTGTTTAAGTTGGTTTTATTTATTCTTAGCTATGAGTATGGTATGTTGGTTTCAATAGTTTGATTATGGTCGTTTCTTTACTTAAATCTTATGCTTTTTATATGACTGTTTGATTGTAAAACAAACGTTGTATTAAATTAGTCGGGTAGTTTGGCATTTAAGTTAATACTCACATATATATCTATATATATATATATATAAGTGAAGGTAGATGTACGATAGTTGAGCTTTAGTCGGGATTTATAAAAGTGTGACAATTTCAATTGATTTGCTAAGTTGGAATTATGAGAGTAATGCATGTATGTGTATTCGGCCAAACCTAGGTGATAGTGGCAAATGTAGTTAACATGCTTGATGAATCATTTGTTTAAGCTCATAGTCGAATAGGAAGATATGTATAATTAGGGTTTATAAATATTTGCTTGTAAAGTCACGTATTTCATTTGAGTACATGAAATTACCAAACTTGGTTTGTGCTAAGAAATCAACATGAAATGTTGTAAATGAGGTCTTGTATATTCGGCCAAATTTATAAGCATGTACGTATTGTGAA
This sequence comes from Gossypium rotundifolium, assembly GCA_025506655.1. NCBI lineage: Eukaryota > Viridiplantae > Streptophyta > Magnoliopsida > Malvales > Malvaceae > Gossypium > Gossypium rotundifolium. The sequence goes on from CP106727.1 coordinate 177,633,825, forward strand.
ATATGTTGTATACGACTTGGATCAATATATCAAGTATATGTTACACTTGTAAAAATTTGTTGTATTATTATTATTAAAGCATTTGATAAAGATGAGCAATTAAGTTTCAATCGAGCGAATTGAAGTTTTTAACTTACATAGTAATACTCGTAACCCTAGTTCAGCGACGAACACGGGTTAAAGGTGTTACAGGAGCAAAAATCCTTGTTTAAGAGTAGATCAACACAATTAAGCGGAGTTGATTGCAACCCTAGAAATAGGGCGACGAAAATATGCCGGATTAGAGTCAAATCTAATAAGAGAATCCATAGATAGAGTTAATGCGACAATAGGGGTTTTAATTAGAAAGAAATTTCAATTAATCAACCTAGAGTTAGTTGTTTTTAGTCTTGAAAAAGATATTAACATAAATCAGGTGTAACATCCTAGATTAGGGGTTATGCGTTTGTGCATAATTCATGAGTAGTAGGTTTTGGCAGTGTTTGGAAGTGAATTAAGGGTTTTTTAAAATTCTAGGATGGAAGAGAAAGCTTTGGACAATTATTGGTTTTTAAGTTAAAAGGGGAGCTAGGCTAAGGTAGCCTTAAGAAAAGTTTTGGGAGTTTAGGACACAAGAAGTGATGTGGAAAAGTGGCAAGGGACGCCACCTAAGGTGCAAGGGTGGTTGCATCACTTGGAGTGCCCAGGGGAAGAGGTTAGAGCGACGTAGGAAGCATTAGGGATTTTTATTTTTTTTTTTAGAGTTAAAAAGGGAATTGGGCCAGGGAGGCCTTAAGGGAAGTTATAGGCACTTTTGGACACAAAAATCAGCTTGGTAAAGTGGTTGCCAGGCGCCACTTAAGGCTTGGGCAAGTGACGCCTCAAGCAATGGGTAGAGGGCCCAGGTTCGAGTTGCGAAGGAAGCAGGAAGGAGCATTTATTTTTTCGTCAATAAGGAGCTTGGCTAAGGAGGATTTAAAAGAAATTATGGGAGTTGATGACACAAAAGAACCAAAGAACAAAGTGGCTTGGACGCTTATGCAAAGGGAGCTTCGGAGGGCTCAAGTTCGAGTCTTGTGGGCAACATAAGCGTGTTTTTATTTTTCCAAGTTGGCGCTAAGGGAGAAGAAGGCCTTAAAAGGAATTGTTGGGGGTTTATGACGCAAAGGAGCTAGCAGCAAAGTGGATGGTAGTGTGTGGTGACACCAGCAGGTCTCATGTTCGATTCACATGGGCAGCAAGGACTAGAGTTTTATTTTTTGGCTTTTAACGTCAAGAATGGGGGAAAAGTTGGACGGCAATTGGACTTCTAATTGGATGAGGATTAAGCATATTTATCCTTTTAAAATTCGGCTAAGAGTAGGATATATGTGGATTTAGTTTGTTTATTTTATTTATGGGAAGATGAGAGATAAATGTGATGGATAATTAATTATTTTATTAAGGTGATAGATGAGAAGATGATTAAGGATTTGATAGGAAATAGTTAAGGGATTATTTTAGTATTATTTTATTAAGATGATAAAGGTGGATTTATTTTAAGTTGATAAATAGAAGATAATTATAGATTTATTTTATATATTTTGAATGTGTGATTAATGATAATATAGGAGATTGAGATAGGATAAAGGATGGATTATTTTAAAATATTAATTGGGGATTAATTGTCTCGAAATTGGGTAGTATAAATAGGTGTGCTCATCTTTTGGCAATTCTTTTTCCATTTATTTTCTTATTTTTGAAATTCTTCTCTTCCTCCCTATTCTTCTTATTTTTTTCTTTCAACCTCAAATCTCTCTATTTCTTTGAAAGCGAATATACCCATAGTCGCTAGCCGATTACTCTAATAAGTCCAAAAGTCAAATCAGTGACAACTATTAGGTCTTCCTAGCCGATTTCTTTAGGGCTCCAAGCAAGGGAGGTTGTCGACTTGTGTATAAAGGGTAAGGATCTATAAGTCATCATCTTATTTCTTTTTCTTAGGCCGAAATTAGGACTCTAACTCTATTAATGTCTATGGCCGACTACTTGAAGGAAGTTTCGGGATTTAGGAGTTATCAAATACCAAGAGGAGATCTTTCGGGACTTTCAAGGATCCAAGGTGAGATATTCGGCCAAGGCCTATTTTTGGTGTTTTAGATCTAGTTCATATTTATTCAAAATAGCCGAAACTAACAAGTTAATAGATCTAAGGATCACCGATTACAAGGAAGGAGAAGTTCTTTTCCGAAGGTACACCATAGGCCACGTGTTCCTAGTTATTCGGTGAGTTTTGGATTTGAAAATAAATAGGTATGTGCCTAAATATATTCAGCCATAGGCTGTTTTGATAACTAGATCTCTTTCATAATTGTTTAAAAAGTCAAGCTAACTTTGTGGTATGATTTAATGTTTGGTCGAATGCAAGAAGGAATACAATGAGTTTGGGACTTGATTCTTAAGTCAATCGGTAACAAGGTAGGTTTTAAGTGTACAAATCCTACTAGGATTTGGTCTTATAGCCGAATATGCTACATGCTAACATATTAAGGTTGGCCGAATGTAGGAATTGAGATCTAGAGTGTTAGATCGGGTTTCGGGTTCTCAGGAAAAGCATTAAACGAATCAGGTGTGCATCCTACCCTAAGTTTTAATACGTTCATGGCTATGTTTTAAAATAAATTTACTTATTAAGAATATGAAAAGCATGGCTAAGGTACCATACAATGGTACAAAGTACTAAGGTACGTTTCCTACTCCTACTAGGAATATGAATATATGTTATTTTTAACATGTGAAAGTGATAATAATATGAAAAGTGATAAGAATGTAAATTAAGGTATGATATTGCATGATATGCATGATATGGGGCATATGGGTTATATGAAAAGGGGAAGTGAATGTGGTGACCTAAGACCACAAAAACTAAATGTGGTGACCTAAGACCACGATATCTGAATGTGGTAACCTAAGACCACGATATTTAAATGTGGTGACCTAAGACCACGATATCTGAATGTGGTGACCTAAGACCACGAATTTTATAAGGGCGATGAGCACGTCGACTGCAGCGACTACCTTCGATGGTGTGTAGCGGATGGAGGGTTGACTTAGTAGTCCCCACGGTGTGCAGGTTGGTACGGGGGATGTGTAGCGGATGGCATATAGGTTTGGGTTCGAGTTGCATCATTATCTCCTAATTGTTATATGAATATGCATGTAATATGTGAACATATGCCTAAACTGTTAAATTTTAGTGTTGGTTACACATTGAGTCTGTTTGACTCACCCCTTGTGGGATTATTTTTCAGGTGACGATCAGTGATGGACCGGGCCGGTAGATGCTTAGAGGAGGCCATGTGGAGTTCAGATTTCTTTTATTTGGACTATTTTACTTTAAGTATTTTGAATTTAAATTTTGGGAATTATTTGATGTAATAAGGCCTTAGTAGAACTATTTATTCTGTTTTTATTTATTAAGCTTACGAACTTTTATTTATTAAAAGATTAAGTAAACCTATTTTTTTAAAACAAAGCCCAAACGTTTTGTCACCTAAAGTAAAGGATTTTAATAATGAGATAAACTTGTTTTCAACTCAAGCCCAACCCAAAACGATCTTTCTTCCAAATCACACAAGTTTTTCCTAAGTAACAAAAGAATTTGAAACGGTTTACACCGGGGAACATACCAGATCCGGTCAAGGCTCGTGGGCTGGGTTTGGGGTGTTTCAGTTTGGTATCAGAGCCTAGTTTTAAACACTCACTGTGGTTTAAGGCCCAAAACATTTTCAAAATCTAGCCTAAAAGGAATTTTCTCAAAATTTTCGGTTTTGGGCATGGCACCTAAGTCTCCAACCATGATCCACCGGTAAGTACTTCTGACTTCTGAAGTGATTTGAATATGTGAAATGTATGGGCTTTTATGGCAACGTAGATTAGTGAACTAGGATCTGTTGAACCCTAGGACTAGTCTACCCCAACATTGAATACATAAGACTTAAGGACCATTAAACAAACCTGTGACTAAGTCGCGAGCTAGGGTGTGGCAACAGTTGTGCGCATGTCTAGGAGTGGATTGGAAGAGCTTGGTATTTAAGCAGCCCTAGCAACTCACCTCCTCTTTACTCGAATCCTACAGTGCGTAGTAACCATTCACCCTAACCAAGAGGACTTAGTCATCGGCTAAACCAATGACTAAAACCCAAAAGGACTAGCCATATTTTTATAAAACCTTAGTTTTAAAATCCTTAAATTAACCATTCGATTTACAACAAAATCTATTTTGAAAATTTCTCAAAAAAAATTTTGGTTTGCCAAAATTACTAAAATACCCGGTCGTAAAATTACAAAATGCCCTTGGTTTCTAAAATTACCATATTACCTCGATTTTAGTAAAATTTTCTATTTTGCAAAAGTGTCCAAAAACTCTATTTTACTTAAAAATTCAAGGTACTTTGATTTGGGAAAATTACTAAAATGCCCATGTGTTGTAAATTAATAAAATACCCTTAGTTTTTAAGATTTTCAAAAAAATACCCTCGACTTTTGCTAAAATGTTTCTACTTTACAAAAATACCAAAAACTTTTGTTTTACAAATATCAAGATACCTGTTTGGAGAATTTACGAAAATGCCCCTAACTTCCAAAATTACCGAAATAACCCCGATTTCTAAAATTTTTGCAACACCTCTGATTTGGAAAACAAATTTTCAAGATAACCCCCGAGGTTTTGTAAATTCTGAAATGCCTTTGATTTGTAAAATATTTTCAAATTGACCCTGATTTATTACCAAAATACCCTTATAAGAAAAATGATGAAATTACCCCTGGATGGGGAATGATCAAGAATGCCCAAAGTAGTGAAGTGAATGTTGTGAATAAATGTGTCTCTATCGAGATGGATGAATGTGAATGTGAATGTGAATCTCTGAATTAGAATGGTGAACTTGAACTGAGACTTTGTTTGATCGAGAGAACCACTATTAAACTCCTTTTCATAAAACTGTTCGCGGATAAACAGTGGAACAAAGAACTAATGCATAAAACTTTTTAATCAGATTAAATCGCGACGTTAGTAATGAGTTCTAGTGGACGTGGTCGAGGTAGTATCTAAGAAATGTGTTAGTTTTGTTAAGATCAGAGTGCGCAGCTAAGGCGTAGTGTGATGAGTTAGGATTGAACGATAGTAAGCAATTTCGAGGACGAAATTATTTTAAGGGGGTAGAACTGTAACATCCTAGATTAGGGGTTATGCGTTCGTGCATAATTCATGAGTAGTAGGTTTTGGTAGTGTTTGGAAGTGAATTAAGGGTTTTTTAAAATTCTAGAATGGAAGAGAAAGCTTTGGACAATTATTGGTTTTTAAGTTAAAAAGGGGGAGCTAGGCTAAGGTAGCCTTAAGAAAAGTTTTGGGGAGTTTAGGACACAAGAAGTGATGTGGAAAAGTGGCAAGGGACGCCACCTAAGGTGCAAGGCTGGTTGCGTCACTTGGAGTGTCCAGGGGAAGAGGTTCGAGCGACGTAGGAAGCATTAGGGACTTTTTTTTTTTTAGAGTTAAAAAGGGAATTGGGCCAGGGAGGCCTTAAGGGAAGTTATAGGCGCTTTTGGACACAAAAATCAGCTTGGTAAAGTGGCTACTAGGCGCCACTTAAGGCTTGGGCAAGTGACGCCTCAAGCAATGGGTAGAGGGCCCAGGTTCGAGTTGCGAAGGAAGCAGGAAGGAGCATTTATTTTTGCGTCAATAAAGAGCTTGGCTAAGGAGGATTTAAAAGAAATTATGGGGAGTTGATGACACAAAAGAACCAGCAGCAAAGTGGTTTGGACGCTTGCGGCAAAGGGAGCTTCAGGAGGGCTCAAGTTCGAGTCTTGTGGGCAAGACATAAGCATGTTTTATTTTTCCAAGTTGGTGCTAAGGAGAAGAAGGCCTTAAAAAGAATTGTTGGGGTTTATGACGAAAGGAGCTAGCAAAGAAAGTGGTCGGTAGTGTGGTGACACCAGCAGTCTCATGTTCGATTCACATGGGCAAGAAGGAGTGGGGTTTTATTTTTTGGCTTTTAACGTCAAGAATGGGGAAAAGTTGGACGGCAATTGGACTTTTAATTGGATGAGGATTAAGCATATTTATCCTTTTAAAATTGCTAAGAGTTGGATATATGTGGATTTAGTTTGTTTATTTTATTTATGGGAAGATGAGAGATAAATGTGATGGATAATTAATTATTTTATTAAGGTGATAGATGAGAAGATGATTAAGGGATTTGATAGGAAATAGTTAAGGGATTATTTTAGTATTATTTTATTAAGATGATAAAGGTGGATTTATTTTAAGTTGATAAATAGAAGATAATTATAGATTTATTTTATATATTTTGAATGTGTGATTAATGGATAATATAGGAGATTGAGATAGGATAAAGGATGGATTATTTTAAAATATTAATTGGGGATTAATTGTCGAAATTGGGTAGTATAAATAGGTGTGCTCATCTTTTGGCAATTCTTTTTCCATTTATTTTCTTATTGCCGAAATTCTTCTCTTCCTCCCCTATTCTTCTTATTTTTTTCTTTCAACCTCAAATCTCTCTATTTCTTTGAATGTCGAATATACCCATAGCCCCTAGTCGATTACTCTAATAAGTCCAAAAGTCGAAATCAGGACAACTATTCGTCTTCCTAGCCGATTTCTTTAGGGCTTCAAGCAAGGAGGTTGTCGACTTGTGTATAAAGGGTAAGGATCTAAAAGTCATCATCTTATTTCTTTTCTTAGGTCAAATTAGGACTCTAACTCTATTAATGTCTATGGCCACTACTTGAAGGAAGTTTCGGATTTAGGAGTTATCAACTACCAAGAGGAGATCTTCGAGACTTTCAAGGATCCAAGGTGGGATATTCTGCCAAGGCCTATTTTTGGTGTTTTAGATCTAGTTCATATTTATTCAAAATAGTCAAACTAACAAGTTAATAGATCTAAGGATCAGCCGATTACAAGGAAGGAGAAGTTCTTTTCTCGAAGGTACACCATAGGCCGCGTGTTCCCTAGTTATTCGGTGAGTTTCGGGATTTGAAAATAAATAGGTATGTGCCTAAATATATTCGGCCATAGGCCTGTTTTGATAACTAGATCTCTTTCATAATTGTTTAAAAATCAAGCTAACCTGTGGTATGATTTAATGTTTGGCCGAATGCAAGAAGGAATACAACAGAGTTTCGGGACTTGATTCTTAAGTCAATCGGCAACAAGGTAGGTTTTAAGTGTACAAATCCTACTAGGATTTGGTCTTATAGCCGAATAGGCTACATGCTAACATATTAAGGTTGGCCGAATGTAGGAATTGAGATCTAGAGTGTTAGATCGGGTTTCGGGTTCTCAGGAAAAGCATTAAACGAATCAGGTGTGTACCCTACCCTAAGTTTTAATACGTTCATGGCTATGTTTTAAAATAAATTTACTTATTAAGAATATGAAAAGCATGGCTAAGGTACCATACAATGGTACAAAGTACTAAGGTACGTTTCCTACTCCTACTAGGAATATGAATATATGTTATTTTTAACATGTGAAAGTGATAAGAATATGAAAAGTGATAAGAATGTGAATTAAGGTATGATATTGCATGATATGCATGATATGGGGCATATGGGTTATATGAAAAGGGGAAGTGAATGTGGTGACCTAAGACCACGAAAACTGAATGTGGTGACCTAAGACCACGATATCTGAATATGGTGACCTAAGACCACGATATTTGAATGTGGTGACCTAAGACCACGATATCTGAATGTGGTGACCTAAGACCACGAATTTTATAAAGGCGATGAGCACGCCAACCTGCAATGATCGCCTTCGATGGTGTGTAGCGGATGGAGGGTTGACTTAGTAGTCCCCACTGTGCGAGGTTGGTACGGGGATGTGTAGCGGATGGCATATAGGTTTGGGTTCGGGTTGCATCATTATCTCCTAATTGTTATATGAATATGCATGTAATATGTGAACATATGCCTAAACTGTTAAATTTTGTGTTGGTTACACATTGAGTTTGTTTGACTCACCCCTTGTGGGATTATTTTTCCGATGACGATCAGTGATGGACCGAGCCTGGCAGATGCTTAGAGGAGGCCATGTGGAGTTCAGATTTCTTTTATTTGGACTATTTTACTTTAAGTATTTTGAATTTAAATTTTGGGAATTATTTGATGTAATAAGGCCTTAGTAGAACTATTTTATTTGCTTTTTATTTATTAAGCTTACAAACTTTTATTTATTAAAAGATTAAGTAAACCTATTTTTTAAAACAAAGCCCAAACGTTTTGTCACCTAAAGTAAAGGATTTTAATAATGAGATAAACTTGTTTTCAACTCAAGCCCAACCCAAAACGATCTTTCTTCCAAATCACACAAGTTTTTCCTAAGTAACAAAAGAATTTGAAACGGTTTACACCGAGGAACATACTAGATCCGGTCAAGGCTCATGGGCCGGGTTTGGGGTGTTTCATCAGGGATTTCTACGATTAAGTCAAGTGAATAAATCATATGAATCAAAAGTAATAAGTGAAGTCTAGGTGGATTCTTCCTTAGGTATTGCCTATCTCATAAAGATGTTTAAAGTATTTTTCCAATTCGTTCTCTGTCGTATTTTTAATTAAGTTTTAGTTTAAAAGAAATCACTTCAATTCTTAGGCTAGATAATAAAAAGATAATAATTACTAGTCTCTTAGTCCTTGTGGATACGATATTACCGGTCTTACCATAACTATACTATTGAACGATAGGTGCGCTTGCCTTTATTGTGATCGTAGTTAGTTAGAGACACATCAGCTCTCTTTCATGTCAGCTTGGGAGAGGGATTTGGTAGGAAGCTTATGACCCTGGGACGTAGTAGGACGAGCTCCTGAGGGCGAAAAACTACCAACGGTACTGGAACCCTATCCTTTATGAGCAGAAAACAGTGACCTCGCGTATCTAGAAGTACCTCCTGGAAGAGTTAATTTTTTAGGATTACTGCCAACAATAACTTCCATTCCAAGAGCAAGTGTGTACCCTTGTACTATAGTAGTAGGCTTAAATAATCGTAAGTACTACTCAATCTCAGGCTTAAGATTATAATTGAAGATGCTTAAGGCATAACTCTCATGTAATCACGGTCAATTAAGGAGGCTCACAAAAGTATCATGATAAAGCTCCACTGTACTAACCTGTTTAAGAGCCACCAAACTGTCATAGGATCCAAACACCTGGTAACACTGAAACGGTCTTTCAAGCCCCGCAAGTACATATCCCAAGTAAGTTGGTGGAGACCCCCATACCTTTGAGCGAAGAAGTGATGCGAATCAAGTGCTACCTTCTAAGTTCAACATGACCATCCTGACTTTGGCATGGTCCCCCACATTCTCAGCCTCGAAGAATTGTTCGAGTTTAGACCACCACCCCCGAAAATCTTCCCCATCGAATCGTGGACAACACCACTGAATATGACGACTCGCAAGCTCCATTGATGTGGTCCGAGAATGAAGACCCAAATGCGCTAAATCAGTAACAGGGGACATAACCAAACTCTCCTTAAGCGGAAAACCAGGAGGTAGTGTCTCCAAAATTCCCTTACCACGTGCTGACGATCCACTACTGTTTGAGTCTGGAACTTGATTCAAATACTGAGCAAAAAAGAGTGAAGCTCCGATCAAAGCTCACCTTTGAACTCATCACGAAAATCTTTAAAGCGAGAGTCGAGTTTGGCATACAACTGAGTGAACTCTTTCCTGAGCTGAGACAAGTCCTGCTATAGTAACCCCATTTCCTTTTATTGACGTGTGGCAACTCCATCGGTGGCCATGAGAATCGGTTGTCTCTAATACCTTTAATACGATCGAATATTCAAGCAGAAAAAGTGTAGAGAAAGAGAGAGTTTAGAGAAGAAGGATGAAGAAGAAAAATAATATTAGCATTTTCATAACCATCTGCTCCTCATGCTGACGGGTGTAAATAAAAGCAAAAAAAACGATTTAGAAAAGACAGGCTGTCGTTGTCAGTAACAACTGCCCAATTCGCACCGTTTAAACTAAACATCACGACTACCAAAACAATTCATTCTAATAACAAGTAAACCAAAGGTAAACAGAAATGTAACAGAGATTTGAAAAATATGACCATTATTTATCTTCATTCCATATCATAAGGCAATAGCGATGATAGAGATGGAGATTGCGTCCGAGGTTTCAGAAAACCAATCATCTCTTTTTGGGGATTGGGTTTTATAAAACAAAAGGCACTAATTAAAAGAATTTCATTTTGACGAGGAAGAAGATGAAACGTGGGGAGGGTGAAGGAAGAAAAAATAAATTTTATTTCTTTTCTTTTCAACATATTACATTTTAATTGGCTTTCAATTTTTTTTAAAACATAAAAAAAGTTATTCCAACTAAAATTTAAATACCACTTTTAATAATAATAAAAAGTAATAGAGCTTGAAGGTAAATTTTGGGGTCAGCCTAACTTTCTTATTTTGACGGTCATATAGGCCTAATATTAATTAAAACAATTGATGAAATCATTTAGACAAGTAATAAATGCATCCAATAATAATATCACTTCATCAAAATGTTAAAATCATCTTTTAGCATTGATTTGAATAAATAATTCATATTTTTCTGCTACTTATGTTAGATTTCTTTGACGAAACCAATTATATAAATTTAAAATTTTTATTATAGATATATTTAATTGATGATTATTAAAATATAAATTTATAAATTTAAAATTAATATTTTAGTTCAACTGTAAATTAAAAGTTTTATTAATGTACTTAATGTAAGTTTGAATCTTATGATATGCATATTTTATTGATTTAAAAATATATATTAAAGCAATCTTAAATAGTATAATTTATTTTGATTATGAAAATATATTTTATAATTTTTTAACTAAATTAATATCTAATTAATTCATGACACTAATTTAATTAAGATTTTAAATAATAGTATAAATAAGATATACTAGCAAATTATAAAACAATAGTATGTGTAAGCATAAAATTTTGATAACTAGATAACTTATTCGATGATAACATTTATTTTATTTTAATATGTAAAATATTTGGACACATCCTACATGCAGGAGGTGTTTTCGTCCTAGCTAAGCGTGTTCCTCACTGCACGTATTTTAAAATTGACTCTAAAAAAACTTAAATTTTAACCCTACATTTGAGAATCCCGACATAAAAATTTAGAAGTTTGAGAATTTCGGGGATAAATTTGACACATCTCATCTAATTTTTTTCGTGGTAGATAATAATATTATCTTTTCAACATTTTAAAATTATGTTTCATTTTAATTATATTATACATATTTTATTACGCCGTCAATTTTATATATTGATGATATTATTAATTGGCTTGATATTACAAGTCAACTTAAGATTGATGATAACATAAAGATGAATAATCGTAGTAGATTTAGTATTTTAATATTATTTATGTGTTTAAATTTAATTTTACTCACAATTTAATCTATTTTTCATTTTAATATCGTATATATTTCATGCGTTATTATTAATTAGTTTCAAGTCATACATTTTATTATTGGAATAATATTTAGTATATTGTCAATAGAGTTTTTATGCTTCACAAGTAGGGTTAGGAGGTTGACAAGTATCCTATAAGGCATAGTATAATAGTAATATAAAAAGAGATACATGACAATTTTTTAAAACTGCTTGTGAAATAAATAAATAAAAGTATATTGCCCTTTATTTTAAATGTTTTTATATCTATATTACTTATAAAGTCCCTTATTGAGTTAGAGAATTTTCAAAAAAATTATTTTATTTACAAAATAAGTTATATGACTGTTTTAACTTTTTATATTTTTATAAAAAATTGAAACTTGTCCGATTTAAACAAATAACACCATGCATATAATTTTTTTGTTTACCACTTCAACTAAAGTAATTTTTAGTTTTTATGTGAAATTTTATATATATATATATATATATATTGGTAGATAATTTTGGGTAAATATCTCATATATACCAAAAATAAAGAAAATTACGAAATGTGCCGTTTGAAAAATAATTACGGAAAGTACCGCTTCCAAAAAAAGCGCCACGTCGGATAGCGCTTTTGGGATGAAAGCCTAAAGCGCGTCTAAGGGCGCGCTTTAGCCTCCAACAGTCAAATCCTAACGGTCAATTTTTTTTTGACCGTTGGGGGCCCTAACGGTCAAAAAAAATTTTAAAAACCCCCCAACCCTTTATTTTTTTCACACTTCAATCCTTTCTCAATTTTCTCTCAATTTTCTCTCAAAGTCCTTGAAATTTACGCTCAAATTTCTAAATAGTCCTTTACTATTTACGAAAAAACCCTTTATAATTTTTTTAATATATTTTTTTGGAAAATTTTAAAATTTTTTATCGGATTACAATGGCCGGAGAATTACGTCGCCTAGACAACAAGCACATCTCCGTCGAGCAAATGCAAATGGTAAGTTTTAATTTTAATTGTTCAATATTGTTTAATTTTTTTCAATTATGTAATTTTAATTAATTTTTAATTATATATTTTTTTAAACAGTCTGTAGATCGGGTGTTGGAATGTTATATTCGCAACATGCATGGTCCCTCATCGCCGTTGATCGAGACTTACCTGCGGGAAGCGGGTTTTTGGCACGTGGCCATGATAGGCCGGGGGTTCAAGTTGGAGCCGCCTTTGATCAGCGCGTTGATAGAGAGGTGGAGACCCGAGACACACACTTTCCATTTGCCATGCGAGAGTGTACCATCACTCTAGAAGATGTGCGATTGCGCTTGGGATTACTGGTGAGACGGCCCAGAGTCACCGGGTCCGCAACATCTACCGATTGATGGCCAGATGCTACGAGCTTTTGGATGCCATTTGGATAGAATTCAAGGAGCTCGGATTGATATGGTCCGTTACGAGACGATTCCCGAGCCGAACGAGGGTTCGATCAAGTAGAAAGAATACGGTATGCTCGGGCATACATTCTTCGATAATTGGAGGCTATCGATGTGGACCTCTCTAGAAACCTCGTCCACCGAGATGGCTCCTCAAACTTGTTGATTTTAGAGCAAACGGTGAATTGAGTTGGGGTCCGCCGTGCTATCGAGGTTGTACCGGAGATGTCTGCGTCGAGTAAAGCCAAAATCGGAGGTTGCCTATCACTACCGCAATCATGGGCATGGTTTCGATTTCCATTTTTACGTCCTCGACTCGACCAGACATATTCATTCCCACTGATTACGAGGCAAATTTAATATTATATTTTACAATTATTTCGTAGATTTATAGTATAAGTGTATGCTAAAAGTTTATTTAATTACGTGGAACCATTCGGCGAGTCATGTTGGAATACCTAACTCACTTGAGGATATACGGCTCCTATTGGACCAATGGTCGAAATCACAAGTAAGTTTCGAATTTCGTTATTATAATTTAGTATTTCGTATGTAGTCTCTAATATTATGTATATAACTAATATTTTGGTAATGTTAATATAGTTTCAATGGACACCGTACGAGGATCCAAAAATTCGGGCAGTAATTCCGGAGGAGTTCTTTCAAAATCCGAACCGTTGGCACGTGAAGGTCCCATAGATCACCTACGCGGCCATGGAGATGCACCAGTTAGATCGGGTTCTACGGCAATTTAGATTTCGGCAACCGATCCCCGTGCCATCGGAGGTGCTCGATGATGAGCACAAAGTGGACTTACGGCAGCTGCACACGGATTGGCCAAGATTTTGGTCAAGTCATATTGAGACGTGGGAGAACCGGTATGACTTTTTACCTATCCGGGAATCGATCATCGTTCCTGAGTTAGCGTGCGTGCTAGAGTACATGCCATGGTTTAGGATCCATGGTAAGCCATATCTATTGTTGGAAGAAGAGAGGCGACGGCAAATTCGTGAGCGAAGGAAACATCGGGCCCCTTTAAATCCAAGGAGAAGGGGTGAAGAGGCGGGGCCATCAACAATACTACACAAATAACGGGCCCAAAGAAGCGCCTACACACCATCGGCCCATCAGTTCAGCCGACAACACCGACATCACAGCCTCCACCGTTTATGCCAAGTGCGTACCCTACCCCTTATATGTATCCTCCTAACCCGTATATGTTTCCTTTTCCCAGTCCCACCCCAGGTTGGAATGCATGGCCGGGTTTGAGTCCGTTCCCGACTACTCTCGCTAGCTAGCCGATCGTGAGGCCGACGTCGCATGTAGGATTAGAGGAGGGGCCGTCGAGGAGTAGTTCTTTCTACCAGGCTCCTTCGCCGTACGGGATGCAGTCACCCCCGCCATGGTTTATGCAAACACCTCCGGGGTCATTATTTTATCAAGGTGGGTCATCATCGCAACACCTGCAACTGCACTCCACCGCCAGAGAACCCAATTCCCACCCGAGGTTCCACGACCCTCGCTTAAGTCGGAAGAAGGAGGAATCCAATACAGAATCGGCCAAGATCGACTCTAAACCCTAATTTAGTTTTGTAATTTTATTTTTTTTGTAATTTAGTTTTAATATATTTAATAAAATTTGAGTTTAAATTTTTATTTTCTGTAATTTAAATTTTTAATTTAATTTTAATATCTTTGATAAGATAGAAATGGTTTAATTTTTTTGTAATTTAATTTTTATATTTAATAAAATTTCAGTTTAATTTTATTTCTTTTGTAATTTAATTTTTAATTTAATTTTAATATCTTTGATAAGATAGAAATGGTTTAATTTTTTTGTAATTTAATTTTTTTATATTTAATAAAATTTGAGTTTAATTTTATTTCTTTTGTAATTTAATTTTTTATTTTAATTTTAATATCTTTGATAAGATAGAAATGGTTTAATTTCTTTTTTTTGTAATTTAATTTTTTATATTTAATAAATTTTGAGTTTAATTTTATTTCTTTTGTAATTTAATTTTTTTATTTTGATTTTAATATCTTTGATAAGATAGAAATGGTTTATTTTTTTTTTTTGTAATTTAATTTTTTATGTTTAATAAAATTTGAGTTTAATTTTATTTCTTTTGTAATTTAATTTTTTATTTTAATTTTAATATATTTGATAAGATAGAAATGGTTTAATATTTTTTTGTAATTTAATTTTTTATATTTAATAAAATTTGAGTTTAATTTTATTTCTTTTGTAATTTAATTTTTTATTTTAATTTTAATATCTTTGATAAGATAGAAATGGTTTAATTTATTTTTTTTAATTTAATTTTTTATATTTAATAAAATTTGAGTTTAATTTTATTTCTTTTGTAATTTAATTTTTTATTTTAATTTTAATATCTTTGATAAGATAGAAATGGTTTATTTCTTTTTTTTGTAATTTAATTTTTTATATTTAATAAAATTTGAGTTTAATTTTATTTCTTTTGTAATTTAATTTTTTATTTTAATTTTAATATCTTTGATAAGATAGAAATGGTTTAATTTTTTTGAGTAATTTTGTAAATTAATTTTAATAACTTGAATAAAATAAAAGTTCTTGTACAAAAGTTCATCGTTTTCCTCCAAAAAATAGAAATTGCATAGCCACCAGGAGACAAAAAGCTAAGAACACGGTCAACTCATCTGATTTGGACACGAGCGAGATGTATGGCGGGTTCCTACACCATCAAGACAAATGACTTTGGTTGCTCGCTTCTCGGATATCCATATTGTTGCGTATTCTAGTCAAGCAAGGTCGACCTTTTGGTTTGCGCCTCAATTGTCTATCCCAAGAAAAACTTATACTGGTGCAAGCGATACCGACTGGCCACTTACGCTCATCCGGGATCGGTGGAATACGTGTCTCCATACGTTGTACATGTTTTCTAATTTGTACACTTAATCGACATAGCTCATGGGATCAAGACGGAGATTCTGACAAGCCGCAAGTAATGAGCACATGGGTAACGAAGTGCATCAAATATCCCACAGTCGCAGGTCCTATTTGTCAAGTGTACACGATAATGCCCGCCAACAATACCTTGGTTCGGTCTATCAAACTTCGTGACACGAAACCATAGGTTGTCGCGGTCCTGACATACTGTGTGCATAGTGTTCGCCCGTGCCTTCCCACGGTTTATTTCTTGCAAGACCTTCGGGCTCCATACATGGCCTCCTTGCATCTGCCTCTATAACTCAATGCTCTCTTCGAAAATAGTGCCGCTAAACGAAAATATGTCTCCCGCACAACCGATGTAATCGGCAGATGACGGGTTCTTTTTATAATAGAATTTATGAATTCTGCCAGGTTTGTGGTCATATGACCATATCATAGGCCGCCATCATATGCTTGTGTCCACTGTTCGAAAGGAACATTGCACAGGTAGTTTGCGTCTTCGGCGTTATCTGAGCACAAATTGGCCAGCATCTCCTGAAAATAGTCTTTATTGATCTCGTACCCTGCCAACATACGTTGATAGCGAATATTACATACCACTCTTCAATTGAGAATAAATTGAATATTACAAACGAAATTATATTAATAGATATTTCATACCCATATCGGTCACTTGTTGTTTCTGTCTTTTAGATCGATGTTGCCCATAGTAGTTGGATGAAACATGCCTCAGGCAATATCGATGGTGTGTGCAATGCCACATGCTTCCCTGGCATTCTATTGCTGCAAGTATTCCAGGGCCCTGATCCGATATAATGCATATGTCAGGTTGCGAACAGACATGCCTCCTTAACCTAGATAGGAAGAAGTCCCAATCATCACCGACTCTCCTGTTATTATGCGAACGCAATTGGAAGGATTCTCCACACCGCCTTGTGCCCACACTAGCAATAGTCGATCGCGATATCTACCATACATAAAGGTACCGTCAATTTGTACCAATGGCTTGCGGATGTAAAAGCATCTCGGCATTGCTTAAATGTCCAGAACAGACGCTTGAACACTGTGCATCCACGGAGCAGATGATCGTTGTAGTACGCCGATTCCGTTTCAAGGTCCGTCGGTCGCTGGGACATATCTCTCCAAAGACTGACACCACTGCCACACTTCATTATATGAAGTGTCCCACCGACCGTGCAACTTTTCTAACGCCTTCTGCTTGGCTATCCAAGCCTTTCTGTAAGAGGGCGTGTACCCCAATTGGCTACGAATATTGCCAATTAAGGCCGGCACCGTAGTCTTGGGATCGGCCTTCACCGTCGGGATTATTAAGTCAGCTAACATGTCTGAATCCATCCTCGGATGATCTTGTGTTACACCTGTCATCGAAGTACGTTAAATATTGCAACATTACATAATATTAGTGTTATTCGAAATTATTGAACACATAGTGGTACTGTACCGGCAAGACATGTATGTGGACCTTTGTACTTTTTAACCTCCCACAACCCTGTCATTTTCCTCAACGACGCCATGATTTTCCATGAACATGTGTCGTCTTGCACTGCACACTTTGCCTCGTACTTATCAAGCCTGGATTTAACCACATTGTAGTTAACCCCGTTCCTGATGCTGTATTGTTTCAATGCAGGAAGAAAAGTATTCTTGTTGGAAAACTGGTTACCAACTTCTAATTGGTCTGAATCCAACGAAGAATTTGTACGGTCACGCGTCCGATGTGGTAGTTCAGAAAACTCCAATGCATCATCTTGAGATAGATCAACATTATGCATGTGGTCTGGAGGTGAGTACACCCTAAATAGTGGATCTTCTTCTTCTTCGTCTGAACCGCCCTTAACCTCTTCAGGTACAATTGGAAGGGGCTTCAGCTCAGAAAATAATCCAACTTCTGCACCGTCGAGCCCTGGCTCCTAAGGTGGATCCACATCGGATTCATCGTCCGACCCTCCATAACCTGCAACAAACGAGGGCCCCTCACCGGTGGATGTCGTCGGGAGTACATCATCCCTTCTTAAACATCTTTCGTAAAGATCCCAATCATATGTGGATTGCCAACCACTAGAAGTTGTTGACGTCCCCCAATACGTATTTCTATCATCAGACGTCGAAGGACGGATATGCATGTCCCATCCACCAACCGAGTGTCATGCAGGGGTTATGTTTTCCATACTACCACCGCACACGGGCACTTTTGTGTTTTGCCTCCCACTTACAGAGTGTCGGCTTGGGGTCGTGTATTCCCCTCAAACGGCAGTAGATGTTGAGGTCGTAGAAAGATCACTTGGAGATGAAAATTCTACATATAACTCGAGATAGGGAGACCCACTGGCAATCTTGAGTCTCCACTATTGCCTCAAAGCTCCGAGGACCTTTGATGTCGAATGAGTCATATCTCATCAGATCAACCGAAGCGCAAAATCTATACTTAATAGACTGAACTTTCATTGTCATTGTTCCGAATGTTTTACGCCTAATTCTTTTGCGAAGTTCTACCAAATCGACGTTCCGATTAAAACTCAGTCGCGTTGTGTTCTCCGATAAGAAAATAACACCATTTTCGGTGTCACGAACTTTACCTAGTAAATAACAGCATTAATACGTTCACTCATTTTAGTTTTTTTTCTTTTGCCTGAATTTGCCTTCTGCCAACTGAGAATGAAATTTGGTTGATTTATAGCCTAGGTTTGCTGGAGACCACTGTAGCAAAAGAGCGTCCACGTGGGAGCTCTTTTCGGTACTCTTGCTGACAGTGCACCCTGCTAGAAGCATTTTTGGCCACTATTTGTTCAGAAACGTCTCTCAAAGTTATTTTGCGGAGACCATCAGAGTAAAAAGAACGCCCACATGGGAGCTCTTTTGGTACTCCTGGCGACAGTGCACCCGGTGGAAGCGTTTTTGGCCATCGTTTGTTGTAAACGTCTCTCAAAATTATTTTACCGGAGACCATCAGTAGCAAAAGAGCGCCCACGTGGGAGCTCTTTTGGTACTTCGCCGACAAAGGCACCTTGTTGGAAGCGTTTTTGCCATCGTTTGTTCGTAAACGTCTCCTCAAAATTATTTTATCGGAGACCATCAGTAGCAAAAGAGCGCCCACGGGAGCTCTTTTCGTACCCTACGACAAGGCACCTCGCCGGAAGTGTTTTTGGCCTTGCTTGTTCGTAAACGTCTCTCAAAATTATTTTGCCGAGACTATCGCCCAAAAATTCAATTAATTTTTCATAGGGAATGGAGGCAAAAACGCCCACGTCGCCAACAGTTTTTACTAAGCGCGCCTTTAGATTGCTTGTGTCCACCTCGAAGAAAAGCGCTTACGTGGGACGCGCTTTTGTCGAGGTGGACAAAAGCGTCCCTAAGGGGCGCTTCTTTCAGATCCCCAAAAACGCTACCGATGTGGACGCGCTTTTGGGGGAAATGGTACTTTCCCATAATTATTTTTCAAACTGACACATTTTCATAATTTTTCTTTATTTTTGGTATATATGAGATATTTACCCGATAATTTTATTACATATTTGTATATATTAATAGTCACATTTATATTTTAAATATATAATTTCTACGCATGCGTGATAAAATTATTAGTATCGATAGTAAATTAAGATTAGTATATATGTAGTTTTAAGTGCACTTAAAAATGTGTAAAAACAGGATACACATTTAATATTTATTCTCAAATGAGAGTAGTTTTAATCTTTTTGCCTTAAATTGGGTCTTAATACCAAAAAAAAAAAAAGAAAGGGTGTTGTATCTATGTGGACATTATATCATTGCCTAGGTGGCAAGTTGCCATTCATGCATTCATTTTTACTTTTTTATCTTTTTCAATTTTGTTTACTTCCGTCCCCTAAATACAACACTCCAAACAACACTTTCGTTTTTCCCTCTTTCTCATCAAATTGGCAGTTGAATTTATTTTCATTAAAAATTTTATTTTCTATCAACATTTTGTTTACCAATTGTATCTGCCTAATTGTGTGTACAATAACGGATTTAAAACCTTTTCTATTAGATATAAATATTTTGTTTATTTTGTTTATTTTAATTTATTAATAACTTCATATGTTCTTTATAGATTTGATCATAGACTGGGTCACTCAGTCCAACCCAAAGGTCCGTTCGAAAAGTTAAAGGATTTGGGCAAAAATATAGGCCCGAAAAATGGATTTAAACAAAAAAAAACGATAAGCTTTTTTTGGCCTAGACCCAGCTTGACTCAGCTCGAATTTGCAAAAGAAAAAACCTATTTTTTTATGTCGTTTTATTATTATATTGCTATTATTTTGTTATTTTTGTTTGGATATTGTATAACTCTTATTTTATTGTTAATTTTGTTACTATTTTAGAGGTATTTGTTTACTAAGTTGCATCTATCTTAGAGTTATTTAAGTATAAATAATTTTTTTAATTTATTTTCAATTTGTGTATTTGATGCATTATATCTTTCAAATTTGTTTTTATATAAAAATAATAATATAAAAAATTTAATACAGGCAAGCCAAATTGAGCTCGAGTTTTAACATTTTTATTAGGGTCGGATTTAGACAAAATTTTAAGTCTATTTTTCAAACCCACCCTAATCCAAACCTAAAAGACAGACCTAAAATTCTATTGAGACTCGATGTAATAGCATTTATGGCTTCTCAATAAATAAATAAACACGAAAAGAATTATTGTAGCTTTTCTTTTGCTATCAGAAGGTGCATGGCTTTTATTTTACTAAACAAATATGCATGGGTTTTTATAATAAACTTGTAATAGATTGAATTAATTTGACCGAATTCCATTTTCTTTTTTCGAAATACTATTTTGATTTGATGTTTGATAAAATGCTTGGGTGAAACTTGAAACTCATCTCAATTGTTTTAAGTTTTGATTATAAGGCTTAACTCATAAAAAGATAAAGGAAAATTACACTACACTAAATCAGACTTTTAACGGCGTTTTTAGTGGCGTTTTAAAGAAAAACGCAAAAAAATGAGCAATAGCGGCGTTTATTTCCAAAACGCCGCTAAAAAGGATAAATAGCGGCATTTTTTTTTTTTGCAAATGCTGCTAAAGGTGGAGCATTAGCGGCGCTTTTGAAAACGCGCTAATGCTCGACCTTTAGCGCTTTTGAAAAACACCGCTGAATGTTCGACCTTTATCGGCGCTTTTGAAAAACGCCGCTAATGTTCAAATTTTAGCGGCACTTTTGAGAAAAACGCTAATGTTCGAATTTTAGCGCTTTTGGAAAAACGCCGCTAAAAGTTTTTCATATTTTTTTCTTATTCTTGCTTTGAATTATATTTTATTTTGATAAATTCACTTATAAGCAATGAGAAAGTTTCATTTTAGTTACTTAATTATGAAAAGTTACAAATTGCTAACTAAACAATTTAGAAGTTTTCATTTAAGTTACAAATTAAGCTATTAAAATTGATTTAGGGTTTAATGTTTAGTATTTTAATTTCATGGTTTAGGGTTTGTTATTTTGGTGTATAGGTTTAGTGTTTTAAAGTTTGTTGTTTGGGTTTATTGTATAGTGTTTAATATCTTAGTGTTTACCGGTATTAAGGTTTAAGTGTTAGTGGTCAGGGGTTAAAGTTTAGGGTTAGGGGTTTAGGGGGAAATGGTTAATGGGTTAGGGTTTTGAGTTTATGGTTTATAGTTTATGGTTTTAGAGTTAGGGGTTTAGGGGGAAATGATTAATGTGTTAGGTTTTTGAGTTTAGGATTTATGGTTTAAGTTTAAGATTTTAGGGTTTAGGGTTTAGGGTGTTAGCTATATGACCCAAAATCCCGAAACTGAAATCCCTCATGAGGGATTTATAGTTAATGTGTTAGCTATTAAAATATATGTTTTGTACTACACTAACATTGGCCACATGAATTCCCAAAAAGTTGGTCTCGGATTATGGTTTAAGGTTTATAGTTTAGAGTTTAGGGTTTGAGTTTTATGGTCTAAGATTTATGGTTTGGGGTTTTGAGTTTAAGGTTTAGGTTTTGGTGTTTGTGGTTTAGGGTATAATATTTAGGGTCTAGGGTTTATGATTTAGGGATTAATCTTGGATTTTTTAGAATATAAATGAAAATAAGATAAATGTAAATTATTATTTTAAAAAATATATATATCAAAATGGGTTAAATCCCAAAAGCATACATGAACAATGGTTTAGTTTGCAATTGTATACATAAACTTTAATTTGATCCAGATCTTCTAAAATATTAACACAATTATTGATATAATTAATATCACTTTTTATTTATATATTGCATACATAAAATTTATAATTATTCAATATAAAAATATATTGATGTATTTATATTTTAAAATAATGTGTATGATTAAATCAAAATTAAAGTTTCAACTATACATTTAAACCACCATTAGAATTTCACATCTACAATTACACATTAAACCAAAATTCATATATAATTCGAGATGTAGGTATATACATATAATTAAATGTCATTTATATAAAAATCTAAACAACTAATGCAGACTATACTTAAAAGAATAATGTTGATGTAACAAGAAAGAAAAAGAAATTAAGTAAAAGAGTTGGTAATGGTAATTAAATTTTTAAAATTTAATAATAAAAACTTAAAAACTTAAAAACTTAAAAACTTAAAAACTTAAAATTTAATATTTAATATTTTTGTTAAAAAGTTCAATACTCAAAATATAATAAAATCAAAATAAAAAATGGTAATCTCAACCCAAAAGTTTGAAAAAAAATAAAAAAATAAAGGTTAAAAATAGAAAAAATATTAAAATTGCATAATAGTGGCATTTTTGTAAAAAAAACGCCACAAAAAATGGACCTATAGTGGCGTTTTATTAAAAACGCCGTAAAATTTCATACATAAAACGGTGCCGTTTTTTCCCTGCTAAAAAACTCTAAATTCCTTAAGTCCCAAAATTCCTTAAGTCTGATTTTTTTTTCCCTATAACCCGATTTTTCTTCCCCAAACTCTAAGTCTAAAACACAAAAGCGTAGTTCTTGTTGAAACAAGAGGCGACGTTCTTGTTGAAACCAGAGGCAGCGTTCGTGGTGGTAGAGATCGTAAGTTTCCCCCTTTTTTATCCCCTTATTAGCTTTATGCATTTCTAGGGCTTTCTAGGCCCTTTCTATCTCTCTCTCTCTCTTAATTTTCTTCACTTTTCTTTATCCTCACTCATTCCCTTAACTCTTGCCATCATCTTAGGACAATCCCCAAAGCTCAAAATACCTCAAAGCATCAATCAGCCACTACACCAAATCAGACTTTTAGCGGCGTTTTTAGTGGCGTTTTAAATAAAAACGCCACCAAGATTACACAATAGTGGCGTTTGAAGGAAAATGCCGCAACAAAACGAGCAATAGCGGTGTTTATTTCAAAAATGCCGCTAAAAAGGATATATAGCGGCATTTTTTTTACAAGCGCCGCTAATGCTCCGACCTATAGCGGCGCTTTTGAGAAAACGCCGCTAATTCTCAGACATTTAGTGGCACTTTTGAGGAAATGCCGCTAATGCTCCGACCTATAGCAGCGCTTTTGAGAAAACGCCGTTAAATCTCCGACCTATAGCGGCGCTTTTGATAAAACGTCGCTAATGCTTCGACCTTTAGTGGCGCTTTCGACCAAACGCCGCTAATGCTCCGACCTTTAGCGGCGCTTTTGACCAAACGCCGCTAATGCTCTGACATTTAGCGGCGCTTTCGAGAAAACGCCGCTAATTCTCATACATTAGCGACGCTTTCGAGAAAACGCCGCTAATTTCGACATTTAGCGGCGCTTTTGAGAAAACGCCGCTAATGCTCCGACATTTAGCGACGCTTTCGAGAAAATTCCACAAAATAGTTTTTATTTCAAAACAAAAAAAATGAAGTTTTAATTGCAATGTGAAAATGGGAAAAAATTAGTGGCGTTTGTTACAAAAACGCCGCTAAATGTGATCTTTAGCGGCGTTTTTAACAAAATGCCACAAAATATTTTTTCTTTCAAAACAGAAACAACGCCGTTTTAATTACAATGTAAAAATGGGATAAAGTTAGCGGCGTTTTTAAGAAAAATGCCGCTAAAGTCTGACTTATAGCGGCATTTGTTATAAAAACGCCGCTAAATGTGATCTTTAGTGGCGTTTTAACAAAAACGCCACAACATATTTTTTATTTCAAAATAAAAACGACGTCGTTTTCATGTAAATATAAAAAGTGTAAAAAATTTGCGGCGTTTTTTTTTATTCAATCTATTTCAAAACAAAAAAAGCGTTGTTTTGATCATTTTATAATAATTCAATTTTAATTTACATTTAGTGTTGAAATTTTTTGCCTTAGTGTTAAGGGTTTAGCATTTAGGGTGTAAGGTGTGGGTCGTATGGTTTAGGGGTTAATGTTTATACTTTAGTGTTTTAGTGGTTTAGAGTTTTTGATTTAAGGTTTACTATTTGTGGTTTTAGGGTTTATATATATTTGTAAGGGTTTATGATTAAGGTTTTATGGTTTATGGTGTTTAGGGTTTAGAGTTTATAAAGGTTTGTGGTTTAAGGTTTTGGGGTTTATAATGTTTTAAGGTTTAGAGTTTGGGGTTATGTGTTTAGAGTTTTATAGGGTTTAAGGGTTTAAGGCTTATAGTTTAGGGTTTAGAGTTAAGGGTTAAGGGTTGATAGTTTAGGAGTTATGATATAGGGTTTAGGGTTTAAGGTCTAGGATTTAGAGTTTAAGGTATATGACCCTCAATTTCGAAACCAAAATCCTTGAAATCAGTTTCTCCTAATTCAAATCCCTAGAATCTCAGTAACTTAAGTCGTTGGATCCAACGTAACCATCGTTTAATCCTTCCTTTTATTGTATTGAAACTGTCTTCCCATAACCCCGAATGGTATATGTATCCATTACCCCAATGTTTATTTCTTTAAAATAGGTTCAAATTTTTATCCTTAATTTATATATTAAATAATTTATTATATAATTGTAAAATAGATAATATGAATTATAATATTAAAATTATTATATAGTTTGGGGTTTGGGATTATGTATTAGATATTAGGGTTTGAAGTTTGGATTTGGGGTTATATACTTGGATTTGGGCTTAAGTTTTTAATTTATATATTAAATAATTTATTATATAACCGTAAAAGAGATGTTATGAAATTTTTATATAAAATTATTTTATTATTATTAACACTAATACTATTATTAAAATAAATTTAAAGATATATGGGTATATGACTGATATATTTTAAATTTATAAATATTTAAAATAAGTAATTGGATTAATTAATAATAGTATAAAATATATATTATTAAATGATATTAAAATTATCGGCGTTTTATACAAAAGCATACAAAACACATCAATAGATTCGAAGACGGCGTCGTTTGAAAATTTGTTGTATGAATTAGTGGCTTTTGTGAATAAAACGCCAAAAAATATATCAGTACAATGCAATACAGCGTCGTTTAAAGCTTTTTTTTACTGGCGCTTCCGTAAAAACTCCACAAATATCTGTCAAGTATTAGTGGCGCTAGTCCTAAAACACCGCTATAAGTCTATAGTTAGTGGCTTTTTCCTAAAAACGCCGCAAATATATATTTACATTAAGCTTCACGACATCGTTTATCAACAATATATAACACGCATTAAGGTGGACGACGTCGTTTTATCAATGATTAGTGGCGCTAGTATAGAAACGCATAAAACATAATTGATTTGAGCAAAACGTCATTGCTTTTGCTTTGCTCGATTTTATCCCTCCATCCCCGAAATCCTTAGTGTTTTCTCCTAAAACTTAAAGAAATCCCTAAATCCTTTTGTTCTCTGCTACAATTTTCCCTAAATCCTTAGAACTTCCTAAGTCCCCAACATTTCACCAATTAAAAATTTCCCCATATACCAAAATCCATCTCTGGAATTAGCATTTCCACGAGTCTTGTCTCTTAGAATTCAAAGAAACTTTCTTGCTCAATCAAGGCGACAACAACATTGTGAGCACCATTTGTTTATTGATTTAGGCATTTCTATTTATTTATATACTTTTGTTTATTATTTTGTTTAACTTCTTTATTTTTCTTCGATGTAAAGGTTTGACGGTTGGAAAGACCGAGGCTAGTCGTTCTCCAGTAGCTTCTTTCTGGGGTTTTTTTTCCCTTCCTCCCTTTTTGGTAATATTCTTCTTCTGTTGCATGCTACTTCCATTGCTATAATTCTGCTGCCCATCATTTTTGGGTTCTGGATTGTTGTCTTTAAGGTTTGATTTCTTGTTGCCCATCATTTTCTTATTTGGTCTTTCGTTGTCCTGAAATTTATAATGTTTATTTGATTAAATGGGATGAATCTTCACAATCCAAACAAACAATTAGGGCAAAGTCAAGAATTATTTTTAAGGGTCAAGATAAAACTAGAGATTATTATGGGTTCAAAGTAAATGCTTTTGTTAAAAGACTTGAATTAATTTAATAACTTTTTGGAGGGACTAAAACTAAAGTTATACCATTTTATAAGAAGTGGCCTTGGGTTCGCCCCTGCATGCAGGTCCACATTGTGCCACAAGATTGGCTCACAAATCTTTACTTTCAGATAACATTAATGGTGGCAATACATGATTTTTTAAAAAAAAAGGGTCAAACAGTTGAAAATGTTTTCTTCGATTTTTTTTCCATCACAAATCATTTTACAAAGAAAACAAAGCATCAGAATTGAAAAGAGAAACAAAATCTTAAAGTAAAACAATAAGAAAAAACGGCAGGACATGTTCACACTGTCTACCTAGATAAAATATTGACATGGAAATGTAGCTAGACACTAAAGCAGGAGGAACAAGGAGGAGCATTAGGAGAAAAGCGAAGCATTAGTAGCAATCATGGGATTGTGCCCCTCAAAGCCATTATCATCCACTTTATGTCTCTCTCCTTTCCCATGATAGTCACTTGGCTCCCACAGCCAAGAACACATGTATTCCTTCTCATCCGAAAGCTCACTTCTTGGAACAACATTTTCCCACTCCCAATCATCAACAAAGTAAAATGTTGTTGAAGTACATGAACATTATTTATCTTCTGAAATTATAAAAATATTTTAAAAATATAATTATTTTAAAAAATAAAAAAATTCATAAAAATTATAATTATGACAACTGGTTTAGTATCAACTGGGGAGTATTTCTAGGAGGAAAATCAAGGTTTGAAGGCAGAAATTCAGTTGGTTTGTGTGGAGACAGACATAAATCTAGAATTGACATGTTTTGTTTTAGAAAATATTAGACTTATCAAACGACTGCAAATGTAAACCTTTTTATTGTCATTTTGTGCCCTCTGACTCACTTTACATAACAAATGCCCGTTTTCTTGTTTGCTGTACCACATCAGACAATAGTTAGCAAGGCTTAGAAAATTGAATCCTTACTGGCATGAATATTTTAGTTACATACAATTTCTTTATAGTTCAGCTTTTATACTGTGTTTAAGTAGTGAAAAATTGGTTTTTTATTGCTTAACATCATATTTGTTATTTTGGCATGCTTTTAATTTTCAATGCAATATTTGCGAGTTGAAAAAGAAGCTTCTTGCTTTTGCGATCCCGTGGCTGGTACTATAATGTTTACAATTTCATGAATTTGAAGAAGAAGTCATATCGTTGGAGATTGGAAACACCCTGAGTGGCAATGATTTAGAGTAAGTCTTTGTTGAACTATTATGTAACACGTCGATGTATGGGTAATTTAATTTCTATGTTTACTTTGCATGCATGATTTTCTTTAGGAATTTTGATGCATTCTTCTTCTTTGTAGATTTTCATCAAATTAGTATAAATTGTTGGCATGTATGACAAACTTCAGAGAAGCATATACTTGCAAAGAAAGACAATTTTTTTTTCCTTTTTCAAGCAAAGGCTGATTTGGTTCCCCAGATCTTTTGAGTCAATAAAATGCTTTCAAGCATTGTTTTTCAAACCTAAGGCTTATTTATTACTCAAGCTTGATACAAACATGCGCATACATGGATCTGGATAATGAGATAGAAGTGTTGCTGTGATTAAACTGATTTGAGCTTATGTTTAGTTTGCATAAATTTTAATAACTTTTTGAGGAAGGCTTATATATTTGCATAGCATTGTTACTTGAAATTTTATTAAAAAATCAGAAAACTTTTGTTGAAGAATAGAAATTTGTTTTGTTTTCACTATATTTATGATATAAATTCTAAGCTTTGCATTCAACTTTTGATATGGATGATATTAGTGATATTGTAGTGCAAAGGTAGGATGAAAGTAACTTTTGATATGGATCATATTTGTTTTGTTTTCATATATTTATGATATATATAAATTGTAATAATTAAATCTTATTTCCTTAGTTGTATTTGTGGTTTATGCTTTCTTGTTTCTCTTAACTATGTTAACTTGTAGACAGTAGATCAATTCATTTTGGTGCTGTTACTGCTCCATTTTTAAACTGTTGAAGCCCTATTCAGGTACTGTAACTTCAATTGTTTATTTGCGGGAAATTGATATGTTTTATTGTCAGAATCGAGGTCTAAATATGTTGCTAATTTTTCTGCACCTCTGTTTCTTGGTGTGAGTGGAGTAGACCAGCTTATTGAAATTATTAAGGTACGTTTTACTTCAAAATTCTGATCAGTAAGAGTTATATCATGATGAATTTGTTCAAATTGCTGTCCAATAAAATAAAGGATTCAATGTATATCGGCTAGAAACCTAACGGGTTGCCTTATATCTCTTTGTAAGATATAATGGATCTTCCCTAGGTGTAACAATGCCATGTATGATGAATCTTAAAGATTTTGCCCAAATTGCTGTTTATTATCCTACTTGATTGGTATATATGCTGTTTATTATATTGCTATCCAATAAAATAAAAGATTCAAAGTATATCGGCTGGAAACCTAACGGGTTGCCTTATATCTCATTGTAAGATATAACGGATCCTCCGCAGATGTAACAATGCCACGTATGATGAATCTTAAAGATTTTCTGTCCAAATTGCTATTTATTATCCTGCTTGGTTGGTATATATGATGTTTATTATATTACTGTCCAATAAAATAAAATGTTAAGCAATATATTATAAAATGTGATGTTAAGTATTTTAGATAGTTTTCTTACGGTTTCATTTTTAATATAAAAATCGAATTAAGATAACAAACAAATTATGATCCATGAATATATTGATATTGATTAAGCTTCGATATTTTATTTTATTCACAAACAAATTATACTTATAAATTCAATCGATTATTGATTAAATTTTTTTTAAAAAGATAATCAATATTTTATTTTATTCACAATCAAATTATACTTATAAATTCAATCGATTATTGATTAAAGTTGTATTTAGACAATATACGATTTCTTTTTAATATATTGATTTCACAAGAGAGTGAGTGATTTGATTAATTTTTAATATATTCGAATATGCTAAATTTAAATTTCATTTAGAAATCGGTTTTGTTTAGTTAAACCCCAACATCAAATTCTTTTTAATAGAAAAATCCAATTCTTTATTAATATAAAATCTAATTCTTTCTTTTTTAAAAAAGTAATTTAAAACTTATTATTCTTAAAATTTATATAAAATTGACATAAAAATAAAATATTATTTATTTAAGGGTAATAATGTTATTTTCACACTTATTACTTACTTATTCTTTATCAACATGTAATTCAACCAAATAATGTAATCCTATTCAAATTTTGCTCTATTCTATTATAGTAAATCAAACATAAAGTCATGGTCGTTTGAACTAGTTGGGCTATCAATTCGGAAAAAATATTAGTCTAATTGACTTGAAAATAAGTATGTACCGATTAAACCAAGTTAAAAAATAAAATTATTTTTAATATTTTTTATTTTTAGTGATTTATTCAATTAAAACATATTTAGTAACCCGACCAATTAAATAATTTATCCCGATATCTTTAATTTTTCTAAAATTTATTCTATATTTTAATATAGTCAAATAACAAACCCAACACAAAAGGTTAGTAAAACATACTAATTATTACTATTATATAACTATTTTATAGACTTGACATTAGATATAAGATTCATATTAAAATAAATTATTAAACAAGTAACAATGTATAATGCATAATATAATAAATAATAATTATAAAAAATTTAAAATTTAATCAACGATTTGTAACATATTAATAAATTAAAATATTATAAATAATTATAAAGTAACAATGTATAATGCATAATATAATAAATAATAATATTTTATAATAAAAGTAGACTTAATAATATTTACAAATTATATAGCTTTCTCTAGTTTCTTCGAAAACAACGTGTTTTCAATTAACCACCTCAAAAATGTACAACGCAAAACACATGAATTTTTTTTATTACTCCATCAAAAATATTTTTATAACTAATTATACTATGTTTATATACAAATTTATAAACATCAAAATCTATAAATTTAAGTTAAGATCAAACTTAATAACTTACATAATACTTGTATAGAAAAAATGGATTCAAAGTATATAAATTTGAAACCTGACGGGTTGCCTTATATCTCACAGTGAGATATAATGGATCCTCCTAGGTGTAACAATGCCATGTATGATGAATCTAAAAGAACACAAAACTTACCTAATTTTAAGATCAAATTTCATAACTTACCTAATTTTACGATCAAATTTCATAACTTACATAATTTTAAGTTAAGATCAAACTTAATAACTTACATAATACTTGTATAGAAAAAAATGATTCAAAGTATATAGGTTTGGAAACACGATGGGTTGCCTTATATCTCACAGTGAGATATAATGGATCCTCCCTAGGTGTAACAATGCCACGTATGATGAATCTAAAAGAACACAAAACTTACCTAATTTTAAGATCAAATTTCATAACTTACCTAATTTTACGATCAAATTTCATAACTTACATAATTTTAAGTTAAGATCAAACTTAATAACTTACATAATACTTGTATAGAAAAAAATGATTCAAAGTATATAGGCTGGAAACCTGACGGGTTGCCTTATATCTCACAGTGAGATATAATGGATCCTCCCTAGGTGTAACAATGCCACGTATGATGAATCTAAAAGAACACAAAACTTACCTAATTTTAAGATCAAATTTCATAACTTACATTATTTACATAACTTACATAGTACTCAGTTATATATATGATCATATCATTACTTACATAAATTATTAATTAACAATTTAGCCGTGTAATTTATTGTCAACTTTAGACTTCAACAACTACGATATGGATAGGAGTTGGATGAAATTGTCAAGGGTAAGCAACGGCTATCAAAATGGAGTAGAAACTTTTCTGAATTTCGCATTTCAAAATGCAAGCCAAGAGAATATGATTCTTTGCCGTGTAAGGCGTGTTGCAATATTAACGGCATTATCTTGAAGTGGTCTACGAACATCTAGTTGTTAATGGCTTTGTCCGGGGGTACAAAAAATGGTTTTTTCATGAAGAGTGTACATCTAGTGGAGCATCTTCATCGATGAATCTAGGGTATCCTCATAGTGCTTTCAATCAGAATGTTAGAGACGATAACATGGAAGGCATGTTGCGGGATACTTTTAATATGCACAGTGATGGTTTCGGGTCATTTCCACCTGACTTGGGTGCAACCGATGATCATAATTTTGGTGGAAATACTTTCACCAAAACAAGAAGAAGTGTACCGGATGAACAGCCAAATGAAGAAGCGGCAAGATTCTACACATTACTTGGTGAAATGAATGAAGAACTGTATGAGGGATCAAAATTTTCCAAACTGTCATTTTGTATTCATCTTTTTTACTTGAAATGTTTGGGGGGTGGACCGGAAAATCGTTGACAATGCTGTTAGAGTTTCTGCTAGAAATGTTTCCGTTTGTAAAAATCCCTCAATCTTTCAAAGACATGAAGAAATTGATAAAGGATTTGGGCCTTGGCTACAACAAAATTCACAGTTGCCCAAATGACTGCATGTTGTATTGGGGCGACCGGATAAACCAACTGTGCTGTCATGTATGCGACCAATCCTGTTGGATTAATAGAAATACAGAGGACGGTAATGAGGATGAACACGATACACAGTCAAGGAAACAGCCAATTAAGATTTTACGGTATTTTTCGCTAATACCAAGGCTTCAACGGCTTTTCATGTCATCGAAGACAGCCGAATCAATGACGTGGCACCGTGATGGACGAACAGATGATGGTTTGTTAAGGCATCCTGCAGATTCTTTAGCTTGGAAATCTTTTGACTCCAAATTTCCAAGCTTTGCAAGCGATCCTCGGAGTGTGAGGCTTGGGCTAGCATCCGATGGATTTAACCCTAACAAACTCATGAGCACAACGTATAGTACTTGGCCTGTGGTGCTTGTTCCCTACAATTTGCCTCCATGGGTTTGCATGAAACAATCTTCTTTTATCTTGTCTATGATTATACCTGGAGAGAAAGGGTCGGAGAATGATATTGACGTATATTTGCAGGCACTTGTTGACGAGTTAAAACAACTATGGGCTGGTGTTCAGACATACGATGCAATGAGAAAAGAGAACTTTAATTTACGTACGACTTTAATGTGGACTATTAACGACTTTTTGCTTATGCTAATTTATCTGGTTGGAGTACCAGGGGACGTTATGCTTGTCCGTGTTGTGCTACGCAGACATGTTCGCAATGGTTATATAATGGGAAGAAGTTCTCTTACATGGGGCATCGTCAGTGGTTACCAGAAAATCTTACATTTAGATTTTAGAGTGCTCAGTTTGATGGTACTAAAGAGTTTAGACTAGCTCCTTCGCAGACCGATAGATCCGAAATATTCTTAATGTTGAAATATAAGAATTTCATTTATGGGAAGATGAATCAACCGGCCAACCCGCAAAGAAATAGAAGATGTAGGGATGAATCTGATGATGAATCTGATGAAGAGGATGATCCTAATGAGGCGGACTTGTGGAAAAAAGAAGTATTTTTTTCGAGTTGCCTTATTGGGAGCATCAGATTTTACGTCATAATCTTGATGTCATGTACATAGAGAAAAGTGTCTGGAGAACATCATTGGGACTATTTTGAATGTCGATGGAAAATCGAAGATAATCTTGAGTCGACTTGATTTAGTCCACATAGGAATTGGCGTGAGCTTCATCCCCGAGCACTTCCGAATATGAAATATCGGTTGCCGCCTATTATTTTTTCAATGTCGAAGACGGAGAAAGAAGTGTTCTGTACGGTGTTGAAGGATATAAAGGTCCCGGATGCGTATGCATCAAATATATCGCGATGTATGAGTCTTAAGGATCGAATACTATATAGCTTAAAATCGCATGACTATCACATCTTGATGCAAGACTTATTGCCAGTTGCTATACGGTGTTGTATGTCGAAAAAGGTGACGGCTCCTGTAATTGAACTGTCGAATATAATGAAAGGCATTTGTGGTAAAGTTTTGAATGTTCAAGAATTTGAGAGACTACAAGATCGAGCTGCATTGACTTTATGCAATCTGGAGAAGATATTCCCGCCTTCCTTCTTCATTATTATGGTGCACTTGTTAATTCATCTCCCGCGTGAAGCACTTCTTGGTGGACCTGTTTTCTATCGATGGATGTATCCCATTGAAAGGTCTTACTTTATTTACAAAATATTCCTTCATTCATTTCAATGCCTTTAGTTGCAACTTTTGATAATGTTGTATATCGTGTTTAGGTTCCTTTCCAAATTGAAGTCATCTCGCCGCAATAAGCGTTATCCGGAAGGATCAATTGTCGAGGGCTACTTGGCGGAGGAATGTATGACTTTTGTTCGAGGTATTTGGAAGATGTTGAAACAAGAATGAACAGACCAAGTAGAAATCTTTGGGCTCACGAGATCATAATTTGGCGGAACTTATTTATTTCAAAGTTTTGAGAACCGATCAGTAAAATCGAAATTACAGAATTAGACGATAGACCGTGGGTCCAAGCACATCGATACGTTCTTTTTCATCACGATTCAATGGAACCATTTCGGAAGTAAGTTCTAGAATTTGATAAATACCCATTAATTATAATTTATTTGTCTTCTAACAAAGTAAAACCTTTTTTTACCGTAGTGAGTACAAACATATATTGAGAGCTCGTTCACGATCCCGAAGATTAAATCGACGAGAAATTAATAAGTTGTTCGCAGAATCATTCCATGAATGGTTAAGCCAAATGGTATGCAATTTAAATTTTCATTGACAAGTAATAATGTTTTCTCATAACATTCATAATTACTCGATTTACTTTCGACTCAATAGGTTTGGAGTCGGAATGAAGTAAATGATGACGTTAAATGGCTTTCACAAGGTCCAAATAGAATAGTTAAAAGATATAGTGGCTTCCTCATCAACGGATACAGATTTCATACAAGGTATCGTGAGAGATTGAGGAGAACCCAAAATTGCGGAATTGTTGTTAATTCTTCGATTACAAGTTATGCTAGTGCTAGGGACGATGAATCCGTCGAGGGAATTTGGAATATTATGGACTTATTACTGACATCATTGAGTTGGATTATTATGGAAAATACAAAGTTGTCTTATTTCGAGGTGATTGGGCTGATGTGAATACGGCTCGCGGAATTAAGAACGATCAATATGGCTTTACAATGGTGAATTTCTCTCGATTGATTCACAGGAGAATAAGCGATGGACAAGCCGTATGTGTTTTCTTCTCAAGTTAAACAAGTTTTTACTCAGAAGATCCAACGATGAGGGTTGGTACGTTGTACTTCAAAACACCCCTAGAGACTTGTTCGACATTGGCAGTGGAAGTAGAGATGACATAGTTGAAAGATCAGAAACTTTGCCTTTTCCAGAACAAGACTTAACTAAAAATATCCCTAATACTAGTCAACAATTTCAATGGGTTCGTCAGGATGTGGACGAAGATATTTACGAAATATGATGTAGTAAGATTTAATGATTTATTATTTATATGTTATATTATAATTTTCATGTTGGTCATGTTATATAATTTAACTGTTTTAAATGTCCTATTATTGTTGTTATTTGTTACTAAAATTTTGAACTATTTTATGTGCATTGCAGGGAAAATGCCTAGAAGACGATTACGAGGTTTAAATATTGTCCAGAATACTCCAAATCCAGAAGAAGTAAATAGTGGACAGGATACAGTTATTGGATCTTCTAGTGTGCCGGACATAGATGACGAGCATGGACAATTCCAAAGTAATGTTAAGTTTATTTTACATGCATGTTGAATTTTATTATTGATTCATTTTTCAATTTTAATATAATAATATATCATTTTTCAAATTGAGGGTGGTGGGACGAGCGAGTTAGGGGACGTACATTACTTACTGATTTATACGACTTAGAGCCTACCGAGCGTGTTGAAGTAAGGAGAAACAATCATGGCCACCTATCGATCTGAAGCTCATTGTTGGCGTGCTATTTGGGCATTATAGCACGAAATGTGAATATGTTGCCTATTAACTACGAATCATGGCATCACGTGCTCGATGCCAACAAAAATCGAGCTCTCGATAATATTAAGGTAATAAAAGGTGAATGTAATTTATAATACTTTAATGTAACCTTCATTTATATTTACTTTTTTAAAATTTTTTTTAGGGTAAATTTGCTTTAGAGGTCTCCGATGACTATGTTATGAAGACGTTGGGTAAAAATGGAGAGACAATAAAAGCACCCTAAAAAAACAATATTTTAAGAAAGACATAAGCCTCGACGAAAAATTGTGAAATGTCCCGCCGAGAACGTTGAGGTACCAATGGGAAGATCAAGTTAGATTCTAGAATTCAAAGAAAGGAGAGGTATTACGTACTTTCAAAGTCTTATAAATTTTTCGGTTTATCGTATTTACTATATACATAATTCAAATTCCATTATGTAGGACTGTGAGCAAGTTGGAACAAACAGCAGACAGAAACAACAATTCACACACACGGCAGGTTCCAGAAGTTTTGCTCATGTAGCTGAGGCCGAGGTATTATAATTTATTACTTCTTTCAAATATTAATTACTTTATACTATTAAATTATATTTTTCCTGCTATAATGTAGGAAGTTTCGTCAGGTCAAAAAGTTGGACGCCTTGACTTTTTGACATTACATATAGAAAGAAGGATGGATCTCGATGACATCCGAAATTGCAGAAATTTTGGTATATTTACTTAATAAAATTTGATTTATTATAAATATTTATAATGTTTAATTACAATAGTTTAATTCATCGTTTGTAGTTTTAAATTTATAATTTTAAGTTATGTTTGATTCCTTTTTAATTATATATTTCGTTTCTAACTTTTTTATTGATTTATTAGGATAAACTAAAGGAGAAGAAGGCGGAGTATGAAGCGGTTGCTTCGTTTGACAGTTATGTTAATCTCGAAGAGATTGATAACAGAATTATTATTGATGTTTTGGGTCCTGAAAGTACGACTGCTTCGATTGATAGTTTTGTTAATCATGAGTATATTTATAACAAAATTATCACTAATGTTTTGGGTCTTACAAGGTATGGTCGGGTTCGATGTCAAGGATCAGGTGTTACCCCGACTCAATATTTTGGATCCGGCTCCCGGCAATACATGCCTTCTGGGAGTCAATCTCGTGCTGAAGTTCAGAGACTGAAAGACCAGATATCTCTGATAGAAGCAAGCACAGCTGAGCAAATTTCTCAGCTTAGAGCGGAGGTAGCAGCGAGGGAGGCAGAGCATATTGTTCAACTTAGAGCGGAGGCAGCAACGCGGGAGGCAGAGCAGAACAGAAAGTATAAAGAACTCCAGCTACAGCTGCAAACTATGATGCAGTTGTTTCAGCAGCAGTCGCAGAGGTCGCCCTCTTAGACATTTGTTTTATTGTTGTAAGATTTTTTTTTAACATTATTACAGTTAACATTATTGTAAAATTGTTTGAATTATGCTTCATTTATTAATAAATATCATATATCTTTTATTAAATTTGACGTATCGTTTAGATTTAATACTTTTGGTGAGATTTAAATGTTTTATTTGCTGCCTTGGGTTGGAATTATATGCAATTGCTGCTGTTTTTGGGTGGTTTTTAATGCAGGGAGGGTAGGATATTGCAGGAAAATAGCACTGCATATCTGTGCAAATTAGCGGCATTTTTGATAGAAACGCCGCTAAAAGACCACACCTTTAGTGGCGCTTTTATAAGAAAGCACCGCTAAATGTGTGGACTTTTAGCGGCATTTCTCATAAAAGCGCCGCTAAAGGGGTGGCCTTTTAGCGGTGTTTTTAATAAAAGCGCCGCTAAAGGTGTGGACTTGTAGCGGCGTTTCTAGTAGAAGTGCCGCTAAAGGAGTGGTCTTTTAGCGGCATTTCTAACAAAAGCGCCGCTAAAGGTGTGGTCTTTTAGCGGCGTTTCTAACAAAAACGCCGCTAAAGGTCTTATCTTTTAGTGGCATTTTTTATAATAGCGCCGCTAAAGGTATGGACTTTTAGCGGCGTTTCTTATAAAAGCGCCGCTAAAGGTATGGACTTTTAGCGGCGTTTCTTATAAAAGCGCCGCTAAAGGTGTGGTCTTTTAGTGGCGTTTCTAATAAAAACGCCGCTAAAGGTCTGGTCTTTTAGCGGCGTTTCTTATAAAAGCACCGCTAAAAGTCAAGACTTCTAGCGGCATTTTTTCACAATAAACGCCGCTAATTTTTGCGGCGCGTGTTTTAGCGGCGTTTTTTGTGGCGCTTTCAAAAGCGCCGCAAAGAATATTAGTGGCACTTAAAAACGCCGCTAAAAGCCATAAAAACGCAGCTAAAAGTCTGTTTTGGTGTAGTGAGCTCATTATCTCTCCCTTACTGTCACAGGTTTTTTTTTTTTTTACGTTCAACATATGTTTATGTTCTTCGAAGTTTGAAACTTGAAACCAAAACTGGGTTTTTGTTTTCTTTGTTAAAGATAAAGATTCTTGTTTCTTTTGTTAATCTAGCGATGTTGTTATATATGAAGTTTTATTTTTTCTTGCTGGAAAAGGTTGAAATATTTATGACAATCTTTTAAGGTTTCTTTTACTGGGATTTAATTTCCTTGGTGATTCCAATAATGGATATGACAGATTAGATAAAATTCAGATCATGTAATCAATGCGTTTTTATTTGATTTTTTCTCATAGCCTGAAATTTAATGTCGGTGTCTACCGATATCTTATAAATTTACAATCTTTTTTTTTTTTTCCTAAAATGGACTTCAAGACAAATCTTTGTCTGGTTGTTGGGGATGTACTACATTGAATTCTATAATTAATTCTACTTTTGATTCAATATAGGGTGGTAGATTATGGAGATATAAAGTATATTGGGTGTTCATTGCAATTAGTCTAGGTTCTTAAAATAATTAGTTTTAGCATATTTACAGGTATTTTTCCATGGTGTTATACTTATGATCCACCATGTATCATCTGCTATAACATGTTTTGAGTTTTTAGATTTTTGAGTGGTAAGGATTAAATTAGTTAATATTGGTGATAGAGTCTAAATGGTCAAATTAAAATGGTGAAGGGAGTGAATTAGTACTTCAACCTATATATTTGTTAGATTGGTGTTCTTATATATATTTTATCATGTTGGATATAATCTGGCGATGTGCAACAACACCATGGAATTACAAATGAAATGGGACCGAAATTCTCATATTTTCTTTTTTAGCCTTATGTTTATATCAATCTTTTTGGCTCATTAAAACGTTTAACAAAACATCTTTTACTACGAGATCAAAGAAAATTACACGCACGACGTGCAACATATAAGTATCTACGAGGAAGATATTAGATGTAGTGCATGACTATAGGAAGGAAGCAGAGGATAATCTTTCAAAAGCGAGAAGGTGAATAGAGTGTTCTCGTGTTTTTATGGCTTGCTATAATGCTTGGGCTCTGAATAAGGCTTATGCTTTTTATCTAATATTTTTCTTCTCCGAGTTAAATGAATCCATCTCTTGGAGATGCTTAGATTTGTTTGGGTAATCGCATTTGGAAGAAGGAGATTTGACTTCACCAAAGAATCGCTTTAATCTTGCACTAAGCAAGGTTAGAATCCACATTGGAGTTTTTACTTTTAAGTGTGTGTTTTAGTTATTATGCTTTCTTTATAGTTCATATCAATTAATTGTATGTATTTATTACGTATTATCTGGGGCGAATAAGAAGATACTTTGCCAATTATCAATGCTTGGAAAGAAGAATGGCTCAAGGCAAGGAATTTTATTCCTTTTTTTCTTCTCAATCACTTAGGTTATTCTCTTGTGCATTGTTTCGGATACTTATGGAGTTCGAAGCCAACTTATCTTTTTGAACTTAAAATTAGCCTTTTGGGGATTAGCGGAGTCAATCGGTCATTTTTAAAGTGTTGTTGGAATGCTTAGCTAGTGGGTTGTGGAAGTTGAGAATCGTCTCGAGAAATCAGGCAAAACACATAGCGAATTTCTCTTTCAAAATGAGTTTATGTTCTCGAGAAATTAATCACAAACGTATTAAAGAATTTATTTTGATTTATATGGAACCAACTTGTTTGAGCTAATGAACAAATTGACATGCTTGATATTGGTATAAGCCAACGTGTTTCTTGATCTTCTGTATGTCTTAGCTATTTTTGATTCCTTATCCATGTCTAAAAGACGTCACTTCCTTAAGGCAGGGTAACTTGTCACTTTGGCACATTTGGCAATTTCTATTGGATCCTTGCTTTACTACTAAACCCATAAAATGCTGGATTTCAATGGAAGTAGTTATTATTCTACTTTGACTGAGGGGCAGCTACATTTTTCTTTTGTTAATGGCAGTTTAAAATAAGATACCTATCAAATTGTTGATGCTTTTAGGTCATGATATATCCTCATTTTTAGTGCTTGGTTTACATCATTTAATTACATTAGTTTTTTTTTTATTGGCATTTTCTGTGTTTTATAAATTTTATTTTAATATTTTGGTTTGG
This sequence comes from Gossypium rotundifolium, assembly GCA_025506655.1. Lineage (NCBI taxonomy): Eukaryota > Viridiplantae > Streptophyta > Magnoliopsida > Malvales > Malvaceae > Gossypium > Gossypium rotundifolium. Next base: position 177,673,551 of record CP106727.1, read on the forward strand.
GTGTTAATTACATTATCATCATTGCTTGCAAGTGTAATTTTATCCCTGACAATGTTATAGACAAAGTTCTATTATTGACTCATAGAAGGGAAAAATACTTAGTATTTGCTGTAGTTTGATTTGTTTGCACCATTCTTACTTGTCATGTAAGTTAATTCACTCGTACTTTTGCTATTTATATCGTTTTAATTTTCATTTATTTTATTATTTTTTATTTTATGGAGTTTCTTTTTTATTCTTCTTGTAGCTTCTCAAAAGTTTTGGGCGTCCTTTGCTCAGCACAACAGTACTTGCTGGAATCAAACTCTACCATCCAATTTACAATTTGTAAGCATGTATATTTAATTTGCTAAATTTCTAAAAGGTATATATACTGTTTGTTCTATTGCTGTCCAAAAAAAAGAAAGATTCAATATCTATAGGCTGGAAATCTAACGGGTTGTCTTATATCTCACTGTAAGATATAACAAATCCTCCCCAGGTGTAACAATGCCACGTATGATGAATCTTAAAGAATTTCTGTCTAAATTACTTTTTATTATTGTTGTTTATTATTAATAATGTTTGAACAACCTCCAAATTGCTACCTAATCATGCCGCTTAGATTTTTTACAAGCTCCGTGTATTATTTTTAAAATTTAAGGTCTTCATACGATATAAAAATTAACATAAACAAAATATAAAAGTTAATTGTTAAAATATGTTATAAATTTTTATATTTTAAATTTAATTCTTATACTTTTTTGTTAAATTTATTATTGTTAAATTTAAAATGTAAAATTACGTTTTGATTAACTTTAATTTAACAAAAATAATAATGATAATAATGAGACCTAAATTTTAAAATTTGTAAAATAAAATGACTAAAATCATGCATATAAGATTATATATAAAATGATAATACAAAATTGAATTTTGCAAGTTAAGATAAGAGATTAACATAAATTTTATATTTTAATAAATATTTTAACATAAATTTCATATTTTAATAAATATTTGCAAGTTAAGAAGAGATTAACATATTTTAATACAAACTGTCACCACATATATTATATATTATATTAAAGAATTTTTTTATACTTTATCTTTTCCTAATAATAACCTATGGTGTAATGATTTAATTAATCTCCTCACAAAAGTAGTGGGCTAATAATAGCAATAGCTTTTCAATAAAATGAATTTAATTGTATTTATTTTTAATAAATGTTTTATAACATTAAAAAACAATTTTTTTAAGAATACTTACATTTATATGGCTTTTTGGTTTATTACTAATTACTAATTACTAATTACTAATTTTTATATTAATAATGTGTGATTTTAATATTTAATATATTTAATGTTTTCCAAAATAGTAATAATATTTTGTTATCAATTATAATAATCATATTGATCATTATTTAAATATGTTTTATTATAAAAATAAACTATTTTTAAAAGAAGTAATTTAAAACTTTTAAATTTAATAAGTTATAAATATTTTGTTATCAATATAATAATATAGATCATTATTTAAATATGTTTTAATATAGAAAATAATTTTTTAAAAGAAGTAAGTTAAAAACTTTTTAAATTTAACAACATCACAAAGAAATTTCAATTATAAAAAAACATATAATAACATTTTTCAGTCTACCTCAAACGAAAAACTAAAACCAATTAATATTTAAAAAACTACAATATAATGCATGCCATATATGTTCACACCTCAATTGATTCTCGATTTGAAATTTTAATTTAACTTACATAATACATAATTCATAACTTACATAAAATTATTTAACTTACATAATACATAACTTACATAACTTACATAGCTTTCATCAAATTATTTAACTTACATAATACATAACTTACATAACTTATATAATACATAACTTACATAATACTTGTATAGATAAAAAAAAAAGATTCAAAGTATATAAATTTGGAAACTTGACGGGTTGCCTTATATCTCACTTATTAGATATAATGGATCCTTCCTAGGTGTAACAATGCCACGTATGATGAATCTTAAAAAATACATAACTTACTTAATTTTAAGATCAAATTTCATAACTTACATAAGTTTAAGATCAAATTTCATAACTTACATAATTTTAAGATCAAACTTCATAACTTACATAATTTACATAACTTACATAGTATTCAGTTATATATATGATCATATCATTACTTACATAAATTATAAATTAACAATTTAGCCTTGTAATTTATTGTTAACTTTAAACTTCAACAACTACGGAATGGATAGGACTTGGATGAAATTGTCAAGGGTAAGCAACGGCTATCGAAATGGAGTAGAAACTTTTCTGAATTTCTCATTTCAAAATGCAAGCCAAGAGAATATGATTCTTTGCCCGTGTAAGAAGTGTTGCAATATCAATTGGCATTATCGTGAAGTTGTCTACGAACATCTAGTTGTTGATGGCTTTGTCTGCGGGTACAAAAAATAGATTTTTCATGGAGAGCGTACATCTAGTGGAGCATCTTCATCGATGAATCTGGGTTATCCTCATAGTGCTTACAATCAGAATGTTAGAGATGATAACATGGAAGGCATGTTGCGGGATGCTTTTAATATGCTTGTGATAATGGTTTGGGTAATTTCCACGACACAGGTGCAACCGATGATTATAATTTTGGTGGAAATATTTTCACTGAATGGGGAAGAAGTGTACCTGATGAACAACCAAATGAAGAAGCGGCGAGGTTCTACACGTTACTTGGTGAAATGAATAAAAAACTGTATAAGGGACCAAAATTTTCCAAACTGTCTTTCTGTATTCGTTTTTTTCACTTGAAATGTTTAGGAGGGTGGACCAGAAACTTGTTGACAATGCTGTTAGAGTTTCTGCAAGAAATGTTCCCGTTTGCAAAAATCTCTCAATCTTCCAAAGACATGAAGAAATTGATAAAGGATTTGGGCCTTGGCTACAACAAAATTCATAGTTGCCCAAATGACTGCATGTTGTATTGGGGCGAACGGATAAACCAACAGTGCTGTCATGTATGCGGTCAATCCCGTTGGATTAATAGAAATACAGAGGATGGTAACGAGGATGAACACGATACACAGTCAAGGAAGCAGGCAATTAAGATTTTACGGTATTTTCGGCTAATACCAAGGCTTCAACGGCTTTTCATGTCGTCGAAGATAGCCGAGTCAATGACGTAGTGAGTACAAACAAATATTGAGAGCTCGTTCACGGTCCTGAAGATTACAACAATGAGAAATTAATAAGTTGTTCATAGAATCATTTCATGAATGGTTAAGCCAAACGGTATGCAATTGAAGTTTTCATTGTCAAGTAATAATGTTTTCTCATAACATTTATAATTATTCAATTTACTTTCGATTCAATAGGCTTGGAGTAGGAATGAAGTAAATGATGAAGTTAAATGGCTATCACAAGGACCAAATAGAATAGTGAAAAGATATAGTGCCTTCCTCATCAACGGATTTAGATTTCATACAAAGTATCGCGAGAGATTGAGGAGAACCCAAAATTGTGGAATTGTTGTTAATTCTTCAATTACAAGTTATGCTAGTGCTAGGGGCAATAATCCTGTCGAGGGGAATGTGGAGTACTACGAACTTCTTACTGACATAATTGAGTTGGATTATTATGGCAGATGGAAAGTTGTCTTATTTCGAGGAGATTGGGCTGATGTGAATACGACTCGCGGAATTAAAAACGATCAATATGGTTTTACAATGGTGAATTTTTCTCGATTGATTCACACTGGAGAACAATTGATGGACGAGCCATATATATTTTCTTCTCAAGTGAAACAAGTTTTTTACTCAAAAGATCCAACTGATGAGGGTTGGTACATTGTACTCCGGAACACCTCTAGAGACTTGTTTGACATGGGCAATGGAAGTAGAGATGACATAGTCGAAAGATCAGAAACTTTGCCTTTTCCAGAACAAAACTTAAATGAAAATATCCCTAGTACTAGTCAACAATTTCAATGTGTTCGTCAGGATGTGGACGAAGATATTTACGAAATATGATATAGTAAGATTTTACGATTCATTATTTATATGTAATATTATAATTTTAATGTTGGTCATGTTATATAATTTAATTATTTTAAATGTCATATTATTGTTGTTATTTGTTACTAAAATATTGAACTATTTCATGTGTATTGCAGGAAAAATGCCTAGAAGACGATTACGAGATTTAAGTATTGTCCACAATACTCCAAATTCAGAAGAAGCAAATAGTGAACAACAAACAATTGTTGGATCTTCTAGTCTGCCGCACATAGATGACGAGCCTACAGAATTTCAAAGTAATGTTAAGTTTATTTTACATGCATGTTGAATTTTATTATTGATTCATTTTTTAATTTTAATATAATAATATATCATTGTTCAACTGAAGGTGGTGGGACGCGCAGAGGTCGGGGACGTACATTACTTAAAGATTTATACGACTTAGAGCCTACCGAGCATGTTAAAGTAAGGAGAAACAATCATGGCCAGCCTGTTGGATCTGAAGCTCGACTGTTAACAGGCTATTTGGGCATTATAGCACGAAATGCCAATATGTTGCCCATTAACTATGAATCATGGCATCACATGCCTGATGCCAACAAAAATCAGGCTCTCGATAATATTAAGGTAACAAAACGTGAATGTAATTTATAATACTTTAATTTAACTTTCATTTAGATTAACTTTTTAAACTTTTTTTGTTTAGGATAGATTTGCTTTAGAGGTCTCCGATGACTATGTTAAGAAGATATTGGGTAAAAAATGGAGAAACAATAAAAGCACGCTGAAAAAACAATATTTTAAGAAAGACATAAGCCTCGACGAAAAATTGCGAAATGTCCCGCCGGGAATGTTGAGGTACCAATGGGAAGATCAAGTTAGATTCTGAAATTCAAAGAAATGAGAGGTATTATGTACTTCTAAAGTCTTATAAAATTTTCGGTTTATCGTATTTACTATATACATAATTCAAATTCCATTATGTAGGACCATGAGCGAGTTGGAATAAGCAATGATGAAACAAAAATTCACGCTTACGCAGCGGAGTTCCGAAGTTTTGCTTGTGTAGCTGAGGCCGAGGTATTATAATTTATTAATTCTATCAAATATTAATGACTTTATACTATTAAATTATATTTTTTTCTGCTACAATGTAGGAAGCTTCGTCTGGTCAAAAAGTTGGACGCCTTCAACTTTTTGACATTACACATAGGAAGAAGGATGGATCTCCGATGACATTCGAAGCTACAGAAATTATGGTATATTTACTTAATTAAATTTGATTTATCATAAATATTTCTATTGCTTAATTATAATAGTTTAATTCATCGTTTGTAGTTTTAAATTTATAATGTTAAGTTATGTTGCATTCCTTCTTATTATATATTTCGTTTCTAACTCTTTCGTTGATTTAATAGGATAAACTAAAGGAGAAGAAGGCAGAGTATGAAGCGGCTACTTCGACTAATAGTTCTGTTAATCTTGAGGAGATTGATAACAGAATTATTACCGATGTTTTGGGTCCTGAAAAGTACGACTGCTTCGACTGATAGTTCTGTTAATCTTGAGTATATTTATAATAGAATTATCACTAATGTTTTTGGTCTTGCAAGGTATGGTCGGGTTCGATTTCAAGGATCTGGTGTTACCCCGGCCCAATATTTTGGATCCGGCTCCCAGCAATACATGCCTTCCGGGGGTCAATCTCGTGCTGAAGTTCAAAGGCTAAAAGACCAGATAGCTCAGATGCAAGAGAGCACGGTTGAGCAGAGATAGCAAATTGCTGATATTCAAAGAAAATATGAAGAACTCCAGCAACAACTTAGAGCGGATGCGAAAGCGGCAGCAGCAAGGGAGGCAGCAGCAGCAGTGAGGGAGGCAGAGGTAGCATCAATGCTAGCAGAGCAGAACAGAAAGTACGATGAGTTCCAGCTACAGCTTCAGCATATGATGCAGATGTTCAGCAATCGCAGAAGCCGTCATCTTAGACATTTAGTTTCTCGTTGTAAGATTATTTTAACATTATTACATTTAACATTATTGTAACAATATTTTCATTCATTTAATTTATTGAATTTCAAGTATCATTTAGAATTAATGCAGTTGGTGTGATTTTTATGCTAAATTTGTTGTTTTGGGTTAGAATTATATGCTATATTTACTGTTATTGGTTGGTTTTAGTGCAGGAGGGGTATAATATTGAACAAATTGTATAATGCAAATCTGTACAAATTAGAGGCGTTTGTGAAAAAAGCACCACTAAAAGTCATGACCTTGGCATTTGTGAGAAAAGCGCCGCTAAAAGTCATGACATTTAGTGGTGTTTTTTTTAAAACGCCGCTAAATTTTGCGGCGTTTGTTTTAGCGACGTTTTTTGCGGCGCTTAAATACTTTTAGTGGCACTTATAAACGCCACTAAAGGCAAAAAAAAAATGCCGCTAAAAGTCTGTTTTGCTATAGTGTCAAGATATACAGGGTGCCACGTAGACAATATAACTACGTGTGCGATGTAAAGCGTTGACGTGGCATAAAATACATTAATTAAAGAAAAAAAGATTAAAAGAACCCCAATTTAAAAATATTATTTTTACAATACCCTTCTTCGGGGAGAAAAGACTCAATTTTAAACTCTAAATTTTATTTATTATATAAATTTAAAATCACTTATACTACCTACTACTACTATTATTATTATTAGTAGTTACCATGACATTTATTATTATTTTTATTATTTGATTAAATTTTGTTTTTAATATCTATATTTTGCAAAAATTGTGAATTTAGTCTTATATCTTAAGTTGATCAATTTTCATTCTGTACTTTTAAAATTTTAAAATTTTAATTCTCACTAGACAATAACAATTAAATCATCAAATTAAGTTTTATTATTTCTAAAATCGATGTAGCAAACATATTAGTTTGTTATTTCCACAATACTCACTAAAAATCTAGTTGATGGATTAACAAATGTCATTTGGATCAAAATTGTAAATTTAAAATTCAAAAATATAGAGACTTAGAATGATCCAATTAGTGAATATGGACTAAATCTATAAGCTGTAAGCATAGTGCATGTGGTTGGTAATTAAATTTAACTGAACAAATTTAACTACTACTATTTAGTTTAAGATTAAAATTTCAAATTTAAAAAAATAATAAGGACTGAAATTGACCAATTCAAAAGTATAAAAACTAAAATTAGTCAAATTAAAGTATATAGACCAAATTCATAATGTTTGTAAAGTACAGGACCTAATAGCAGAAATTAACCTTAGTATTTAAATATTCAGTTTTCAGTTATGTATCCACGTTTCGACGGTGACTAAAACATTTTAAAAGAAAGTAAATAAATATTGCTAAAACGATAAAAAATAAATTTAAAATTGATATAAAACTAAATACGATTTTAATTTGAAATGATAAGAATTATAATCTTTTAAAATCAAATCCATGATTTTCTTACTTCACAAAATAGGTGAGTCTTTAATTATTTTACAAAGTAAAAATTCATTGCTTAATAAAATTATTATAATAGTATAAATACATAGATAAAAATAAATTAAAAATAAAAATGGATTTTTATCTAGATAATATAAAAATTTAATTATGAAAATGGGGCTTGTTGTAAATTAACAATATTTTTATAGTGAAATTAAGTATGTTAATGTATCAAGTGAAACTACTTATAAAAAAATTTTAATAAAATTAATTTTAAAAGGGTGACATTAAAATGTTTGGCACCCTTTTTCATCCTCACTTTTTTTTTTTAAAATTTGGGGTAATTATGGTATAGTTTTAAATTTCATACTTCTATTTTATGAAAATTAGAAGTTAGTCCATTTATTTTAATTTATTACAATTTGATTTTTGTGTTTTTCGGATTTAAAAGTTAATTAAATTATTTAATACTATAAAACTCAATCATCAAATTACTTACTTTAAGATCAATTGTTCTTCAAATTCATGTGAAAAAATTAATTAAATCATCAATTCAACAATTAATTTATCATATAAACTTGAACTATTGATTCTTATCTAATTTGCCACATATAAATTGTTGAATTGATGATTTTATTAGTTATGTTTGATCTTGAGGTAAATAATTTGATGATCAAGTTTAATAGTATTAAATAATTTGACTAACTTTTAAATTCGAAAACATGTAAAGATTAAATTATGATAAATTAAAATAAATGAACTAACTTCTAATTTTCATAAAATAGAGATAAAAATTTAAATTATCCAATTAAAAATAAGTAAAAATAAAAATCAGGATGAAAAAAAGGTGCGGTATGAAGTCATATTGATGACACTTAATTTTATAATAGAAAATATATTATTTTCGTAAATATGTGGCCAATTTACCAGAAAATACCAAATTTTAAAAAAATTTATGAAAAGAACCTAAAAAATAATTATTTACAGGAAATGGTCATTTCCCCCGAAAACGCGTGCTGCGTCGTAGCGTTTTAGGAATGAATCGAAAGCGGCGTCCACGAGGGGCGCTTTGTGCCACATCGACAAAAACACGTCCTTGAGGGCGCTTTGTTGATGTGGCAAAAGCGCCTTCCTGTGACGCGCTTTTACCTCCACGATCAAATATTTTTTTTTGATCGTTGGGCCTCAACGGTAAAAAAAAAACTATAAAAACCCCCCACCCTTTTATTTTTTTCACACAAAAGTCCTTACTCATTTTTCTCTCAACTTTCTCTCAAATTCCTCTCAAATTTCTCTCAAATTTCACAATAGTCATTTAATATTTACAAAAAAGCCCTTTTTTAAATTTTTTTGAAATATATTTTTTTGATAAATTTAAAAATATTTGATCGTATTAGCAATGGCCGGAGAATTAATTCGTCTCGACAATAAACACATCTCCGTCGATCAAATGACAATGGTAAGTTTTTATTTTAATTTTTCAATACTATTTAATATTTTTTAGGTTTATACAATTTTAATTAAATTTTATTTTATAATTTTTTAAACAGTCTGTAGATCGGGTGTTGCAATACTATATTAGCAATATGTCTGGTCCGCCATCGCCGTTTTTCGAGAATTACATGCGGAAAATAAATTTTTGGCACGTGACCACGATAGGCCGGGGGTGCAAGTTGGACCCGAAGTTAATCAGTGCGTTGATAGAGAGGTGGATACCCGAGAAGCACACTTTCCATCTTCCATACGGAGAGTGTACTATCACTTTGGAAGACGTGCATTTGCAATTGGGTTTACCGGTGGATGGATACGTAGTCACCGGGTCCGCAACTTCTGGTGATTGGGCAGCCGTATGCTACGAGCTTTTGGGTGCTATTTCGGATAACATTTACGGAGGTCGGATCGAGATGGGCTGGTTACGAGACACATTCCTGGAGCCGAATAATGATTCGATCGAAATAGAAAGAATACGGTATGCTTCGGGCATACATTCTTGAGATGATTGGAGGCTATCTGATGCCGGACTTGTCATGAAACCTCGTACATCTGAGGTGGCTGCTGAAACTCGTTGATTTTAGAGTAGCCGGTGAATTGAGTTGGGGGTCTACCGTGATAGCAAAATTGTACCGGGAGATGTGCGGGGCGACACGGCCGAATAAAGTAAAAATCGAAAGTTGTCAATCACTATTGCAATCATGGGCACGGTTTGGATTTCTATTTTTACGTCCTCAAGTCGACCACCCATATACATTCCTACTCATAACGAGGTAAATTTAATATTAGATTTTACAATTATTACGTAGATTTAAAATATAATTGTATGCTAAAAAATTATTTAATTAGGTGGAACCATTCGGCGAGTTATGTTGGAATACCTATATCGCTTGAAGATATACGGCTTCTATTAGAGCAACGGTGGGAAGCACAAGTAAGTATTAAATAAAATATATTTTCGTAATAAAATAATCGTTTCGTATTTAGTATTTAGTATATAACCAATACTTTTTATCATGTTAACATAGTTTGAATGGACACAATACGAGGATCGGTCAATTCGGGCAGTAATTTTGGAAGAGTTTTTTCAAAATCTGAACATTTGGCATGTGAAGGTGCCATTGGTCAACTATGTCATTGTGGAGATGCACCAGTCAGATCGGGTTCTGCGTCAATTTGGATTCCGAAAATCGATTCCTGTAGCACCTGAGGTGCTCGATAATGAGCACAAAGTCGACTTACAGTAGTTGCATACGGATTGGCCAAGATTTTGGTCAGCGTATATCGAATTGTGGGAGAACCGGTATGATTATATACCTACTCTGGAACCGATCATCATTCCTGAGTTAGCGTGCGTGCCGGAATACATGCCATGGTTTAGGATCTATGGCAAGCCATATTTATTGTCAGAAGAGGAGAGGCGACGGTAACTTCGTGAACAAAGGGAATGACGGGGCCCTTTAAATCCAAGGAGAAGGGGTGATGAGACGGGACCATCAACAGCGTCGACACAACCATCGGGCCCATTAACAGCACCCACACAATTACCGGACCCAACACTTCAGCCGACGACACCCACATCACAGCCTTTTTAGATTATGCCAAGTGCGTACCCTAGCCCTTATATATAACATAACCCTTATATGTTTCTTTTTCCCAGTCTCATGGTAGGTTGGAACACATGGCCCGGTTCGAGTCCATTCCCGACTACTCCGATTGGCCAGCCGATCTATAGGCTACCGTCGCATGAGGGATCGCACGAGGCACCGTCGGGGAGCTTTTCTTTTTACCAATCTCATTCGCCTTACGGGATTCAGACACCTCCTCCATGGGCGATGCAGACACATCCCCGGTCAATATTTTATCAAAGTGGGTCATCATCCCAACACCCACAACCAGACCCCCTACCGAAGGAACGTAATCCCACCGAGGTTCCACAACCCTTAGGAAGCTAGAAGAAAGAGGAATCCAACGCAGAATCGTTAACCAACCCCATGTGGCATCGATTCGATCGGCACCAACATTGATTCCGTAGTCATTATTTTATTTTTATTGTAATTTTTATATATTTAATAAAATAAAATATGTTTTTTAATTTTTCATTGTAATTTAATTTAATTTTTATCTTTAATAAAATAAAAGTTGTTTTTTATTGTAATTTAATTTTTATATCTTAAATTAAATAAAAGTTGTTGTTTATTTTATTTTAATTTAATTTTTATCTTTAATAAAATAAAAGTTGTTGTTTATTTTTTATTGTAATTTAATTTTTTATTGTAATTTAATTTTTTATCTTAAATAAAATAAAAGTTGTTTTTTCTTTTTTATTATAATTTAATTTTTTGAATGAAACATATTGTGATTTTTATTTACTAATATTAGAAAAACAAACATTTAAAAGAAGTCCTAAAAAACGGGCCCAAGCAGATTTACTTGTAACCGGTGGAAGAAGATAAGATTGAAAGAAAAAAAGAAAAGAAAATAATCATAGAACTGAAACGTTTAGAACGTGAAAAGACTAAGAAAGGCTGTTACCGCCTCAACTGCCCAATCAGCTATTACTTGCCTGACATTCAACATCATTACCCTTCAATGCGCTTTTAATGGCTTTCAAAATCAAGGTTCCTCTTTTCAAGAAGCGCCTGATTCGCTAGCTTCATTTCTATTCTCCCTTCCCATTTTCCTTTCTTTTCCGATTAGTCTGGTTCACTCAAACTCTCATTTCTCATCTTGAAATCGGCATAATATGGCACACCTCCAATCAGGTACTTCTCTTCTTTCTCTTTTAGCGTTTCTGTTGCTAATATGTGGGCTAGGCTATTCGCTGCTATAGGAGTTAGTCAAAACTGAGCTTCTTGATTTCTGACTTCATTTGGTGAATATTGTTTATGAATGCCCCGATTTGTGATTTATCTAAGCCTGTTTTTCTGCACTTTTTAATGACTATTAACGAATCGCCTTCAATAATGATCTCTTCTTGCTGCATGTTTATTCCTAACTGAACGGCACTCCGACAAGCAATGGCTTCGGCTGCAAAGGCGGAGTCTACCTTTTCATGGAGTGATATGCTGGAGACTAAAACTTTTCCTTTACTGTTTCTAGCCACGATCCCTGATGCGGACCAGTGCGAATCTTTATCAAAAGCTCCATCGAAGTTTATCTTCACTACTTGTCTAGGTGGGACGCTGCCAACTGCTTCTGATCTTTGTGGCTTTTTGCGATTCATTTTTAACATCATCTAATTCATGAATATAGTTAATCATAAAATTTGCGATCTCCTTACCTATTTTACTTGTTTTTTCATGTATCCGAGCATTCCTATCCCCCCAAATGGCCCATAACATTCCGCAGAATAAACGACACAGATCCAGAGGAAGAAAATCAACAGTTTTGGTAAGCCACTGTACAAAATCAAGAGAAGTGAATTGTGGACAATTAACCTCTGGAATATGTGACCAAACTTCTATTGACAGAGAGTATTCTCTGAACAGGTGGTCTGATGTTTCTACTGCCACTCCACATCGGGCATAAGGCATCTGCAATTAACTTTTTGTATAATAGGTTTGCCCGAGTGGGTAAATTATTCCAGGAGGCTTTCCAAGCCATGATTTTAACTTTTGAGGGTAGATCAATAAGCCATAATTTCCTGTAAAAGTCTTTGTAGACATTTTGTACAGAGTAAGCTCTAGGATCAAAGCTCTGTAATAGTTTATAGGTGCTCTTTACCGAAAATTTGCTTGAATGTTCTCCACTCCAAGCCAGAAAGTCTTCATGAGGGATCTTCGCTAAGGGGATTCGAAGAATTCTATCGGCCGCATCAGCTGCAAAGGTATGCCTAATCACCTCCCTATTTCATTCCCTTGATTGACTATCAATAAGCTCAGCAACTTTATTAAAATTAGAACCATCGACAGTAGTTAATAATCTGGAATGAACTTGACTTAGAACCCACACATCGCTATATATAGAAATATTCGTACCTGTTCTAACTTTCCAAGTAAGGCATTTTTCAAAACACCTTTTGTAGCCCAAATGCTGCACCAAACATAAGAGGTTTTATTTCCTAGCTGCGAATTAATAAAATCAGATCTTGGAAAATACTTAGCTTTGAACACCTGCGCAACTAACGAATTTGGATTTGTAAGAAACCTCCAACCGTGTTTCACTAAAAGAGCAACATTAAATTGAGCCAGATTTCGGAACCCCAAACCACCTTCAATTTTAGGTCGACATAGTTGACTCCATTGACACCAGTGTATACATCTTTGGCCTTTACCTTTCTCCCACCAAAACTTAGCAAAAATGCTCTCCATTGTTCTGCATAATAAATTTGGAAGAAGGAAACATGCCATTGCATAAGTAGGTAACGCCTGAAGGACAGCCTTGATAAAAACTTCTTTTCCTCATTGGGATAAAAACCTATTGCTCCATCCTTCAATACGCATTAAAATACGATCTACCAGATTTTGAAACGATTCTTTCTTTTTTTTTTTTACCAACCATATTGGGCAATCCCAAGTATTTTTCGGATTAATTGCAGTTCTGACTCCTAGAAGCTTGGACACAACATCTTTGTTTTCTTCAGTTGTATTTGGGCTGTAAAAAATTGTAGATTTAGAAAAGTTCATAGGTTGGCCTAAACAACTTTTGTAAATCTGTAAAACATTCTTTAGAACTTCCGCCCCTCTGCTGGTTGCTTCCCCAAATAGAATACAATCATCTGCAAATAACAAGTGTGTGATTTCTGGCCCATATCTGCTTGCCTTAGTGCCTTGTATCAATCCTTCACTTCTTGCTACTTTCATTAGAGAAGAAAGCCCTCGCTACAAATTAGAAAAAGAAAGGGCTTAGTAGGTCACCCTGTTTGAGACCTCTAGTTGGAGAAAACATAATACTCCTTCTGCCATTAATATTTACTGCATAAGACACTGTAGCAACACATCTCCTTATGAGCTCCACCCATTCTTTTGCAAATCCTAGCTTTATCATTACCGCTTCAATAAACCCCTATTCCACCATATCATTGGCTTTACTCATGTCAAGCTTTACTATCATAACTCCTTTCTTCCCTGTACGTTTTTTACGGGACGTATGTAAAATTTCATAGGCTAATAGCACATTGTTTGAAATAAGATGCCCTGGGACAAAAGCACTTTGAGCTTTATCGATGTATTTATCAATGACGTTTTGGAGGCGGTTGACAATGGCCTTAGCTATAACCTTATAAATAATTGTGCACAAACTGATGGGCCTGAAATTAATCATTTTTGTAGGATTCGAGGTTTTTGGAATGAGCACTATATCTGTCTTATTAAAATCTTCCACAGACTTTTTATCATTCAACACACCTAAGCAATAATCAATGACTGCATTTTCGATAATATGCTTGAAAGAAAATCGCTGGAAAATCGTCAACTCTTGGAGCTTTAGTAGGGCCCATCTCTTTCAATGCTGTTAAAATATCTTCTGCCCTAAAAGGGGAAACCAAGGATTCATTTTCCTCATGCGATATTTTGCCCTCAATGCCATTTAACACCTTGCTGAAATTTGCCACACCCTCTGACTTGAATAAATCTTGAAAGAATACTGAGGCCGTATCCATGATCTCTGCTCCCTCATCAATTACCCTTCCCTCTTCTATTTCTAGCTTTGTTATTGCATTTGCACGCCGCCGAGCTAAAGCACACTTATGGAAGAAAGTCGAATTTTTGTCACCGAGCTTTAGCCAATTAGCTCTCGCTCTTTATTCCCAATACATTTCGTCTTTGTCGATTTCCAAGTTTAAATGGATTTTAGTGTTGATGATTTCTGCCATGGATTCGTCATTAACTTCCCCTTCTAGAAGAAATTCGAACTTCTTTATTAATTCTTTTTTCAAACCCTCCTTTTCTTTGTCTTTTACACGTGCCCACTCCTTTAAATAGAATTGTAACCTTTTAAGTTTCTCCATTAACGTTCCATTAGACGACTCTCAAGATTCTTTAAGGACTTCTTCAAAGGAGTCTTCCATGGTCCACCATGCTTCAAAGTGGAATCTTTTATTTCCTGTGAATGCAATAGATTTTTTTGTATTTAATAAAAGAGGGCAATGATCGGAATAAGAATAAGGAAGGTGTTGAACAATGCCTAGAGGGAACAGCTTCATCCAAAGTTCATTCGCTACCCCCTGGCCAATCTTTCTTTTATATTCGTCTCTGGTAGATTACCTCTTTCCCATGTGAACCACACACCGAATAACCGATATCCAACAATGACAGTCATTTAAAACCTCCCTAAAAGCCTCCATTCTCTTCTTATCCCTTTGTACTCCTCCACTCTTCTCAAAAGAATATAGAATTTCATTAAAATCCCCTTCAACAAGCTAAGGGTATCTATCCTCACAGGCGAGTCTCCTTAGTAAATTCTACACTATATTTTTAACTTGTAAGTAAGGGGAACCATAAATGCCAGTAAATCTCCATTCTCCTTCAATATCATCCTCTTTGATAAGAACATCAATATGCCACTTCGAGAAACTTCTCAAAGTAACTTTAATATCTTCCTTCCATGCTAAACAAAGCCTACCCCTCGATCCCTCAGCTTCCACTTCAACTCTACATGTAAAACCACATTTTCTTGAACCCTCTCCATCCGACTCTTATTCAACTTTGTCTCCATTAAGAAGACCAAATGGGGATTATGCTGCTTAATCAAGTAACGTAGCCTTCGAACTGCCCGGGGACTCCCCAATCCCCGGACGTTCCAACATAGACTTTTCATTGTGATCGGTCGGCTTGCTTGTAGGCAGCCACCGATATAAAGTTTGTTGAATCCATAATAACCTCTGGGAACTCCACTAATTTGTCTGCAGAACTATCTTTTCGACCCACAAAATCATCACATTTCAACCTTTTCGAACCCTCCATTTCTAAAAGCTCCTTCCCGTTATTACCATCTTCATTTTCACAAAGTTTTCTCTTGCCCACAATCCATTCACTGTTATGAATTTCTGACATATTCCTTGGAACCCTTCTTTTCCATCTCGTCGTCTTAGGGGAAGGATTAACTTTTTCCTCTATTTTATTCATCCCCTCCAACTCCAGCTCATCATAACTATCCTCATGATACTTTAGCCCCTCTTCCCAATTAGCCAGCTATTTACTACTTAAAATATTGCCTTTAAATACGTCAGCATCTGCCATATCAATTTTACCCTCATTTTCCACCTTCGAACCACCTATATATAAACTTTGAGCAACCTGTTTAATTTTGAATGCATTAAATTTCAAACTTTCTTTTCCCATAGCTTTAGATTCTGCTTTTAGTGCAATGGAAAAAGGAGGATCATCCTGATATTTGTGTTTTTCTTCAGGGCTTAACAATACACAATCCTGAAGGATGTGACCCAGTCTACCACAACAAAAGCAATAAAGTGGTAATCTCTCATACTTGAAAGGAATCCATGCCTTAATATTATCTGCTGCTTGATACAAAAATCCCCCTCCTTAATGGTTTCTTAACATCCAACATAATTCTAAGTTTACAGAAATCTCCATTAATCTCAGAACTAATAACTCCCCCAAAAGTGCTACCAATTGCATGCAAAAGATCCTTTTTATCAAGATATGGTAAACATGGGCCAATCTTGATCCAGAATGGTGATGAA
This sequence comes from Gossypium rotundifolium, assembly GCA_025506655.1. Taxonomy (NCBI): domain Eukaryota; kingdom Viridiplantae; phylum Streptophyta; class Magnoliopsida; order Malvales; family Malvaceae; genus Gossypium; species Gossypium rotundifolium. The sequence continues at coordinate 177,690,134 of CP106727.1, forward strand.
ATAAGACAGATTTGATCTCTATCTATAGGGCAAGTTAATTTATCAAAAAGAATAAGGGACTTACGAAAAAGCCATGGACGTCCTTCAAGAACCAATTCCAGATCTTCCTCTAATTCAAAAATCATTGAAAATAAGTTCTGCCCTTCCAGTTGAATCTCAAACCTCTTCTTAGTCTTCCAAATACTCTTTACTTGCGCTTTAAAACTCTCGACATTGAAAATTTTTTGTCCAGACTGAGCATATCAATGTGGGTTTCTCCGTCGGCACTACCATCGACCGCTTAATTGAAAGTTGGATCAGTTCTTCAACTAGCAAGGCAATCTCCACGCTACTTCTCCTCTCTCCGCCACCACTCTCCTCCATCCCAAGCCGCAACAGTAGCTGCTTTCTCTGGGACTTTATGGACAGCACTCTTGGTTTCAGAAGACTCTACTCTATTGTAATTTATTTTTTATATCTTTAATAAAATAAAAGTTGTTTATTTTTTTATTGTAATTTAATTTTTATCTTTAATAAAATAATGTTGTTGTTTATTTTTTATTGTAATTTGATTTTTTATCTTTAATAAAATAAAAGTTGTTGTTTATTTTTTATTGTAATTTAATTTTTATCTTTAATAAAATAAAAGTTGTTATTTATTTTTTATTGTAATTTAATTTTTTATCTTCAATAAAATAAAAGTTGTTGTTTATTTTTATTGTAATTTAATTTTTTATCTTTAATAAAATAAAAGTTGTTTTTATTTTTTATTGTAATTTAATTTTTATCTTTAATAAAATAAAAGTTGTTGTTTATTTTGTATTGTAATTTAATTTTTTATCTTTAATAAAATAAAATTTGTTGTTTATTTTTTATTGTAATTTAATTTTTTATCTTTAATAAAATAAAAGTTGTTGTTTATTTTTATTGTAATTTATTTTTTATCTTTAATGAAATAAAAGTTGTTTTTATTTTTTATTGTAATTTATTTTTATATCTTTAATAAAATAAAAGTTGTTGTTTATTATTTTATTATAATTTAATTTTTTATCTTTAATAAAATAAATTTTATTGTTTATTTTTATTGTAATTTAATTTTTTATCTTTAATAAAAAATTTGCTGTTTATTTTTTTATTGTAATTTAATTTTTTATCTTTAATAAAATAAAAGTTGTTGTTTATTTTTATTGTAATTTATTTTTTATCTTTAATAAAATAAAAGTTGTTTTTATTTTTATTGTAATTTATTTTTATATCTTTAATAAAATAAAAGTTGTTGTTTATTTTTATTATAATTTAATTTTTTATCTTTAATAAAATAAAATTTATTATTTATTTTTATTGTAATTTAATTTTATTATCTTTAATAAAATAAAATTTGTTGTTTAATTTTATTGTAATTTAATTTTATTATCTTTAATAAAATAAAATTTGTTGTTTATTTTTATTGTAATTTAATTTTTTATCTTTAATAAAATAAAAGTTGTATTTTATTTTTATTGTAATTTATTTTATTTTTATATATAGAAATTAATAAGAAATGGATGAATTAGGACTAAATTGAATAAGTGAAAAGTATGACGGGTTAATTTGTAATTTTATCAAGATGGATGTTGATCCAATGTATGAATTTTGAATGATCGTAAGGGGTAAAATTGACATTTAGGAAGAAAGATAATTTTGAAGAATAATGATGATGGTGATATTTTAGATTAATTGAATAACCTTTTTTTTGTTTTGCAACTTAGTCCTACAAAATTTCAATGCCAGCAATAGAAAAAAAATGATAAGGAGACTATCAACTATTCTGATTTGGACACGAGCGAGATGTATGACCTGGGTTCCTACACCATCCGCATAACTTTCGTTGGTTGGTTGTTTCTCGGGTATCCATATTGTTGCGTAGTCTAGTCGAGCAAGGTTGACCCTTTGGTTTGTGACGCAGTTCTCTATTCGGTAACAGCTTATACGGAGCAAGCGATACAGACGGTCACTTACGTTCATCCGGGACTGGTGGGAATACGTGTCTCCACACGTTGTACATGTATTCTATTTTATACACTTTGTCGACATAGCTCATGGGATCCAGACGGAGATTCTGACAAGCCGCAATTACATGAGTGCATGGATAATGAAGTGCATCAAATATCCCACAGTCGGAGGTCCTATTTCTCAAGTGTACACAATATTGCCCGCCAACAATACTTTGGTTCGTTCTGTCAAACTCCGCCACATGAAACCATAGGTTGTCCCGATTGTGACACACTGTGTGTATAGTGTTGGCCCGTGCCTTCCCCTTGTTAATTTCTTGCAATACATTCGCGCACCATACATGGTCTCCTTGCATTTGGCCTTTATAACTCGTTGCTCGCTTCGAAAATAGTGCTGCTAAACGAAAATATGTCTCTCACACAATCGATGTATCGGCAAATGACGAGTTCCTTTTAGAACATAATTTATGCATTCGGCCAGGTTTGGGGTCATATGACCATATCGTAAGCCACCGTCGTATGCTTGTGTCCACTGTTCGAAAGGTATGTTGCATAGGTAATTTGCGCCTTCTTCATTAACTGAGCGCAAACTCGCCAACATCACGTGAAAACGATCCTTATTGATCTCGTACCCTGCCAATATAAGTTGATAGCGAATATTACATACCACTCTTCAATTAAGAATAAATTGAATATTACAAACGAAATTATATTAATAGATATTACATACCCATGTTGGTCACTTGCCATCATTCACTTGTAGATCGATGTTGCCCGTAGTAGTTTGACGCAACATGCCTTAGACAATATCGATGGTGTTTGCGATGCCACATGCTTCCCTGTCACTCTATTGCGGCTAGTATTCCAAGGCCCCGATCCGATATAACGCATATATCAGGTTGGGGGTAGACATGCCTCCTTAACCTAGATAGAAAGAAATCCCAGTCATCAGCTAACTCTCCCAGTGTTATTACAAATGCAATTGGAAGGATTCTCCCACTGCCATCCCGTGCCACAGCTAGCAATAGACGATGTGTATATCTACCATACATAAAGGTATCGTCAATTTGTGCCAATGGCTTGCAGTATAGAAATGAGTCTTGGAATTGCTTAAATGTTCAGAACAGACGCTTGAACACTTGGCACTTGCCGTCATTCACTTGTAGATCGATGTTGCCCGTAGTAGTTGGACGCAACATACCTTAGGCAATATCGATGGTGTGTGCGATGCCACGGGCTTCCTGTTGCTCTATTGCGGCTAGTATTCCAGGCCCGATCCGATATAATGCAGATATCAGGTTAGGGGTAAAATGCCTCCTTAACCTAGATAGAAAGAAATCCCAGTCATCAGCTGACTCCTCCGGTGTTATTGCAAACGCAATTGGAAGGATTCTCCCACTGTCATCCTGTGCCACAACTAACAATAGCCGATGCGTATATCTACCATACATAAAGGTACCGTTAATTTATACCAATGGCTTACATTATAAAAATACGTCTTGGCATTGCTTAAAAGTCAAGAACAGACGCTTGAACACTTGGCATCCACGGAGCAATCGATCGTTGTAATACGTCGGTTCTGTTATGCTGCTTGGGACATATCTCTCCAGCACTTAACACCACTACCACACTTCATTATATGAAGCGTCCCACTGACCATGCAACTTTTCCAACGCCTTCTGCTTAGCTATCCAAGTATTCCGGTAAGAGGGCGTGTACCCCAATTGGCTACGAATATTGCCAATTAAGGCCGGCACTGTAGTTTTGGGATCCGCCTTCACTGTCGGTATTATTAAGTTAGCTAACATCTCTGAATCCATCTTCGGGTGATCTTGTGAAACACCTATCAACGAAGTACGTTAAATAATGCAACATTACGTAATATCAGTATTATTCAAAAACCTTGAACACCTAGTGATACTGTACCGATAAGATATGTTTGTGGACCTTTGTACTTTTTAATCTCCCACAAGCCTGTTCTTTTCCTCAACGAGGCCATTATCTTCCATGAACATGTACCGTCTTGCACTGCACCTTGGCCTCGTACTTATCGAGTTTGGATTTAACCACGTATAGTTAACCCCGTTCTTGATACTATATTGTTTCAATGCACCAAGAAAAGTATCCTTATTGAAAAACTCTTTACCAACTTCAAATTCGCCCGAATCCAACACGAACTTGTAAGGTCACGCGTTCTGTGTGGTAGTTTAGGAAACTCCAATGCATCATCTTGAGATAGATCGACATTATGCATGTGGGCTGGAGGCGAGTACGCCTTGAATCGCGAATCTTCTTCTTCTTCATTTGAACACCTTCAACATCTTCAGGTACGGTTAGAACAGACTCCGATTCAGAAAATAATGCAACTTCTGCACCATCGGGGCTAGACTCTCGAGGTGGATCCACATCGGACTTATCATCCGACCAATCATCATTTGCAAGGAACGAGGGCCCCTCGCTGGTGGATGTCGTGGGGAGTACATTATCCCTTGTTAAACAACTTTCGTAACGTTCCCAATCATATGTGAATTGCCAACCATTATAAGTTGATGACGTTTCCCAATACGTATTTTTAGCATCGAACATTGAAGGAAGAATATGCATGTCCCATCCACCAACCGAGTGTCGTGCAAGGGTTGTGTTTTCCATACTACCACCAAACACGGGCGCTTCCGTATTCTGCCTCCCACTAACAGAGTATCAGCTTGGGGTTGTGTATTCCCCTCTAACAACAGTAGATGTTGAAGTCGAAAGAAGATCACTTGGCGATGAAAATTATACATATACCTCAAGATAGGGTGATCCACTGGCAAGATGAGTCACCACCATTGCCTCCAAACTCTGAGGACCTTTGATGTCAAATGAGTCATATCTCACGGGATCAACCGAAGCAAAAAATCTATACTTAATAGACCGAACTTTCATTGGCGTTGTTCAAGATTTTACGCCTAATTCTTTTCTGAGTTCATCAAATCTATGTTTCGGTTAAAAACCAGTCGCGTTGTGTTCTCCGATAAAAAAACAACACCATTTTCGGTGTCACAAACTTCACCATAATAGTAAATAATAGCACTAATACGTTCACTCATCTTTAGTTTCTATTTTACTTTTGCCTCAATTTTTGTTATGTAACCTGAGAATGAAATTTGGATCATTTATAGACGAATATTGCCAGAGACTACTGTAGCAAAAGAGCGTCCACGTGGAAGCTTTTTTCAGTACTCTTGCTGACAGTGCATCCTGCTTGAAGCGTTTTGGTCACTATTTGTTTAGAAAAGTCTTCTCAAATTATTTTTCCAGAGACTACTGTAGCAAAAGAGCGTCCACGTGGGAGCTTTTTTCAGTACTCTTGTTGACGGTGCATCCTGCTTGAAGCGTTTTGGTCACTATTTGTTTAGAAACGTCTTTTCAAAATTATTTTGTCAGATACTACTGTAGCAGAAGAGCATCCACGTGTGAGCTTTTTTCTGTACTCTTGCTGACAGGTCATCCTGCTTGAAGCGTTTTGGTCACTATTTGTTCAGAAACGTCTTCTCAAAATTATTTTGCCAGATACTACTGTAAAAAAATTCAAATAATTTTTTTGCTAATATATTTTTCCCAAAACCCTAAACCTAAAATTATTTTAATTAATTAACTTTAAAATCTAGTTCATTAATTTTTTCCTAAAAACCTTAAACTTTAAGACCCTAAAAACCCTAAAATATAACCCTAAAACCCTAAAAACTCATACTCTAACACTAAAAACAACTAAATAACCAATCGAGGAGCGCTTTTGCCACATCAGCAAAGCGCTCTCTCGTGGATGCGCTTTCTTGATTCATCCCCTAAAAACACGTTGACGTGGACGCGTTTTAAGAGAAATGATCATTTCGTATAAATAATTATTTTCATAAATTTTTTTAAAATTTAATATTTTCTGATAAATTAGTCTAAATATATTACATTTTCGTAATTAGTATTTTTATAAAAGAAAACCATAAAAAAGTAACGGTAGAAAAGAACAGTCCAAAATTAAAAAACCGTGGAAAGTAGTGAAAGGCACTTGGAAAAGCAGAAGCGCCCATAGTTCACGGTGTTTAAGACGCCCGCTGCTTCAACAAATCAACCTACCCCTTTCTCGCCTTATAAAACAGAATCTGAAACCCCCCCTGATTATTTGATCACTCTCTAAAACCCCAACCAAACGAGTCTTTCCAAACCCAATGGATTCTGTGTTTGCCTCCATTGATCAAGCTCCTGAAGATCCCATTCTTGGGGTAACTTGTTGTCATCCTCCTTTCTTTGAATCAGTAACTCATACTTTATTTTAAGTTTGATTCAATCATCTTCGTTGATCCGATCATTACGTGTTGGATCGCGGCTAACCATGAGCTTTATGATCAAATGTAACCGAGGAATTTCTTTTTATTTTTCTTATTTGCCTCTTGCTGTAATATTGAATATTTGAAGTTTCATTTTAGATTCGCTTTCCCCTTTTTTTTCTTTTAGAAAATAAATAGAGGAAGCTTCGTTTGATTGATTGATTGATAGGTGTTTCATTCGTTCATTCTTTTTTTTTTTTTATTCTTAATATTTTATTTGAACAAACAGGTGACAGTTGCTTATAACAAGGATCCAAGCCCGAACAAGTTGAATTTAGGTGTTGGTGCTTACAGAACTGAGGTATTTTTAAGTTTTCTTTAAGAATCATCTTAATAATAAAGTTGATCAGTCTTCTTCTTCTACTACTTAATGTTGATTCAGTTGATCTGTTTGTGACAACAACAGGAAGGAAAACCTCTGGTTCTAAATGTTGTTCGAAAAGCAGAACAGCTTCTTGTTAATGATCAGTAAGTTGTTCAAACCGTTCTATTCTTCATGCCTTGCTAGCGTTGTTTCATTGATCACGTTTTATGTACTTTCAGGTCGAGAGTCAAGGAGTATCTTCCTATTCTTGGTCTCGCAGAGTTCAATAAATTGAGTGCTAAGCTCATTCTTGGTGATGACAGGTAAAGGAAGAAATTGAAGAAAAAATGAAAGTGCCTTCTCTTAGTTTAGTTGAAACCATTCTTTTTGTCTACTTGCCCATTTCTGTTGTATTTTATTGATTTCTTAATGGATGTTTTTTGTTTGTTGCTTTTGGGTAGTCCTGCTATTCAAGAGAACAGAGTGGCTACTGCTCAGTGCTTGTCTGGTACTGGTTCCTTGAGGGTTGGAGCTGAGTTTTTAGCAAAGCATTACCACCAAGTAAATTTGACTGGTTTTTTAATTTTGTGCTTTAGTAAGCTGTTATCATTTTGAAGAGCAACTGATATTTATTTTGCCCATCTTTTGTTTTCCAGCGTACTATATACATTCCACAGCCATCGTGGGGAAACCATGTGAAAGTTCTCACGATGGCAGGGTTGTCGGTGAAGAATTACCGCTACTATGATCCAACAACTCGTGGGCTTAATTTCCAAGGTCTGAGATAATGGTTTTCTGTAAATAGGCCATGCAGTGAATGCGTTGCTGCTGTTAATAAGTTGATTAGTTTAAGAAATTTTTGGAGAAACAATTGATGCATTCATTTATTACAGGGAGAGTTTTTTTTTAAAAAAAAGCATATTCAATATAAGATCTTGGCTACCGTCCATAAATCTTCCTGCAAAAATGTCATTGCCTTTTTATTGCCTGCTTTTGGTTTCAAGTTCCTTTAAACAAGTTCTGTATGGTTTATGGAGCCAATATCTTGGTTGTGGTAAGCTAATAAAAGTAACGGCAAAATTTTGGGAAACAGGTTTGCTAGAAGATCTTGGCGCAGCACCAGCTGGAGCTATAGTGCTTCTTCATGCCTGTGCTCATAATCCAACTGGTGTTGATCCAACTGTTGAGCAATGGGAACAAATCAGACAGTCGATGAGATCTAAAGGGTTATTGCCTTTCTTTGACAGTGCTTACCAGGTAATCGTCTGTTGTTGAATAAACTTTGTGCTGTTCAACGACCTCCATTTATGTTTTGTTATAGTTTTGATATGTTATTTTACAAACACTTGAATTTTGACATCCAGGGATTTGCAAGTGGTAGCTTAGATGCAGATGCACAACCTGTTCGCATGTTTGTTGCAGATGGCGGGGAATGCTTTATAGCTCAAAGTTATGCAAAAAACATGGGACTTTATGGGGAGCGTGTTGGTGCTCTCAGCATTGTAAGATGCTGGACTTATAAATTCTGAGTAGATTTCTTTCGTTATATGCCTAAGGCCTCTTTCATATAATAATGATAATAATTTTACAGGTCTGTAAGGCGGCTGATGTTGCAAGCAGGGTTGAGAGCCAGTTGAAGCTTGTGATTAGGCCTATGTATTCCAATCCACCAATTCATGGTGCCTCAATTGCAATGACTATCCTCAAAAATAGGTGGGTTCTTTGTCAGACCAAACTACCTGAACATGTTAGATGACAGAGAAACGAGTATGATTGGTAAATTTTTAGAAATGAAACGATTGCAACAAATTTATCTTGGTGTTAAATTTATCTCATTACTGGTAATCCTTGCCCATATCATGTGATATTAATTGGAGGAGGAAAACATGTATTCTTCTGTTTCAATTTAATTTTTCATCTATGAATGTTTTGTTGGACTTTGAATGAGATCATTACTCAAATCAAGTAAATTCACTTGTGGATTGCAATTAGTTTCTCTTTTAAAATTGTTCTTATATATATTTATAATCTTGTTCTTTATTTTTACAGTGATATGTTTAACGAGTGGAAGTTTGAACTGAAAGCTATGGCAGACCGAATTATTAGCATGCGGAAACAACTATTTGATGCTTTAAGTGCTAAAGGTTTTGCTTAATCCTTTCTTCTAATGGTATATGCATATATGTGCCGCTTTTTTTGTTAACTGGTAGGTTTGAGCTGTAAGTTTGATAGGTAAGAGTCAGTCAAAATCTGTTGTATATGTTATTGACAAGAAATTTGCATATTCTTTTCTTGAATATTCTATACTATTGTATGGATCTTTGGTGTACTCCATCAAGCAGAAACTAAACATGTTTCTATCTTCTTTCTTACAGGTACTCCAGGTGACTGGAGTCACATTATAAAGCAGATTGGAATGTTTACTTTCACTGGATTGAACAGTGATCAAGTTGCTTTCATGACCAAGGAGTACCACATCTACATGACATCTGATGGGTAAAAAGATCTCTTTCTTTTAACCTTTTGTATTGACTCCCCAACAACACTTTGGGGATGAGAGAGGAAGGTTGGGGGTTTCTAGATGGTTGTGTAAGAAAGGCTTTTGTTTTGTCTAACCAAAAATCCGCATTTTGCCCTGAAAAATCAGTGCCAGGCTAGAAAATCATGCCTAGAGGTTTCCCCTCCAGCTCTCAGTACTCTTGCATGAGTCATAATAAGATCATTTGACGTGGATGCAATGAATGTTTTATATGATTAAAAGTTTTCATTCAACATTAAGAGAGTTTCTTTACAGCTATAATGAAGTTGTTTCTGCATTGCAAAGGAATAGAGCTATTTACGCACCTTACTAAAACGAGTTTAGCACTTATTCTAGTTATAGATTGGTAATCTCTTCCTCCAAATTTAGCAACTCTCCATCTCCCCTACTCCCACGCATACCCCAGGCACCGTGTTAATGGCTTACAGTTAGAGTTGTAGCAGTCTCTTCTTCTGTTTCATTTACTGTATCCCTTAAACCTGAACTTCATTTGCATTTGCATAGTTGATGATATTTCTGAAGACTGTCTTACCTACTGGTATCCATCTGTAAATGCCTACTTTAATTGTGATGCTAAATTAAATGAAAATTTCTTCTTTATATTGCATGCAGGAGGATTAGTATGGCAGGTCTTAGCTCCAAGACTGTGCCTCATCTTGCTGATGCTATACATGCTGCAGTGACCCGTGGCTGTTAGAAAGCAAATTTCAAAGTTCTGTAGCAAGTACTTTTGGGTTTTAGCCCCATCCATGTCATGACTGTTTTCTTCTAACTTTTCAAGCACATATTATTTTCCATAATAATTGTTGGGTCTGGATTGGAACCAGATTTTTGATATTTCGATTTCAATGTTATATATTACATGTCCTTTTAAACTTCATCGTAAATGGCATGCTTGCAATTGGTATCAATATTTTTGTGAAGAAGTTTTATTTGATTTTGGTTGGGCAGGTGTTTTTTTCTGAAGGGGTTACCGTTCATTTCCTGGGTGTTTGAGAAAAATGAATGTGACGCGACTGTTTTTATTTATTTTCAAGTTTTTAAAATATTGTATCTATAGGCCCGATGACAATGGATTGAACAATTTTTCCATTTGATATCAATGTTGAAATATTTGTAGTTAAAAATGTAAAGAAATAGGAAAATGAAGTTGAACTAATGGTTGCAGTCCGGATTATAAAAAAAAAAAAAGTTATAATCCTAGAGCCGGAATGCAATCTCAAAAAGCATCAATCATCAGGCTTCCCTGTCCAAGTTGTGAAGCAAGAACGATGTAAGGTGTAGAAAAGTGAGTGCCCCAAAGGAATCCTGCAACATGGGGCTGACTCATATATACATTGGTTAAACTCTACTTATTTCTCTCCCTCTTCTTCCTTATCCTTGTAATTCCTCTTGTTACCTTTCTTCCAAATTTACCATTTTTATCAATCAATCTGGATCATTCCACAACTTCTTAGCCCGTTTAAGTTTTCAATCCTCTTTAGGTAGGAACCTTTGTTGGGGGTGGAACCATGTGATGATGGTTTGGACGTGTTACTCTCCTCATTATCAACCTTAACGCAGATGTCTGGATCACTTGGTCCCGAGAGTATCAGTATCTCCGGAGCAATCAATCTCGCTGCACCTTCGTGTTCGAGTAAGGGAGTCAGCATGAAGAACATCCTCAATTCTTGACATCACTGAGAAAGCCAAGCTCTCCAATACCCTAGAATAGCTCTCCTGGATAGCCAGCCCTACATCCTGTTGAAAGTTCACACACTAGTTAAAACTAAGTTTATCAAACCTGGAATACAATTGAGGAGAAGATTAAGCTATTGTACCCTATTTTCTTGGATCTTTGAAATATCAAGTGAAGATTGCGCAACTCCAGGGAATTGCTGTTTGAGTAAGAGTAAGATAGTCTCAGCCCTCACTTCAAACAGCTCCCTTTTCCCAGAACTGATACCCGAACCCCATGGATTCCATCCATCTTTCTGGTTCATCTTCCTTTTCCAAATCAAAATGGAGGCTTCAATCCTGTTCTTGAAGTCGAGTACTTTGTGTTCGGTCGAGAAATCCATAGCTGACAGAAATTGTAAGGGATCAAAGCTATCCACTGTGATGCTTTTATAGATTGAATCTCCAAGGCTTTCTCTTCCATTCTAGGTCAAAAATGCATATTTGTTGCTTTAGTACAGATTAACATTCTAGTCTATTATGGAGAGTTCCATTGATTTATTTACCTTGGGGAGGGAATCAATGTAACTTTCTGGGATTTGTATTTCAGATAAGACTTGAGCATTGATGTTCATTGCAGCTTTTAGCACTTGGTTTACAGACTCCTTTTGATATTGCAGCCGTTTTCGTGATGTTTCCGATAGTCCATTTTCGGGAACCTTAACGATAGGATGCCACCATTTTTCATCCCTTTGGCTGCTGTTGTCCATGTCTTGATTTTCATTTTTGGACACATACCAAAACTCTTGTTCTTCTCCAAAGTTGTCAAGAGTCTCCTGTTTTCATTACATACTTTTTGATCAGCAGCATATCATATACTGTTATTCTTTATCATCATCAGGTTAGCAAGGATTAGAGATACCGACGATAAGAATCGCATCGAGTTTGAGTAGGCCGGGTATATTCGCCAGCAGATCGCTCCGTTGTCTCGTGACCATAACCTGTTGAGTTGAAACAAAATGGTTGGGAGTTAACTAGCAATGGTGAAATTGTAATCAAAGATCCCAATTTCTTTGAGAGATGATGATGGTATGTACCTCCATATTGGTACCATCCTTGGATATCTGTTGTGAAGGAACAAATTCAACAATGTGATCAGTTACAGATAAAAGCCAATCCATTTCTTTTCTCCACCTTGCTTTCCTTTCCGGAGCCAAGGGTTCTAATTTCCCTTTCTCTCCAAATATCGATGCTGCAATATAATTGGCCACCATTATACATACATACATACATACATACATACATACATACATACATACATACATACAGGAATATTTACCTGCTAGATTAGTGACAGCATTTGACAAAGCCAAAGCTGAATAAACGCCTTTTCCTCCTCCAGACATATCTTCACCCAAGAGCAACTTTGCAAACCTTTCCTTCATCATTTCCATATCAGATTGCAGATCGTGATGGGGAGTTCCTGCTCCTACATTTTGATGCACCATCGATTGTTCTTCATTTCTTATGTCCATACCATCATCTTCATCATTGGCATCTGGGATCAGATTCTGGTGGTACTTTCCTGAATTATCAGACGACATTCTCGTACGGTTGCAAGATGAGGAGGTTCGAAGGGTGTACCTACGTGTTAATGTTCGAATCATATTGTCAATCCAAAGCTTCTTCTTCTTCTTCTTCTTCTTCTTCTTCTTCTTCTTCTTCTTCTTCTTCTCTTTGTGTTGTTTAAACAACAAAAAAACAAAAGAAGAAGAAAACAAAAGCCAAAAAAAAAAAGATTAACTAAAAAAAGAGGGTTTATGTGATTCTTGAGGGTTGAATAAATAGAGGCTGAAGTGGTTTAATGGCGTTTACTGTATTTACAACAAGAGAATGTACGGTGCATATTTTCAGAAAACAGGTTCTAACAAATTAAACATAAATTCTAAACAACGGTTTTTTGTCTAAAAACAATAAATAAAAATGTTAAGATGGATGAATGGTGCAAAATGTTGGGGAAAACATACAATTTTTTTAAACTGATTTAACTAACTTAACTCCATTTTCATAAGCTAAAATTTGCATGAAAAGGGCGGCACCACGACCAACTTTTTCATTCCATAGGCATTTCCGTTAATTAAAGCATTTTATATATTAGCTTCCAAAGGAACAGTTAATTTGAATGCATTAATTGACGAGGACTTTTCCACTTTTATATATGTGTGTCAAATGTCAACTAATGAACAAAATAAATGTTTCAACCTAGCAAGATTGTGAATTAATTTCCAAAAATGGCTCAGACCTACATTAATCATTCAAACAAATTTCAATATTTTGCTTCTCATATTATCTTAAAAACTATATACAATCATTTTAATTACGTAATAGAATATTTCACCTATAAAAATATTTAAAATATAACATGTGAACCATCATCAAGTCACGTTAAAACTTATTTAAAAATTCTCATCATATGTAATTCATAACTTAACCAACGACTCTCTAATATATAAAACATTTGTCCATGAAGATGACCCTTCATAAATCATCCAAATGAATTATAATACTATCTCATTTATTTATATAATAATCTGTTCTCCCTAATTGCTCAATTTTGAATTATGGGTACCGGTTATTAAGTCATTTGTTTCTTCAAATTATTTTTATATCCAATTGTCTTAGTGAGTGTTTTATAAAGTATTTCAATTAATTAAAATTTGATTATTAGATTATCATTACATTTCTTTTTTATGTTGGGTTAGTATTGTTTGTTTATATTTTGTATAATTTAATTTAAGAAAAATATGTATTTATATCATATATTTAAATTTATGAGATATTTTAAATAATTTATCTAAGCTATTTGTAGACAAAATTTTGTGCCCATAATGTGTTTGCGTTCAACCTATTATTTTTAATATAATATAATATTAAGGGTAAAAGATGGGAGTGATCCATTTTAAACTCGTAAGAAATACATGTATGACAAATTAATATTTATTATGTATAGATTTTGATTTTTTCCTGGCATGTTATATATTAATTATTTTACCATGTTGTATTTGCATCATGTCTTCATTCATTCATATTTTTATAATTTATCACTAAATTGTACAAAATCAATTTATATATAGCATGCTACGATAATAGGCTCAATTTATTACATTTAGCTCTTAATATTTACAAATTTTTAATTTGATCTTTATTCTTATTTTTACCTAAATTTAATTATTAAATTTTTTAAAAATCTAATCGCTTTTATTATTATTATTATAAAAATGTTGACAAAAACATTAACTTTTTAATAATGTTGATATGACAACCCTGTAGCAATGTATATGAACTTTATCTTGACATAATACAACTTATCTTATATATCACATCAATAAATAATTTAAAAATTATAAAAATATTTAAAATAAAAATAAAAATCTTCAACATTTTAATTAGTATTTTCGTTAAAAAGAATAACAAATTGACTTTTTTCAAAATTGATGATCAAAATTCAAAATTTTTAAATTAAAGACCAAAATAATAAAAATAAAATTGGAAAAGATATTAACATTAAGCAATAAATATATTATTATATCTAATTAATATAAATAATATGTTGAACATGGACAGTAATTTTGGAAGCAGGAGTATATTTGTGATAATATAATAGTAATAGGTGGGGAATAGTAAATTTAGAAAGAAAAGCGAATAAAACAAGGTATATTTAAATGGTGAGACATTCCCTCCCTCCCTCTCTTTATTTTTTGTGATAAGACTTTCGCCCAATCACCTTTTATTAATGTCCGCAAATTGTCCTTCATGTGTTTTCATCATTGCAATTCTTCTTCAATTTTAACTTGATGGGTAGTTTGGTATTATTGTAGATATTTACAAATCCCTCTACTTTGCAAAATCTTGAAATTTAAAATAAAGAGACACTTTGAGTTTAAAAAAAATATTGAGATAAAGTGAAGTTAAACTGAAAATAAAATGCAGCCATACTCATTACAAATACATGTTGAATGTTAGTGCTTGTTTTTGGTACTAATTAGTGTGTGTTAATTACATGACCAAAAATGTGAAAATAAATGGCATGTGCATCCGCTCACTGGGGAAATGTGATGCGATTGCCAACACTACACTCTTTTTGTCCTTAATTAAAACTGCTTTTGAATTTTTGGGCATAGGAAGATTCGGGGGAATGTATAGCAGCATTTCCATTTTCTTTTTTACATCAAAGCTGCTCTCATTTAATATATATACCCATTCCTTTATTTTACACTATCCACATTCAATTTCATTTTCTAAGAGACTTACTATCATTTTAATATTTTTATTACAAAATTTTACTCTCAGAGGTAAAGCCCCTGCTTCCTTCCAATCTTTCTTTCTACCCGTAACACTCCAATCAATACCTTTTCTGCTTGCCTTTCGGAACCAACAAGATCCAATGACCCCGCCGCCGCCCCCCCCTTTCTTTTTTTTTTTTAAATTTATAAAATTTTAAATTTATAATAATAAAATTACACTTTATTTCTCTTAAAAATATAAAATTATATTTTACTATCATAAAAATATATAATTTCATTTCCCCTCAAAAAAAAAATTCAGACTTTTATCTCTGTAAATGGGCAAAAGAGGGTAGAAGGAAATTTTTTAAGCTTAGCCAAACATGGTGAATAACCATAAATACAGTTAGGAGCAGCAAAAACGATGGTGAGGATTGAATTGCAATAATGATAGGCACGACCAAAAGTAGTATTAACACCAAACCTTCATATATGTATTAGTCATAGCATGACTCTTGTGAATGCATTAAACTTGATTGTAAAAGTGTAAAAAGAGTAAAATGAGGTAAATGGATTCCGCTGCACCCAAACATTTCAATAAAGGCTTGGGTGAATTCCCGGCAGAGGCATTTTCATACCCATTTTACCAAATATTCTTTTCCGTCATATTTCCCTCATTTTGTCTTGTTTTTGGTTAAACCGTTTTCAAATCAAAATTTAAAAAGAAAAAAGGCTGCATTGTTTAAAATTTTCCCAGTTTCAAAATGTTGAAATGCGGTCCATTTGCTTTGTTTTTTGTTTTTTTCACAACTCAACTAAGAGAAATAAAAAAAAAAAAAAACTGTGTTTGGTATAGAATATATATAATATAATGTTAGGTACAAGTAAACCATAGTTTTGGTAACTCAAAATCCAGGTGATTGGTGGGACTAGGATTTCAACTTCTCAGCTCTAAATACTACTTTTTAACTTCTTTTTTGGCTTATTGTTAAAATGAGCCCTCATATTTTTCAAAAAAATCTGAAAATTTTGCATCCAATTAACTCACAATAAACTCTTTATTTTAATTGATTAGAATTTCATTTTTATACATTACAAAAACCCAAAAATTAATCATGGTTAACACATAAATTTGAATTATAAATAATTAAATAATGAGTTGTGAAAATTCATCATTAAATAACACAATATTACTTACTATACAGTGAGGTGGTTGATTCTTCTTTTGTCTTTTTTATCCATCACAAGCATCATACGTTTTATTTTTTCAAACCTTAGCGGCTTCCACCATTAGACCCCAAACAGTCTCTTTAATGTACACAATTAATTTAACAAAAGAAAAAAGAAATTGAACTTCTGTTTCACTAACTTATTACCATATTCAATTGTTATCATTATAGCTCCATTATTTCATTTCTCTTAAATAATCTTACCATAATTTACTTAGCCGATGGATTTCTATTTTTTTCCTTATTTTAACTAATTATATATTAAATAATCTTCTAAATGCATTCATTAAATCAAAACCTAATTAAAAAATTACTAAATAACTGAAATATTCTATATTATTATAAACTGATTCCTATATCACGAATTTAAAAATAACTTATTTTTAAATAAAATAATCATTACCTTAAAATATCTATTTTTAATATTTTTAAGATTTAAATTTATTTATCTTTTTAACATGAACAAATAATTTGAAAAGAATAATATTTTATTTTCACCCACGAACGGGATTTTAGTAATAATAAAACTTGTAACATTTCGCAATATAAAAAGAAAGGTTAAATTCTTCTATTAGTCCTTGTACTTTGAAAATTTTTGTATTTAATCTATATACTTTTTAAATTTTAAAATATTAGTTCTTACTGAAACAAGACTTGTTAAATTTATTCAGTTAAGCTCTGGTATTTCTAAAATCAAATGCAACATATTATCATGTGTAGTGCAATATTAATTTGTTATTTTCATATATTATCCACTAAAAATACTGTTAATGAATTAACCCATATCATTTGCACCAAGATTGAAATTCTAAAACTTGAAAAATATAAGGACTTAGAATAATCAAATTAGAAAAATAATCTACATCTATAATTGTACATAGTACAAGACTAATAATTGAATTTAACAAAACAAATTTAATTACTACTTTTTAGGTTAAGACTAAAATTGACCAATTTAAAAATATAATGATTAAATTCATAATTTTTACAAAGTATAAGGATTAATAGAAAAATTTAACCAAAAGGGAATTAAAAAAAAGGGAAGAGCAGTTACAGAAAGATGATGTTAAAGAAGAGAAGAGGGGTAGTTGCCAAAACTTGCGTTTACCGTGCTTTCCCTCGTCGTGCTTTCCAACAGATTTTTCCCTTCCTTTTTACTCTTTTTTTTTTTTCCTTTATTCCTGCAACACGCGTACGACAAATTATAACTATAAGTCCCACCGCCATGAAATCACGCCGCTTGCTAAGCTTCCTCCTCAACCATCTCATTTCCCCCAATTAAACTAATCTATTAAGCTTTTTTTTTTCTTTGTTTTGTAAGAAAAACTGAAGGCGCTTCTTGTTTCACACACACTCCCTTCTTCATTGCTTTAACAACAAAGTCAATGCTCCTCACTGCTTTGGTTTTCTCTTTGGATCTGAGCCTCTGCACTTTCACTTTCAGCTTTCTACAAGGTCAGCATTCCCTTCTTAAATTCTTGGCTCCTGCTTTTTTTTTTTTTCTTTTTGCATGCATTTTTCTCATCTGGGTCATCTTCCTTTTGCCTTCTTCTGGGATGGTTTAAAATGGTGAAAATGAGAGGAAATTGTTAAATTCAGGTTTTTGTCCATTAAGTTTTGGGGGGAAAACTGATTCTTTACTCTTTATATAAAGATGACACTTTTGCTTTTACTTTGTTAAATTTATATCCTTTTTTCAATTATGTAATGGTATCATATAAGTTAATTCTTTCATCTTTATTTATGGTCGAATATAGATTTAAGGATCTATCTGGATTAACAAATCTCTGGAAGATACTAGCTAAGGTTTGAAACATTCCAAAGGGAAATGTAATTTCATTGTTTTTTTTTTCCCCATTTTTTAATGGCATTTGGTTTTGTTTAATGGGGCGGCAGCAACTGATTTAAGGATTTTTGCTTATGTTGTTTTCAATGAACCAGAGCTGAACAAGTGTTGCTGTTGTCTGTTTCAGCCAATCTTTGAATCTGATTAGAATATCAAAACCTGTAAGAATATCATCTCATGAGAAATATTTTAGTACTGGTAGATTTGATATTTAGTATTTGTAAGCATCTGACTCACATTATAAAATGCTTTGGATATAAACAGAATATGCCTCAAGACAGCCTAAGATCAATTGTTTACAGATCATTTGTTGTGTGTGATGATCCGAAGGGAGTCGTAGAGTCCGGAATGATTAGAAGGTCTGAAAGTGGTTCAAGGAAGATGGAGCATAAGAACGAAGGCCGAAAAGCACGGAACAGATTGGACGTTTGTGTTGCGAGTAAGGCAGGAAGAGAAGAGACAGTGTCTAAGGGTCCCATGGAAGGACTTCATAGCTCATCTTCCTGTCAGCTCTTGGAGGTTTCAAGAGGAGCTCACAAGCTGAATCAGGTGATCAACTCATGGTCCGGAGGGATTTGGTGCGACCGGCATTCAAAAGATCTAGCAAAGGATCTATTGAAAGGAGCTCTGGAATTACAGGATTCTTTACACATGCTGGGGAAGTTACAAGAAGCATCTCATTTGGCTAGGTTGAAGAAGAAAGAAAAGGAAAAATCTGATAAGGTGAGAAATGATCAAGTGATTCAGGGAATGCATTTGAGTTCAGTTGAAGAGCGAAATTACCGAAAGGCAATCCAGAATCCGCACCTTTCAGCTGGTGTTTCTTCTAGAGATTGCATTGAGGAGCTTAGGGAAGTGATTAGAGATAGCTTAGCTAGGCAAAATCTATTGCCAAACATGAATGCTGAAGAAAAAAGATGCTTCAGTTCAAGATATCCGCTGGACTCAGCTTCAGATATCCCATCCACAAGCTCAAGCCGATCTTCATCTGTTAAAACCGACAACTTTACTTCCATGGAGTCATCTATCTGGTCAGCAGCTGAAGAGAAGAAGGCAAGAGGCCCGAGTTTGATTGCAAAGCTTATGGGCCTAGAAGAAATGCCTCCAAAGTCATGGAAGACAAATTCCCAGAAAGATACAGAGAATAAGAGGATTTTCAGTCAACAGCAACCTTCTTTTGAAATTGATACACTGAAAGTGAGAAAGCCTCAATATGCTCTCCGGACAGAAGATCCAGAGAAGTCGCTGAAGGACGTCCTTGAAACCATGCATTTTAAAGTGCTTCTCAAAAGCAACTCCATCAAAGAGATTAAGCCTGATTCCTATCAATCAAGTGATTTCTTTTCAGGAAGCAGGTTAATTAACAATAGTCCACCTATTGTACTCATAAAACCTCGACATGATCCGTACTTGCAACCGGAAAAGAAGTTTGCACCGGTGCTTCAGGAGGAGGGAAGCTCAAACAGAGAAACTATGCTCAAAAAACCAAAAGCAAAAGAGGATTCGCCTTCAAAAATAATTGACTCCAATAATAGAGGTTTGAACTTCAGTAAAACAAGCAGAAGATTGGAAACAAAAGAAACTCCAGTGAAGAGACATATCCAGCAGGAAGGTGCAAAAGACAGCCGAGAAAGCGAGACCAGACCAGCGAGAAAGGAAGTAAAGACTAAGCAAAGCCTTTCTACTAGGGTGAAAAGTTCAGGTTCTATAACTCAGTCATCGCTGAAGAAAGTGGCAACTGAGAAGAACATTGACATGATACCAAAGCCTATGATAAGCAGCAGGAAGGAGGTTCCTAAACCAAAGAATTTATTGAGGTCTAAAGTTCAAGCCAAGGTTGCCCCTCAAAAGTCCAGTAAGCCTGAAAATGCTTCAAATGTTATGAAAAGTAAAGTTTCCTACCAACCAAGTGCAACTGCAAACTCCAACTCTGCTGGCAAACCACAAACTATAGTTTGTGGCCCTGTTGATCTGAAAAAGAGCTCAACAAAAAGGGCGGTGAGCAAGTCTACCGTAGTTAAAATAACTGTGAGTTCTTTTAAGTTTACATTCTGCTGTTATAAATCTAATTTCATTAAATAACAATGTTGACATCTACGATTTGAAATGCCTGTGCAACATGTATTAAGCTATGAAAATAAGATTGAGAGTTCTTAAATGCAGTTCATCTTCTTTGCAGACTGAGAAGATAGAATGCAAAGCAGATCAGGTTGTTTTGGAAGGAAACAATATTAATCTTACATCTGAAACTGATACTCTTTTGGAAGAAAAGAGGATTGATCTTGCATCCATTGACAATACTCTATTGGAAGAAAAGAGAATTGATCTTACATCAAATAAGGATACTCTTTTGGAAGAAAAGAGAATTGATCCTGCATCTGAAAATGATACTAATTTTGAAGAGTATAGCTCTGCAACTTCAGATCAACTTCCTAGAGAGGAGGGAGCAGAACACACTGATATTCAGATTGGAGGTAACACTCTTTAAACTGAAAATTTATTATATCAGTGTTCTAGGTGTGACATTATTACCCAGATGCCATTTTCTCACATTACAGATGTAGATACATATAGACCAGCATTTCTGATGTAATTGCATGTACAATGTCTCATGTTATATTTTGCTGATTCTCTCTTCTAGTGCTGACACCTTCCTCTCCCAACCCGAGCTTCTGGAGTCAATAACATAATAATCGGAAGCCATTGTGTTCATCATGCTGAGATTCTTGACTTTTAACTTGGATAGTCAGACCATCTAACCTTGAAAGAAAAGCATGTAGCTTGAGAAGAAACTTAATTTGATATATAAACAGATATGCTTTCATATTGTAGTAAGTTAAAGAGAAATTTAAGGAGAAATGATTGAGAAAACATTCTAGGACCTCCAAATAATGGGTGGAGTTTGTCACCATTTCTTCACACAAGTATAACTGCCTTTTAGGTAACCATATAATGGAATTGGAAAAATAAATTCTAAAATTTCAGTTTAGAAAAGTGAACTCCTGTACCTTATGTGCAAAATGAAGATTCTTACCATTTCGTTACTTTTGCCTTGTTTTTCTTGTAGAGCCCTGCAGTGAGAGTTCTGTTTTTGATGTTACCCTGGTTACCTTTGGGGATCAGAACAGCAAAAAATCTATTGAAGAAGTTGATGATGACCTCATCACTCCCATCGGAACTGACTGTGAAAGCATCATGACCGGGACCAGTCTAAAGGCATTGCTATTGAGCAGTCCAGCTTTTATCAATTATGTGGAGGAACTTTTCGATCTTCGTGAAAATGTTCCTACAACTTTACAAAAAATTGGCATCAGTGGTTTCTCAGATGTTGACACACGACTTTCCTTGGACTGTGCCAACGAAATTGTCCAACGAAGAAGCAATCCTGATTCTCAAATGATTCACCCTCCTTGGTTTAGCCTGGTTGGAAATGCCAAAAGGCATATTTCTCTAGATCATTTGTTAAAGGAAACTTGTGATGGGGTCGAAGCTCTGAGAAGCTACAGTGAAGTTGCTGGTAAAAACTACCCTGCTGATAGTCTTTATTCAATGCTGGAAAGAGATATAAACCACAGTGAAGTTTTGAGTGGAATATGGGACTTGGGTTGGAGGAAAGGATTTTCAGTGGATGACACCATACAAGTAGCGGAGGACATTGAAAAGCAACTATTAAGTGGATTAATCGCTGAGATTTGTGCATAAGTGTGTGGTTTTACCAACTTCTTAAATGGTGGTTCTGCAGATCTGCACATTCATAGCTTCAAGAGGTCGTTGATGCTGCAATGGTAAATAAGCTTTACTTTGGTTGAATAAAGGGGGCAGAGTTGAAAGTGTTGGTCCATTTCTTCCATTGAAAAATCATATTTTCATTGCTGTAATTGATAAAATGTATATTTAGGCTTCAGCCACTTAAAATATGTAATTAACCCAAGTTTTATTTTTACAGTGTGAATCAAAATATATCATCATATAAATAACATTATGTGAGCTGTATCAAGTCTTTCAGGTCAAAAAGAAAAGTTGCCCATTTGCTCATTCAGACCCTATCAATACTCAATCAACCATTACACCACCATGTGTCAAGCTTAGATTTCAAAAAGGGCACGGCAGCTTG
The DNA here is from genome assembly GCA_025506655.1 of Gossypium rotundifolium. Lineage (NCBI taxonomy): Eukaryota > Viridiplantae > Streptophyta > Magnoliopsida > Malvales > Malvaceae > Gossypium > Gossypium rotundifolium. The sequence continues at coordinate 177,712,439 of CP106727.1, forward strand.
ACTGACTCGTTCCCTTTGAAAGATAATCGAGGCTGAATCATTCATCATTTCTGGCGTTGGAGTTTGCCAACTGCCATTAATCTATAAGCAGTAGCTTGCCTACCGAAAAAGACAACCACCATATAACAAAATGCAAACAAAGGATTTCTGAATAAAAAAATAATTTACATTATTATAACCCCACCACAGTATCAAATGCAGCTGAAATCAAGAATATTGCAAACAAGCGTAGGAGACTTTTTAACAAGAAGGATATCATTTAAACAGAAATCTTGGCAACAGCAAGCATATTATTCTTTACATATCTCTGCTGACCAATAAAGCTGTTTTAGATGTGGAGTGAAGTGCCCTTTTGGCCTTCTCTCACACTCTGCTTGTCTTCATAAGTAAAAGAAAATTAAGAAGCTGCCCCCTTGAATATAAGGAAATTGAGAGTCCCCAAAGCAAAATAAACAAAAGTCCCTTTTGTATGAGTGAAGAAACACCCAAAGTTTGAACCCACCACACATTGCCATCCACCTCCATATTCCTTGTCAAATTCCTGCAAATAAAAAAATTCCAAACCCAAACAAATACACGCACATACATGAAGATGCCCCAGAACCAAGTTTGAACCTTGTAATACTAAATTTTTAGACATAAAAAACAGAGGAGGAGAAAAGGGTGTTGCAAGTTAAGACCTTCTTGATGTGAGCAGCAATAGAGATGCAGTCAGAAACATCATAAAGATCAAGTGCCTGAGAAGCAGAATCCATGGCTTGGGTTTGCATCTTCTCAGGCATATCAGTTTCTTTTATCATAGCTTTGCCTTCCAACATCGCTTCAGCTTCTCCAGAAAAGGATTCTTTTGGATGAAATTAAAGTATCATTCGGCGTTCAAACAAACAGAAGGTTTTAGTGTTGGCAGAATTATATAGAAGAAGAGGGGAAAGAAAATTATTGCGTAGGAAGTATACAACTTTAGAGATGGGGGCACGTACTCCAACCTTTTTAATTTGTCAGCATCTTCACCACTTTTCATTGGGGTTTTGTTTGGATATCTAAGATTCTAATCCAAAGAACCCAATATGACGCAGATATGATAATTACTGTTGGACTCTACTGGCTGTGGGGAATTTCCTTTCATCCTTTCCTTTTCTCTCTTATTCACTCTTTTTTCTTTTCTTAAAAAATTTTAAAAAAAGTAATATAAATATCTTTTTGTTAGATTTATAATTTATTGTTTAATATAAACATAATAATTTTTCATTTTTTTAACAAGAAACCGTCAGGAAGCGAATGTAATTAACCTTGAGAAGTTTCCATAATAAGGTTGAATTCTCTTCATCATAATTCCCATTTATAAACTTAGCCGTCCATTCAATTACTTTGTTGTGTTTCTTAGAGATATGTTGAAAATAAACTTTTCAATTTTGGCATAGAAATTGACTATTCAAACATAACTCCGATATTATATTATTAACCGCACCACCAACTAAAATAGTTTCCACTACAAAAACATTGTGACACTCCAATTCTAATTGTCTAAGACCAAACTCCCATTATAAATTGATGCCTTTCCAATCCACATAGTAGAACTGCACATCTAATTGGCATCATGGTCTCTAAATGCTCCTCCAATCGCAATATTATTATTGTTTTCCGACAATGTACCATCTGTATTCAACTTAACCTATCACTTTTTCGGCGGCCTCCAATGAACTCCCAGCACCTTTTGAATGCGATAGAGCTCACATAATTTTGAGCTCACAAAGCTCCCAACCTAGACTAAACATGTACCTACAACAACATCAACATTACTATGGCTATTATTGGAAATGAAATTATTTCGACTTTTTCATTAGTAGATATAAAATAATCAATTAAGTTGTCAGTGTAGTAAAATATAAACTTTTAATTAACATCTAATAGGATTGAGATTAAAAATAAAAAATTAAAGTGTTTAAACGGTTTATAAAACATGTCAAATTTCATTTTTATTTTTATTTTATAATTATTTTATTTTAATGATAAAAATTAATATTTTATATTTAAAATAGTGAAAATAATTTTAAATTTTCTATGTAAAATATATATTTTTAAAAATCAAATAAAAGTTATTAATTATTTACTTAAAATTTATTATTTAAGAAAAATTTTGAAACTTTGTCAGACAATATTAAAAAATTATTGAACAAAGTTTATTTTTGTTCTAAAATATAAATAAATAACTTCATTTCCTTTATCCTGTTGGATTGTAGTGGAAGTGAAATTTCCATTTTATCTTATTACAGTGTTATTCATTTCCTTGAATTGGATGGAGGGAAAGTGAAAGGTGGGAAAGAAATATAAGGATATCATTTTTCTTGTTTGGATATAAAAGGATTTTTTTTTAACGTAAACTTTAATTGTTTGGATGTAAGGAAAAGGAAAGGAAAAATATTAGATAATAATTAAAATCAAATAAAGGAAAAAAATATGGTATGCATTTTTCTTGTTTTTAATTACCTTAAAATAGATGTTAATATACGTTTGAATTGGTAGAGATTTAGATGGAAGATGACATACAGAGGAATGTAAAAAGTAGAAGAAAATAAGTTAGAGGAGCTGTCGGAGTTGGCACTTTAAGTATTAAGTAATAAACCCATTTTTTATCAATTTAATCTTTACTCTTTTTTTTTTTTTTTTTCTTTTTAAATAACAATACTCAAATATTTCAACACCAGAGTTAAACTAAGCATCATAATTGTCAACAAAATGACTCAACTGGTTTGTAGTCGACACATACAAAAACATCATACCAAAGTTGAACATAACGTAGTCAGCAGCAGCTCAGCTCTCGGTTTGCTCCCTCAACCTCCTAATAGTACTCTTCACCGTCACAGCGCTGGCAATGTTCAAAGTATAAGCACCACCAGCTTTATCTTTCCCGCAATCCTTGCAGCCCCAGATTCCTACAGCCTTTCTCTTCACTGCATACTTTCCACCGAACTCGCAGAAGTACTTGCTGTGTTGACTCACCTCCATCTTCTTAATTTGCTTCCTCAAACTGGCACCATAACGGCTACCATATTTTCCTCCATCTTTGGTCCTTACTTTTTTAAATTTCTAATAAAAATATAAAAATCATAAAATTTGTGAAAATTAAAAACTCTATAAAATATATATATATATATATATATAATTTAAAAATATGAAAAATATAAAAGTTTCTAAAATTCAAAAAATATGTTATTTACTCCATGAATGATAATAAGATCTCTCCAAACTTTGAGTTATTTGTTCGATCCATATTAAACCTAATTTGAACAAAATTTTTATTTAAAATAAAATTAATTTATATAAAATTATTTAAATTTAATTCTAAAATATATAAAATGTCAGTATAAAATAATTTTTAAATAATGATTCAAACTTTGAATTAGTTGAGATTAAATTTAATATTTTTTTCTTCAAAATACACTATATTAAAAGAATTTTGTATAAAAAATGGACCCTTATTAGTTTAAAATTGCGCAGGTATGACTAGCTATTGACAACAAGTGTTTATACTGGTCTTCAACTTGATTTGTCTTTAATCTAAAAACAGAACATTTCATTAAACTTAAGAGCATTGTTGGGTACACAACAATCAGGAGGAGTCCAAAAAACACAAAAGTTCATTGATGTTTCAATATTCACTATTTAAATCACTACTCCAACATATCGCCTACATGATTTCCTTCCTTGTAGGTATACTGCAATCGAAACTAGTCCAGCTTAAACGGGAGTAGCCTGCAGCAAGCAGTAAGAGTCCCAAGAGAACAAATATCCAAATCAGAATTCCAAAAGTAATTTGTTGATACTATTGTTCAACAATGGAGGAGATGGTGGTGCAGATAAAAAGGTAGATTCACCTGTGACCCAGGAAGAGTTGAAGTATCAAAGGAGAAAGAAGAAAGGAGAGGTTGAGGAGACTGTGCTAGGATAAAATGCTTAAGGTTGGTGAAAGGGAGAAAAAGATCATCTTATCATCGTGTGTCTTGAGGTATGTATAAGGGAAGGTCCTTATGTTTAATGGCATCATGTCACTAAAAATACAGATGGAGATTGTCCGTTACATATTGGTTGGCGTCAAGCATGGTACTGCATTGACACTCCTTTGCTGAAGTAATACGAGAATGTTATACCTCAATAGTCCTTTAATATTCCCCACTTAGAGATAAGTGTATTCCCACTAATAGCGGGTGGCTTAAAAGGGAGTTCACTATTAAAGGATGGCCTGAGGGAGGTGTGAAGCACCCAAGTGGCTAGTCAAACCCAGGTGGTGTAAGACGAAAGGTCATCCATGAGTACTTCTCAAGTCATTTCTCACATTGCCACATATCCTGACCGGATAAAGATATAACATAATTTATAACAATTTAAATATTAATTTTCAAATTAAATTATAAAGCAAAATTTAACCCATCTCTAAATGCCACATTTCAATTCCAATACTAATCACATTAGATATAAAACTGATAAAATCAACCATCCAGTTTTGATGTATCATGTATGTCATGAACAATAGTCCGTGCACTACCCTTGCCAGGAATATGCAAATGACTACCATTATTTGTTGAGTATTTCTTTTAAAAAGATTGCTAAGTCTTATTGATTCACAATTACATCCTTTTTTTCATAAATGTGAATATTAACTATTAATAGGTTTTAAATACTTGATAAAAAAATTCAGTCAGATCTTGATGGTGCTGGTCAAGATCAAAGCTCTAAGAGTTTGATGTTTTAGATTCAACTCATTTTATCTAAATCATGAATAGATTATCTCTAGCTTTATTTTGTTTTAAGGATGCATTTGAAAAATCACATAATATTCAAATTTGGGTGCAACTGTTATGCAGGAGCTTAAAATTAAAAAATAAATATATTTTATTATTTCAGTTTATTTTATTTGCAAGGAAGTCTCCTATATATATTGTAACAGCTTTTTCAACAGCAGACTTTTATTAGTATTTCTTTGAATTTAATAAAGAAACCTAAAGTTTTTCTATAACCTTACGTTTTCTATAGTTCATTTGCTTAGCCCTAATTCATTAATTTACTGTTGTTTTCTTCCCAAATCTACATCAACTTTCTAATTAGATCCTAAGGGTTATGTTAGGATTTGTTGTTAACCTATGGTTGGACACATTAGTGGTCAAGGAAGATGAAATCAATGTTAAGAAACAGAATTAGCTACGCTACGACGTACGACTGAAGAATTGTTGCGTATAGTTTATGCTTGGTTGTGACAAGAACAAAAGGGAACCTTGATGGAAATTCCAAAAGGTGCCCACAACCAGTTTGACATTCCGGAAGGCGGTGTCACTGATAAATTTCATTTTGGCGAGGAAGAAAACCCCTTTCATGATGTTGGACTCGTAGATCATGTGGTAGGAGGTGAATTGAAGGAGCGCTCGATGCATGCCCTTCAATCAAACAAGGGAGGAATCAACGTGGAAGTTGTTGATTCTCTTTGCAAGATGCATGTAGAATAGTAAGATTATGATATGTTAGAACCAATTTATGATGAATATCCTAAAGAAAGTGAAGCAATTGATGTTCATATGGTTCATGGAGAGTCTTTGGTTGTTCATACAATCATAAACACATCTTTAGAAGAAGGGAAAGATTGGAGGCAAGTTGAAAATATCTTGGATATCTTAAGGGAAATCATGCCGGGTGTTAATTCTGAATAAAAAAAGCTGATTCAATTTCTACAATTAAAACAGATTGTTCCGAGAGAGAATTCAATGTTGAACTCAAGAAAAAGCAAGACAGCTTGAAGGCAAGTAACATCGTAAAGGGGATGCAGCCTTTTATAGGAAAATTACTTGCACTTGATGTGAAAGTAAGTTTGTGAAAGATGTTACTGAAAATTTGGTTCCAATGATCTCAAGAGAAATAGGCGTTGCTACATTAGGAGAGAGTCTTGGTGAAAGAAGTACAAACGAAGATTTTTTGTTGATAATTTCACATGATTGTTTTCCTTGGCATCTGGACAACAATTATTTGTTTGAACCTCTTGGTCTAGTTTGTTCTTTTTTTAGACAACTTTTAAGACTATATATGGCCTAGAAACGCCAAACATATTTAGGAGGATCATGAGTGAGGTAAGTAGAGAACTTGGCATTGCAAACAACATGTAGCTGCTGTAATAGCTACCTTAAATGTAAAGCTAACGATTCTGAACATGAGCAATCATGAGCACTCTATTAATTTCAGTGGAACAACAATCAACAATGGTGTTAATGTTATTTCACCTGAAAAGTCAGTTTCCGCTGGGCAGACTAATATCTTGATATCGGCCGAGACTTCAGGGATCATTTTGCTTGATGAAAGGTCATTGTTGGCGTGCATAGTTCGCACAATTTCAACTGGTGGTAGAATTCAGACCAGCTCAACTTTGCCGATTAGACTGGGAAAGTGCTTCCACCATCACACTAGCTTGATCATAAAAAAAGGTACGGGAAGTTGGATGACTTTGTAGATAGCTGCCCTCTGTTTTTTGTGATCGAGGGTGATTATTTTTCAGCTTCAAGAGGGAGCACAAGAGATTATAATAGTTAAAGATGTTGCTAAAGCTACTACAACTACTAAAGCAACATAGTCATTGTCTTTTTGCCTTTTGTTTCTATTACACCGATTACACAGCCTAATCAGCTAAAGAAGGCGCTTTAATCAAATGATTCCAATGGTGTGAAGGAGAATGCCCTTTTCAAGGAGTATGTAGCTATCTATAAAAATGCATCTGATGCACAGTTGTTGGTAATACAAAATAAAAATTCCGATGGGATTTGTTTTTATGTATCTGGAGGTTTCTCCAACGTAAAAATATTGAGCCAAGATAATGATCTTACTGAAAGTAATAGATCATATTTCGAGAGATCAAGTGTAACTAGTGTTGAAAGCAACTCTATGGACATGGAAGGTCTAATTCAAATGGTGTCGTAAAACAATAAGGCAATTACACCTTCAAACAACATAGGCTTTTTTTTTTTTCTCTCATGATTGCATTCATATAATGTGCTCTTAGTGCATTATCTGATAAATCATTCGTTTTCTCTCACGCTGCCTCTTTTACAAAAGAATCCCAAGAAACTGTGATTGGCAGTACTTGTGCTTAACTGTTTGTACTTTCTTAACAGTTTTTCACAATATGTTCGAGTCTCCATTTCCTTGCTATGCAAGAAAAAGAGCAGCTATTTTTTCTGCTTGGATTCATGGAGAAAAAAAAAAAATCTTATAGAAAGGGGAATTAATGTGACTGCAGATTTGCACTGTGATGATATTTTCCATTTATTTTCACTAGTTTGTTTTGGTGCACTTCTTGTTTTCCCATGCTTACCAAATGAAGGTGTAGGAGAAGCTGCAAAGTTGAAAATATTAAAACATAGAGCTGAGGATATTGAATTCTATGATGTGGATATGGCTAAGAAACTAAAATCCATCACGCAAGGTGTCGTAACCATTTTTTTGAAAACAGAGGTCGACTTTGGTTTTGAAAACGAAAATAAAACGGGAGTCACCACCTATCCTTTTTGATGAGGTGTGATCGGGTCACCTCGTAAAACAGTTATTTTTAATAAACAGTTTGATTTATCAAAACCATAATTTTGATCTACGAAACTCAAAAAATAGATTCGGGAGTCGGTTACGTACGAGGAAGGGTTAGCACCCTCGATACGCCCAAAATTGGTATCTAATTGATTAATTAATGCCTTAATGTCGAAAATTTGAAAAGATTTTAAAATACAAATCCTTTAGAAAATGTTTAGATAGTTCGAATTGGATATCGAAATTCTCTTGTTCCGAAAAGATGAAACACCACATCCAGCACGTTAGGACACGATGTTTCAACCCTCGATACCAAGATCATTTCCTAATTTTCAAAATTCATACATTTCGATTTTAAAAGGGTATTTCACTATTTGGCCAAACCAAAAAATAGAAACCCAGCACAATTGGGCACGATTTCTTAGATTTCCAAAACGCGAAATATCGCCTTATTCTTTAGAAATCCTTACCCCGAGATAACTAAACGTCACATCCAATGAGTTAGGACACAACGTTTTTTGAAAACCCGAGAATAGGTTTTTTTATTCAAAACTTATTTATTTTAAAAGGATATTTCGCTGTTTAGGTTAAACGAGAAAAATCGAAACCCAGTAAGTTAGGGTACGATTTTCTCAAATTTCTAAATACGAAACATCGATTTTTGTAACAATGTCTTTAATGTAACACGAATTGGTAATAAAAAATAAAATATGACGTTAATATACATAACAGAAATGAATGCAATAATAAAATAAAAGTGATATAAGCTAAAATATAAAGACAAAATGAACAAAAAGAAACGAACTAAAAGAGTTATAAGTAAATGACAAACGTACATTTGAATAAAAATGAGCAAATAAATTAAACAATAGAGATATTAGACAAATAAAATAATGACAATAATAATAATAATAATAATAATAATAATAATAATTAGTTAATAACAAAATAACAAGTAAATAGACACAAAACGAAAAAGTAATTATAATAGAAATAATAATAAGAATAATGATAATAAATGTATAATAATGGGCAAATATCCCAAAAATACCAAAAAAAAAATCAAAAATTACCGGAAAGGATAAGTTTCAAAAATATTGACCGGAAAGGGTAATTTCCCAAAAATGCGTCCACATCGCTGCTTTTAGGGAAAAGCGGCCTAAAGCGGCGTCCTTGAGGAGCTTTTATTACCTCAAAAAAACGCTCCCACGAGGGCGCTTTTTTGAGGTGGCTAAAAGCGCTCCCAGGACACGCTTTAGGCCGTAACGCTCAAATTTTTTTTTGACCGCTGGCCCCCAACGTCGTAAAAAAACTATAAATACCCCCAACCCTTCATTTTTTTCACACTTCAATCCTTTCTCATTTTCTCTCAATTTTCTCTCAATTTGCTCTCAATTTTCTCTCAAGTTTCTCTCAAAGTCCTTGAAATTTACACTCAAATTTCAAAACAGTCCTTTACTATTTACTGAAAAAGCCCTTTATAATTTTTTAATATATCTATTTTTGGAAAATTTAAAATTCTTTATCGAATACAATGGTCGGGAATTACGTCGCCTAGACAACAAGCACATTGTCGTCGAGCAAATGAAAATGGTAAGTTTGAATGTTAATTTTTCAATATTATTAAATTTTTTAATTATGCAATTTTAATTAATTTTGAATTTTATAATTTTTTAAATATCGTAGATCGGTGTTGCAATGTTATATTCGCAACATGCCCGGTCCCCATCTCCATTGATCGAGAATTACTGCGGAAGCGGGTTTTGGCACCTAGCCACGATAGGTAGGGGTTCAAGTTGGACCCGCCTTTGATCGTAGCGTTGATAGAGAGGTGGAGACCGAGGCGACACTTTCCATCCGCCATGCGGAGAGTGTACCATCACCTTAGAAGATGTGCGATTCTGATTGGGATTACTGGGTGGGCGGGTCGGAAGTCACCGGATCCGTAACATCTCTCGATTGGATGGCCGTATGCTACAAGCTTCTGGGTGCCATTCTGGATAGAATTCAAGGAGCTCGGATCGATATGGCTTGGTTACGAGATGCATTCCCGCAGCCGAATGAAGGTTCGACCGAAGAAGAAAGAATACGGTATGCGCGGGCATACATGCTTCAGATAATTGGAGGCTATCTAATGCCGGACCTCTCTAGAAACCTCGTCCACCTGAGATGGCTCCTAAAACTTGTTGATTTCAGAGAAACGGTGAATTGAGTTGGGGTCTGCCGTGCTATCGAGGTTGTACCGGAGATGTGCAGAACGCGCTGAGAAAAGAAAAAATCGAGGTTGCCTATCACTCTGTAGTCATGGACATGGTTTCGATTTCCATTTTACGCCCCTCGACTCGACCAGCCATATTCATTCCCACTGATAACGAGGTAAATTTAATATTATATTTTACAATTATGTCGTAGATTTATAGTATAATTGCATGCTAAAAGTTTATTTAATTAGGTGGAACCATCCGACGAGTCATGTTGGAATACCTAACTCGCTTGAAGATATACGGCTCCTATTGGAACAACGGTCGGAATCACAAGTAAGTGTCGAATTTTGTTATTATAATTTAGTATTTCGTATGTAGTGTCTAGTATTATGTATATAACTAATACTTTGGTAATGTTAATATAGTTTCAATGGACACCGTACGAGGATCCCAAAATTCGGGCAGTAATTTCGGAGGAGTTCCTCCAAAATCTGAACAGTTGGCACGTTAAGGTCCCGCTAATCACCTACGTGACCGTGGAGATACACAAGTCAGATCGGGTTCTGCGGCAATTTGGATGCCGGCAACCGATTCTTGTGCCTCCTGAGGTGCTCGATGATGAGCACAAAGTGGACTTACGGCAGCAGCACACGGATTGGCTAAGATTTTGGTTAGAACATATCGAGACGTTGGAGAACCGGTATGACTTTTTACCTAACCGGGAACCGATCATAGTTCCTGAGTTAGCGTGCGTGCCGGAGTACATGCCATGGTTTAGAATCCATGGCAAGCCATATCTGTTGTCGGATGAAGAGAGGCGACGGTAAATTCGCGAGCGAAGGGAACGTCAGCCCTTTACATTCAAGGAGAAGGGTGATGAGGCGGCCCAAGAACAGGCGCCTACGATACCACGGGCCCATCAACAGCGCCTACACAATCACCGGGCCCATCAGTTCAGCTGACAACACCGACATCACAGCGTCCACAGTTTATGCCAGGTGCGTACCGCCCCTTATATGTATCCTCCTAACCCATATATGTTTCCTTTTCCTAGTCCCACCCCAGGTTGGAATGCATGGCCGGGTTCGAGTCCGTTCCCGATAACTCCCGTTAGCCAGCCGATCGTGAGGCCGACGTCGGGTGTGGGATTAGAGGAGGCGCCACGGGAGCGATTCTTTCTACCAGCTCTTTCACCGTGACGGATGCGCCACCCCGCCGTGGTTTATGCAAACACCTCCGGTCATTATTTTATCAAGATGGGTCATCATCGCAACACCTGTAACTGCACCCACCGGGAGGAACCGATTCCCACCGAGGTTCCACGACCTCACCAAAGCTAGAAGAAGGAGGAATCCGGTACAGAATCACGACCGCCTCCTCTGTGGCATTGGTTCCCACCGCATCAACATTGATTAGGATGGGCTTTTTATTTTTAAATTGTAATAAATTTTTTATTTTTGAATAAAAAAGTTGTTTTTATTTGTGTTTGTAATTTAATTTTAATATCTTCACTAAAATAGAAGTTGTGTATTTTTTGTATGTAATTTAATTTGATTTTTTAATAAAATAAAATTTATTTTTATTTTATATTTTTTAATTTAGTTTTAATATATTTAATAAAATAATAGTTGTTTAATTTTTTATTTTAATTAAATTTTAATATCTTTAATAAAATAGAAATTGTTTAAGTTTTTTATTGTAATTTAATTTTAATATATGTAATAAAATAAGAAATTATTTTTTATTTTTATTTTATTGTAATTTAGTTTTAATATATTTAATAAATAAGAAGTTTTCTTTATTTTTATTTGTTTGTAATTTAGTTGTAATATATTTAATAAATAAGAAGTTTTCATTGATAATTTAGTTTTTGCAATATAAATTTTTTTATATTTAATAAAATTGAGTTTAATGTTATTTCTTTTGTAATTTAATTTTTTTAATTTAGTTTTAATATCTTTGATAAAATAGAAATGGTTTAATTTTGTTTTTTGCAATTTAATTATCTTATATTTAATAAATTTGAGTTATTGTAGTTCACCGTTTTCCTCCAAAAAATAGAAATTACATAACCAAAGAAGAGACAAACAAGCTAAGAACACGACCAACTAGTCCGATTTGGACACGAGCGAGATGTATGGCCGGGTTCCTACACCACCCGCACCGCCGACTTTGGTTGGTCGGTTCTCGGATATCCATATTGTTGCGTATTCTAGTCGAGGAAGGTCGACCTTTTGGTTTCGCCTCAATTCTCTATCCAAAGAATGACTTATATGGTGCAAGCGATACCGATGGCCACTTACGCTCATCCGGAACTAGTGGAATACGTGTCTCCACACGTTGTACATGTTTTCTAATTTGTAGACTTCGTCGACATAGCTCATGGGGTCAAGACGAAGATTATGATAAGCCGCAAGTACATGAGCACATGGGTAACGGTGCATCAAATATCCCACAATCGCATGTCCTATTTGTCAAGTGTACACGATAATGCCCGCCAACAATACCTTGGTTCATCTGTCAAACTCCGTGACACGAAACCATAGGTCGTCATGATCGTGACACTGCTTGTGTGCATGGTGTTCGCCGTGCCTTCCCACGGTTAATTTCTTGCAAGACCTTCGGGCTCCATACATGGCCTCCTTGTATCTGCCCTCGATAACTCGCTGCTCTTTTTGGAAATAGCGCCACTAAACGAAAATATGTCTCCCACAAAATCGCTATAATCGGCAGATGACGGGTTCCTTTTAGCACAGAATTTATGCATTCGGCCAGGTTTGTGGTCATATGACCATATCGTAGGCCGCCGTCATATGCTTGTGTCCACTGTTCAAAAGGAATATTGTACAGGTACTCTGAGCCTTCGGTGTTATCTGTGCGCAAACTGGCCAACATCTCGTGAAAACGGTCTTTATTGATCTCGTACCCTGCCAATATATGTTGATAGCGAATATTACATACCACTATTCAATTGCGAATAAATTGAAAATTTCAAAAGAAATTATATTAATAGATATTTCATACCCATATCGGTCACTTGTCGCTTCGTCTTTTAGATCGGTGTTGCCCATAGTAGTTGGATAAAACATGCCTCGTGCAATATCGATGGTGTGTGTGATGCCACATGCTTCCCCTCGTTCTATTACCGCAAGTATTCCAGGCCCCGATCCGATATAACGATATTTCGGGTTGAGGCGACATGCCTCCTTAACCTAGATAGGAAGAAGTCCGATCATCACTGACTTCTATTGTTATTGCGAACTAATCGGAATGATTCTCCCACGTACCGTCTTGTGCCACGCCTAGCAATAGCCGATGTATATCTACCATACATGAAGGTACCATCAATTTGTACCAATGGCTTGCGGTATGTAAAAGCATCTCGCATTGCTTAAATGTCCGAGCAGCGCTTGAACACCGCGCATCCACGGAGCGACGATCGTTGTAGTACGCGGTTCGTTTCAAGGTCATTGTCCGCTGGGACATACGTCTCAACACCTAACACCACTGCCACACTTCATTATATGAAGCGTCCCACCGACCGTGCAACTTTTCCAACGCCTTCTGCTTGGCTATCCAAGCCTTTTCTGAAGAGGGCGTGTACCCCATTTGGCTACCGAATATTGCCAATTAAGGCCAGCACTGTAGTTTTGGGATCGACCTTCACCGTCGGGATTATTAAATCAGCCAACATGTCTGAATCCATCCTCGGATGATCTTGTATTACACCTGTCAACGAAGTACATTAAATAATGCAACATTACATAATATTAGTGTTATTCGAAATCATTGAACACATAGTGGTACTGTACCGGTAAGACATGTATGCGGACCTTTGTACTTTTTCACCTCCCACATCCCTGTCCTTTTCCTCAACGACGCCATGATTTTCCATGAACATGTACCGTCTTGCACTGCACACTTCGCCTCGTACCTATCGAGCTTTGATTTAACCATAGTGTAGTTAACCCCGTTCCTGATGCTGTATTGTTTCAATGCACCAAGAAAAGTATTCTTGTTGGAAAACTGGTTACCAACTTCTAATTGGTCCGAATCCAACGAAGAATTTGTACGGTCACGCGTCCGGTGTGGTAGTTCAGGAAACTCCAATGCATCATCTTGAGATAGATCGACATTATGCATGTGCGCTGGAGGTGAGTATGCCCTGAATAGCGGATCTTCTTCTTCTTCATCTGAACCACCCTCAACATCTTCAGGTACAATTGGAACGGGCTCCGGTTCAGAAAATAATCCAACTTCGCACCGCGTGACCACGGCTCCGAGGTGGATCCACATTGGATTCATCGTCGATCCTCCATAACTCGCAACAAACGAGGGCCCTCATTGGTGGATGTCGTCGGTAATACATCATCCTTCCTTAAACATCTTTCGTAAAGATCCCAATCGTATGTGGATTGCCATCCACTAGAAGTTGATGACGTCCCCCGATACGTATTTCTGTCATCCGACGACGAATGATGAATATGCATGTCCCATCCACCAACTGAGTGTCATGCAGGGGTTATGTTTTCCATACTACCACCGCCCACGGGCACTTCTATGTTTTGCCTCCCACTTATAGAGTGTCGACTTGGGGTCGTGTATTCCCCTCGAACGATACTAGATGTTGAGGTCGCAGCCAGATCACTTGGAGATGAAAATTCTACATATACCTCGATATAGGGTGAACCACTGGCAAGATGAGTCTCCACCATTGCCTCAAGGTTCCAAGGACCTTTGATGTCGAATGAGTCATATCTCACCGGATCAACCGAAGCGCAAAATCTATACTTAATAGATGAACTTTCATTAGCGTTGTTCAATATTTTACGCCTAATTCTTTTGCGAAGTTCTACCAAATCGACGTTCGATTAAAACTCAATCGCGGCTGTGTTCTCCGATAAGAAAACAACACCATTTTGGTGTCACGACTTCACCATTGTAGTAAATAACAAGATTAATATCGTTCACTCATTTTCAATTTTTTTCCTTTTGCTTGAATTTGCTTTTCGCTAACCGAGAATGAAATTTGGTGATTTATAGCCTAATTTTGCCATATAGCATCAGAGCAAAAGCGCGTCCCACGGGAGCGCCAAGATACTCGTAATAGTGCACCTCGCTGGAAGCGTTTTTAATGTTTGTTCGAACGTCTCTCAAAATAATTTTGCGGAGACCATCAGTAAAAAGCGCGTCCACGTGGAAGCGTTTTACCACGGTTTATTTCAAACGTCTCCTCAAAATTATTTTGCGGAGACTATCGCCCAAAAACTTATTTCATTTTCATATTGCAAGTGGACGGAAAGAATCCCCAAAACGCGTCCACGTCGGTAGCGTTTTGGGGAAAATGGCCTAAAGAGCGTCCACGGGGCGCTTTTGGCCACCTCGAAAGCGCCCTCGTGGGAGCGTTTTTGTTGAGGTGGCCAAAAGCTCTCCTTAGGACGCGCTTTAGGCCGTTTTCCCCCAAAAACGCTGACGTGGACGCGTTTTTAGGGAAATTGCCCTTTCCGGTCAATAATTTTGAAACCTGTCCTTTCCGGTAATTTTTGATTTTTTTTTGTATTTTTGGGATATTTGCCCTATAATAATAGCTTTAAAAAACTTAAAATAAATAATGGTGATAATAATAACAATAGAGAAAATAGTAAAAGGAAATAATAATAAAAGAGCAAAATAAAAATAATAATAGAGTAAAGATGATGATGATGATGATGATGATGATGATAATAATAATAATAATAATAATAATATTAAATAATGATAATAATAGTAATAAAAATAATAATAAGCAATATACTAATGAACGAATAACAATAAGCTAAATAAATAAGAGTAATACTAAAGATAAGTATGATAATAACGGTACTAATAATAAAACAAAAATAATAATAGTAGTAATAATAAAATAAAGAAATTCAAAATAATAGGAATTAAAACTAAAAATAATAAGGAAACGAAAATAAGATTATCCATATATGAAATAAAATAAAATAAAATAAAAATAAAATAAAATGAAATAATGAAAATAATACATAGAGAATATATAAAATTTAATATTAAAGGAAGGCGGTATTAAATTGAAGTTATTATAAAATTTAGAGTCTAAAACAAGTAGATAAACAACGTAAAGGACTAGATTGAAGTTAAAATAAAGTAAAAGGGATAGATTTTAAAAATAAAAAACTACTCGAAGGGCTTATTTAAAATGCGCGCAAAAGGGTAGCGACCATATGGGAAATTATTCCCACTCCCTTTGTGCGTCCATGGGTTAAGGACCCTATTGAAAACCCAAAGAAATTTGAGGGTAAATTCTGTAAAAAAGAAAAATAACAAAATGGGCCCGATTGAATGGCTCTGCAATGGGAAGGGATTTGTCGCGCAAATGTCCCTTTGAAGGGATATGCACAATTCCCTCGACCAAAACGGCGCCATTTCATTGAGGGCATATAAGGCCCACGTTTTCTGAAAAGAAACATTTTTAAAACCTAAAAAATTTGAAGCAGCAGCCACAAAATTTCCTTTCTCTCTCCTTCATCTTCCCCGGTCGATTGGGCTCCCCTTTCGACGCCCGTGTCACCACCGCGCCACCACCGTATTGGTGACGGATGATACCCAAGGATAGGCTTTTTAGCCTTCATTCGAAATCTCTTCGAAGATCAAACCCTCGACACCCCCAAAAAATTCGAGAGAAGAACAAAACCCCCTTTTTTAGCTTTTGGCTCGGCTCCGACGACGGGGAAGGGATTCCGACGTCGCGCCCCGGGGTTCAGGTAATCTTTCTTTCTTTTCTCTTTCATTTTTTTGTAATTTGTAAAAGTTTTTCAATAATAAAATAAATAAATAAATAAATAAATAAAGACAGAAAATAGTACTCATGAAACAAAATCAGAATCAACCTTAATGCTCCTATTTTTTGTTTTGATTGCTGAATGTTCGTATTTTTTATTTCAAAAAATCAAAAGCTCCCCTTTTACATTATTTTTCTTTTCGGTTTTTATAACTGAGATTGAAAAAAGAAGAATAATACAATGTATTTGTTTTTGCTTCTACTGTTGTCCTTTTTTATGTGTTTGTAGGTGGCTATGGGCGGTGGCAGAGCAGAGGGTAGGTACACCTTTTGCGCTGATCGTTGCGGCGGATGTTAGAAGGTGGCACATGGGGCAGTACGACGCCTTAGCCTTTAGGGTTTCTTTTTCTTTTTCTGTTTACTATTTTTTTGGGCCATTGGGCCATCTGTAATTTAGGTTTTTTATGTTGTTTTTGGGCATTGGTTTTGTTATTGGGCCCCGGGCAAAATTTGGGCTCTACAGCTGCCCCTCTTTGCTTGTTGTCGTGTAACGAAAATGAAGCAAAGACTTTAAAAGGACCAAATTTTGCCGGACTCTTGGAGCTTCGGCGCTTCTTTTCTTCTTCAAGTAGCCTCGCTCTAACTCACTGCGACTTTAAGTATAGGAATTAATGATTTGATCCGCTCGAAAGTTATTTCAGGGAGAACAGATTTGTAATTTTGATCTACTCCACTAAAGTTTCAACGAGACAAGAATTCAAGGAGAAGAGATTCGTCGCTTCAATCTTCTCTACTGAAACTTTAAAGAAATACGAGTTGATCTTTATTGTAAACTAAAGGAGGAGGGATTTGTAGCCTCAACCTATTCCACTGGAACTTCGAGGAGATAAGACTTGTATCTCCTTCAAGATTGCCAGATCTGCTATTTTCAATCTGCTCCTGCAACTTCAGGATTGCCAGATTTGCTATCTTCAATCTGCTCCTGCAACTTCAGGATTGCCAGATTTGCTATCTTCAATCTGCTCCTGCAACTTCAGGAGACAAGATCTGATGTCTTCGATCTGCTCCTGCAACTTCAGGATTGCCAGATTTGCTATCTTCAATCTGCTCCTGCAACTTCAAGAGACAAGATCTGATGTCTTCGATTTGCTCCTGCAACTTTAGGATTGCCAGATCTACTATCTTCAATCTGCTCCTGCAACTTCAGGATTGCCAGATTTGCTATCTTCAATCTGCTCCTGCAACTTCAAGAATACTAGATTAGTATCTTCGATCCGCTTCACTTAGGAAGGCAAGATCTGCTATCTTCGACCTATTCCACTGCTGGTCAGGAAGATAGGGCTGGTGGCTTAAATCTATTCCACTACTGCTTAGAGAGACCAGATTTACCGTTCGATCTTGGTTCCCTACTGCTTAGGGTGAGAAGATCTACAATCTTCGACCTATTCTAATGCTGGTCATGGAGATAGGCTGGTGGCTTAAATCTATTCCTCTACTGCTTAGGGAGACCAGATTTGCTGTTCGATCTTGGTTCCCTACTGCTTAGGGTGACAAGATATACAATCTTTGATCTATTCCAATACTGGTCATGGAGATAGGGATGGTGGCTTAAATCTGTTCCACTACTGCTTAGGGAGATAAGATTTTCCGTTCGATCTTGGTTCCCTATTGTTTAGGGTGATAAGATCTACAATCTTTGATCTATTCCAATGCTGGTCATGGAGATAAGGCTGGTGTCTCCAATCTGATCCTGTAACTTCAGGATTGCCAGATCTGCTATCTTCGACCCGCTTTGCTCAGAAAGGCAAGATCTTCGAATTCACCGATGTTACGACAACGTCCTCTAGGGGACTTGTTCTATAAAATTAGTTTTGTGTTTATGCTTATACAAAATAGTTAGGATGCAATGATCAGAATGAATCTAATGCTCCTAACTAAATGTATTATGGATGACATTTGCATGAATGCAGAATGTCATAAGAATGATCTTTTTACAAAGATTAGGATGCAATGATCGGAATGAATCAAATGCCCCTAAATAGATGTGTCCTATGGATGACATTTGTATGAATGCAGAATGTCATGAGAATGATTTCTTACAATGATCAGAATGAATGAAATGCTCCTAACTAAATGTGTTTTGCATGAATGCAGAATTTCATAAGAATGATCTCTTTTTAAAAGTTTAAGGTGTCATCGCTCATTGTTCATTAAGGCCTTATCACCAATGTATTATGCTACCCTTTTGTTCTGCTGGTATTCTCGATAGAAAACTCGGGAAAACAAATATATCTCTCAACAGACTTGTCTCACTATAATTTCAGGGTCCATCCTATTATGACTTAAGGGTATAGGATTTTCCATCCATCCCACTGCGACTTCAAAATGTAGGATTTGTTTCTTCTTGAATTTATCCCATTGTTATTCAAAAGTATAGGATCTGTATCAGCTTCCATCTAACCGGCTGCCAATGAAAGGTATCAGCTGATCACTCCCCGGGTGACCTAACCAAATGTGTATGCATGATATTCGCGTGAATGCAGAATATCAATTTTTCTCCGGAGAATGATTCCCATTTTACACGTGGGTTAATGATGCCCATTTTTCATTAGGATTGTATTACTGACGCAATATCTTGTCATTTTCAACCACTATTTTTGACAAAAAATCTGAAAAGATAATATCAGTTTAGACTCTTCTTTAAACTTGGTGAGTTTTAAACAATAGTCCTGTTTCAAGTTCTTGTATTATTCAGAAACTTTATAGAGTAATATGTGAAACTTATTTTATGAAAATATTATTAGTCCACTAATCGTTAATTCAATGCAAAATGCCTAAAAAAGATCATAACCCTAGATAAGAAGGAAATTAATTGGGAGCATAGCTCGAAATAAGTAAGTTAATCCAAGCTAGCAAATGTAATTAAGCAGGGAATTTATTAAAGGCATATTGAAAAGAATAAGGTAATCAAAGATAGCAAATCCAAAATGGATAAGATGGAAAACTAGGTGCCCCAGATATCGCAGCATGAGCTTCTCTGTTCAAACTTCCTGGGGACCATTTTAAGCTCAATATGTGTTTAGGGGATCTGAAGTACTTTGTCAATGCCCCAAGACGTAGCATACTTCTTTATTGTTAATTCGAGCATAGCAAGACTGTTGTATGCCCCCTTTGGTCAAAATTTGAGCCTCCCTTCTCAGGTTTTCAACTCAAGTCCCCTTTGATCTCAAAGCGCCCTTTACGGGTTTTCGTTGGCCTCTCCATTTTTCCTTTTTTTGGAAACTTTTTATTGAATCTGAATTCACTGGATTGGGCAGGTTATTGTCATCTATCTCAGTCGATGTCCATGCTTCCCTAGAACAAACCTTCTTTGCTACATAAGGTCATTCTAGTTCGGCATCTATTTTTCTCAGAAGTTCTTTTGTATGGGAAGGATCCTTTTTAAAATTAGGTCTCCTTCATGGAATTCTTTAGGGAGAACCTTCTTATTATAGGTCCGCATCATTTGCTTTCAGTATAATTGACCATAAGGATAGCCCTTACCTCTCTTCTTTGATCAAGTTCAGCTAATCATATTGAGATTGAATCCATTCTATCTTTTCTAATTTCAGTTCTGACAAAAAAAAAATGTCGACTTCAATAAGTGAAACCAATGAGAAATGTGTTGCCCCGGTGACAGTCCTGGCCAATGTTTGATAAGCATAGAGGGTAAATAGCAACTTCTGTATGCCAATCTTTACAAGTCTCGGTCCCTTTTTAATCTTTTGTTTTTCTTTTTGGCTGTCTTTGCTGTACTGTGACGTGGCACCTGATCTTTGAACAGACCTCAAACATTTGTCATTGTGTGGTTAAATATGATCTTTTCGACATTTTTTTGTAGGTATTCTTTCTTTCTTTTTCTTTTCTTTTTTTTGTTCTGATGACTATCGACTTCATAATATTATTTTGTTCTGATGACTATCGACTTTGTAATATTGGCATACGGAGCTACTTCTACCATCTTAGCGAAATAATTAATACCTGCCATAAGCTTCCGACGAGATCATCCTAATAAACTCCATGCCCCACATAGATAAGGTTTACGAAAAAATGAAAGAGGTACATGAATCTTTTCTTTATAAATTTGGCAATTATAACATTTCTCGGTATGACTGATGCAATCCCCTTCCATGGTGGACCACCAGTGCCCGAACCTCATGATTTGCTTGGCCATTGTAAATGTGTTCCTCTTCTAAGACTTCCTTAGCCTTAACAGCATCCACATGTCTCGGCAGCCAGGGCATATCCTGATACAATTATGCGAAAATATCTTTGAACTCCTGGAATGACTCAATAACGTCTCACTTTGTCTTTGTAGAGATACATGCTCGATTTTCACCTCTTTCTCTTTTTCTAAGCTCAAAATTTCCAATGATTCTTTGTAAGGTAGGATCTGTTTCATTTTATTCTACCATCCTTAACAAATTAGGAGATAAGTTACAGTCTCTAACGTCTTCAAAGTCCTGAGATCCCTCTAGACACATATCTTGCTCAAAAGTAGATTTTGAGTCGAAAGCAGCGTCACTCATGTCGTTGATATCTAGGACCTATTTCAGGTACGAAGGAATATTCAAAGAACAAATGAATCTAAGAATAATTATTTATGTGGTATAAACATGAATGAAATAAGGAATAAACGAATATTTGATCAAAATGAGACACAAAAATGCATTTTCATTGAAATAAAGATTTTGGACACAAGCCTATTTCACAAAAAGACTTTTATTGCCTCTAGGCTTAAGGTAATAAGCATGTTTTGAATATTACTCTAAATTAGCTCTAAAATACAATGATATCTTCCACAGTCTCATTGTTTAAAACTCTCCCAAGTATATAAGAGCTTGAAAACTTTTATGCCCCAGTTCTATCTTCGGATGTGTCATTGGCGTTCTGACTTCTCGATTTCTAAGCTTCTAATGACTTCTTTAAGGAATTGCAACTCTCTTGCCCCCTCCTTCAATTATTGCAAATTACTGCTCTGGTCAACTCATTGAACTTCAAAACCCTTATTTTAATAAGCCTCTTTACCAATTTCTTAAATGCAATGCAGTTATCGATTGAGTGACCTGTTATTCCCGCGTGATACTCGCATTGAGCATTCGAATCATATCATTTGGGGTATGGGGGTTGTATTAGTTCCATGTAATGAGGAGCCACCATATGTGCATCAAATAGGCTTTGATACAACTCCCTATATGTCATTGGAATTGGTGTAAACTGAAGTTGCTTTGCACTAGATTCTTGTCTTGATGAGCTCTGATGACCAGTGGTCGTAGCCCTCGGTTGACCTGTAGCTACTAATTTGGAACGCTTGCTCAAGTTGTTCATTTCATTTTCCATATTTCTCGAGCTTGATCTTTTGACACTTTCTCCCGCATCTATCTTTCCACTCTTTATGGCATTCTCAATCATTTCTCCAGTCATTAAGATGTTTGAGAAGCTCTTTGTGGCGCTCTCTAGCATATGAGTGATAAACGGGTCCTTCAGCATATTAATAAAGAGCATTGTGGTCTCTTTCTCCAAAAGTTGTGGCTTAACCTGTGTTGCCACCTCTCTCCACCTTCGAGCATATTGCCTAAAGCTTTCATTCTGCTTTTTCTCCGTATTTTGCAGTGTAAGCCTATCGAGTGTCATATCTGTCACATAACTGTACTGCTTCATAAAAGCCTGTGCTAAGTCTTTCCAAGAGCTGACTTGAGCATGACTCAATTGATTGTACCATTTGGCTGTTGACCCGATTAGACTATCTTGGAAGCAGTGGATCAATAGCTAATCATTATTAACATATCCTGTCATTCTTCGACAGAACATGGTAATGTGAGCTTCAGGAAAACTTGTCCCATTATATTTCTCGAACTTCAAAGTTTTAAACTTTGGCAGGAGCACTAAGTCTATAACTAAGCTCAGATCTTTGGCATCAAGTCTGCCATGGCAATCAGCATTTTCCATGGCCCTGAACTTTTCTTCTAACCATTTGAACTTATCTTCGAATTGTTTTGGTAGTTCTACCCTTACCTTATCCGTTTCTGTCACGTCATCTAGGTCGGGGACTACAGGGTTGGTTGGGTTATCCCCAGGGTTAGAGCCTGAGCCAGTTGTGTAATTCAAGGGTGCCGAGGTACCCTGTTGGTACTGTTGAGGTCTGATGGTCACGGGTGCCCTTTGCAGGTGCACTTCCAGTTGCGCTTGGACATTCACCGGGGTAGATCCTGAAGGGTAAGTGGGATCTTCATTATCATCTCCTGAGTTAACCGTAGGACCTTTCCCTTTTTCTCGCTCTCTGGCTAGCAACTGCACCAATTGATTTACCATGCTTCTTTGGGATTCCAAGATTTGATCTCTCATCTCCTATTGCACCTTCGCTAGCTGCTCTTGTAGTTGTGCTTGCAACTGGTCTTGCATTTCCTTTTGCATTTGTTCTAATTTTTCTATTCTTTGATCCATTGTTTTTGTTTTGTGTCGAGTACTGTAACGGTGTTCAGCTTCCAGATTTTCTTTTTTCTCTCTCTCTCTCTTTCTCTGTATTAATCTCAACTAATTAGGTTCTCTCTATAGACTTAAATGCATATAATGTGAATGCATGAAATGAAATGCAAATGCATGGAATGAATACAAAAAGAAAGAAGGGTGTTGATTCTGAATTCAATTCCATTAGAAGAACTTTTCTAGAAAATAAATTCCTTTACATAAAACGGATTACATATGCGGTTTTGTCCTTATAGTCTAAGTGAAAATACCAATCTTTTTCTTCGTATCCGGATGTTATGGTCGTGTCCCGTGAACTTTCCAAATGGATGCCTCTTCTAGCTCCTTGTTGTTTGATCGATGCTGCGACTCATTGCTTACTCATCCCCGCAATGCTCATTAACTCCTTTTAAAAGAGTTGAGACGTGATGGCTTTCAAATAATCCTTGTTGGCTTGAATCCTCGGGCAATGAAGCAAAGTCTTGTTTTCCTTCGCGGACTATAAGTCTTCTTTCGTTGTGTTTCCGTGGACCCTATTCGGACGACCGTATTGTAATCCACTTTATCAAGTAACCCATTTCCTTATGACAAACTCTTCTATTTAGCAATTGAATATGAATCAACACCACCTTTCTATAATGATGAAATGCAATGCAGTCAAAACAAAAGAAACACGTTAGCACAAGAGAAATAAACAACAAAATAAAGTACCTAATCATGTGACCACTAGGGTTTGGCGTGGTTCTACCTAAGATGGGCTCTTAAGGCTCACTATATGGTGTTCCGTTCTAAAGAAAGGTACCTGAACCAGCAGATTCCTCAATCCTCACCCATTATAGGCTCATACGGACCAAGTTCGGTTTAGGGGAATACATTTCCCTATGGCCACGCAGAGATGAAAATCTCACGAAGCACATAGGTACGGATGTATCCCGGAAGCAATCCACTAGCCCATGCGGAGGTGAAAACCTCACGAAGGCGTAGTTTCTTACCCCACTTAAGGGTGCGACCACAAAGGTCATGCAATGCAATGTGCGTAAGAAAATAACAATCATATGCAATGACACAAACGAATGCAGAAAAAGGATCGTAATTTTCAAATCAAATTTTCAAATCGAATTTTCAACTTTTCGACAAAGGACAGAAAATAATCAATTTACGGCCTGACTCTCTTCAAGTCCCCAGTGGAGTCGCCAAGCTGTCGTAACCATTTTTTTGAAAACAGAGGTAGACTTTGGTTTTGAAAATGAAAATAAAACGGAGTCGCCACGTATCCTTTTTGATGAGGTGTGATCGGGTCACCTCCGTAAAACAATTATTTTTAATAAATAGTTTGATTTATCAAAACCACAATTTCGATCACGAAACTCAGAAAATGGATTCGGGAGTCGGTTACGTACGAGGAAGGGTTAGCACCCTTGATACGCCCAAAATTGGTACCTAATTGATTAATTTGTAACACCCCAAACCCGGTCTATGCATTAAGACTGAATTTGGTTTGTTACACAGATCGAACTATCTTAATAATTTCAGATGAATCAGTATTTCAAAACCCTTTTTTTTTTGAAATTAGAGTTTAATAAAACCAAGAGAAAAAGATTTAAGTTTGATGTATTTGAGAAATAAGAATAGTTAAAAGTTTCTCATATGTTTAAAACCCAATTTATTTTAAGTAAACATTATATAATAATCATAAGCCCATATTAAAATATCCAAAACATAGTTTTAAACCAACCACACATAAAATCCATAAAATATTAATAATAGAGGCCTTATTACATCATACCCAAAATAATAATTTAAAGAAAGCACTTATTTAAAAGTTCAAAATTTATTTAACCCATGTTTGCAATATGGCCTCCACGAAGTCATCCTCGGCCCAAGTCCACATCAATTTCCATTACCTGAGAGGAAAAATTTGAGGGTGTGAGTTACTCAGAACTCAGTGTATAACTTACTTACTTAATCCACTGGGCCAGATCATCAAGTCATGATTTTGGGCTTGAGCCCATTATCAAGATTAACAGTATAAATAATGGAATGCATGCAAAAATGAAATTTCCCACCCAAACCTAATTTCCATCCGCTACACACCACCCGTACCAACCATCACACCTGTGGGGATCAAGTCAACCCACCCCGCCATCACACCAATCGTAGGCATTAAGCCATTTTATATTTGTGGCAGAGCCACCGAACTAGATTGTGACAGAGTCACCGAACTAGAGGCATTGAGCCATTAAAATATTTGTGGCATAGCCACCGAACTAGAGGCAATCAGCTGTTTAATTATTTTGTGGCAAAGCCACCGAACTAGATTTTGGCAACAGGCCTTTCTTCTCTTCATCGTTAATCCCAACCCATGCAACATGTATGCAAAATAACTTATATACATATGATGATTTTATCAAAAAGGCCCAAGTCAATATTTCAGGTTTTTATTAAGGCCCATAATACAATATATCATTTGTTCCATATAATTAATTAGCATCTTTGGCCCATTTAATGATCTAGCATAGATTTTGGCCCATTTAACAATTTAACAGAGATTACGACCCATTTACGATCTAATGAAATTTCGACCATTTTCGATCTAATGTAGATTTCGCCCATTTATCGATCCTAGAGATATCGCCCATTTATCGATCTAGCGAGATTTCGCCCATTTATTATTTATCGTGATTTGACCTATTTAACTATCTATCCAAGATTTGACCCATTTTACTAACTAGCATATTTTTGACCCATTTACTAACTAGCAAACTTATTGGCCCATTTTACGATCTAACACATCTTTGGCCCATTTACACATGAGATTTTTAGTATTGATTTTACTACCTACACATCGAGGGCGTTTTCGTAATTTTTACATTTTAAACAATTTTTATGAAAATTTCACCAAAATACCAATTATTTCGTATTATATCGATTTTATCGTTTTTACGATTTTTACTCAATCCCACGAATGACATCCAACCCAAGAAAAGTGTGAAGTTACACACCTTGATATCGTGAGTACTAAACCTTCCCGCTCGTCAACACCTAAACATAATACGAACCATTAGAATACTATTATTTATCAAAAATACACTATTGGGATTCGATCTAAATCATTACCCCTTTGATTTTGAACCACTTCTATTTTTGGTTTCTCATCGTTTATTGATTCGTTGCCCGCTGAGAATCCACGAACGTACAAGGGCTCGGGAGTACGAACTACTTCAAATAATTGATTCTCATCGGTTGATGGTCCGCAACCCGGTGGAAAATCCCGGATTCCTGAAACAGCCCTTCGTTTATAAATAGGGGGATTTGCGGAACCGCCCCTCTTTCGAAGGCTATGGACTGCCCTTTTTTGCCCTATCTTGAAAATCTCTAAAGATGTACGATCATTAGTCCGACTATAAATATTGAAATATGACTAACGTTTATAGGTTTTTAGATTTGGCTTACCACGGTTTGTCTTCGTTCCACGAAAATTGATTGAGTGATTGTGTCCCTAAAACGAAATTGTTTAATAACTAACTATACTAAATGAATAAGAATCCTTAAAAGAAAAATTCCTTACCTTGATTCTTGAAATCGATTGTGGTAAAAGAAAATGAAGAAATTTTTTTTTGTCACAAGAGCAAAATGTATTCGGCCATGGATGGTATAAAATTGAGGAAAATTGTAATAAAGAAGAAAAATGAAGAAAAGGGAGATAGGATGGTATGGTTTGGTTTCAAAAGAGAAAGAGAGAAAGAAAGAAAAAGAAAGAAGAAAGAAAAGAGAAGAAAAAGAATTTGGATTTTTGGAAGGATGGTATAATCGGTTTTGTGAAGAAGAAAGAAAAAGGATGGTCTTTTGGTGTGTTGATGGTTTCGGCACTAGGGGGAATAGATGGCAAAGAATTGATCAATGATCAAAAAGAAAAAATGATACAAGAAAATTGCTATAGCTTTCTCAAGGGGTTTGGTAAAATTCGGCTAGAGAGCAAGACAGATGAAAGGAGAATAAACACTTTGCTTAAGCCAAAATGACCAAAATGAAAAGGTTTTCCTATCATCCTAGCTTACCATCCTCTCAACCAAAACCGGCCACCCCCCTTAGCCTCAATGCCGTCCAAATACAATGGTCAAATGGCCATTAAGAAGTTTCCAAAACACCTTCCTACACTTAAGCCTTTTTCCCTCCTTTTCCTTAAGTTGATGAAACACAATCCCCATTTCAAGCCCTTATCCTTAGCTTTCCAAATACTTAGTGTTCTTACCAAAAATAAAACATTCCAACTCATCCTAGCCTTATCTCTTTGCCGACACATGCTCAAACTAAAGAAAAAAAAAAATTCCTAGTTGCATGCTAGGTGATTCGAACTCCTTCCCTCATGGTAATACATATGGCGCCAACTCCACTTTACTACTAGCTCAACTTATACCATCTTTTGGTACTTAATTAATTTAAGTCTTAAGTTCATTTAATTTCTTTACTCTAAAGTACACTTAAATAATAATATTTATTCTAGCTCCAAATAACCCGAACCAACATTTAGCAACATTATGATAATTATTTAGGATGTTACATAATTAATGTCTTAATGTCGAAAATTTGAAAAGATTTTAAAATACGAATCCTTTAGAAAATGTTTGGATAGTTCGAGTTGGATATCAAAATTCTCTTGTTCCGAAAAGATGAAACACCACATCCAGCACGTTAGGACATGATGTTTCAACCCTCGATACCAAGATCATTTCCTAATTTTCAAAATTCATACATTGCGATTTTAAAAGGGTATTCCACTATTTGGCCAAACCAAAAAACAAAAACCCAGCACGATTGGACACGATTTCTTAGATTTCCAAAACGCGAAATATCGCTTTATTCTTTAGAAATCCTTACCCCGAGATAACTAAACGTCACATCCAATGAGTTAGGACACAACATTTTTTGAAAACCCGAGAATAGGTTTTTTTATTCAAAACTTATTTATTTTAAAAGGATATTCCGCTATTTAGGTTAAACGAGAAAAATCGAAACCCAGTAAGTTAGGGCATGATTTTCTCAAATTTCCAAATACGAAACATCGATTTTTGTAACAACTTCTTTAATGTAACACGAATTGATAATGAAAAATAAATTATGGCGTTAATATACATAACGGAAATGAATGCAATAATAAAATAAAAGTGATATAAGCGAAAATACAAAGACAAAATGAACAAAAAGAAACGAACTAAAAAGAGCTATAAGTAAATGACAAACGTACATTTGAATAAAAATGAGCAAATAAATTAAACAATAGAGATATTAGACAAATAAAATAATGACAATAATAATAATAATAATAATAATAATAATAATAATAATAATAATAATAAGTTAATAACAAAATAACAAGTAAATAGACACAAAAGCGAAAATGTAATTATAATAGAAATAATAATAAGAATAATGATAATAAATGTATAATTATAGCTTTAAAAAACTTAAAATAAATAATGGTGATAATAATAACAATAGGAAAATAGTAAAAGGAAATAATAATAAAAGAACAAAATAATAATAATAATAATAATAATAATAATAATAATAATAATAAATAATGATAATAATAGTAGGAAAAATAATAATAAGCAATATACTAATGAGCGAATAACAATAAGCTAAATAAATAAAGTAATACTAAAGATAAGTATAATAATAACGGTACTAGTAATAAAACTAAAATAATAATAGTAGTATTAATAAAATAAAGAAATTCAAAATAATAGGAATTAAAAGTAAAAATAATAAGGAAACAAAAATAAGATTATCCATATATGAAATAAAATAAAAATAAAAATAAAAATGAAAATGAAATAATGAAAATAATACATAGAGAATATATAAAATTTAATATTAAAGGAACGCGGTATTAAATTGAAGTTTTTATAAAATTTAGAGTCTAAAACAGGCAGATAAACACGTAAAGGACTAGATTGAAGTTAAAATAAAGGAAAAGGGATAGATTTTAAAAATAAAAAAACTACTCGAAGGGCTTATTTAAAATGTGTGCAAAAGGGTAGGGACCATATGGGAAATTATTCCCACTCTCTTTGAGCATCCATGGGTTAAGGACCCTATTGAAAACCCAAAGAAATTTGAGGATAAATTCTGTAAAAAGGAAAAATAACAAAATGGGCCCGATTGAATGGCTCTGCAATGGGAAGGGATTTGTCGCGCAAATATCCCTTTGAAGGGATATGCGAAGTTCCCTCGACCAAAACGATGCTGTTTCATTGAGGGCATATAAGGCCCACGTTTTCTGAAAAGAAACATTTTTAAAACCTAAAAAATTTGAAGCAGCAACCACAAAATTTCCTCTCTCTCTCCTTCATCTTCCTCGATCAATTGGGCTCCACTTTCGCCGTCCGTGTCACCACCGCGCCACCACCGTATCGGTGACGGGTGATACCCAAGGACAGGCTTTTAGCCTTCATTCGAAATCTCTTTGAAGATCGAACCCTCGACACCCCCAAAAAATTCGAGAGAAGAACAAAACCCCCCTTTTTTAGCCTTTAGGCTCGGCTCCAACGACGAGGAAGGGATTTCGACGTCGCGCCCCGGGGTTCAAGTAATCTTTCTTTCTCTTCTCTTTCGTTTTTTTTTTGTAATTTGTAAAAGTTTTTCAATAATAAAATAAATAAATAAATAAATAAATAAAGGCAGAAAATAGTACTCATGAAACAAAATGGAATCAACCTTAATGCTCCTATTTTTTGTTTTGATTGCTGAATGTTCGTATTTTTTTATTTCGAAAAATCAAAAGCCCCCCTTTTACATTGTTTTTCTTGGTTTTTATAATCGAGATTGAAAAAAGAAGAAGAATACAATGTATTTGTTTTTACTTCTACTGTTGTCCTTTTTTTTGCGTGTTTGCAGGTGGATATGGGCGGTGGCAGAGCAGAGGGTAGGTGTGCTTTTTGCGTTGATCGCTGCGGCAGACGTCAGAAGGTGGCACATGGGGCAGTACGACGCCTTAGCCTTTAGGGTTTCTTTTTCTTTTTTTGTTTACTATTTTTTTGGGCCATTGGGCCATCTGTAATTTAGGTTTTTTATGTTGTTTGTGGGCTTTGGTTTTGTTATTGGGCCCCAGCGAATTTGGGCTCTACACAAGGTAAATTTGTTTCACGACGAGAAAAGGGATTTCATAGTATCATGGTATCCATATATAGCACAAGATTTCCCACATCCAATACTTTAGAATTGTTCAAAGATGAGGAGAAATACCATCCTGAGCTTTTGAATGATGAAAGTTTAACTAATTTGGACCAAATGAAGGAAATGCTTGAGTTTAGAAAGAATAGCATTGAAGTCTGGTGAGTCACCCTGGGAAGCTATGGCTAGTTACACTAAGCACCTATTGTCAAAACCCTCTAACAGGCTTATTCTTGACATTTTTGGGCCCTAGGTGAAACAACAAATTGGGGTCCTTTTAAAAAAAATGATAAAATGTAATACAATAAAATAAAAATATATACTAGTAATTTCATTAAAATAATATGTTTTATTACATTAAGATAATAAGATATTTTCTAATAAAATTCAAAAAAAAAATTTTCATTCAATCTACTCTATGTTATTAATTACAAAAACACAAAAAAATCATAAAAAAATAGGTTCTACGAGCATTCCGAGATGCAAAATCATTAATGATAACATCAACATCAATGTTTTCCAGAAAATCTTTCTCGACTGATAAAATTGTCAAACCATTCACTCATTCTTGTGACATTGAAGTAAGTAAGTTTTGATTAACTTTAGCTTTGAAAAACTTCTTTCAGATGATGCCACAGACATAGGGATTGTTAAAAAAAATTCTATAAGCGATTGAAACATTCAGATAGCAATGTGCATATTGGACAAACTCAAGAATTTCAATGGCTGACATTAATTCATTCTGTAAAATAAATTACAAACTTTCAATTAAGAGAAAAGATCATTTGAATCAACATCTGATGAATCACCATGAGAAAAGGCAGAGTGAAAAGTAGCACAACATTCTCTCAATTCTTTTTGATCTAATGACTTTAACTTGTTTGAATCAAACAAAACCCAAAAATACTTTCAAATGTTTTTAGTTGCTCAAATATGCTCTTCAAAGAAGTAATTTCCATGTCTACAATAACTAAATAATAATCAACTTTAAATAATTCATCAACCGACTAAATTTCTTCATCCTCTTGGTTATTCTAATCAATTTTTTTCTAATAACATGATGCTTTGTTGGAAGGGTAGGTTCTACATCCATATCAAGTGCAATACTTTTAGCAATATTCATACTAGAAGTAAAACATTCATCTCTATACTTTTCAAAATATGACAATACACCTTCTAATTGTTTTATGGTGGTGTCAACACACATAAACTTAGATTGCAATTTCTTGCTCACCATATTTATAGCAAATAAAATTTCATACCAAATTACCATACCAAGTAAAAAACTCAATACTCTCAAGTGCATTGACCACCGCTTCACTCTTTGACTTTGCATCATCACAAGATTCATATAATTCCGACAAAACCAATCTTATTTGGGGAATTTGAAATCTAATAGCTTTAACACTTTTAATTTGACTCACCCAACAAGTATTAGATAAAAATTTCACATTTAATTCAATGACATTGTCAAGCAAAATTTTCCATATTTTTGTAGAACTCGAAAATAATGAATATATACATTGAACAAATTCCAACAAATGAAATAGCTCTAATGTAAGAATGTGTCATATCACTAAGTGTAAGATTCAAACCATAATAAGCACAAGGAATGTAACGCCCTGGTTATTTAACTTTGTTTCTGTGAAATTTGTCATAACTGAGTATCTGCTTCAGTGGTTAAGTGTTTTAGGTGTGTGTTTGAGGTATTGGATTCAAGTCCCACTGTTGGAAATTTTTGCTATTTTGATCCAAGCCTATCCCTTGACTGTTTGGCTTATATCCTATTGTTTGTTTTGTATTAGAATGAGCCTGATGGTTCAGTGGTAAAGTGTTAGTTTGCCTTGAGGTTTCGTGTTTAAATCCCCGCGTGAGTGTGGATGATAATTTTTGTTTTGGTGGTGTGACAGAGATTTGATGGAACTAAAGCTTTGAGGTTGTTGGATGAAAATCTGATGTCAGTTTTAGTGGGTTAGTGGAGAGTTGGGATTTTGGTTATCTTAATTTTTTTTTATTTTTTTATTTTTCCTTTCCCCAAATTTTCCCTCTCCACTTTTCTTTTGACATTTTTTTCTATTTCTCAATCCTTTTCTGACGTTCTCTCTTTCCCTTGCTTCTTTTGTAAAATATTACTATTGCTCCCCTTTTCAATTTTAATTGTCGTCATCGTGCTTTTGGGGGTTCCTCGATTCGTGCTAATTTGGTAAGCTTTTTAGTAGTTCTTTTTAGTATTGTTTGTGGGGGATTTCAATTCTATTTTATGGAATCCATTGGTAGTGTTCGTTATTTCTTGTTTAGGGGAAAGACAAGAAGCGGCTTGTACTCCTCCATCGTTTTGAGTGTTAGTGTTCTGCTCGTTGGTGGTAAGTGTTGCACATAATTGGGTTTTGAGAGGCTTTAATTAGAATTAAATTCTTGATTCAGATCGTAAATTTATTCCTAATACAGTGTTTGGGTTACTGTTTCTAGGTTCTAGTGGTCTTGGCTTTGCTGTAGTATCAAAAACGAACCAGGTGTGTAACGAAAACCAAGGAAACGAGGTCGGCGAAAGCTGAAAAAGTGGCCTGTCGACGCCACACGGGTTTGTACTCAGTCGTATGTGACACACAACCATGTGTCAAGCGAGTGTGTGATCGTGTGGGTCACACGGGCTAGGCCGATTTGGGCGTGTGGGATGTGGGCTAGGCCGTGTGGGCTGCACGGATGTTTAGGCCCAAAATTCTAAAATTTTTCCTAGGGTCACATATGTCATTTCGATCGATTGTGGGCTTTCTGTAAGGTCGGTAAGGGCAAAACAAACCCTAATGCATGATATTTGCAATTCTAATAGACTGATTTGAGCATTTAGAAATTGATATGTATGATTTGACTGATTCGTAATATCATGTATATTATCTGTATATAAGCATGCAGGATATGTTAGTTCTGTTATATCTGTTATCTATTATTCGTATCTATGTATGGGGTGGGATTTGTATATGTGGAGGAAGTAATCTGTGAGGCGACATTTCGCCGATACACTGGCAACTTGACTACAACTATTCTGATAAGTGTCGTAAAGACACTATGTAGTGTGTTGGGATGGGTGGATGTTTTAAACCCCACATGGTGTATTGGAATGGTCAGAGATGGTGTGTAGAGGATGGCGGTAGGATTTTGCATATCTCTATGTTCTGATAATCTGAGTCTGATATGATCTAATTCTGTTAAGGACTTATGTCCGTTTTTGTTCTGATATATTGAGAAATTTGAGTTTATGTGCATGCATGTATCTGTTAAGTTACACACTGAGTTTTTGAAAACTCACATCTGTTTGTCTATTCTGTTCAGGTAATCCTCAAGCATAGGTGGGTTGATGCGAGCTTAGCGGTGACCACTAGTCCGAAAATTATTTTTAACTAGTAAATTATTTAATTATCGGGATTTTCTGAGAGTTTTGTAATTTCGGGACTCTCTAGACTGTTTGTTTATAATTTTGATTTTGGATGCGTTTTAAATTTTAAATTGCTACGTTTAGCAAACAACAATTTTATGCAACAAATATTTTTGAAAATACAAGTTCGGATTTAAAAAAACGACGACTTTCAAACTTTCGCTGCAACTCCTACGTTTTACTTAAAAAGACAAACAATTGACGATTTTATAAAGGAGTTAAATAATATGTTTTCCTAAAACGTGGACTCCCTTAGTAACAATTAACACGAAAATTTCAACTTAAGATTGATTTCAAAACCCTTCTTCGTAACATTCCCAGGCTCAACCATAATGTCTAGGCCGAGTATGGGGTGTTACAAGGAATAGATAATGTTCTCGAGTTTCTTTTAAGAAATCATTTTTGAACACCTTGGTGCTTCCCTTTCATATTGGAACCATTATCATAACCCTGACCCCTTACATCTAGGGGTGAGCAAAATTCGATTTGATTTAAAAAAACTCGATAAAAATTTCAAATTTTGAATTAAATAGTTCGAGTTATTTGAGTTAATCGAGTTATTCATGTAACAGCCCGATTTTGACCTTAGTCGAAATGGTAGTTTCGAGACCACAAATTCAAGTCAAAAAAATATTTTAATATTATTTTCTATGCTTATTATGTGTGAATTGGTGTGTGTGAAAATTTCGTATTAAAATTTGATCGTTTTGGTGCTTAATTGTGAAAAAGAGCTTAATCGCATAAAAAGAAAATTTGGTGGTTGAATGTGTAAGTACTAAATTGAAGGTGAATTCTTAAATTGAAGTATTAATAGTGCAATTTAGCCAAAAATAAAGCTTAGTGCCGGTTATCATTTGCATGTAATAGTGATTGAAAAATGTTTATTATATTTTATGTTATTAAGTTATATTTTATTATATATAAGTTAAAAATGATAAAATCATATTATAATATTATAATAAAATAAAACCAAAAAGAAAGACATGCAATTGCTTCATCTTCTTGACCGAATGCCTAAGAAAGGAGAAAAGAAAACCTTAAGCTATTTCGACATTAGAAAGCTTTGATTAATGTATGAATTGGTTTTGATTTTTGATAATTTTTATATTTTTGAGATCGTTGTTTAATGTTTTAGCTAGCCCATGCTTAAATTTTGGAATTTATTGTGTAATTCGTGAGTTGCCATGGAAGGAAGCTTTTTATTTTTGATATTTGATGATGATTTATTAATTATATGTGTTAGATTAACAAGTTTAATATTTGAATTTTTGATGAAATTGAGTAATTTTTACGGACTAAATAGAAAAATAAATGAAAGGAATGAGTTTGTATAAGGATTATAAATATTCGGATTTCAAGAAGTGCGGTTAAATTATGTATATTTTGTGTTTTTTACTATAGGGACTAAATTGTAAAAAGTGTAAAATGTCAAGGGTAAAATTGTAAATTGCCCAATTATGTTTTTTGGATTGAATTGAATGAAAATATGTTGAATGAGCTTAATTTGAATTTTATATAGACCAAGAACAAAAAGGATTGGGAGTGGATCGAGGAAAGGCAAAGTTAATAGAATAGTCGAGAAACAAAGTCTGTCGATACTCGAGGTAAGTTTTTAAGCAATCATATTACATAGGAATTTATCTATATTGATGTATATGATTTTAATGGAAATATATGTATAAATTTGTTGATAAGCCGAATGTGAGGTACATCTAATTGTAAGTGGTATATTCGATTATGATATTGATTAGAATGTGAATAGAACCAAATGTGAGGTATGAACATGTGTTAATGATATACTAGGCTATGTTGTAAATTATGTGATGAACATGTTACCATGTATGTACCTATGTGGTTGAAGTTTAAGCTTTATGAATGTATATATAAATGTAAATGAGTAACGAGCTTGAGATATGCACTAAGTGTGCGAATTTTAATATACCGAGCACTAAGTGTGCGAAATCGGTCGTTATGCACTACGTGTGCAAATTTTAAAACACCGAGCACTAAGTGTGCGAAATCGATCGTTATGCACTAAGTGTGCGAATCTAATTTTCGAGCACTAAGTGTGCGAAATCGGATAAGGAGCACTAAGTGTGCGATTAATTTTTATATCTTGAATTGACTTTTTGAGTAAGTTGATGTTATGAGAGGGTATTAATTGAAATCAAGTAGGAGTGACAAATTAGTTGGATGGAATGTATCAATAAATTTTATAGTTTAATTGATATAGACTGACATGAAATGATGCTTACAAAAATTTCATTGATTTTTTTTCTTCATGAATTTTATATATATTGTATTCTGCCATGTGGAAGATTGTAAAAAGAGTTCATTGATTTAATTTTAAATCTTGAATATGCGATTTATATAGATTGGAAATGCAAGTATAAGTTCGGTAAGTAGCATATATATGTGCATGTGAAACCTATTATTGAAGATTTAGAAGTTCGGCCTATGGGCGGTGAAATGAGAAAGTTTTCGAAAGGTTATATGGATTAAGATCATGGTTATAAAATTTGGTCATGATTATATTATTTCGACTTTGCTAGTAAAGTGTAATAATGCATTGTAGTTGTGAAATTGCTTATAACTTACTAAGCTATAATAGCTTACTGTGTGTGTTTGTTTGTATGGTTTTATAGATTTTGAAGTCTAGTTACGAGCTCGGGGATTATCGTCAAGTCTATCACACTATCAACTACTTTTGGTACCCTTTTTTATAAGTTGAACTTTTGAAACTATGGCATGTATAGGCTATATTACTCTTTTGAGTTCAATATGAACGAGATGTATATAAAATGCCATGCGAAAATGGCTATGTTTTTGTGCTTGGGTTTGATTTGAATATGTTTGATCATGGTATTAATATTTATGTATGTTTGGCCTTGTTATAAGCTTATTTTGGAAGTTCATTTCATAATATGTTATATGTGATAATTGAGTACATGAATTCTGTTTTGAGTAAGACATATAGTGTATTTTAGTTGGTGGATGTACTTTTGCTTTATTATATATGTACCTACAAGTTAAGTTATGAGATGACTATGTTATATTTTATGTATGTGACTCTTGAATGTGGAATATTAATGATCAAATTGCAGTATACTAGTTTATAAATATTCGCCATGGTATTGTTTTAATTTGGAGTTTATATTTCTCATTAGATTTTCATATGGTATTCAGATATGAGGTTTGAATGATTAAATTATTGTTGTGAACATCTAGTTTTGGTGTTTATGCGATTTAATAAATATAGTTACATGTTTGGTATGAATGACATTATAGATTATGTTCTTAAGTTGAGTACATTTGAAAATGATATGTGTAAGGGTTTGATCTATTATGTTTTAGGTCATGTATATGCTTGGTTTTTTTTTTTTTTTTGAGTAATTTGATCTTGTCATTTATAAAGGATTGACCGATAATATAGTTAGATGTTTTTGGAAATTAGTAAAGTTTTGGCATATATGTATATTTATCTTAAAATGTTGGGTGCATTGTTGGTATATTGAACAAGAGTAAATTTGCATATTCGGCTAGTGTAACCAAAATGACCAAATGAATAGTACTTTTACTATTTGATAAAAATTTGTTTATATATGAAATTGATGATATAGATTTGTGATATGTAAGTTAAGGTTTAAAGCATGTCATGAAAGTACATCATTATCTTTAATGCATTAGGCTGCTATGACTTTATAATAGTAACTAGTTGCTAAGATCTGTGTTAAGCTTGATAATGCCTTATAACCCTAATCCAGCGATGGATATGGGTTATGGGTGTTACAATTCAGATCAACTCAAATAAAAAAAATCAATTTTTTGATTTAACTCGAATATGAATTACACAATTCGAGTTATCTGAAAATCCGAATAAGAAAAGGCAAAACTACGTCGTTTTGATAAACATTTACCTTTTCTAAAGTTAAAAGTCAAAACCATTGAGTTAAAAGGCAAACTACATCATTTTGATAAATGTTTACCCCATCAACCTTACTTTTGTAGTTAAATAATCTTGTACTTAGTCTACTAGTTAAAAAATTAGTTGATGTAACTGCAACATTGAGTATATAATAGGATCTGTTAATTTAACTCGAATTTTTTTTACTCTATTCGAAAAAAATTCAAATTGACTTTGGTTGCTAAAATAGGATTCATTAACTCGACTAACTCAAAATTTTTTGACTTGATTTGACTTGACTCAATCGAATGCTCAACCCTACGTATATCATTAACATTAAGATCAAGAGACTTCAAAACATCTTGTAATTCATTAAAAAGTCTCAATCCAGATGTATCATCCACCTTCACAAACTTTAAAAGATACTCCTCAATTTTTATTTTATTAGTTGACATATTCACACATCGTACTATTAGATTCATTTGTTCTTAATGACCAATATCAGGGGTACAAGCAATAATTATAGAAAAATATTTCACCTCTTTGTTGGTCTTAACTATAGAACTTTTAACACTATCAGCCAAAAAGAAAATTAAATCATTTTGAATTTTATGCCCAAGATAATGATAATGAATTTCACGGTTTTGAATGCATCCAACATGATCTTGCATTATCACGTTGAATTCTGCAATCATTTCAATTAATCCCAAGAAATTATCGTTGCTATCTTGATAGAGTTTTTTTATTAGATCCTCGAAATTATGAGTAGCAAGACATTTCACAACTGAAAATATTCTAAGTAAAACTTACCTTTATCACTCTTTCTCTTTCATAATCTGTTCTTGCAAGCTTTTATCAATTGTTTTATTTTTATCCAACCTTACTCTCATTTCATTTCAAGTATTGATATTAGTCATATGCTCAACACTGTTTTCATGTTGTGTGAGCCTCTCACTAATATGCCTCAAATCACTTAAATCCTCATTTGCTATCAAACTTTTATTACTAATAGATTTAAACAACTTACAACAAAAACAAAGCACTTTGTCAACATGTTTGGAATAAACCAACTATTTTCTATCGCTAATCTCATCATTGCTCAACTTCCTAGAAAAGTAAGTGTAAGAAAAATGCCTATTATTATTGAGAGGAAAACCAAGATTCATTTCTCTTAATATAGGCCCCTTTTCATCTAAAATGTCCATTGTTTTGTTATTAAGATTAGTCCAATTCCTAGGATCATAAATATCCAAAGAAGGATTTGTTTATTCTTCATCAATGCTAATATCAAGAGGAATTGTTTGTTCTTCATTAAGACAATAAAGATATTCAATATTGGATACATTTGGCACATCATTAGGCTTATTTGGATAATTAATTTCATCATTCTCATTGACATTGTTATGCAAACTTTCATTTGATTGATCCAAATTTTAATTAGAAACTACTTTTTTAAAAACAAATTTATCAATAGCACATTGTTGTGATTTTTGTTAACTTTTAGCAATTTTCTCTTTTCCTTTTTCACTTCGAGATAAATTTTTTAGGTAACATTGTATATAAAAGAAAAATCAGATATTCAAACAACACAAGAAAATAAAATAATAGCACTGATAGAAGAATTCCAAATTGAATATTTGCTTTTACATTTACTAATTCCAAAAGTCAAATTGAGTTACTAGAATTCTATAAATATAATTATAATAATCAATTACAAATAGAAATAATAATTAAAATATCCAATTATTTGTGAAGGAAATACAACTAAAAAGTTAAATGAGTAACAAAAACAATTAAAAATTCAATCGCATAGAGTCATTAAGAAAGGGTATGCAGTAGTATATTGTACTATGGTTCATTAAAAAAAAAAATTAGGGAGAGAAGCTAAATATAAGGCTGACTTAATGACTTTATTAGTTAAAACCCAAAGATGTCATCAAATTAAGAATGGAAAGATTACAAAAAAAAGAGGAAAGGAGAATTATACTTGCAACAATGGTAAATCCAGAGATCATAGATAGGAGGCACAATGGGCAACAAGCAGGCGCAGCGGTTAATTGAATATTGGTAATCCAGCACAGCCACGCAGGATGGCAAGAGAGAAAAGGACTACAACGCCAAAGCAATTGTTGACCGCCGATTTTTTTTTTTTTAGAATCTCAAACTCTCAATCTCTTAGATATAAAGTACAAATTAATAACTTCAATTGATTAATTCTGATGACTAATGAATGATGTATTACTCAAATGAAATTTGACTCTATTTAACTTGTAGAAAATTTCTCCTGTTGCTATGGTTATAGGAAAATAGAGAAGGCTGAATGCTAGAAACTGTTGATTTTTTGGGGGAAATTTGAAATTCTCCATTAGCTTTAATGGTAGGAGTTGGAATTTGGGAACTAGAGGAGGTTTAGAGAAGCCCTTGGAGATGAAGCATTTATGACGAAAATTGAAGTCCCTTTTTATTTTATTTTCTTTATTTTTTCCTACCTACAATGAAGTGTCGATTAGAAAACTTAAAAGATTAAAGATTTTTTTTCCCCACGTTAAAAGCTGAAGAAAAATTTTTTGGGGGGCCCTTTCCAACCCTAGGCCTTGGGCGGCCGCACTCCCAAACTACCCCCAAAGCCGACATTGCTTTCTAAGGAAGGACAAGGCAGCCACTTTCATCCTAATTTGGTCAAGGTTGTTTCACTGAAATTTGGAAGGTTGGTGATCAAGGTTTGAGCATAGAAGGTGTTTTATAGTTTACTATTCTGTACTGGTTAAAGCTGCTGATAACCTTGACCAAGAAATTTATGGAATGAAGTTGCATGGGCATACAAAATTAGGAGAAGGAAAACATAAAAACCAAAATTGTAACCTCACTGTAACACCCTGAATTTGGGCCTAGAATAAATGGGTTTGTGTGTCGAGAGAATGGATTTTGTCGTTAAAAAAAAAAGAAAAAAAGAAAGGGAATAATGAATTAAGTGTGATTAAAAAAAATTATGATTTCATGTTTAGTTTAATTTTTAGGTGATTTAGGAAGGGTTGGTAGTGTTGGAAAAGTCCTAGGCTCAATCTAAGGCTTTAGAAAAAAAATTGTTTTTACCTTTAAGTGAGGTTGGTGTTAGTAAAAAGGCTTTTAAAATATTTTTGGGTTAAAAGATGGCACAAGGAAGTAGGTGGTCTGGTGGCCTTAGGCGTTCTATATAAGCTAGTGGTCAAAGGTTCAAGTCTTGGACTTGGCAATAATTTTTATTGCGCATAAGTTAGTATGAAGGCTAGAGTTTAGGCCATATAATTAGTTGTTGCTGATTTATAACACAAAGAAACGGCTGGCCCAGTGGAAAAGGTGTTAGGAGCAAGAGGGGGAGCAAGGTTCTAGTCGCGGCGATGTTGGTTTTTTTTAGTAAACTTGGAGCGTGGCAGAAAGGGTTATAATTAATTAGGGAGGAAATATGACCCAAATAAAATAAGCGGCGCAGTGGTAATGGACGTGTGTCGTAGTGAAGAGGTCGGAGGTTCGAAGTTGGGTGTTTGCTATTGTTTTTTTAGATTTCTTTGGGTAATTCAGTTGCTGGGAAATAGGCTTTAAAAGAAGTCGAGAATGGAACATGTCACAAGCAAAGTTGTGGTGCAGTGGCAAGAAGCGTGTTGTGGCACCTACAAGTTGCGGGTTTGAGTTGCCTTGTGCATATTAACTTGATATTTTGCTACTGGCGTGGGGAAGGCGTTTGGAGTGGACTGAAACACCAAAGGGTGGCTGCTGTTCGGGGGAAGCAATTTGAATGTAATTCAAATTGGATTTTTGGCTAAACAAAGGAATTTTTGGATGAGGATGAAGATAAAATTTAGAGATAATAAAGGAATTTAATTGGTGATAAGTTTGAGTCAATTAGGGAGTGTAGGTTTATTTTATTTATTTATTTATTTTAGAATATATATGGGTGTTGAAATTCTCTATAAATAGGGGTGGGATCTCTTCAATTTCGGCATTTGAACCCTATTCTTTCCCTCATTCGATGTGTCAAAACTCTTAGTCTTTCTCTGCAAGTTCTTCTCTTTTGATTCCTTCGGAAGTCGAAACCTCTTATTTCATTCTCTTCTTCATTCTTTTTCCTCTTGTGTCGATTTCTCCATCAAACCAAAATCATAGACCCTATTTGATTTCTTCATTAAGCCGAATCTTCATAGATCTCTTGAGATCATCTCTTCTCATTGATCATCTCAAAAGCCGAAATTCCCAAGGAGTAGTCGAATTCTCTCTAGTAGGGTAAGTGTCGATTCTTGTTATCTTTAAGGTCTCTTTTGGTTTTTAAAGATAAAGCCGAAAGGCTAATGGTTTAATGGTTTCATGTATTTTATGTGTTTGGCGACATTCGAGAAGTGAAGTAGATCAAGTAGATCTAAAAGCTGGAAATCGTTAGTCTTTGATTTCGGGATTTCATGGTAAGGATTTCGATTCTCCTTAAGAGTATTAATTGGTTTCTTTTTGTTATTCGTGCCTTAATCAATCGTTTCGTTAAGCCATCGTTATAGTACCTTCTGACCAAGATCATTCATAGATTCGAATGTTAGCAAATCAAATGAAGGGGTTGGATCTGTAGTTGCAGCCCCAAAGTTCAAGAAACGCGAGGTGTCTGCTGTTCGTGATTGGCCACCGGGTTGTGGACCAGCGTCAGAGCAGAATCTTAGGCTATTAGCAACCGTAGCGGATTCCGATAGTGCTGACTTTGACAATATTATCTTGTCAGTAATCAGGTGTGTAGATCTTTATCACTTAAGTCTCCTGTATAATATCTATTATGGGCTGAAAAGCCGAAAAAGGCTGTGTGACAATCAAATAACTCATAGGGGGTTGAGCTAGGAATGCCAGGTACATAAACATAGTATTATCTCTATGTGTATCGATGTACGTGTTATCCTATTATCCAGTAAATGATTTAGTGCTTTTGATATGACATGTGTGTATGCATGGGATATGGATTTGATTTGATGAAGGGGAAGAATATGTATTTAGGTCACCATAGTGATCGTTGGCTATGCCACCTTATCCTGATATCCTGATTCCTAAATATTATAATCGACAGTATGACTGTCAAATTGGCGTGTAAAGGTTGGTGGGTCGATTGTAGAAATCCCCGAGGTGTGATGGTTGGTAAGGGTTGGCGTGTAGAGGATGGACTCTTAGGTTTTGGGATGGGCCATATTGCATGAAATATTCTGTTGCCTTTGTGTATCGGCCAAGGCCCATAATGTGTTTGTGAGCCCAAGACTTTTATGTGATTTTAGGATTTGCACACTGAGTCTTTGTGACTCACCTTTTTGTTTTTCCCACTTTTCAGATGAGCAGTGATTTGTGGACATGGGAGCCGAGGCGGACTCGAGGGGCCATCAAGTCTTTTATCTTCATAGACTACTTTCAGTTGTTTTTTTTAAGGTTTAATTTTTGGGATATTTTCTTGTAATAAGGCCTCCATCATTTAGGGTTTTATATTATTTCTCTTTGTTAGGTTTTAATAAACTTATGTTTTTTTTCCAAAGTCTTAATTATAAAGTAAAATGACAAATGGGCTTTTCAAACATGACCCATGCAGAGGTTTAAAGTTATTTTCAAAATTTTACTTTTAATAGATTATTCGGCTACAACAAATTAAGTTTTTCCAAAACCCATCGGAGTAAAGTTTTCAAGATTCAACCTGTAGCATACCAGATCCGGTCCTGACGCATGAGCCGGGTTTGGGGTGTTACATTTTTGGTATCAGAGCCAGGTTCAAAACTCGGGCTGTGAAATGAGTCCAGTAGTGGTTTATAAAATTTTGGTTGGGATATGGCCTTCGAGTCTACCAACACCCGATCCACACAGGTAAGTATTCCAAACTCTTGTTGTGATATACATATGGGCTTAATGGGCTTGATGGACGTAGGCTAGTATATTAGATATTGATGGACTTTAGGCTTAGTTTAAATCACTCTCTAAATTCATAAGATTTAATCCAACCAAACAAACCTGTAAACAAGTTGCGAGATTAGGGTGTGGTAACAGGCACACGCATGTCTAGGATTGGATTCATGGAGAGCT
The DNA here is from genome assembly GCA_025506655.1 of Gossypium rotundifolium. Classification (NCBI taxonomy): domain Eukaryota; kingdom Viridiplantae; phylum Streptophyta; class Magnoliopsida; order Malvales; family Malvaceae; genus Gossypium; species Gossypium rotundifolium. Next base: position 177,756,067 of record CP106727.1, read on the forward strand.
TGGTATTTAAGCAGTTCTAGTGACTTACCTCCTCTTTTCTGGAATCCTACTTGGTGCGTAGTGACTGGTCACCTTAGCTACGAGGACTTGTTGACAGGCCAACAATTTATAACTAAAACCCGAAAGGGACCAGCCACCCTATTTTCTAAAATTACTAAAATATCCCTAGTTTGAAAAATTACCGAATTACCCCGATTTGTAAAATGACCAAAATACCCTAAATTGTAAAATTATCGAAATACCCTCGGATTACAAAATTACTAAAATACCCCTACTTTACGAAATTACCAAAATACCCTTATTTTGAAACATCACCAAGATACACTATTTTGAAAAAAATTAAGAAAATACCCCCGTAGGTAAAATTACGAAAATACCCTTAGGTAGTAAAATGACGAAAATACCCCAAGGTGGTGAATGTAAGTTTATAAGGCTGTTTTTATGATTGATGTGTGCTGAATGTTGACTGAAGGTGAACTCTAGGACTAGGAAGTATCGACTTGAGAACTAAACCCGTAGATAGAATTCGAATTCGAAAGAACTACTATTAAAATGATTTTACATAAGATTGTTCGCGGTTAATAAGTGGGAAGAATTAATTATTCATAAAATTCTTAATCAGATAAACGTTGATCGAAAGAATGAGTACAGGGGGTCGAGGACGTCCGTCACGTGGTCGTGGTAGGGGTAGGATGACCGTGTTAGAACCAGTAGGGTCTGGCCACGGGTCAGGAGACGAGATGCCGGGTTTGCCAGCTATGGAGGGAGAATTTTAGGACCAAATGACCGAAGATGATGCGGTATCTCAGGCGATGTTAAGGGTGTTCGAAAGGGTTGCTGGGGCAGGCATGGGCCCAAGAGCTTGGAAATTTGTGTCAGAACGACTGAGAGCCAATGGGGCAGAGATGTTTAGAGGAATTTTTGGAATAGCCTCGAGTACAACTGAGTACTGGTTAGAGGTGGTGGAACGTATAATGGATGATCTGGATCTCACGGAGGATGAAAAGCTAAAAAGAGTCGTATCTCTCCTGCGGGACGAAGCATACCAATGGTGGCTGACGATTAATAATGGTGCAGTGGCTGACCATATCACCTGGGATTTCTTCAAAATGGCATTCCAAAGTAAGTACATCGGGACAAGTTATGTGGATGCGCAGCGCAGAGCATTTCTAAATTTGGTTCAGGGTAGTAGGTCGGTGGCTGCGTATGAGGCAGAATTCTTGCGCCTTAGCCGTTATGCTCGAGGAATGGTGGCCACAGACCATGAAAGTTGTGTTCGGTTTAAAGATGGTCTGAGAGATGATCTGCGTGTGTTGATAGCCCCACAGTGGGAGAGGGAGTTCGTTGTCCCGGTGGAAAAGGCTAAGATAACTGAGGAGGTAAAACGGACAGAGAAGCTAAACCGGGATAGAAGTGGGAATAAGAGGAATTTTGGACCATCGGAGTCAGCTGGACGTACTCAGAAAAAGTCTAGGTCGGATGGACTAAGTCAGGTTGAGAGACTTGCTGCAGCTAGCCAGACGCAGAAGTGTGCTCGGTGCGGTAAACCTCATTGGGGTGAGTGTTGAACGAGTAGCGGGAAGTGTTTCAGGTGTGGATCTACGGACCATCAGATTAGAAACTGTCCGTAACAACAGAACAGTGAAAGGCCCGCAGGCCAAGGGAATACCCAGTCTGGTAGAGGAGGTCAGCAGCCACAAAGAGGTCGAGGTTCAGCCAGAGGTGGTAACGATTTGGTCGGTAGTGGAGCACCGAGCCAAGGTGTAGGTTATCTTGGCGAGGCGACCGACTTTGGTCTATGTAGTACATCGCCAAGGTGATGGAGACGCTCCAGATGTGAATAATGGTGCGTACCCTATCATAGTATACTAAGTGTTTATTTTGGCTTTAGAATTAAAGTGCGCAACGAAAGTATAGTGGTGGGACTTAGGTAGTATGATTATTAGTTAGTTGGAAATTTTGAGGATGAAATTTCTTTAAGGAGGGTAGAATTGTAACACCTTGAATTTGGGCCTAGAATAAATGGGTTCGTGTGTCGAGAGAATGATTTTGTCGTTAAAAAAAAAGAAAAAAAGAAAGGGAATAATGAATTAAGTGTGATTAAAAAAAATTATGATTTCATGTTTAGTTTAATTTTTAGGTGATTTAGGAAGGGTTGGTAGTGTTGGAAAAGTCCTAGGCTCGATCTAAGGCTTTAGAAAAAAATTGTTTTTACCCTTAAGTGAGGTTGATGTTAGTAAAAAGGCTTTTAAAATATTTTTGGGTTAAAAGATGGCACAAGGAAGTAGGAGGTCTGGTGGCCTTGGGCGTTCTGTATAAGCTGGTGGTCAAAGGTTCAAGTCTTGGACTTGGCAATAATGTTTATTGCGCATAAGTTAGTATGAAGGCTAGAGTTTAGGCCTTATAATTAGTTGTTGCTGATTTACAACACAAAGAAACGGCTGGCCCAATGGTAAAGGCGTTAGGAGCAGGAGGGGGAGCAAGGTTCTAGTCGCGGCAATGTTGGTTTTTTTTAGTAAACTTGGAGCGTGGCAGAAAGGGTTATAATTAATTAGGAAGGAAATATGACCCAAATAAAATAAGCGGCGCAGTGGCAAGGGACGTGTGTCGTAGTGAAGAGGTCGGAGGTTCAAAGCTAGGTGTTTGCTATTATTTTTTTAGATTTCTTTGGGTAATTCAGTCGCTGGGAAATAGGCTTTAAAAGAAGCGAGCATGGAACATGTCACAAGCAAAGTTGTGGTGCAGTGGCAAGAAGCGTGTTGTGGCACCTACAGGTTGCGGGTTTGAGTTGCCTTGTGCACATTAACTTGATATTTTGTTACTGGCGTGGGGAAGGTGTTTGGAGTGGACTGAAACACCAAAGGGTGGTCTTTGTTAGGGAAGCAATTTGAATGTAATTCAAATTCGATTTTTGGCTAAACAAAGGAATTTTTGGATGAGGATGAAGATAAAATTTAGAGATAATAAAGGAATTTAATTGGTGATAAGTTTGAGTCAATTAGGGAGTGTAGGTTTATTTTATTTATTTATTTATTTATTTTAGAATATATATGGGTGTCGAAATTCTCTATAAATAGGGGTTGGATCTCTTCAATTCCGGCATTTGAACCTTATTCTTTCCCTCATTCGCTGTGCCGAAACTCTTAGTCTTTCTCTGCAAGTTCTTCTCTTTTGATTCCTTCAGAAGCCGCAACCTCTTATTTCATTCTCTTCTTCATTCTTTTTCCTCTTGTGTCGATTTCTCCATTAAGCCAAAATCATAGACCCCATTTGATTTCTTTATTAAGCCGAATATTCATAGATCTCTTGAGATCATCTCTTCTCGTTGATCATCTCAAAAGCCAAAATTCCCAGGGAGTAGCTGAATTCTCTCTAGTAGGGTCAGTGTCGATTCTTGTTATCTTTAAGGTCTCTTTCAGTTTTTGAAGATAAAGTCGAAAGGCTAATGGTTTAATGGTTTCATGTATTTTATGTGTTTGGCGACATTCGAGAAGTGAAGTAGATCAAGTAGATCTAAAAGCCGAAAATCGTTAGTCTCTGATTTCGGGATTTCATAGTAAGGATTTTGATTCTCCTTAAGAGTATCAATTGGTTTCTTTTTGTTATTCGTGCCTTAACCAATCGTTTCGTTAAGCCATCGTTATAGTACCTGACCAAGATTATTCATGGATTCGAATGTCAGCAAATCAAAGGAAGGGGTTGGATCTGTAGTTGCAGCCCCAAAGTTCAAGAAACGCGCGGTGTTTACTGTTCGTGATTGGCCACTAGGTTGTGGACCAGCGTCAGGGCAGAATCTTAGGCTATTAGCAACCGTAGCGGATTCTAATAGTGCCGACTTTGGCTATATTATCTTGTCAGTAATTAGGTTTTTAGATCTTTATCACTTAAGTCTCCTGTATAATATCTATTATGGGCTGAAAAGCCGAAAAAGGCTTTGTGACAGTCGAATAACCCATAGGGGTTGGGCTAGGAATGCCAGGTACGTAAACATAGTATTATCTCTATGCGTATCGATGTACGTGTTATCCTATTATTTAGTAAATGATTTAGTGCTTTTGATATGACATGTGTGTATGCATGGGATATGGGTTTGATTTGATGAAGGGGAAGAGCATGTATTTAGGTCACAATAGTGATCGTTGGCTATGCCACCTTATCCTGATATCCTGATTCCTAAATATTATAATCGACTGCATGACTGTCAAATTGGTATTAAAGGTTGGTGGGTCGATTGTAGAAATCCCCAAGGTGCGATGGTTGGCAAGGGTTGGCGTGTAGAGGATGGACTTTTAGGTTTTGGGATGGGCCATATTGCATGAAATATTCTGTTGCCTTTATGTATGGGCCAAGGCCCATAATGTGTTTGTGAGCCCAAGGCTTTTATGTGATTTTGGGATTTGCACACTGAGTCTTTGTGACTCACCCTTTTGTTTTTCCCACTTTTCAGATGAGCAGTGATTCGTGGACATGGGAGCCGAGGCGGACTCGAGGGGCCATCAAGTCTTTTATCTTCATAGACTACTTTCGCTTGTTTTTTAAGGTTTAATTTTGGGATATTTTCTTGTAATAAGGCCTCCATCATTTAGGGTTTTATATTATTTCTATTTGTTAGGTTTTAATAAACTTATGTTTTTTTTCCAAAGTCTTAATTATAAAGTAAAATGACAAATGGGCTTTTCAAACATGACCCACGTAGAGGTTTAAAGTTATTTTCAAAATTTCACTTTTAATAGATTATTCGGCTATAACAAATTAAGTTTTCCAAAACCCATCGAGTAAAGTTTTCAAGATTCAACCGTAGCATACGAGATCCGATCTGACGATGGGTAGGTTTGGGGTAGGGTTTGGGGTGTTACACTCCCAAACTTGGCCTAGACATTATGGTCAAATCCTAAAGCTTACATTAGCCACCGAAATGGCCAAGTAAAAACGTCCGGTTTAAAAATCACTATATTGAACAATTTTTTGGAAAATTTAGCCCGATTGCATTAGATTTGTTAACAACACTAGTTTATTAGGTCATCTATAATTTAAGTCCAATTTATTATAAATTCATGTCATTTGAAAAAAACTCAGTTGACTTTGTCAACAAACTTTTTAAAAACTTCGTTTTACTATTATGCAATGGGAAAAAATGTTGCATTCGAATTTGTATAAAATCCATATTTTAAGTCATGTTAGGCCGATTATTTAATTTGTTCAGTTTCCATTCAAATATCTCTTGCATGCAAAAATCCCATATAAAAATCACCCATACCATAGTCCATACTTAATAAAAATTACAGTCCCCAAAATAAGCCTAAATGAATAACATAAAATTTAAAATAATGTATTATGTGAAAATCGAAATAAGACCTTCTAATGTCGAGCCCAACCCTAGTCCTGAGGGTTATCTGTAACGAGTAAACTAGAGGGTAGGCTTAAAAAGCTTAGCTTGAGTCTAAGCAAAAATAAGTATACAATGCATACCATTAACATACAGTTCATACAATTTAACATGGCATATCAACATATGTATATGACATGCTCAATGATATAGTACAATGATCCTACCCATCCATTCGCTATACACCATGAGTTCCCCAAAACCTGTCATCTGAACACCAAAACAATAAGAGTCGAAGCTCAGTGTGGTTAAACCACTAGTAACAATATGCAGTTAAAACTGTCAGTAATATGCAAACAAGCTACAGTAAGATGCGATAAGTTGCCATTACTCCACAATACTCTGGGGTGCAGTATACTGACTAACCAATGTTGCGGATAAACCCTTGGTGCTCCACGAAACTCCTTTGTCACCCAATCAATACTCAAGCAACATGCAATGCAATATGGCATACTTTCAATGAAGCAAATCACACATTTCGATATCAATCTTAATTTGGTGGCATGCTTACATGCATTAAATTTATCAATAATGGTGGCATACTTTTATGCTTTCGATATTAACAATCTCAATCAATGACATGCTTTTATAAGCAAACAATAAACAATGTCAATCAACAACATGCTTTAATACTACACATTATACAACTCAAATATCATACCATCAGTCACAATTTTAGGCCCTAACATTCGGCCATTACCTCTTATTACTTACCAATCTTGGTATACCTCTTAAATGTCTCCAAGTTGTTCGGTCATGTCCAAAATTAGCATGCATAACTAATCACATGCATAAAATATATCATTTTTTAAACACTAATACACAAAGGTTAGACCTACACTTGATTTTACGCGAATCTGATGCACTAACGTAACTACAACTTCTACAACTTAGATCTAGACAGCTTTAGATTAGATCTATACCCAACATGAATGAAACTTGATTATAACAAGCTTTTAGACACCCCTATAAGGTTCGGGCAGGACAAGGATTAACAGTGTCAAATCAGATTCAATTGTCAATCACTTACTTACTCTATTTCGATATAAAACAAAGACAAGAATAAGTTTCGATGTCATTGTTGATCCGTGACGATCAGATTAGGTCATTCAATCAAAATAACACTCAAAAGTTAGTATAAAATATTGGACTATGGCACCAGTAACATTCGGCCAAAGCAAAAAATAAAGGAAAAAGGAAACGAGATAAGATCTGATCGAAAGAAAAACTACTTAATCCATCAGAGCGATAGATTTGAAGAACCAATGAAAAATGAGAGCAGTACCAATGAATTTGGCCAAGGTAATCAGTAATTTGGCAAGAAGATAAGAAAATGAAGAAGAGAACACAAAGGGGCAACACAAGGGTGAAGAGAAAATAAGGGAAGAAAAAGGGAGAAAAAAGAAGGAAAATGGAGAGAGAATAGAAGGGGAGGGGACAACAATAGGGGTAAAGAAGAGAAAAAGATAAAAAAAAAAAAAAAAGGCTCAACATAAAAATCAGTTTAATAAGGATAATTTCATTAACACTTAACCACTAGGCCAATAACTCATTAGGGAATGTACAAGTTGGAAAGAAGCAAAAGAGAGGTGTTAATAAAATATACAACACCAACGATAATTGAACTCACGGCCTCTTAAAATATTAAGAGTCTCTTAACTAATTACTCCACTTCAAGCTTTTCATCAACCCTTGAGTTTCTACAAGTACTAACCAGACAAGACTATAGACAGAGGCCGAAATAACAACAAATAAATTTTCAACACAACAATTTTTCCTGAAAAATTTGAACCCCCGAATTGGGGCGTGACAAGAATCATTCTTTTAATAAAGAAAGCTACATGTTTTCTATAACCGTAAGTTTTCTATAGTTCCATCTTCTCTTGTATTCGTTTGCTTAGTCCCGATTCATTAGTTTACTGCTGTTTTCTTCCTCAATCCACTTCAAATTACTTGTAATTAAACATTTATGCTTATGTTTGAGTAATTACCAAAATTATTGAGTTGTTTGGATGAGGTGTAATTGAAGCACCCAACTATACTCTTTAATTCTTGAAGAAAGGGTGAGAATTTGAGTAATTACGTAGTTATTCTATGATTTTCTAAATATGTTTTGTTTATGATTTAAGTTTAAAGAGTTTTTTTCTACAATAGTAATAGTATTTTAATTTTAAGATATATATTTTAATTTTTAAAATATAATGATATGCTATTTTACTAATCTATTTTAAATAATTTGAAAATTTCTTGATAAAAGATATTTTTATGCATTTTAACTAATTACCTAATACTTATTTTAAATTATTTATACAAAATTTAACTAAGTTATATATTATTAAATATGTATACTCGGTCAAGCATGAATCGATGATAGCAATGAGTATATGTTTAATTTAGAGATAATAACTCAATAAATATAAGATGCTAAAGTAATTAGATAAAATTATTTAAAATATTTATTTTCTTATTAATTTTATTAGTAATCGTATTGTGAATAGACTATTTTAATGGCACATGGAAAACTCCATATTTATTTTAATTTTTATTTTTCATGTGATAAGTTATCAAAATAAATTATTTTTCAAATGAATTTAAAAAGAAAAATATGTGGACAATTTTAGAAATTTTATTTGAATCTCCTACTTCTCGAACGATTTAAAATAAAATTGAAATATACAGAATAAGTAGAATTGGTTTGATTTAAAAGTATATCTATATATAATGAAAATGAACAAAGGAGTGAGTTTGGCTTTTATAGTTTGAGTTAATGGAGAAATTCCAGGAAAAGTCCCTCTATGTTGTCCTATTATTTTAGCCTTTTGCCTGTTTTAATTACAACCTAGGTCCTTCTTATTATATATTTATTTGAAATTTCAGCATAACTAATTGTATCATTTCACCCTGTGTGTTTTTGACGATAATTTTCAAGGGTTTCCGTTTTTAAATTGATAACTTTTGTCCTCCAAGGTTTTAAATGTTTTAGCATTTTAAAATCAAGGCTTGATTATTTGCCCAATAAGTCCCTTATTCATTATTATAAAATTTAAAATTTATTTTTTTCCATTATTTATTATTTACAATTTAATTTATGTTTTGTTTAATAAACTGTGTAGAAGATGATAAATATAAATATTAAAAATTTAAAGGTAAAATATTTAAAAGAAATGAAATCAAACCCTTATTTATTTATTTGATAGCTAAGAAGATGGCATGATATGAAAAACTTAATCCAAAAATCATCATGCATGTTAAATTGGTTAATCTACAATGCCAATATTCTTCCTATGATTTGTTTGGTTTCTTATTACAAAAAATACTTGATTTTAGTGAGATGAATGTTAGATTTGTAAAAAAAAATTTGAAATAAAATTTAATAAATCAGGATTTATCATGTCAAATCATCAAGAATAAATCAAGAACAAAATTAGATGCAGAAACGTACCTGAATCCATGAATTCATTGAAGTTTTACCGGATCTTGGGGATTTGATCTTCCAAAGTAGCACACAAGAAATTCAGAGAATATCTGCTCTCTCTTTCCTAATGATGGGATATTAGAAAAGATATCTTTTTGTATAATTTGGGGACATAACCCTAATATTTATAACATTGGCATATTAGTTCTAATCAAATTCTAATTAGCCTATTATTAATTAGAATTTGATTAGAACTCAATTACTAGAGTATCTACACATATTTGACCCATACTTTATTTAATAATTAAAGCTCAATAAAATTTTAACCAAATTAGATCACTTTTAATTTGGGCTAACATATCATGATAACGAATAATAACATGTAATTACCCTTATTATATATGTGATGTCCATATTTTCCAACAATCTCCCACTTGGACCACATATATATACTAATTACTCTATAATTACATGTCATTATATAACCTTATGAGCTCAAAATTTTACTATCATATCCAAAATGTATTTGAACAATCTCGTCCATTAATTATGTTAACATAGAACCAAGGTGACTTTCGTTTCATATATCGTAACTAAATCCATCTATGATCACGTATATTAACACAACCAAATGACATAGGTCAAGCATGGACGTGTAGTATGGAAATTACATGCAATATGATCTAAACATGTCTATTTCCAACTGGTCCTCCTTAGTGAGATCAAACCTTACCAAAATCAGAGTGTGAATAAACTAAACTTAATATCTTTAAACTGAAATAACTGAAAATGTGTCTATAACATAAAAGCATTTAAAAATACAAACTCCCACTAAAACCAAATATCCTTTAAATGACATTACACCCATATGAGCAGTGTGCTCTTATAAAACCTTAGGTGTAGTTCCTTAGTAAGTGGATTCGCAATCATTTAGTTTGTCCTACTATACTTTATAAACACCTAACCACTCTGAACTTTTACTTTAACAACTAGGAACTTAAAGTCTATGTGTTTTTTACTTTGATGTACTCTTGTTGCTATTGGAATAAAAGACTGCAATTTGTTTTCACAATTTGCACCTTAGTGACAAAATCTTGTATCCATATTCCATCAAAATCGGAGTCTATATACCTGATGATCTCTAACTGATTAGACCTCCGATATGTGAGCATGTAATCTTTAGTTCTCTGAAAATACCTTATAACCCTCTTGGATGCTATCCAATGGTCCAAACCAGGATTGCTTAAAATATCTACCTAACATCCCAATAGTGTACACAATATTCCAATGTATACAAACCTGAATATACATTAGACTTTCTACTACTAAAATGTAAAAAATCTAATGCATTTTTTTTTTAATCTCAAAATCATTCTTAGGGCATTGATTGAGGCTATACTTATTATTGACAAGCAGTATGTCATTAACATATAAAACCAAATATAGAACCTTACTCCCACTAAACTTATGGTATATACGATTATCAATAAAATTCATCTCTAAATCAAATGAGATAATCATTTGGTAAAATTTGTAGCATTATTGACGAGAAGTTTTCTTAAACCCATAAATGAAGTTCTTTGCAAATCATTTACTTTGCATCATTAGGCACAAAGCTTTCTAATTGCACCATATAAATGTATGATCAATGTTACCATTGAGAAACCATTAACTTAATATTCATCTAATGTAGCTTAATGTCAAAATATTGCACTAAAGCCATTATAACCATTTCTCTAGTGGACCTTTTTAATGACATTCATTCTTGAGGTTGTTGAGTTTGTTCTTCTGGAACAATTACATCATCTTGAATAAGGAGTTGTTCAACATTGTCTTATTGAGGTTCTAGATTCACTTCTTAATCAATAATAGGTACGAGAACCTAAACATCATCAAAAGTGATAGTAGGAACTGAGTTAGAATCTATTCCTCTTCAAAAGCAATGTCTCTAACCTTATTTCTCCCCCCAAACTCAACATCCTCAACAAATGTTGCAGTTCGATCTAAAAAATATTCCTTATTATGGGATCATAAAATTTATAGCCCTTAGATCGCTTAGAATTTCCTTGACCCTTATATTTTATAGACATCAAAGAAGTCAGAAGTGATGTCATTTCAACATTATCGTTTTTAGTAAAATGTTTCTCAATTTCTTTAAGGAAACTTTGGCTTACGAGTAATCTTTTTAGATTCTTTGCCCTCTAAAGGCTTTTAACGAAATGTTGTACGTCATAATCATTAGACTCATGCAATTTGATACGATCCCACCTCTCAAAGTGCCTTTTCCTTTTAACATAAGGAGTGAATTTTTTTAACACCCCTACGTATTGAGAGGTGGTACGGTTGTTCTCCCTTAGTGCAATGTCTATGTTCATACAACCAAACACTATAAGTAAGTGCCTTTTCCATTCATTGAAATTAGTCCCATTAAGCATGGGTATAGAATCAATACAAGCAATAAACACTTATATACCCATTCAATGCATTATTACCCTAACATTCACAAACTCAACATTCAAGTCGGTTCAATAATTTCCATATATCAATAATACAAATACTATGATTGATGAGCTCATCAATATCATGATTTCCATTTCCTTGTTATTTTTCCATATTTATCCCATTGAATTACTCGAAATTTCAATGGATTTTGAGTACACTTTAGTGTACAAATCCGAATCCGTCAATTCATATTCATGTGCGCACATTTTCATTTGAGAGAGCACACTCCCATGAACCTCATCCTTACGGTAGGATTACGGTCGAGCTAAATCCTGTAATATAAACTCATAGAGTATTGTGGGATTACGGTCAGGCTAAATCCTGCAGCGACAATTACTCTAATGAGCTTGGATCTGAATTACCAGTCGAGCTAAATTGAGACCCTAATTGGATTACCGTCCGGGCTAAATCCATTTTCCACATATTCTTGGAGGCTATATCAAGATAGGATCACCGTCCAAGGCTAGACCCTTTTACCGTCAATTCCTTTTGAGAGATCCATCGAATTTTCCTTTCATTCAACCGAGATTTCTTCCCCTTTTTATCAAATATATCAATGTTTCATCAATTTTCATACAATGAACATTGAAATCATATTCACATCAATAACATACATTTCAAGCATTTAAGAAGATAATTCAAGTTACATGAACTTACCTCGATACTAGTTCGTATATAAAATCTACTAATCCGGGACTTTTTCCTTTCCTTGATCTAGCTTTGTATTTGAGTTTTCCGGATCTAAATGAATAAATTCAATCATCAATTCAATACATTTCATGTTCACATGTACCATTCATTATAATTCTATTACTATTTATAGTTCATTCAAAGCTGTCTACTTGAGTCATAGTCACTAAATTATTTATTTTTCGAGCTACAGAACTCCAAATGAAGAATCGTTAATTTTTCTTGAAACTAGACTCACATATCTTCACACCATAAAATTTTCATAATTTTTTCTTAGCCAATTAGTACAGTTTATTCATTAAAGTTTCCCTGTTTCATTGTTTGACAGTTCTGCTATCTCTTCACAAAATCTCAGATATCTCACTGTACAGAATTAAAATAATGTTTTTGTTTGTACCATAAAAAAATAGACTCACTAAGGATTCTAAGAATATAAACCACTCCCCATAATTATTTTTATTCAATTTTTTATGATTTTTCAAAGTCAGAACAGGAGAACCCGAATTCATTCTGACCTTGTCTCACAAAACCTATTATATCTCATGATTTACAATTTTATTGCTTACAACGTTTCTTCCATAAGAAACTAGACTCAATAAGCTTTAATTTTATATTTTGTTCATCTTCTAATTCAACTTCTACCATTTATGGTGATTTTTCAAAGTTAGACTACTGCTGCTGTCAAAAACTGTTTTAGTGCAAGCTGGTTATTACCATTTTTCCCGTAACTTTCAATGAATGATAATTTCGTCCCTACTCAATTAACCTCTCAATTGAGCTTATTTTCTCAATTAACACTTTATTCTATCACTTTAAACTACTTTATAACCTTTGGAAATCATAATTTCAGTAATAGACTTTAATTCCAAACACTTTCATAATTAGGTCCCAAAATCAATTTCTATTGAAATTACCTAATAAAATCATCTCTTAAACGAATTAAGGCTTAAATTTCATGCTATTTCATCATAAACTTACATAAACCAACCATGGTGGCTTTCAATTTCATCCATGAAATCAAAGACTAATGAATTTAATAGTAGGACCTAGTTGTAAAAGTCTTTAAAACACAAAATTACAAGAAATAGGCAAGGATTCACTTACTTGGTGCAAAATTATGATATACCAGCTTAGATACCCCTCCTATGGCGTTTTTAGCTGATGAGAGTGAAGAAAAATGAAGAGATTTCTAGATATCCCTATTTAGTCCTAGTTTTATTTAGCAAATTTTGTTATTTTCCCATTTTACCCTTATTTCTCCTTATTTTCTTGCTGATTTCATACCCTTGCCGTCCAGCCCAATTAGACCTTGGGTCTATTTTCCTTTAAGCCCTCTTTCTTTTATCCTTTAAACTATTTAATCATTTTCATAATTTTGTATTTGTTACAATTTAGTCCTTTTCATTTAATTACATACTCAAGCGTTAAAATTTTCTAACGAAATTTTACTACCACATTAATAACATTTTATAAATATTTATAAAATATTTCCTACTCAATTTTATGAGATCAAGGTCTCGATACCTTGTTTTTATCAATTCCTTCAATAATTCCTTTTCTAACTAACCACTAAATCGGTAAAATTTTTCTATCGATATTTTAATACGATTTTCCTATCATATAAATATTCATGCAAAAATATTAAAATAAATTTCTCTTTAAATCGGATTTATGGTTACGAAACCATTGTTAGATAACCTTGAATTTAGGCCATTACAACTCTCCCCTTTTTAAGGATTTTCGTCCTCGAAAATCTTACCGATAAAGAGGTTTGGATATTGTTTCCTCATTGCCTCCTCCGGTTCCCATGTCGCTTCCTCAATCCCGTGCTTTTGCCACAATACTTTCACCAAATTTATTTTTTATTTCTAAGCTCCTTTGTTTCCGTGCTAATATCTTGACCGGTTCTTCACCGTAAGTCATATCCATTGAATCTCCACTTCGTTGGAGAAATAACATGTGAAGGATCTGACCGATATCGTCGTAGCATAGACACATGAAAACATTATGAATTCTATCGAGTTCGGTGGTAACGCCAATCGATAAGCGAATAGGTCCAATTCTTTCTATAATTTCATATGGCAGATAAATCTTGGACTCAATTTACCCTTTCGATCGAATCGGAGAACTTTCTTCAAGGAGACACTTTCAGAATACCTTGTCACCGACCTGAAATTCAATCTCTTTTCGTTTAAGATCGGCATATGATTTTGGCGATCGAAGTCGCTTTTAAACTATCCGAATAACCTTCACTTTTCTTCATTTCCGGATTAAATCAACCCCATGTATCTTCTTTTCATCGAGCTCATCCAATACAATGGTGTTCTACATTTTCTACCATACAAAGCTTCATATGGAGCCATTTTAATCTTGGATGATAACTATTATTGTAAGCAAATTCAATCAAAGGTAGATATCTCTCCCAATTACCTTCAAACTCTAGTATACAACATCAGACATATCTTCCAATACGAATTACTGCGCTCAGATTGGCCATCATGCGAGGATGAAATGCGATCTTGAAATACAATGAGTACCCAAAGCTTCTTGCAATTTATCCCGAAAAGAGACGTAAATCGGGATCTCTATCGATATAATGGAGACAGGCACTCCATGTAGCACGACAATCTCGGATATGTACAATTGACTAGTTTATCTAAAGAATAATCCATACGTCATCGGAATAAAGTGTGCTGATTTTGTCAATCGATCAACAATCACCCAAATAGCATCTTTTTCCTCGGAGACAATGGTAATCCGATACAAAATCCATAGTGATTCTTTCCCATTTCCATTCGGTATAGTAATTGGTGAAGTAACCAGAAGGTACGATGTTACGCTTTGACTGTTGACATATCAAACATCTTGATACAAACTCGAAATATCACGTTTCATACCGCCACCGGTACATCTTCTTCAAATCATTATACATTTTATTACTTCCGGATGTACAGATATAATACCACTTGTGAGCCTCGTGTAAAATCTTACGTATGAGCTACGAATTCTTGGGTACACATACCCTATCTACGAATAATAAACAACCATCAATCCCAACTTGAAATTGAGAATCGATGCGACTCACATTGTGCCCGTTTAAACTGTAACTCCTCATCATTTTCCGAGCTTCACATATTTCTTGTAGAAATGTTGGTTTAGCTCTCAATTCAGCTATGATTGAACCATCATCGATCAATGATAATCGGGTATTCATAACTCGTAAAAGCAAGCGAGATTTTCGACTCAAAGCATCGACCACAACATTAGCCTTACGGATGATAATCAATAATCAAATCATAGTCCTTTATCGTTCAAGCCACTGCTGTCTCAAATTCAAATCTTTACGTGTCATCAAATATTTCAAGCTTTTATGATCGGTATAAATATGACATTTCTCACCGTACAAGTAATGCCACCATATCTTCAATGCAAATACAATAGCGGCTAATTCAAGATCATGTCTTGGGTAATTTCTTTCATGTGGTTTAAGTTGTCTTGAAGCATAGGCTATTACTTTACCTTCTTGCATCAAGACACAACCTAAACCATTTAATGAGGCATCATGTAAATAACAAATTCCTTACCAGTTCATTTGCACTATCTTGGTGCTTTCGTTAGTAGATCTTTCAATCGGTTGAAACTCTGTGACATTCATCGATCCACTCGAACTTTACATCTTTATGCAATAATCAAGTCATCGGAGAAGCTATCATAGAGAATCCTGTACAAATCTCGATAATAACCAATAAACCCAAGAAACTTCTAACCCGATCGGTCTTGGTGGATTCCGAGTTGACAATAGCTGAGATTTTACTTGGATCTACCACGATGCCTTCACGGATACAATATGTCCAAGAAAACCCACTTCTCGAAGCCAAAATTCACATTTCTTGAATTTAGCATATAAGCGCTTCTCTCATAAAATTTGCAACACAATTCTCAAGTGTTACGCATGTTCTTCTTCATCTCGAGAATAGACCAAAATATCATCAATGAAAACTACCACGAACTTTGTCTAAATATGGTGCGAATATCCGATTCATCAAATCCATAAATCTGCGGTGCATTAGTCATTAAATGGCATAACCGAAACTCATAATGCCCGCACGGTTACGAAAGTCTTCTTTGCACATCCGCTCCTTCACGTGAATCGATAGTAGCCGATCGAAGATCAATCTTTGAAAATATAGTAGCACCTTTTAGCCGATCAAATAAATCATCAATCCGGGTAGCAGGTACTTATTCTTTATAGTTACTTTATTTAGTTGCCGATAATCAATACACAATCTCAAAGACCGTCTTTCTTTTCACAAAGCAAGCCGGAGCACCCCAAGGTGAATGACTCGGTCGGAAAAACCTCTATCAACAAGTTCTTGGGCGTGTCTTTAATTCCTTTAATTACAGTAGGAGCCATCCAAGTGCGAGCTATGGAAATCGGAGTAGTTCGGAATCAAATTTATAGAAATTCCACTTCCCTTTCTGGTGGCAACCCTGGTAATTCCTCTGGAAACACATCAGAAAATTCGCATACCACTGACACTGCTTGTATCTTTGACTCAGATACCTTGTTGTCGAGTACATAAGCAAGAAAAGCATCATACCCCTTTTTAACATACCTCGGCGGTAATAAGCGAAATCACATCGATAATCCTCCATCGATCAGATTTAACCCGAGTAATTCGCCATTCGACACTTCAACACAATATATTTACATTTACGGTTTACTATTGCATCGTCTTTGAGTTAACCAATCCATGCCCAATATCGCATCAAACTCATCAAATGGCGGTAACATCAAATCACCAGAAACAATAACCTCTTACCATCGGTGGACAATTTTTACAAATTTTATCCACCAAAATAGATTGGCCAAAGGGTTCGAGACTTTAACCAGTAAATTGATGAGGTTCAGCAGATAAATCTTTAACGCATGCAAGTTTTACACATATATATGAATCGTGGGCGGGATCAATTAATGCGATAATATTAGTATTAAGTAAAGAAAATGTACGATAATAACATCGGTCTTTGAGGCATCTTCTCAACGCATGACATATGTCCTAAAAGGCGCTCGTGTCTCGGGCCTACTTGCGTATCTTTTGTAGCTCCTCGGCTACCATCGACATTCTGGGATGGTCGAGATGGTCTACCCTCAAAGATGGATTACTTGGCTTCGATATATATTCGACTTCTTTTCACCCTTTACGGACAATCTCGAGAAATGGTCAAAAGAACCATATCGGTAACAAGCCCGCTCTTAAATCGACACTCACCAAAATGAACTTTATTACAATCATCGGCATCTCGACTTAGGGTACCAACACGCCAACACCGGTCAGCGATGGAGTGGAAGGTCTTGGATTATTGCGTTGAGAACCTCGTTCTCTTGCGAATACCCAATGGTGAGGTAGAACGATCTGGTACTTCTTCAAATTCTTTGGAGCGAAAATTGGGATTTTCCATTGGTCTTTTACTAAAAATCAAGCTTCCCTTTCGGCATGTTTCTTTTCTTTGCTCAATTCTTACGCTTTATAAGCTCGCTCTTAGCGTAGCAAACTCTCGAATTTCAAGAATTTCGATAAGTAGCTTAATTTCTTCATTTAACCCTTCTTGAATCGTTTGCACATTTGACTTCGATTGTACCCATTCTCGAGCATATTTACTCAACCGAACAAATTCTCTTTCATACTCGAGATCTTGATCTATTGCCTGTTTCACTCAAGAAATTCTTTTCTTTTACGATCAAGGAATCTCGGTGATATATTTCTTTTTGAACTTCGATGCGGAAGAATTCCCATGTAATTTCTTCTTCGAACAATTGAAGCTTTAGTATTCCACCAATGATAAGTCGTGTCTTTTAGTAGTGAGACGGAACATTTTAAACATTCTTACGGTGTGCAAGATAATTCTTCCAAAACCGAGTAGTATTCTCTAACCAAAATTCAGCCGATTCGGGATCATCATCAACTCTCTGCTCGAAATTCTTGACCCCATATTTTGAATTTTATCAATGGAGCTTTCCTTTTACGTGATTGATTGCTGTACCTGTGGAATCTCGGAACCGGTGGAGGAACAGGAGGGGAGCTTGAGTTTCTTTGCCTTTGTAGGGTTAGTTCTTATGTCTTGGGTAAACCATTCATTCATCATTTGAAAGAAGGCTATTTTGCCTCCTCCCTTGACCCTCTATCTGAGGGCCTTCTCTGCTAGTTTCTTCTCTTTGTCTTTGAAGCGGAGCATGACTCCCGACTTCCTCAGATTGAGCTCGATCGAGATGACATTACTATAAGGAAAACATAATTTAAATGGTGGGAGATATCACACTATCAAAAATAATTTAAATGGCATGTATAGCTAATCCGTATTCGCTATGTCCGTCCTAGAACCAAGCTAAACCGTAGCTCGATACCAACAAATGTAACACCCCTACCGTATTCATTGTCGGAATAGGGTACGAGGTATCTAGGAGTTCGATTTTTTTTACTCAATATAACCCATTTATAAATATCTAGCATTTCTGCAAGTTCTAAACCGAGACTATTCCAATTCAACATATTTTCAAAATAAATTCATGCATATTTATAAGATAACATCAACACATACCAAACCAAGGTTTGCTAGCCATACCAATGGTGGACCTTACATTCATTTCATATTAACATTTATTTTATTAGCTTATACATGTCATTCATTCCCAAACTAAAGTTTCTTTAAATACCGAAATATTGGGGTTGATAGTGTGATAAGTCTCCCACCGATCCGACCTCCGAGCTCTTAACACTACAAAACAGGGAAAAAGGAAATAGGGTAAGCACTTTGTGCTTAGTAAGTCCATGAAACAAGAATTATACTTACCCAATATTTTCAATACAAGCAATAAACACTCATATACCCATTCAATGCATTATTACCCTAACATTCACAAACTCAACATTCAAGTCAGTTCAATAATTTCCATATATCAATAATACAAATACTATGATTGATGAGCTCATCAATATCATGATTTCCATTTCCTTGTTATTTTCCATATTTATCCCATTGAATTACTCGAATTTCAATGGATTTTCAGAGGTACACTTTAGTGTACAAATCCGAATCCGTCAATTCATATTCATATGTTTACATTTTCATTTGAGAGAGCACACTCCATGAACCTCATCCTTACAGTGGGATTACGATCGAGCTAAATCACATAATATAAACTCATAGAGTATTGTCGGGATTACGGTCCGAGCTAAATCCTACAACGACAATTACTCTAATGAGCTTGGATCTGAATTACCGTCCGGGCTAAATTGAGACCCTAATTCGGATTACCGTCAAGGGCTAAATCCATTTTCCACATATTCTTGGAGGGCTATATCAAGATAGGATCACCCGTCCGGCTAGATCCTTTTTACCGTCAATTCCTTTTCGAGATCCATCAATTTTCCTTTCATTCAACCGAGATTTCTTCCCTTTTATCAAATATATCAATGTTTCATCAATTTTCATACAATGAACATTGAAATCATATTCACATCAATAACATACATTTCAAGCATTTAAGAAGATAATTCAAGTTACATGAACTTACCTCAATACTAGTTCGTATATAAAATCTACTAATCCGGGACTTTTTCCTTTCCTTGATCTAGCTTTGTATTTGAGTTTTCCGGATCTAAATGAATAAATTCAATCATCAATTCAATACATTTCATGTTCACATGTACTATTCATTATAATTCTATTACTATTTATAGTTCATTCAAAGCTGTCTACTTGAGTCATAGTCACTAAATTATTTATTTTTCGAGCTACAGAACTCCAAATGAAGAACCGTTAATTTTTCTTGAAACTAGACTCACATATCTTCACACCATAAAATTTTCATAATTTTGTCTTAGCCAATTAGTACAGTTTATTCATTAAAATTTCCCTGTTTCATTGTTTGACAGTTCTGCTATCTCTTCACAAAATCTCAGATATCTCACTATACAGAATTAAAATAATGTTTTCGTTTGTACCATAAAAAGATAGACTCACTAAGGATTCTAAGAATATAAACCACTCCCCATAATTATTTTTATTCAATTTTTATGATTTTTCAAAGTCAGAACAGGAGAACCCGAATTCATTCTGACCTTGTCTCACAAAACCTATTATATCTCATGATTTACAATTTTATTGCTTACAACGTTTCTTCCATAAGAAACTAGACTCAATAAGCTTTAATTTCATATTTTTTCATCTTCTAATTCAACTTCTACCATTTATGGTTTATATTAGCGATACCTTGATACTAAATCGGTAAAATTTTCTATGATATTTTAATACGATTTTCCTATCATATAAATATTCATGCAAAATATTAAAATAAATTTCTCTTTAAATCGGATTTATGGTTACGAGAAGATGAATTAGCTGAATATAAAACAAAAAAATAAATAAAATTAAGCTCATATCAATATTCATAAGTAAACAATAAATTTAGGACAATGGCTAATCCCATCTCAAGATACCAAACACAACATTAATATCAAGTCTCTGGACAGTAATATTAACAGTAAGCGGTACTCTTGTTGTAGCAATCAAACATTGACAATAAATTATGTCAAACAATGAATTAATCTTTAGACTAACATATTGCTCACATAAAGTACCTTATAATTGTCACACATTTATCACCATAGATGTCGTTGAAATTCTACCAAATATTAACTTACCTTTGGGTAATAAACGCATGAATCACAAAAACATATAATCATCTTGATATTTTAAATAAACTAATCTACACAAAAGAGGTCACTTTGGTAGCATTTTGTTTCAACTAATCTATTAAAATATTAGACATCCTTAATTAAAACCTAGAGCCAAAATCTAAATTTATTTGTTTCAAAATATTTCTTATAATTTCATCTTTCAATCAAATTAAAAAATAATAGTATATATACGTATATATATTTATCCCAAAAAACATACAATGATGTTGACAAATATAATAATAGTTGAATAAATCATAAACCATAAAAACCTCACATAAGACTTCAAATTTAAACTAAAATAATTTGAATAAGGGTAAACCTCATCTCAAGATATCGACACTCCATTAATATTTTATCTTTAAACAAAATATTAACTTGTAAGTGATATATTGATGTAATAATCAAATATTGACAAGAAGAACATGTCAAACCATAATCTTCCTTTCGACCAATTTATTGTTTACATGTAAAAGCGAATAATTGTCACATGTTTATTACCATAGTTGCACATGTAATATTATTAACCTTCATTTGGGCGATTAATATTAACATAAGTTACATGCACACAACCTTTTATATTTTAAAACAAAATAATTTATACAAAAAATCACTTTGGTGACTTATTGTTTCAATTAAGTTATTTTAAAATATATATAAACATACCAATATTCAAATTTAAAATTTACCCAATAGTCAAATGTCAAAACTATTTTTTATTACTTTATAGACTCCAAAATAACTCAAAATAAGGTTGTCTTAATAATGCAATAAAAAATCGAAAACCTTAATTTTTGACTATTTCTTCTTTTCTTTTCTTTTCCTTTTTGTTCCAAAACCATATATAACAAAACCAAACAGAAATAATATAGTGGTTCAAAGCTAAATAATTAACAAGCACATGTATTCATAATTTTGGCATGGATAAAAAACACCAAAGCAATTTACGCATATACATGTATACACAATCAAATAGAAAAACTTACCCTGAACTTACCATGTAAGTCCAAAGTTGTATTTATGATTAAACAGATATTCACATGAATACTTAAAAATATTTTCAAGCTAATAAATCTCAAAAACCAATATCATAATAGTTGGCACATCTCACAATTCATACAATAAAACATATCATCATAACTTAACTAAATATTTGAGATCATAATATGCCAAAATCAAATACTCAAAGGAAAATAATGTGAGTTTAACCTTAAAAAAACTGTAACACCCCAAACCCGCCTAGACGTTATGGCCGAATCTGGCGGTGTCATATTGAAGTGTAGTATAAAACTTGTTGTCGTTAAAATCCTCAAAATCAATGAATCATTTTGTTATTAAACGGTGATTCCAAGTTGTTCATTTCCAAAGCGTGCATCATTAAAAGCTAATCACTTTTAAAACGTTATAAATTTTCAAAATTTCATTTATTGCGGGAGTTTTTTTTAGGAAATGTTACGAAAACGTGGCATCTTTGAAAACAGTTACCTTTTGAAAACCCATCTTTTCTTACTAGCAGCTTATATCAAACTAAATAAATAAAAACCCCAATTTAAAGTTTATAACTTTAAAGAGGCCTTATTACATAAAAATACCCAAATTCAGTTGCTTATAAATCAAAAGCTAAAAATGAAAGCTGATGTGGTTGTGTGGCCATCATCGAGTCCCACGTAGCACCGACCCGCCTACGACTAGGGATTACCTTACAGTTAAACAGAGGGGGTGAGTTTATGAAAACTCAGTATGTAATCCCCTAACAAGTAAACGGTCAATTAAATAGCAGATAAATACAGTTTGGGCCTAAGCCCGTTACAATAACAGTCCAGTTTAGTATGGGCCTAAGCCCTTTCCTATAACAGTAACGATTGGGCTTGAACCCATCACAATGCCAGTAATCAGTAGGGCCTTTGCCTAATTTCAGTAATAGTATCAGTGGGACCTTGGCCCATAACAATAACAGATATCAGTCATGCAGTGAACAATATGTAATATCATTAATCGTACAGTAACAGTACAGTATCATTAATCAGTGTAGATATGCAGTCAAAAATCCTACCCAATCCAGCCTCTACACACAACTCCGTCTCGCTTAACACACCATTTAGGGATAAAATTGACTCACCCAGCCAGACACACCAGGATTAGCATCGGTTGCGGTACTAAACAGTATTGCAGCAAAGCTGCCAGTAAAATAAACGACATATAGCCATCAGTAAGTCCACAGTCATCTTGGGCGACCCCTACAACCTTACCAGTAATATGAACGGCATAAAACCATCAGTAGGTCCATAGTCGTCTTGGGCGACTCGTGCGGCCTTATCAGTATAGTACACTTTCTCCAAATATAACAAATCATCCCCATGCAATATGTCCTGACATAATATCATACGTGTATGCAAAATGTCATGCTTAATCATAGTCATCCATATCATAGAGCAAATTAGTCATACATAACATAAGGCCATAACAGTCATTTCATCTCCTAGGGGTATAATAGTCATTTTACCCTATGGGGGTATTTCAGTCATTTTACCCTATGAGGGTATTTCGATCATTTTACCCTATGGGGTATTTCGATCATTTTACCCTATGAGGGTATATCGGTCATTCTACCCTATAGGGGTATTTCGGTTATTTTACCTTATAGGGGTATTTTAGTTATTTTACCCTATGGGGGTATTTCGGTCATTTTACCTTATGGTGGTATATCGGTCATTCTACCTTATGGGGTATTTCATTCATTTTACCCTATGGGGATATTTCGATCATTTTACCCTATAGGGGTATATCAGTCATTCTACCCTATGGAGGTATTTCGGTCATTTTACCCTATAGGAATATTTAAGTCATTTTACCTACTTTGGGGTCTCGGTGCAGATATCAACCTCTCGGGAGGTCCGCAGTCTCCTCGAGCGACTCCGGTAACCTAAATGGTCATAACAGTGTAAATAGGCCCAAAGCCCATTACTCGGCCCAAGTGAGCCCACACGCTCGTGCGGCCCGTTCAGCTCAGATTTTGCCACGGCTATGAGACCTACATAGCCCAGTCCAATATTTGCCACAAATCGTGGATTTCATCCGTGTGGGACCTAGGAGCCCATTGGGCCCACACGACCCCTTTTTGGCCTAACGTGGCCCATTACGGCCTAAGCTCATGATAATGCTCATGGAGGCCTCTACAGTCATACGCCCGTGATTCATGGGCTCGGTTTAACCACACGAGCGTTCGCGCGCCCATGTGACCTCTAAGCCCAATCTTCCAGCTTTTCAAATTTTGTCGTTTTACAGTCAAAATAGTGTGAATACAGACCTGTTTACGAAACTGCTCCAAGTTCCACGAGCACCCAACCTAGATTCAAACATGACCCAACTTTAGTCCTTTAATCGTTAGGGTAAAACACCCTCTTATTGACACTTAATCCAAACCACCATCCTTACCTTGCTCGAATGAGGCGACTTTAGTCCTCCAAGACCGCTAACTAGAAGTGATCACACGCCTTTATAGATTATCTGTACCACAAACACCAATCTCATTAACCAAGGTAGGCCATATAAGTGGCCTCAATCCCCAAATAATCTCCTATTAGAACATAATTAGTATATGGCCCAAACTCCAAAAGTGAGGTAATGCATTACCTTGATTGAATGCTGAGAACGAGGGTTGCGACTATTTGAAACCATTTACACTCCACCACTCCTCAAGGAAAACCCTAGAACCACAACAAGTAACATATCATGAAGAAAGAAACAACAGTCGGCAATCAAAAGATGAATAAGAGGGTATTCAATTTTAAGAAAAGGAATAGAAGAGAACATGTTTAATCAAAAAGTGATGAGTATAAACACTTAACGATAATCAAAAACACTTGCAGCACTGGAACAGCAAGAAGCAGCGAAGAGATAGTCGGCGCAGAGAGTGATAAAACAAAGGTGATATTCGGCCAAACCACACTCAATAAGGAGAGATAGCTCTCGGTCAAAACAAGAAAAATATTGGGAGGTAGAAAACAGAAAGAGAAGAATTGGACCAAGTCAAGTCGATTAAGAGCAGAACCTAAAAGGTAAAAGGAGAAATATTCTGACAAAGGTAAACCGATTAGAAGGCAATGGATATTCGACCAAAAGAGAGCATTGATTGAAGAAGAGAAGAAGAGAGAAAAAGAAATGGAAGAGTTGCTCACAAAATCGACTAACAACTATTGACCGAAAAGAAAGGGACTTTTGTTGAATAATGCGCAGCAACCAATACGAATCTGAATGAACCAAAAGTCGAAAATGAAAGAAAAGAAAAGGAGAATTCGACAGATGCTAACACCAAAATGTTCCTCCAATGCTGAAAATGACAAACCTTTTCCCCAGTCGAATTCTCTAAGCTAGAGTTCCCCCAAGCGGCACAAAACTTCTTCTCAATCAAACTCCTTGATTTTCTCCTAGTATCTCTCCCTTATCCCTCCTTGAATTACTCCACCGATTTCTCCTCAACTCCCCCAACAACTACATTCAAATTCTATTCAAACTCCCCTTAGCTGTGTTTCAGTCCAACTCGACTACCTACACAGCTCAAGGAGCAAAATAAACACTCCATTGCGCAACCTAGGACTTGGACCTCAGACCTCACAGTTACATAACACGCCACCTTGCCACTAGGCCGCAATCTCTTTTGGTCATAAGACAAGGACTATTATTTATAATGCCTATATGCCAGTGTCCAGATTCATTTAAGAGTAAAGTTAAAAATTCTGCAAAAGCCAAGACTTGAACCTAGGCTTCTCAAACACTCCCATACACACCCAAATCACTTAGTCATTAAAGCAAACAAGCAATTTGTGTCACTTTCTTGCACAACTAATTATTTATGTACAGTCTCCTAATTGTTCCCTTGTTCAAAACCTATTTCTTCTAGGCCCAAAATTCGGGGCGTTACAAAAACAATATAAAACTCTAATCTTAATAGATTGGTACATAAAAATCCTTTGAACCAAATCACTAAAGAACAACACTACGTATAGATTCTATGCAAAATCTAAGAATAACTTTCTCGTTTATTTTCTCTTACAGCCGATTAACAATGAATTTACAGAAGTCAATAGACATATCTGATACTTTATTGCCTAAAATAGGTGGAAGCACAACTTAATCCATAAATCGAATAATATATAAAAAATTCTTTAAACACATATCATAACCAACATCAAATTGCATCAAAACAATCATCAAACCAATTCGACCAAAGTTTATAACCGTACTATTAAAATCAATCTCAATACATGCAAAATAAAATCATGCATTATTCCCTTACATTCATGGATATATATGTATATAATATATTACCGACTTTACTTTGCATCTACATGTAAATCCAAGATTGAATTTAAATTAAGCGGATTAGCGTAAAAACCTTTATATGCATGAATACTTTTAAAATTTTGTAACCACCAAATATATATAATCGTATTTATGTATATATTTTAATAGAATTTTATCCCAATAATATACCAAAACACTAAAAATTCCTGAGTTTGACACTCGCTAACAAATAAAAATAACATAAACCAGATCAACCAAACAAAACTTCACAAAAAAGATAGATAAAAGGCAAAATAACCCGCCAACAACAATATTAGAAGGCAAAGATAAAACATGAGAAATAATAGGAAAAGTAAAATTCATGGGCAACGAAGGAATGATTCAATCAGTGAGTTAAATTGCCTTAATTATAAGACACCTTGAGTTTTTAGGCACAACAATGGCTTATCAACAACGCCCAAAGAAGTATCCAGGCCAATAACAAAAGGTCGAATAATTAATTTGCATCTAAATTGTGTAATTTCGAAACACCATTGTGATCGTCTAGAATTTGTCGAGTTTTAAAATTTATAAAGAGAATGATCGAACTTGGAAACTAACTCTGACAACGACTAAGGCAAGTGCACCTATCGAACAATAGTATAGTTTAGGCAAGACCGGATTGTCAAACCCAAAAGGACTAAAAGTACTAATACTCAATTTCTTTCTATTATTTAGCCTAAATCTTGAATGATTTGGTTGTTTAAATCTAAATTAACTAATTAGTTACTAAACTAAGACGCAAAGACAAAAAGAATGGATTTGGGAAAATAATTTGAAGAGAAACTCAGTTGATTACGATGATACCCTCAGGAAGAATCCACCTAGACTTCACTTATTATCTAACACTGAACCATACGATTTATTCACTTAGCTTGATCCGTAAGACTCCCTAATTTATATTAAACCCTCTTTTGAGACGAATAACGTCTAACCCTAGGTTGATTAATGGAAATCTCTTTTTCACTTAATATCCCCTAGAATAGCAGTAAATCAAACTATGGATTCCCATATTAGGTTTCCCCCTAATCCAGAAAAATCTCGTCACCCTATCTCTAGGCTCGCGATCAACTCTGATTAATTATGCTAGATCTACTCTTAAGCAAGGACTTTTGCTCCACACCTAAGCACATTCAACTTGAATCAATATTTCAGAAATATTAACACAAGAATTAAGCACACATAATTAAGAACAAACTAAGTATTTATCATATAGTTCAACAAACAATAACAAGATTCATCTAGGCTTCATCCCCTTAGGTATCTGAAGGGTTTAGTTCATAATGATAAAATAAAACATCTCAAGAGAAAAGTAAAACAAAACATAAGAAATCCCTAAAACCCCCTAAAGGAATTGAATGAGAGATCCGTCGTTTTGAGTAGAACCCTGGCTTCTTGAGATGGATCAACTGGCTATCTTCGAGTGATTCCCACAAATCTGGCCTTTTGGCTCGGCTTCTTGGCCTAATGACTACCTAAATGACTGCCCTGGGTTCCGACTTCTGCCGAACTCCGAATGTCCGAGCCTCCCTAGAAGGTTGGCATCTAGGTTCTTTATATAGGCTTTGAGATGCTTTTTCTTGGCCTCTAAGTGTCTTCATTCAAGTAGGCTTCCTACTCGGTGTTTGAATAGGCTTTGGAATGTATTTCTTTGCCTCAAAGTATCCAAATCCGAGTACAATTCCTCTTGGCCGTGGCAGGGACACGCCAATGGCACACGCCCTTATGAATTGACTTTAGGCCGTGTTTCAGGTCTGTTGATGGAAGCACGGCTGTGTAAATCGTGGCTAGGCCATGTTCTAGTTAATTGACGAGGCACGACCGTGTGGCTTGAAGTCCAGGCCGTGTCGATTTTCACTTTGGCCCAAATTGGCCCGTTTTAAGCCCGTTTCTTGTTCTTTTCATCCTCGGGTGCTTTCCTGTATTAAGATCACCTTTTTACATAAATCAAGGGCTAAATCATCTAAAAGCATGCTAAATATGGGGTTAAAATATGTTATTTTTATGGTTTATCACATTGCTTGCCCAATTTCTATACCAAACCCTAAAATCTTAAATCCAAAAATTTAATAGGTGTATGATCAAAACACCAAAAATTTATCAGAATATCAAATATTCAACATAATATATAATTAAAATATCAAATCCATAAAATTAAAAAAGAAAAACGAATCAATCCAAAAATAATAAAGAATCAATTCATTCTCAATAATTCAATATGACAAAGCTCTGAAACCACTTGTTAGATTTGTAAAATTAATCTGAAATAAAACTTAATAAACCAGGATCTATCATGTTAAATCATCAAGAATAAATCAAGAACAAAACTAGATGCTGAAGTGTACCTAAATCCATGAATTCATTGAAGTTTTACTGAATCTTGGGGACAAAAAATTTAGAGAATATCTGATCTCTCTTTTCTAATGATAGGATATTAGAAAAGATATCTTGTTGTATAATTTGGAGACCATAACCCTAATATTTATAACCCTGACATATTAGTTCTAATCAAATTCTAATTAGCTCATCATTAATTAGAATTTGATTAGAACTCAATTACTAGAGCATCTACATATATTTGACCCATACTTTATTTAATAATTAAAGCCCAATAAAACTTTAACCAAATTAGATCACTTTTAATTTATGTTAATCTATCATGATAATAAATAATAATATGTAATTACCCTTATTATATATGTGAAGCTTATATTTTCCAACAATAAAACCCTTCAGTTTCCTAGCTAATACTCCACTTCCTTTCTTCATTTTTTGGTGATACCCATATTAGCCTAGGGAATGTGGTAGTTTTAAACTTCTCATTCATGTGCTATGTCAATGAGAATGAAGGAACGATCCTAATAACACATTTGTGCTCCTTTGCATACAAGTTGAGTAGCAATTTCTAAACATTCTCATAATGATGTTATTTGAATGGTGTAATAAAAAATTCACATCTCAAAATAAAAATTATAAGTTAAAATCTAGAGTTATTGAAGACTCACTAAACTTAAAACATAATTATAATTGATTTATGATTATTGAAAGTAAAAAGAATGATTATTAATATAATATGATATTTTAATTGTTTACAAATTATGAATTATCTAATTAATTTTATTTAATTATATATTTATCTAATTTTTGAAATAAATTAAAAGGCTATAGTAAGCTGCATCAATTCCTTTGTATTTTAAATTTTACGTTTGAAAAAGCTTTAATTTTTTTAAAATAACCTAAAAATTTTAATAGATAATAATAATCATAAATTTTAAATTTAGATATTCAAATATTTTAATATTTTTTATTTTATGTATTTTTATAGTAAATAATATATCATTTAAATTTTTAAAATTATAATTTTTTGAATTTTTAAAATTTAGACTAAATTGAAAGATTGTGCAAACTTGGGGTTAAATTTTTTGAATTTTTAGAAGTATGACCAAATTGATGAATATGTAAAGTGTTAAGCGCTAAATTTGTTATTATACCAATTAAAAGACGACCACGCCAACATTTCGTCTGGTGACTAAATGCATTTAATAATAGATTGACTAAAATTGACAACTTATATAACTTGAGTGATTAAAATAATAAACTTTTGAAATAGGTGACCAAAATAGGGACACATGTAAACTCGGGTGATTAAACATGTAGTTTGCCCTATTTTTTAAATCTAAAATGTTGAAAAATATTTTTAAAAGATTTAAAATTAAAATTAAAATATTACTTTATCAACAGTATTAAAACTAAATTGTTTTAAAATAAATTTTCTGCATACATTTTAAAATTTTAAAAATGATTTTAAATTTTAAACATTTTATATTTAACACTAAAGAACATATTTATTAAAAGTTTTATGCATTTGAAATGTTTCTAAAATCTGAAATACTATTTTGAAACAATTTTCAAGATTTTAAAGTTCAAAATATTATTTATATTTTTTCTAATAAAAAGTTTTAAACAACTAAATAAAAGCACATCTTATAAAAATTTTAAAATAAACTACATTAGTTTAAAACAATATTTTTATGAAGATGACTACTAAATACTTTTAATTCTTATTTAATAATAATTTTATAAGACATGTGACCATAGTATATTAAATAAAAATATTTAATTTTAAACAATTTTCTTTTAAGTATTATTTATAATTTTAAAATAATTAATATCCTTTTAAAAGGTAAAATTATTTTAATGTGTCGTTGCAATTTATATTATTAAATATAATATTGAGAATTATGATGTAATTTTACTCTATTAATTAAATCTATCTAAATAAATTAAAATTCCAATTATTCTACATTGTCCAAACATAAAAGCTTACATAAATTTGTGTTATCTATGATATTTGATTCTAATTGTAATTGATTCATACATATATCATTTATAAATATCTATTATATACATATAAACACGGGTTTGGAAAAACTTTTTTTTGGTGATAAATAAAAGAAAGTTACATCAAATTATTTCATTTGCCACATGCTCTCAAACCTAATAAGATAAATGAAATGAGATATGTATTTATTTCTTGAATATTTATGTGCTCTTAATTTATTTTCAATTTACTTGTATAAAATGATTTCTTATGCAACTTTATATTGATTGAAATATGCTACTTGACAAATTTATTCAGAGTTTGACATGATTATCACTAATTTATTTACTAAGAACATAACATAATTATCACTAAAAATATAGTTTACAATTATATTGATACACTATTAATATTTATAAATTTCCACAATGTTAATATTTGCAAATAAGGAACTTAAGAAATTTGTTTATTTAAAATTTTCAAAACATTACTAATTAATTTCCATAATAGATATTTTAATTCCTTGATAATAGAGTTTTATTTAAATAATTTAACCCAATAAAGACTAAAGTATTATAAACAAATAAATACTTAATAATAAAATTTGCCATGCCATTATTTATCATTTTACATATATCAACTTTCAGCTTAGTTTTACTAAACACTTTTAAGTAAACAATTAATAGAATCAGTTGGTTAAATCAGCCACTGCAATCAACTATCTACCAATTGCTAAACAGGGCCATTGTCAATTATATTACTATATTGACACTAAAATAGTAATTTTTAGTATTATAATGTGATAATAGTAAAAGTAAAATTATTTAAATATTAATTAATATGATAGTATATTAATCTAAAATTAATTAATTTAATCATATCTTTTAAAAGTTCTACTTAAAAAATAACATAATATAAATTAAAATTATAATTATTTTATTAATAATATTTTCATTATCAATGTAATAGTTGTTACCACTTAATTAGATTTACATAGTAAATTACACTTATTATTTTAACTTAATTATCAATTAAAACTAATATTTAGCATTATAAATATATGCATTAGCAATGCATTTTCATTCGGAATAAATTCTAAGTAACTACTTGAAAAATTATATTTTAGTATTATTTAATAGGTTTTATTTCCATTAAAAAAAGTATGATTTTCATCAAATGTTTAATTATTATTATTTTATATTACATAGTTTTATTATTTGATTTAAATAATATTTATATAACTATGAATTTTGTTTACAATTGTGTTGTGAAATATATGTCAAAAGACAATAAAGTAATAAAATAATGATTTTTGCAAAGTAATATTGTTTATTATTTATTATTTTACTATCAATTGTTTTTCAGTTATTTATTTTCATTATTTTAAAATGTTATTTTATCTTCTCAATTATTTTTAAAATGAATAGATTTTATTATAAAATAAAAAATCTTAAATATATATTTTAAATAATAAAAAATATTAATTAATATATTTAAAAAGTAAATACATGAAATCACATACAACCCATGCCAACCAGTAAACTTAAAAAAAAGAAGTGATAATTGGAATCAAATTTTAATAAGAGTTGTTTTCCTCAATAATAATTCCAACCAAATCCATCATCATTCATTTGGATAAATAATAAAATAGGATTACAGAGGAGGGTATGGTGGCACCCAATAATAATCAACGACAGCTCATTTACATGTCAATATCAGCAAACCAAAGAAAACACAAAACTTTATTTATCTCCTTAAAACCCTTAATTAGTTACCAAACATCTCCTTGGAAATCCTCACATGGCCATACCCGCCCCCGTTATTTTACTAATTATTATTTTCTTAAATAAATGTAAATACTTAAATTAAATACAAAAACCAAGTACAAATACTGTCACAGGAAGCGGATTTCAGACTCTCTTTTCCCTATCCCCCGTTTCGATTGCCAAAAAATTAAAATTAGCTTCTTCTCTTTTAAATGTATAGTTTTTCATTTTATTTTATTCTTCTTGATTTGATTCATAAACAGTGACTTGGGAGAAAGGGTGGAAGCAGGTTAGGGTTTTTGGGATTGTTGAGAAGGAGATTAGCAGCGGTGTTTCCAGGTGATGGGCGATGAGAAATCGATGATCGTGATGGCCAGTAGGGATAGAGAGAGTAGAGATCGGGAGCTTCTGATCCCGGTCGCTGACGCCGTCCACGATGATTCCTCCAAACCTTCTCCTTCCTCTTCTTCCCATCACGCCGGCCGCGAGGTCCTTTTTTTTTTTTTCTTGTTTGTTAATTGACGTTGCATTTGTGATTGAATTCAACTTGACTTGGTCTGCAGCTGTTTCTGTCGCTGATGGAAAAGTTGTAATGCATTCTGTAAATAAATACTTATATTATGGAGCTTAATGCGATTTTGTTTGAATGTTTGCTCGTTAATGGAGAGGAATTTGGGTATTGATTTTCATTGAGAATTCATTGATTTTAGAATATCAACGAAATTGAACTGCTCTATTGTGTTGTAGGATTACCGCATAATTTACTGGAGCTGTTGAAAACTTGGAAATTGTTTTCCCTTTTTTCCCCCATTTGTCCGAGATTTGTGACAATTGTTGCCTTTTCTCTTAGAGGCTTCGTAAGTTTTTATGTATACGAGATTTATATTTTAGCTTAAGATGCTGTATAACGGATGTTAAAGGCCATTCCAGAGAGTATATGATTACTGATATCTTTGTATTCGATCTCTCTTGTAAATGCTTTCAGATAAGTTTAGGATTAGGATATTAAATTCTTGGCTTGATTTTGAGGTCACCCTTCCGCTTATGGGACTTGTTAATATTATTTCCTTTGGTTGATGGAGTAGGTTAAGAAAATTTTTTATGGTTCCTACTGAAATCTTGTAAATGTTTTCAGCCGCTTGCCTGTACAGGAAATATACCTATGTACTCATGTAATGACACATGTACATTATCTTTTAAAATTGTCTGAAAAGCTTTGTCTTATGCAGACCTTCTACAAAGTTTTCCGGAGCTGGGCTTCAAAGAAGTTCATGACGGGATGGTAAGCAGCATTCTTTTTATCTCCTTTATGGACATGATGGATATTTGTGCTGTTGTTATCTGCACAATGATTTGCATTGTGCTTTATTATCTCCTTACCAAAGAAATAATCCACACATACCTCTAGTTCACCTTCTTGTCTTATATCCTTGATCTTGAGTGAAAATGCTTTCACCAACTTATTGAACCCAAATATCTTTGTTTTTCTTTGAATTATGGTTATAGTAACTTTTTGAACTTTGGAGCTGTTAATTCTTGGAATAAGAGATAAATTTAAATCCCTTAAAGGATTTCCCTAATTATTCAGCTAATTCATACACAACGTGCCCGGAGAAGTAAGTGTTTCAGTGGGATGGTTGGGATGCATTGAACTCTCTTTTTCTTGGCATTTTTTAGCCATTATTCAATATGGTAATTTTCTTGCTCATAATGCTTTCATGGGATATGCTGAAATCTTCATTTGAGAAGTGAACTGGAGGTGGCATGTTTAATCTTTTGACCATCCTTTAATTTCGAAGTTTAATAAATAATTTTTTTTATACGTCTCTGTCATATTTTTTACATGAAATCTGTGTAGATTGACACCTTCATTTAGCCTTTCTTTGTTTCCACCTTTCATCTTAATAAGATTCTCCAGAATTGGCTGGTTGTCTTGGATTTCCTCTGCTACTTATCTGTCATCTTACAAAAATTGTAGCTCTTACCATCATGAATTTCTGCTAAACTTGTATTTGATAGACTCAGAAACTTTGTAGGTTTGGTTTCTAATGGT
The DNA here is from genome assembly GCA_025506655.1 of Gossypium rotundifolium. NCBI lineage: Eukaryota > Viridiplantae > Streptophyta > Magnoliopsida > Malvales > Malvaceae > Gossypium > Gossypium rotundifolium. The sequence continues at coordinate 177,790,284 of CP106727.1, forward strand.
GAATATATGTTAATGGAATTTATCTTATAGAATTTTAGTTGTCATTCACCATGCTGTTATAGCAGTAGCTGATTCATAGTTGTTTTGCAGTGTCATTTTGTTTCCTATAGCAATCACTTTCTACATAACGTGGTGGTTCATTCACTTTGTGGATGGCTTTTTCTCTCCAATTTATGCTCAACTTGGCATTGAAATATTTGGTGAGCATCTCATGTAGCTGTTTAAAACCTTTTCTTTTCCTTTCTTATCTAGACCCTTGAACTTGTTTCATAGTTCATTAAATCTTTTACTCTTTTCCTCCTTTAATGGGATCTTGGAGTTTGTAAATTTGTGTTATCTTTCTTCAAGGCTTCTGAATGACGAGGATTGCTCTGTCCTGCCATTTTTGAGAGACTGTGGACAGTATCTGTGATAATTGTGTGAGCTTGGATGATATTCTTTTAGACTGGAGGGATCTTTTGTTGTCTACTACAATCTTTTCATAAATTTCCTTTATGCCCACAGCCTACATGCCTATTGGCTTTCTTCATATAAAACTTCCAAGAATGAGACATTGATAGTGGTGAAGTAAAATGGACGAACTTACACGCACACACCCATTATATGTATACACAGGACATTTTAACCTTGGACAAAGTTTATTGAATTGTAGTTGTATATATCTTTAACATGATATCTTATTAAATATCTATGTACTACAATGCTAAATTGGTTTTCAAACAGTGGCATTTTGCAAATACACTTACTGCATTTGATAATATTGGTAGTTGTCATTTTTTATTATGAATGTCTCTTTTAAGGGTATGAAGCTTCTGGTTAACTTAACAGGCCACTTGATGTTTTCTCCTTTGCTTCTTTGATAGGTCTTGGATTTGTAACTTCTATAACATTCATCTTCTTGGTTGGGGTGTTCATGTCATCATGGTTGGGAGCATCTGTCCTAGGCCTTGGTGAGTGGTTTATCAAGCGGATGCCGTTTGTTCGTCATATCTACAATGCCTCCAAGCAGATTAGTTCTGCTATATCACCAGGTGTGCATTCTACTGGCTTTCTTCCATGAAATAAGTTAGTTTAGTAGGTGATATTATTAAAATTGATTCAGTTAGCATCAATCTCTACTCTACATCTCTTTACGTTTTATATCTCTATTGTATTTCAGATCAGAACACACAGGCATTCAAGGAAGTAGCCATCATAAGGCATCCACGAATTGGTGAATATGCATTTGGGTTCATTACTTCATCTGTTACTCTACAGGTAGGCAAATGAAGTTTTTGTTCCAAAATTATAATTTCTGCATAGCTTCCCCCTGTTTTTTTTCTTGTTTTCTTGATTTCATGATCATCATGCATCATATGATGTTATTGGCAGACATTTCTAAATTGCTTTTCTTTCCAAACAAACCCTTGGGACTGCTTGTTGCTGAGTGGTTTGGTTCTTGTTTTCATGGCATTCTTGTTGGGAAAGACTTTCCACTATACAAAAATCATTTGCCTGAAGCTAGTGATATTCTCTTCTCTTTTTGTCTCATCATGTACTCTTTTTTATTTGGGCGTGTGCGTGAATCTCCTTATCTACTTTTATGTCCTAGAAACAGATAAATAGTTGGTTGCTTGACTACAATTTTAAAACTTTCACAGTGGAAGAATAAGATATAATAAGACTCATCAGACAATTGCAATATCAAGAATGCTGTTTTTATTATTGTTTTTTAAAAAAATGTAGAGCTACACTGGTGAAGAAGAGCTATGCTGTGTCTATGTTCCCACGAATCATCTTTACATCGGTGATATATTCCTCATCAATACAAATGATGTTATCAGACCAAATCTATCAGTCCGTGAAGGAATCGGTGAGGGATTCATCTTCTTTTGTTGTCATAATTTCTGTATTGTGTAGCGTTGAGGGTTATATGCATGAAGAAAAGAATAAAACTGAAATAGAGCGAAAGCATTACTTTAATATCTCTTGCTTCAAACTAAAAGCTCATTATAAGTCATACATTGTTCCATGGCAGAAATTGTTGTGTCAGGGGGGATGTCGATGCCTCAGATACTGTCAACACTAGATTCACGTTTGCCGCTGGAAAGAAGTAGATCTAACAGAAGCTGATCGTTGCTTGTTTACATAGAACAGTGTTTTGGTTTGAAATATAGATTGGTGGAAATTACGGGGCAGGTAGGCAGGGGTTTTTTCTTTGGCGTTGGATTGTGTTTATTTGAACCAATTAGATTGACAATGTTATTGTATCTGAATATATGGTCTAGTCTCCCTATATAATAATATATATATATAGCCTGATCTTCATTCTTCAGCTTAGCTATATTTTGATTCAATTGAGCAATTGGCGACTGAATGAACTTGGAGAATTAACCAAACGGATGAGAACAATTGAAAATTTGAACCAACTTCACTGGATTAGGTTAAAATTCTTAACTCGATTTAATCGAATAAAATAACCACTATAACTTTATTTTCAATTAAATATCCTTTTTTTTTTTGGTCAAATAAAAATGGTAGAACAAATGGAATAAAGTGAACTGAATATAAACAGTTTTGGTCGATGTATTTGATAAACTGAAATTTTTGTTCAACCCTATGGACTAAATTATACAGGGGAAGCGGGAAGCCTGTTGAACTATTTTTATTTTAATTTAAAGTATAAAATTTATTTATATTCTTATTCTTTAAATGTTAAAAAATTTCTCAAATCAGTCAAGTCCTTGATAAAAAAATTACAAGAGTCTTAATCAAGTTGACAATCAATTAAACACTTGAAATTAACAATTCTTTAAGTGATGATGGAAAGTGGTAAAAGTTCTGAAGAAATATTACTTGTATGCTAAAGATGTTACGGCCATTGTAAGATTGAGGAGAATGGAAAATGATCCTTTCATTGTGTAAGAGCTGCATGAATCTTCTTCACTCAATTATATTGGCAGCAGAAGAGGATTTCCTTCAATATTGGTCCCATCCGTTGGCGGAGGCTTTAAAATCTGATGAGAGAGAGCAACAAAAATTGTGAAGGGAGATTAGTGGAAGAAGACCGCGGTTGCAATTGAGATTTGCTTCTTTGTTTTTATTCAAGTTTTGTTACTAATTATGTGAATTTTTTTGGTTGAAAGTATGTGAGAGCAACCCAGCGTCCGAATGTCATTTCTAGATTGTTGCATTGCTTAAAATCAAAAGCTGTACAACGGGTACAAGAGCATATTTTTGACAACGACGTATGTTTATTTTTCAATACATACTTTGCTTACGCGAAAGTTATGTTTGTTAATGCATTAATATTTTTCAATACATTATTTATTTATTTTTATTTTGAAACTCATCTCATGTTATGTCCTTTGTGGAAAGATTATAATCAAACTCATCTCATCTTTCTTTCTTCTCAATTGCCCAAGATTTCTGCAGCCCCCCACATATATATATATATATGCTATCACCTCATTATAGTGGTAAGAACAACAGTAAATTCCATAGCTGCAACAGAAACAACAATAGTAGTAGCTTCCACATTTGCAGTGGTAACAACTCCCTTAACTAGACACAACTGCAGCAGCAGCTCCCCCAGTTGTGTTGGGCGTCGGCCCCATGTGTCCCACTAGCTGTGGGAATGCACACAACCTTTGTGCCCTACATATGTAAGTTATAGGGGCTAAATAGACAGTGTGTTGCAAGTCAAAGAAAAAAAAAAGGAAAGTGGGAGAGAAAACAGTTTTTTTTGTATGCCCTTTGTATTTTTTTTAATTGGAGGTTCGTTAGAACTGATTGTTTAACGATAGCTTGTAAACTTGAAGATTTTTAACGTGTACGGGCCTATTTCGTTTGGAGTACTGTAGCTTTAGGTTTTCAACTTTTAAACTCAACCCTTTTGGTGATATTCTTGTTGCAATCACATTCGTTTAATAAATAATAATGTAAAATATTTATTTAAATCACAAAATCGAATAAGAATAATATAGATACACATATTTATAATATGAAAAAAAAATAGAAATAAAGACTAGATTGAAATATTATACTCGTAGGTAGGCAGGAAAAACGGACTGGTAGTTAAAGCCTATTTTCACAGTTTCCTTAAGGCAGATTCGGCCGCTTCTTTGGTGTTGGAGAAATGTTGGTCGACTGTCTCCTAGGATACAACAACGAGATGAGCATGACAGTACCATGACTGCAGTGATCAACGAACTGTAGCCTTGCCTTTGTCTATTAGCGAAAACAGTTCAAAAATTATGCAAGGAAAAGATGTCTCAAAATTTTGAAAAATTTAGTGTGTCTTTTCATACAGATTATTTGGTTTTAAATAAAATTCAAATGAAAGAATTCTTGAAAACTTTGACTAATGGAGCCAATACCGTCCGTGAATTAATGAGTAGTTAACCTAAATTAAATTTTAAATTAAATGATCTATTAACTCCTTTTAAATCCAAATAGATAAACTCTGTTGAGGAAAAAATAAGATTACGTATTAGGCTAAAATATTCACAGGCTTAGAAAGGCCCGATTAGTCTGGACATTTTGCGTCGTCTACGTCATGCGAGTGTGCCCCCAACCCCGATGGGTTTGGATTTACACCCCCTCTTGCGCGCAAAGGAGAGCATTAGTTTAGTCATTCAATAACCACCAAGTTGGTTCATATATAAAAATATATTCCGCACTTGATATCTAACCAATGTGGGACTAAGCTTTCCATTTTCCTCAACATAATTCACAAGTGGCTTATTTTGAGCATCAATTACTAATTCATCACTCAACTATTTTGAGCATATGATATACCGTTGTAAAGGTCTCATGGAGTAGAATATAAAACTATAATTTTATGATTCAAATCTTTACCTTTACTAATCGAGAATATGCCTCAAAGTTTCCAAAAATCTATTTTTCCAACAATCCCTACATGAATGAAAATTGATAGTTTTAATGAAAAACATTGACTCGATGTGGTGATAGAATCTACAATTGATAGTTGCATAGGATAGGTAGGCATCAACCTTTGAACCTTCCCTTGTGAAAGTATATTTACTTTACTAGCCAACTAGTAGACGTGATGCCCTTGAATTGTTCTACCGTTTGTGTAAACGATAATATACCTCACACAACTACCTCTCTGGCAAGGTTTTAGTTCTCATGGGTATGTTCATATGGCCGTGAACATCTCCTGGTTTTGCAAGAGTTTGAGAAAACTATGCCCAAGTAGTCTCTTTGAAGTGGCCCACTTCACTCTCGCATAGGTGACTTATGTTGCTCGGCTCACCGAAACACACAACTGTCATTAAAAGCATTACTTAACCTATCCTACTTTTAATCACTGTTTATATCATAGGAACAGACTTGGGATAAGAACCCCCACAATGCCTTCACAAGGTCTATGCAAGTAGGTTGTCCCTTTGAACTTAGATATTGGGATCTCCAGTCAACTAGGTTGGGTTTTCCTTCACATAACGCCTTTAATTTTCATGGGCTTTAGTCCCATTCCTTTTGATGTTTTATCAACTTGATCTCGATTTAAGCCTTTAGTTAGTAGATCCGCCATGTTATCTTTTGATTTTACGAAATCAATAAAGATAACTTCATTTGAGATCAATTGTCTAACGATATTGTGTCGATGATGCATATGTCTATACTTACCATTATACATTACGTTCTGTGCTCTACCAATTGTTGATTGGTTATCACAATATATGCAAATTATGAACACAAGCTTTGGCTAGTCAAGAATATCCTCTAAGAAGTTTCAAAGCCATTCAACCTATTCTCTAGATTTGTTTAGAGCTACAAACTCGGATTCCATTGTGGATCTGGTTATAATCGTTTGTCTTGAGGATTTCCATGACACAACTCCTCCTAACAATGCAAAAACATATCCACTTGTGCCTTTGGTATCTTGAATATCAGATATCCAACTGGCCTTGGAGAGTCCTTCTAAAATAGCAGGATCATTGGGCTACTTAAATTGCTTATAGTGAAAGCAATATCTAATCTAGTACAGCTCATAAGGTACATTAGACTGCCTATGACCCTTACATATTCCACTTGGTCAACATTTTCACCTTTGTTTTTGGACAGATGTTGGCTCATATCTATTGGAGTTCTAACTATACCAGAATCATCCTTGCTAAATTTCCCAAGAATCTTGTCCACATAGTGTGACTGAGTCAATACGAGACCTTTAGTTGACCTTTTGATTTGGATGCCCAAAATCACATCATCTAATCCCATATCTTCCATGTTAAATCTTGAATTTAACATGCCTTTGGTACATTTTACCATTGCATTGTTACTTCCAACAATGAGTATGTTATCAACATATAAGTATAGGATTATATATCCAATGTCGGTAGTTTTGACATACACACACTTGTCACACTCATTAATGTTAAAGCCATTTGTCATCATGACATTATCAAACTTTTCATGCCATTGCTTTGGTGCTTACTTAAGTCTATACAAATACTTCACCAATTTACAAACTTTCTTTTCTTATCCTGTAACTACATGACCCTTCGATTGTTTAATGTAAATCTCTTCATCAAGATCTCCATTTAGGAAAGCTGCTTTAATATCCATTTGGTGTACCTCTAGATTCAGCAAGGCGACAGTTGCAAGTATCATTCTTATAGAAGTTATCCTGGATACTGGAGAAAAAGTATCAAAGTAGTCAAGGCATTCCTTTTTCTATAACCTTTTATAACCAATTTGGCATTGTACTTATCAATTGTTCCATCTGCTTTCCTTTTCCGTTTGAAAATCCACTTAGAATATAATGGTTTAATTCCTAGAGGAAGATCCACTAATTCCTACATATGATTTTGATATGGAGTCAATTTCACTTTTAATAGCATCTTTTCGTAAAGTGCTTTTGGATTACCGAATAACATCATTATACGTTTGAGGCTAGACCTTTAGCATAAATGGTTAAAAAATCCGATCCAAAAGATTTTTCCACCCTTGTTTGTTTACTATTTCTTGGCTCTATCTTAGTTTCAACATCTTGACTATTTTCATCTATAGTCTCTGAAGTTTGTTTCATTGACCTTGAATCAACTTCTCTAGCTTTATAAGGGAAGATATTTTCAAAGAATGATGCATTCTTTGATTCCAATATAGTATTCTTGTAAATGTCAAGATTCCTTGATTCATACACAAGAAACCAATATGCATTGCTATGATCTGCATAGCCAATGGAAATACAATCCATCGTTTCAGAACCAATTTTCATTTGCTTTGGTAACATAGCCATTACCTTTACAAGACCCACACTTTCAAGTAGTTGTGGAAAGGTTTTCTACCTTTCCATAACTCATGGTGTTTTGTCTTTTGTCTTTTTTTTTTTTTTTGCGGGGAACCTTATTTAAAAGGTAATTAGTTGATAGAGTAGCTTCCCCCCACATATTCTACGATAATCGAGAGCTTCCTAGCAATGCATTCATCATTTCTTTTAGTGTCCAATTTTTCTACTCGGCTACTCTATTTGATTAAGAAGAGTATGGTGGTGTCAATTCATGAATTATACTATGTTGTGCATAGAATTCACCAAATGGTTCAACATATTCACCACCACGATCACTTCTCACCATCTTAATCTTTTTATTATGTTGGATTTCAACTTCCTGTTTATAGAGAATAAATTTCTCTATAGCTTCATTTTTGATCTTAATCAAACATACGTAGCAAAATTTTATGCTTTCATCAATGAAGGTAATAAAATATTTATTCCCTCCCATAGTTTGAACAAACTTTAAGTCACAAACATCGCTATGTATTAGATCAAGTGGTTCTGTACTTCTTTCAATAGTTTGAAATGAAGATCTTGTTAATTTTGCCTCAACATAAGTTTCAAATTTGTGATTATAATTAATGTGAAATGAAGGAATGTGCTCTAAATTAATTAATCTACGTAAAGTATCATAATTAACATGTCCAAGCTTACCATGCCATAAATTATATGACTCAAGCATATAAGCAGAAGAAGAAGTGACATTTTTATTCATTGTTTTTGCTTTTATATAGATTGCATTAAGTTTCCTCATATCATTTAATACATATCCCCTTCCGACAAACATTCTCCATTTAGACAAAATTAGCTTCTGGGATTCAAACACCATCCTAAAGTCATGTACACTTAGGAGTGTCCTAGAAACAAGGTTCTTGCATATGTTAGGCACATACAACACATTTTGAAGCTTGATTTCTTTTCCAAAAGTCATCTTCAAGACCACAGTACTCTTCTCCTTGATCTTGGAAGTCACAGCATTGTCCATATAGAGCTTCTCCCTTTTGTCACAAGGCACCAACTCAGAAAAGGAGTCTTTGTCCCAGCAGATATGACGTGTGGCACCTGTATCAAGCCACCATTCTATTGGATTTGATTCAACCATGTTGACTTTAGAAATTACAACACATAAGTCTATATCAGACATTTCATTGGAAATTTCTTCCACAGCATTGGCCTCGTTAGCTCGACTTTTTTTGCTAGCCTACAGTCAGATGACTTATGCCTAATCTTGTTGCAATTGAAGCATTTCCCTTGAAATTTTTGCTTCTTGAAAATGCCACCTTTTGGTCCAAATTTAGACACATTTTGATGTTGTTTTCCCTTCTTGAAGTCCTTCTTGACTTCTACCACGTTTGCCTTAGCACCATTGACATTTGCTGTTTTGTTGAGGTTTTTGCCAATACCTATATTGTCTTCTTTAATCTGAAGTCTGACAATCAGGTCTTCCACTGAGATTCCTTTCTTTTGTGTTTTCGGTAGTTGTTGAAGTCATTCTAAGAAGGGGGTAGCTTCTCAATAATAGTAGCCACTTGGAAGGATTCACTTATGACCATCCCTTCAGTAAGAATTTCGTGAATGATTAGTTGAAGTTCTTACACTTGATTCATAACTAGTTTAGAATCAACTATTACAAAATTCAAGAATTTAGCAACTAAAAATTTTTAGCCCTAGCATCTTCGGTTTTGTATTTATGGTCCAATGACGTTCATAATTCCTTAGCCGTCTTTTTGACACTGTATACTTCGTACAATGCATCTAAAAATCCTTTCAGGATGTAATTTCAGAATGGGAAATCATAATGGTCAAATATAACAACATATTTTGTTGCCATGTCTTGAAATTCTATCTAGAGAATTTCACAGGCTTCCCGTTGTGGCTTACAGCCACCAGCAACATTGAGTTTTGATTCGAAGCCTGAGTTGAACCAACACTCCAAATTGTGAAATGGTGGAAGTTTCCATTTTTTTGTTAAGATTTCAGAAACAGAACCGGAATTAGTAATAATAATAAACATAAAATTTAATTTTCAGTTTATACTACCCTTTGATTTTGTTAAACGACAGAATTAAAATTCTGAAACAAAGTCAATAACCAATTTTTGGTAACAAAATTATAACTCTCACTGTTAACAATAGAAATAGAATGAATTCTGTTGAAAGACAGGAAAAGAATCCCGAAACAAAATTATTCATTTCTGTTTGAAACAAAAAATTGAACAAATCTTGTTAAATCGCAAGAATAAAATCCTGAAATAGAATTGTTAAATTGATTTTTGTTTACAAGCAAAAGAAAATTTCTCCTCAATATCTTGTTCATCTTCGATTAGAAAGTGTTAAAGAAATCTGTCTTAAGATTGTTGTAATCACGTTAGTTAAATAAACAGTAATGTAAAATATTTATTTAAATCCCAAGATTGAACCAAAACAATATAGATACACATATATATAATATGAAAAAAAAAGCAGAAATAAATATTGGATCAAAATATTATACTCGTAGGTAGGTAGGAAAAACGGACTGTTAGTTGAGGCCTATTTTCACAATTTCCTTAAGACAGATTCGACCGCTCCTTTGGTGCTGGAGAAATGTTGGTTGATTGTCTCCCAGGATACAAAAACGAGATGAGCACGACAGTAGCACAACTATAGTGATCAACGAACTGTAACATTGCCTTCGTCTATCACTGAAAATGGTTCGAAAAATATGCAAGGAAAATATGTCTCGAAATTTTGGAAAATTCAGTGTGTGTCTTTTCCTACAGATTATTTGGTTTTAAATAAAATTCAAATGAAAGAATTCTTGGAAATTTTGACTCATAGAGCCAATATCGTTTGTGATTTAAGAAGTAATTAACCTAAATTAACGTTTAAATTTAGAGAGCCATTAACTCCTTTTAATTCCAAATAGATAAGCTCTGTTGAGGAAAAAATAAGATTATGTATTGGGCTAAAATATTCACAGGCTTAAAAAGGCTCGATTGGTCTAGACATTTCGCGTCGCCTACATCGTGCGGGTGTGCTCCCAACCTCATCGGGTTTGGATTTGCATCCCCTTACTCACTGAGAGAGAGCATTAGTTTAGTTATTCAATAACCACCAAGTTGGTTCATATATATAAATATATTCCACACTTGATATCTAACCAATGTGAGACTAAGCTTTCTATTTTCCTCAACATAATTCACAAGTAGCTTACTTTGAGCATCAATTTCACATTCATCACTCAACTATTTTGAGCATATGATTTATCGTTGTAAAGATCTCATGGTGTAGAATATAAAACCATAACTTTATTATTCAAATCTCATGCTTTACTAGTATGCCTCAAAGTTTCCAAAAATCTATTTTTCCAACAATTCTCAACTTTTGTCTTAAAGTTTGCTTGAGATTGTCTGTTGATAGCTTTGTTTAAGTTGTATACTCTTTATTGTGGCTTGGTTGTGATATGTAGCAAGACTTTTATTATAATGGAATTTTTGGTGGACAATCAAAGTCCCGTGGTTTTTACCCTTTACTTTAAAGGGTTTATCATATAAAAATTATGTGTCTCAATTTATTATTTTTTCTTATGATATTGTGGTTTCTTTGCGCTGATTGTTGATATATTGTGTTATTGAGATTATCATAATTGTTGAATAGATTTTTCGGGAGTGAAAGAATACCAGTTGTACTTCCGTGATATTTCGTCGTATTTGGTTTCATTCTAACAAACTGGTATCAGAGCTTAATTCTTATGTTTGGTAATCATGGAAATAAGCACTAGTAAGATGATTATGTTGAATGATACAAATTATCAACTTTGGCGGAACAAAATGAAAGATCTTCTGTTTATGAAAGTTTTGCACATTCATATTTTTCTACTAAAAAAATCGAGTTGAAAACTGATGGAGAGTGGAAATTTGAATATTAGCAAGTATGCAATTTTATTTGGCAATTTGTTGAAGAAAATGTCTTTAATCACTTTGATCAAGAGACACATGCGGGCACATTGTGGAACAAGCTTGAAAATTTGTATGCTTCAAAGTTCGGTAATAACAAGTTGTTTGTGCTTAAAAGAATGATGACATTGAGTTACAAGGAGGAGACTTCTATAGTTGACCACTTAAATGAGTTTCAAGGTTTGTTGACTCAACTATTTGGTATGAGAATTAAATTTGATGATGAGATTACGGGGCTTTGGTTGGTTGTTATTCTACCGAACTTTGGGGAAACGTTTCGAGTTTATCTCATTAATGCTACTTTAAAGAGTATTATGATCTTTGAAATTGCTAAGAGGTGTGTTGAATGAAGAAGTGAGAAGAAGGTCTCAAGGTTCTTCATTACAATTCGAGATTCTAGTTACTAAAAATAGGAGGAGATGAAAAGGGTAAAGATAAAAGCCGAAGCAAGTCAAGATCAAGATACAAGAATCTTGAATGTCATCTGTCAAAACCATTTTTAAAGTTAATTTTAAAAAACGGGGGATCGACTTTAAAAAACGAAAATGGGAGTCGCCACCAATCCCTTTTTATTTAGGTGTGATTGGATCACCTTGAAAAACGTTTTATTTTAAAATACTGATTTTGGTCTACAAAAACGAGAAAAATGGGTTCGGGAGTCGATTACGTATGAGGAAGATTTAGCACCCTTATAACGCCCAAAAATTAGTACCTAATCGATAAAATCATGTCCTAATGTTGAAATTTTAAAAAATTTTATAAAATGGTCTTTTTATTTGAAAAAAAAAACTAGACTTACCTATCTCAAAGAAATAAGACACTATACCCAGTAAGTTAGGATATAACATCTCACGACTTTGAAACTAGGTACGCCCTTTTTAGAAAATTTCTACCTTGAGACACAAACCATCATATCCAATAAGTTAGAACACAACGTTTTGAATTCCCAAGAATAGGTTTTTGATTTGAAATTTGTAAGTTTCGGTTTTAGAAGAAAAGGGACATCTAATACTTTAAGTTCTATGAGAAAAATCGAAACCCAGTAAGTTAGGGCACAATTCTTTCAAGTTCTCCAAATATCACATATCACCGTATTTTAAAAACTATTTGAATAAAATGCTTTAATTCAAAAATATTTTATAAAATAATAGTTTGAGTAAGATATTATGACATATATATCTAACAACAATTCAACATAACCACAAATTATACTAACAATAAATAATAAAAGAATAATATAACATAAATATATAATGAACTATGCTAAACAATAATAAACAATCTAAAGAATATAAATAAAATAAACATGTAATATAAATTAAATAGTAATAATTGAAATTTTCACGAAATAACAAAATTAAATGAAAAAAGGAATAACATATTTAAACATCGAATAAAAAAGAATATGATGATTTTTTAAAATGATTTAATATATGTATATATATAATAACAAAAATTAAAAGTAAAAAAATACTTATAATAAATATATATGATTTAATAATTTAATACATGTATAAATAACTATATATATAAATAATTAATAAATAGTATATAATAATTTTATATAAAACATATATATAATATATATCAATCATAAAATTACATATATAGTAAATTCAACATAAATTAAATATCTTATATAATATAATATTATACTTTATAAATAAGAAAAATTAGAAGTAATATACATAATACAACATAATACTATATAATATAAAAATTTAAAAATATATATTATAATAAATAATATACTAATCATAAAAATTAAAATAGATTATATAATATAATAAACTTTATACAAACAACAATTAAAAAAGAATATTTAATATAACATAATACTATATAATATACAAATTAAAATATATAATAAATAATATATAAATTATAAAATAATATATAATATAGATAATATTAAACCACATAAAATTAATAATAATAATAATTAAATATATAAGGTTAATACATATATATATATATATATATATATATATATATATATAAATTTTATACTATAAACAAATTAATATATAAATAATAAAAATAACATAACATTGTAATATAGTAAAATAATTCAATATAATATTAGAATAAAAAATAAAGAATAGAGGATTAAAATGAAACAGAATATAAGTTTTAGGGATAAATTAAAGAATAAAAAATTAATTATAAATTAATAAAAAAGCAGAAGGGCTAAAAGTGCAATTAGCCCTTCCAATAAAAAAATACGCCGATCCTCTTTGCGGGTCGGGTCAATGCGTGGGTTGACCTTAAAATGACGTCGTTTTAAGCTTAGGGGATGGGCTACTAAACGACATCGTATCAGTTGGCTATATAATCCTAAATCTTGAGAAAAAAAATCATTTGGCCTTGTATGTTTTTTAAAAAAATGAGATGAGAGAAGGAAAAAAAGTTAGAGCCCCCTATGCGATTTCCGATAGGCTCTCTAGCGAGGCTCCGGCGCCGTCGCTGGCCACCGTACATGGTGGCTGGAAGTAAAAAAAAATGTGAGTTTTTCTCTCTTTTTTTTAAATGTATTATATATATAATATATATATATGCTCTAGAAAAACAAAATAAAAAAATGTATTCGAAAATGAAAAAAATAAAATAAAACCTTTGCTTCTTTTTTCGATCGTGTATATCTCTTTTTTTTTTGTATATATTCGTCTTTGTATATCTGTTTACAAGTTTTTGTAAGGGTTTTTATAGCCTTCGAAATAAACTAATAAAAATGAAACACTGCCATGTTTGTTGCTAATTTCTTTCCTTTCTTTTTGGTGGGATGAAATTCAGCGATGATGAGGGCTCAGATGCGTTGATGGTGGTGCGACCAGAAGTGATGGGTGCGGTGTTTGCGGACGTCTGAGCCTGATAGGTGCAAGTGTTTCTAGAAACCTAGATTTGATGAAGTGATTTACGTCTGTTGGCCTTTGGGCCGTTTGTATCTAGGTCTAAGACTGGGGTGTAAGTGGGGCACTGGTTTAGGTTTAAAGTTGGGCTGATTGGGTTTGGTTTGAGTCTGGTGGGTAGTCTGTTTAGGATTGAGGTTTAGGTTAGTTTACTTTGGGCTTCAAAGTTGTAAATGGATTGTTTTAAAAAAACACTAGTTTATTTATTTTTATTATTTTGGAATGGGCCCGGGCAAATTTGGGCTCCTACAGCTGCCCCTCTTTGCTCATTGTCGTGTAACGGGAATAGAGAAAAGACTATAAAAGGACCAATTTTGCCCGGTCTTGGCCGAGCCTCAACTCTTTGGTCCTCGTTTTCTTCAAATGGCTTCTAACTCCACTGCAACTTCAATGGTCTTTGGAACTTTATCTTGATTTCAATAAGTTTGATGGCTTCGATATACTTTACTGCAACTACAGGAATGCAATATCCACTATCTTTTAATCTGCTCCCTGCAACTTTAGGGATTGCTAGACTAATGTCTTCGATCTGCTTCACGCAACCTCAGGAATGCCAAATCTGCTATTTTAATCTACTCCCTGCAACTTCAGGGATCGCCAAACTAATGTCTTCGATTTGCTTCCCGCAACCTCAGGAATGCCAAATCTGCTATTTTAATCTGCTCCCTGCAACTTCAGGGATCGCCAGAATAATGTCTTCGATCTGCTTCTTGCAACCTTAGGAATGCCAAATCTGCTATTCTAATCTGCTCCCTGCAACTTCAGGGATCACCAGACTAATGTCTTCGATCTGCTTCCTGCAACATTAGGAATGCCAAATCTGCAATTTTAATCTACTCCCTACAACTTCTGGGATCGCCAGACTAATGTCTTCGATCTGCTTCCTGCAACCTTAGGAATGCCAAATATGCTATTTTAATCGGCTCCCTACAACTTTAGGAATGCCAGACTGCTATCTTCAATCTTCTCCCTGCAAACTCAGGGATGCCAGGCTGATATCTTCTACCTTGCTACATTGTCCTCTAGAGGACATAACCTGTAGAATGGGTATATGCTTATGTCTAGTAATTAGGATGCCTTGATCGAAATGTATCAAATACTCCTAATTAGACATGCAATGATATATGAATGCAAAATATTATGCGAATGCTTCCTATTTTAAGTGTCATCACTCATTTATCCATCAAAGTTTCCTCTTCATTCTTTACGAAGTATCAACCATATTCTGATCAAATAATTTGCCCCATGGTAATTCTGAGTCCTCTCCACTTGACCTTAAGACATGACGTTTGGTACCTCCCACTGCAACTTTAGGGAAATAACATTTGGTTTCTTTTATCCAATCTGTTACCACTCAGAGGTATAAAACTTGTACCGTTTTCCATCAATTTAACTTGTTACACCATTCCTAGATGTATGAGTCTGAAATTTACATGAATACAGGGTCTCCTGACAATGATCCCCTTTTATACTTAGATTGACCTTGTTTGTCATTTGTCAATATGGTATCACCAACGAATATTGTCTTATCCAATAAGAATCCAAAGAGATAATCATTTTCAATGTTTCCAACCCTTAGACTTGGTGAGTTCTGAATAATAGTCATGTTTCAGATTCCTCATATCATTTAGAAGTTTTCAGAGTCATATGAAAAACTCATTTTAGGAAAGTGTTATTAGTCCATTAATCATTATTTCAATATAAAATGCTTGAAAAGGTCACAAAAATGGACGAGAAATAAATTAATCAAGAGCATGGCTCGAAACAAATAAGTTAATCAAAGATCACCAAGGCAATAAAAGAAAATTGATTTGGGTGTATCTTGAAAAGAATAAAGCAATAAAAGATAACAAATTCAAAAGTGAGTAAGATAGAAGTTAGGTGCCCTAGATATCGCAGCCTGAGCTTCTCTGTTCAAACTTCTTGAGAACCATTTTAAACTCGATATGTGTTTAGGGGATCCGGAGTACTTTGTCGATGCCCCAAGGCGTAACATACTTCCTCATTGTTAATTCAAGTGTAGAAAGACTACTGTATGCAACACTTTTGATCAAAACTTGAGCCGCCCTTTTTGGGTTTTCGACTCAAAGCCCCTTTGGTCTCAAAGCGCCCTTTGCGGGTTTTCGCCTTGGCCTCTCCTTTTTCTTTCTTTCTTCTTCTTTTTTTTCGAGGTGCCTTTTACGGTTTCCACCTTGGTCTTTTCTCTTTCAGGTAAAATATTTCTTGACTAAACCTGAATTTACCGGATTGGGCAAGTCTTCGCCATCCATCTCGGTCAATATCGATGCTCTTCTAGAACAGGTCCTACATAAGTCCTTCCCAGTTTGGCATATGCCTTCCTCTGGAATCGTTTTGTAGAAGAAAAATCTTTTAACATTAGGTTTATTCATGGGATTTTCTAAGATGAACTTCTTTAACGTAAGCTCGCATCATCTAGCCGTGACAAATAGCTTTTACCCTTTTCTTCAATTAGGTTCAATTGGAAAAACGCTTCAATTCCATAAACTAATGGGTAAAATGTTGCCCCAGCGAAGGTTCTAGCCGACGTTCAATAAGACAGAGGGTAAATAGTAGCTTTTATGCCAATCCTTACAAGTCTTAATCACCCCTTTTTTGGTTTTTTTTCTTTTTGTATTTTTCTTTTGGCAACTTTTGTTGCACTGTGATATACTGCCTGATCTTTGGACAAATGTAACTTTGACTTTGTACAATTATGCAATATTAAATGTGATCCTTTATGGCATTCTTTACTGGCATCTAATCTTTTTTTTTTATTTTGATGACTGTCGATTTTGCAATATTGGCATATGAAGCAACATTCACCCTCTTAGTGAAATAGATGATGACCATGACGGTGAATCGATGTCAATTAGAAACGTTTGACAAGATCGTCCCCATGACATCCATGCCCCACATATAAAAAAGTCCGTGAAGAGAATAGAAGAGTCACATAATGTCTTCTTAAATTCATTATTTGTGGTACGACTGATGCAATCCCCTTCCATAGTAGACCAACAGTGCCCGATCCTCACGCTTATCCCGTGTATTAGTGGCCCAGGCATGTCTTGATATGATCATGCAAAAACATCTTTGAATTCTTGAAAATAACTCAATTATGTCTTACATTAGTTCTGTGATGAGCTAGGCTACAATCTTCACCACTTTTCTAGACTCATAATATCCACTGACTCTTTGTAGAGTAAGGTCTGTTTTTCATCATTCTTAACAAATCAGAAGATAAATTACAATCTCTGTCATCTTCAAATTCCTTAGATCCCCTAGACCCATATCTCATTCAAAAAGGGAGTTAGTAACAACATCGTTCATGTTGTTGATATCTGGGTACCTAGGTACGAAGGCAAAAAATCCAAAGAATAAATGATTCTAAGGATGATTATTTGGATAGTATGGTCATGAATAAAGAATGAAAAAATATTGGTAAAAAAAAAAAACAATGTACAATATGAAAAATGAAAAATATTCACTTAAGAAAATGCATTTTATTGAAATAAAATTTCAGACACAAGCCTATTTCACAAAAGGGTTGTTATTGCCTCTAGGCTTAAGGCAACAAGCATGTTTTGAATATTACTCTAGATCAGCTCTAAAAATACAAGGATCTCTTCCACATTCCCATTATTCAAAACACTCCCAAGTACGTAAGGGCTTGGAAACTTTATTCTCTGGTTCCCTATTCATTTTTGACTTCTTCAAGGAGTCGCAACTTTCCTGTCTCCCCCTTTAATTACAGCATTTACTACCTCATCAAAGTGATCATGTTTTGATGAATCGTTGAACTTCACAATTCCCATTTTAATGAACCTTTCGATCAACTTTTTAAACGTAGTACAATTTTCAATCGAGTGGCCTGTTATTTTCGCATGGTAGTCGCATTGAGTGTTCGAGTCATACCATTTAGGATATGGGGGCTGTATCGGCTTCAGATAAAATGGATACACTACATGTGCATCAAATGCTATATCGGCTTCAGATAAAATGGATACACTACATGTGCATCAAATAAACTTTTATATAACTCCTTATACGTCATCGGGTTGGTGTAAACTGGAGCCTTTCAAAGTTTTGCCTTGGGGAAACCTGATTGTTGGTAGTTACCGTCCTTGGTTGGTTTACTGTAATCGGCTCTGAATGGCTCTTGTTATACCTACCAGCACTATTTGCTTTCTTTTCCTTTTTCTTTGGGGCCTTTGAGGTCCATTCTCCTCTTTCCTTTGTTTCTACCAGATCAACCAGTTTGGCTTGATCATCGCTCAGGTTAAAACCTATTGGGGAGTAAACTATGTCTTCCTCATCATCCCTACTGTTGACCATTAGGCCACTCTTTTTTTCAAATCCTTTGGCTAGTAACTGGGTTAACTGGCCAATCATATTCTTTTGAAATTCTAGCATTTGTTCCTGCAATTTTTGTTGGATCTTGGTCAATTGCCCATGCATCTGTATTTGCATTTGTTCTATTCTTTCCAATCTTTGCTCTATGTTTTCCAGGTTAACTGAAATAATTTTACCTAATTAGGGTCCTTTTGTAAAAGTTTAATGCAAATGATGCAATGTAATGCAAATGCATGAATGCAAAGAGGCATCGATTCTAATTCAACTTCATTTTAGAAAACTTTATTAGAAAATAAAATCCTTTACATAAAACGGACTACTAATATGCTTTCGCCCTAAGTCCTAAAGTTTTGATTTTCCCAAGCAATGAAGCTAGCTCTTGACTATGATCGGACTGTAGCTTATACTTCATGCTCAACGTATCAGCCTGTGATGCCAACGTCTGTAAATGATCAACTACCTCTCGAATCTGAACCATTGCTTCAACCATGAAGTAATCCCGACTTCTAACACGGTCATGGAAATGGTGAAGCTCTTCCTTCCAACGCCCCTCTCTTGTTTCAAGAAGCTCGATCTGAAGTTCACAACTATGCCATGTTGCTTCTAACTCTTCAATTTTACCCTTCATTTCCTCGATCTTGTTCAGGCTTGACTTTAACTCGATCGCGGAATTATGGCTTCGATGGTGATGAAGAGACCGTCTAAGCTTAGCATCAATCTTCAGAAAAGTATTGATCATTTACCCTAGCTAGTGCCATACTCAGAGAGATTCTTCCGCTTCCATGGCCCATAAAGATCAGAGTTTTTCTTATCAGGAAGTAGACAAAGAGGGAACTGCGAAGCTCTAGGGAGTTTAGATTGTATCTATTCAAACCCTTTTTTCAACTCTAACCACAGGTGAAAGGTATCTATTCTGGTTCATCTCATTGAATATATCAAATGGGGGATCAATACGAATTCCTTTCATTTCTCTACAATGAATCAAATCCCTTGCAATGTTGTTTGAATCACAACGAGGAGCCGAGAAGTTTGGTAGCGGACCTATAGTAAATAAACCTTTTTTTACCATCATAGGCAAAATTATTTCCATCCAAATCATTTTTGTAGGTCTCATGCACTCTGTTAATCACTTTCCTTCCAACACCATTACCATCCACAAAGCGACCATCTTCATATGAAAGAGAAATGCTGTAATGGTAGAAGTGTCCATCCGTACTTCCCACGCTTTCTTTGAAGTGATTGGTGAGTATAGTTACCTTCTGCCCTTTAGTTCCAACACCACGCCTTGCCATAGGGTGTTGTACAATCTTCTTCGCATCCAATTCTGCTTTGATCGGAAAAACATCAAGAGGCACAGGTGGCAGGGATTCTAACGCTGCCCCATTTCCCTCTTACTCAAACGAATCCATACCCCTCTTTCTCTAATTGCCTTTGCTCTGACCATATACGAACAACTGCATTGTCTTCCACTTTATCAAGGAATTTGTTCTCCATAACTAGCTTTCTAACTTAGAAATTGGCCATGAATCTATACCTCTTAAAATATGAAATGACATGCACAAAAGAATAAAACACAACAAGTTAGTACCATGGAATAAGTAAAATAAACGAACACCTATCTGGGTAACTTCTAAGGTTTGACGTAGTTCTACCTAAGGTAAGCCCTTAGGTTTTCTACATGTGGTTTAGCTCCAAAGTTGAGGGTACCCGAACTAGCAGATTCCTCGATCTTCACCCATTATAGACTCGTACAGACCGAGTTCAGTTCAGGGGAATACATTTCCCTATGGCTATGCCGAGGTGAAAACCTCACGAAGACATAGGTATGGATGTATCCCGGAAGCAGCCCACTAGCCTATGCGGAGGTGAAAACCTCACGAAGGCATAGTTTCTCACTCCCACTTAAGGGTGCGACCACAACGGTCATGCAATGCAATGTAGAGATATATATCAAAAATTAAGACAACATGTAATAAAAGGATCATGGTTTTTTTAAAAAAACATAATTTTAAATTCAAATAAAAGGATATGAAATTATTAATTTTACGGCTTGACTTTCTTATTATCCCCAACGGAATCTCCAAGCTGTCGAAACCATTTTTAAAGTTGATTTTAAAAAATGGGGGATCAACTTTAAAAAACGAAAATGAGAGTCGCCACCAATCCCTTTTTACTTAGGTGTGATTGGATCACCTTGAAAAACATTTTATTTCAAAATACTAATTTTGGTCTACGAAAAAGAGAAAAATGGGGTCGGGAGTCAGTTACGTATGAGGAAGGGTTAGCACCCTCATAACGCCCAAAAATTGGTACCTAATCGATAAAACCATGTCCTAATGTTAAAAATTTAAAAAAATTTATAAAATGGTTCTTTTATTTGAAAAAAAAACTAGACTTACCTATCTCAAAGAAATAAGACACTATACCTAGGAAGTTAGGATATAGCATCTCACGACTTTGAAACTAGGTACGCCTTTTTAGAAAATTCCTACCTCGAGACACAAAACATCATATCCAGTAAGTTAGGACACAACGTTTTTGAATTCCTAAGAATAAGTTTTTGATTTGAAATTTGTAAGTTTCGGTTTTAGAAGAAAAGGGATATCTAATACTTTAAGTTCTATGAAAAAAAATCAAAACCTAGTAAGTTAGGGCACAATTCTTCTCGAAGTTCCCCAAATATCACATATCACCGTATTTTAAAAACTATTTGAATAAAATTAATTAGAAGTAATATACATAATACAACATAATACTATATAATATAAAAATTAAAAATATATAAAAGTAATAATCAAACCAAACGTGAAAAGATTTCTGTAGGTATCGTGACGCTCAACGCTTGTCTGACGGGTTATAATGCAAGATGGCAAAAGTAAGTTTATGCGCCACTTGCTAGCCTAACTCTCTGAGGTTAACTACCCAACCCATGATTTAGAGCTAAAGAAGATGGTTTTCTTTCTTAAGGTTTGGAGGCACTACCTTTATGGAGAAAGGCCGCTTATCTACCACGAGACCACAAGAGCTTTAAGTATTTATTGACTCGTAAGGAGTTGAACTGAGGCAACGAAGGTGGGTGGAATTCTTCAAGGATTACGATTGTTCGACAGAATATCATCAAGGCAGCGAATGTGGTAGCTGATGCCCCGAGTATGAAGGTTGTGTCGAATCTAAGGGCTTTGTTCGCTCATTTAAGTCTCAGATGATGACAGGCCCATTGGCAGTAGTTACAATCAAGCCCACATGGTCAAGGAGGTGAAAGAGGGATGATGGTAATAACGAAATACAAAGAAGGAGGATTAAGGGACTATGATGTCACCGATGAATAAGTATTGTGCTACAAGGAAAGGTACAGATGCGTAGAAAGATAAGGAGTCGAGACAAAGGATTCTTCTAAGCGTATGGTAGCCCTTATGCTATGCATCCCTGAGGCATCAGGCGTATATGAGATCTAAGGGAACAATTTTGTGGTCCGATCCTAAATGAAATAGCTCAATTTGTGAGGAAATGTTTGACGCGGTGTCGACAAGTTAAAGAACACCAAGTCCCATCAGAGTTGCTTCAACCAATCAAGTTCCCTGGAAGTGGGAAAGAATTACCATGGACTTCAAGTAGTGGGCTTCCCTTACGCCTATATTGCGAGGCTACATGAGTACCAATGTCGATCATCTCGACAGAGACCCAAGGTTTACGCCTCGATTCGGAAGGCACTTCATCAAGCTTTAGGCACTAAGCTAGATCACTATGGCTTTTTCATCCACAATCAGGCAGACGCAAATTAACGCAAGTTATACAAGTGTTGGAGGATATGTTGAGAATCGTGTAATGAATTTTCGAGGAAGTTGGGAAGATTACTTGCCTTTAATGAGTTCGCCACAACAAAGCCTATATAGCTAGCATTCTGATGGCACCATATCAAGGATATGGAGGAAGTGTAGAACACCTATATAAAATGAAGGAAGCCTCGACAGGAGAAGTCGACAGAGACCTTAAGCTGAAGGAAATAGTAGTTTGAAGTGGGAGACCAAGTATTCTGAAAGTCTCTTTGGAAGAAGGTAATGAGGTTCTACTAAAAGGGAAGTTAAGCCAAGGTTTATAGGCCTTATCGAGTACTAAAGCGAGTTGGGCCATGGCATACCAATTAGAGTTGCCACCGAATTGCAAATATGCACATTCCATGTATCCATACGTCGCTACTGATGGACCCATCTCATGTGGTACTGTTGAAGAGGTGGAATACGACTTATATTTAGATTTTGGACAGAGATGTGAAAGTATCACTGAATCAAAGTGTTATGGTTAATCATGGATCGGAAGAAGCTTCTTTCGAGTCAAGAGACCATGCGACAGCTAATACCCTCAACTATTTTAGTTAGGAAATTTTGGGGACCTAAATTTTACTTTAAGGGGTAGAAGCAGAATATCCTAAAAGTGGCCTATGCAAGCTTAATTGTATGAAATGGCAAGTTTAAGCACTAAGAATAAATTTTGATATTTTTGGAAACCTAGAAATGCGTGGAAATGGAAATGAAACATTTTGGAAACCTAAAACATTTTGGAAACTTGAACATTTTGGAAACCTGAACATTTTTGGAAATGAACCAAAAATGGAAACTTGAACATTTTGGAAACTTGAACATGTAAGAAAATGGCAAGTTACAGAGCCGATCGAAAATTTTAGGAAACTTAGAAAATGATGCAGGAATGTCAAATTTTAAAGTTCCTTTAATTCAAAAGATATTTTTATAAAAACTATGGTTTGACTAAGATATTATGACATATATATCTAACAACAATTCTACATAACCACAAATTTCTCCTTTGTCATTGTTAAGTCAAAACCCTTCTCTTTTGATCCTCATTAAATTCCAGCCAATCAGAACCTAACTTTCTGAGCACGGAAGCAAGCGTATTAAAGGCATCAAGGTAAGGTTAAGTTATTCAATTTCCTTTCTTTTCTATTTCTTGAAAGTGAATGGCCTAATCCCTATTCTTTCTTCATGGCGGATCTACAAGGATCTCTGTGTGTCTACATTACCAAATATAAGGATCAAGGATCTAAGGTAGAACAATTAATTTTGTTTTCTTCTTCTTTTAGTCAAGATCTAAGAAGTAACCCTTTTTATGTCTTGTCGAATATCAAAGGAAGAGTTTGAGGATTTCCATTCAAGGAATTTGAGGGATTCGACATCACTAATGGAGCAAGGAATCGATTTTGGGAATCTCATCATAAGGTAAGTGGTTATAATCGCCAAGGTCTCTCTTAAATGACTAGATCTATTTGTTTTAACGAAGACTAATCAAATCAATGGATTTAATGGTTAGCCGATTTCAAGGAGAAGAACACAAATCTTCTGGATTTGATCATCAATCAAATCAAGTAAAAGGTAAGTATTAGTAATACCATTCCTATTAGGATTTGTTTTAAAAGCAAAAAGGCTATTAATGTGTTTTTGTATGATGGGTCAATATAGATCTAAAGTTAGATCAGATTTCTGGATCTCAAAGAGTCTATTGCTTTTAATCAAAATTCATACTAATCTTCATAAATTATATGGCAATATTAACTATATGATTACACATAAGAATGTGAATATGGCTAGTACCCTAATGTGGTACAAAGTACTGAGGCATGCTTTCCCTTCGATAGAATTATGAAATATGTTACTTTATAACATGTCAAAAGATATATATGAATGTATAAATAACTATGGTTTGACTAAGATAAAATTATGGGACACGATATCTATGAAAGGGAACAAGGTGTTGACTTCCTCACTAACTAATATGGTGACTACTACAAAATTTGAATATGGTAACTCCTGCTACATTATATGAATTTGGTAACTTTGTTACATTATTTGAATATGGTGTCTAATGACACAAATTATATGGGCTTATGAGCACGCCGATCGCAGCGATCGCCTCGATGGTGTAGCGATTGAGGTTGACTTAGTAGTCCCCACTGCAGATTGGTGTGCACGGGGTGGTGTAGCTGATGGACTATTAGCTTGGGTTTGGGTTGCATCATCATTTATTTTGTATGAATATGAATTTGATGTGAACATGTATGCCCGATTTGTTGAATGTTAGCATGTAGCACATTGAGTCTGCTGACTCACCTCATAGCATGGGAACTATTTTAGTGATGAACAAAGGATTTAACGTGACTAGGACCTTGAGGTGGCCATGTTTCATTTGAATATTTTATGTAATTTGACTTATTTCTTTTAGTACTTTTACTTTATATTTGGGTTTGATTGATGCCATAAGGCCCAAGTCAATTTCTTTAATTCAAAAGATATTTACTTATAAAACTATGCATTATCTTTGACTAAGATCAATTATATATATATCTAACAACAATAAACCTTAAATTGTTTTTTTTCTTCGTAACTAAATGATTTAGTTAAAATAAATGATTTAAATTAAGCCCAACCTAAAACGAAATTTTCCAAAAATACACAAATTTTCTAAGAAACTAAGGATTTTGAAACCCTATTTTAAGGAACATACCAGATCCGTGTCAGCTGGGTCTAAAAGTGGGTGTGTTCAATAACAGCTGAATTTTTGGAACCTAGGCTCGATACTAAATTGTAACATTCCAAACCCACCCATGAGTTCTAATTTGATCCGTATGTCATGGAGTAAAATAATTTGAAATATTTTGAGCGTCTGTGAAAAACTTGTTAAAATGTGGCTAAGGTATAAAATCCGGTTTGATAAAACTCGCTTGGGGTTATTTTGGCAAATATGGTTGGGTTGATAAACCCTTTTGAAAACGCTTGATCATGTAGCATTTTAAAATTAAAGTTAAACTTGGTTAAATTTTTTTTACCCGATGGTAACATGAAAACCCTACATATGTAAATTCGTTTGTAATAAACATAAGTAAAATAATAGCATCCAAATAATAAATAATAGTGGGCCTTATTACATCCCAAAATAAAAACTTAGAAAATAAATACTGATTTAAATAAGGTTCCAAATAAAGAAACAAGCGGCCGGCTCGAGTCCTCTCCTGCTCCATCTCCGCGATCTAGTAAAATACTAACAATAATTAATAAAAGAATAATATAACATAAATATATAATGAACCATGCTAAACAATAATAAACGATCTAAAGAATATACATAAAATAAACATGTAATATAAATTAAATAGTAATAATTGAAATTTTCACGAAATAACAAAATTAAATGAAAAAGGAATAACATATTTAAACATCAAATAAAAAAGAATGTGATGATTTTTTTAAAATGATTTAATATATGTATATATATAATAACAAAAATTAAAAGTAAAAAATACTTATAATAAATATATATGATTTAATAATTTAATACATGTATAAATAACTATATATATAAAATAATTAATAAATAGTATATAATAATTTTATATAAAACATATATATAATATATATCAATCATAGAATTACATATATAGTAAATACAACATAAATTAAATATCTTATATAATATAATATTATACTTTATAAATAAGAAAATTAGAAGTAATATACATAATACAACATAATACTATATAATATAAAAATTAAAATATATAATATAATAAATAATATACTAATCATAAAAATTAAAATAGATTATATAATATAATAAACTTTATACAAACAACAATTAAAAAATAATATTTAATATAACATAATACTATATAATATATAAATTAAAATATATAATAAATAATATATAAATTATAAAATAATATATAATATAGATAATATTAAACCACATAAAATAAATAATAATTAAATATATAAGGTTAATACATATAAAAAAATATATAAATTTTATACTATAAACAAATTAATATATAAATAATAAAAATAACATAACATTGTAATATAATAAAATAATTCAATATAATATTAGAAAAAAAAAAAGAATAGAGGATTAAAATGAAATAGAATATAAGTTTTAGGGCTAAATTAAAGAATAAAATAAAATTAATTATAAATTAATAAAAAGCGGAAGGGCTAAAAGCGCAATTAGCCCTTCCAATAAAAAAACACGTTGATCCTCTTTGCGGGTCGGGTCAGTGCGTGGGTTGACCTTAAAACGAAGTCGTTTTAGGCTTAGGGGATGGGCTACTAAACGACATCGTATCAGTTGGCTATATAAGCCTAAATTTTCAGAAAAAAATCATTTGGCCTTTTGTGTTTTTAAAAAAAATGAGAGGAGAGAAGAAAAAAAAGTCTGAGCCCCCTATGCGATTTTCGGCAGGCTCTCCGACGAGGCTCCGACGCTGTCGCCGGCCACTGAAGTCAAAATAATGTGAGTTTTTCTCTCTTTTTTTAAATGTATTATATATATATATATATTATATGCTCTCCAGAAAAACAAAATAAAAAAAATGTATTCGAAAATGAAAAAAATAAAATAAAACCTTTGCTTCTTTTTTTGATCGTGTATATCTCTATTTTTTTTGTATATATTAGTCTCTGTGTATCTGTTTACAGGTTTTTGTAAGGGTTTTTATAGCCTTCGAAATAAACTAATAAAAAAGGAAATATTGCCATGTTTGCTGCCGATTTCTTTCCTTTCTTTTGCAGGTGGACGAAAATTCTAGTGATGATGCGGGCTCGTGCGCATTGATGGTGGCGTGACCGAGAGCTGATGGGTGCGGATTTGCGGCGCGTCTATTGGCCTTGGTGCGAGGCTCGACAAGGGTTTCTTAGAAACCCTAGATTTCTGCTGAAGCTGATTTAGTTATTGGGCCTTTTGGGCCGTTTGTATTTGAGTCTAAGACTGGGGTGTAAGTGGGCCACTGGTTTAGGTTTAAAGTTGGGTTGATCGGGTTTGGTTTGAGTCTGGTGGGTAATCTGTTTAGGATTGGGTTTTAGGTTAGTTTACTTTGGGCTTCTGGTAATATTTAGGCTTCAAAATTGTAAATGGATTGTTTTAAAAAAACACTGGTTTATTTATTTTTATTATTTTGGAATGGGCCCGATAAAATTGGGCTCCTACATCATCATTGCGGCAAGAAAAGCGAAATGAAATGTATTGCTACAAGTGAAAAAGAGATAAACTTTTGGATCACTGGTAACTTTTCAATTATAATTTTTGAAACATTATAAATATTTTTAATGTATTCCAACAAACATTTGTTGTGATGATTTGATACCGTCCTTGCTAAGTCATTAAATTGAAAGGTGCTTAAAATTTAATTTATATATTGTTCATTAATATCAAGTGCAAAATGAATAAGGAAGCAGCAAGCATCGAACTCTTTTATATCAAATGTCAAGTGATGAGAAAAAACTAATGTTGTGATTTGGATTCCATCATTTTAATTTTTTTTTGTTAACATATTGTTTGGAATTACCCACCATCTTTGTTAATAATCTTCTTTATCAGATTATAAGTACAATTATAAAATAAATAAATTTTAATATGAAATAATTTAATATACTTATATTAATGAATATAATTAATCTATAGATCATACGAGATAAAAACTAATTTTAATGTATAATAAGATAAATGGTTATTAGAAAGAAATGATAAAATATCTTATTTTTATATGGTTAATATAATCGGATAAGGTTGGAAATGTGTGGGAACCTACCATCAATGATCGTAAAGAAAATAAATAGGGCTAAGAGAAGTGTTACCTGCAATACCTACTAAAGTAGACACTGCGATAAGAACAAAAAGATAACAACACAAACAAGTTTGTGCAATTTGGTTTCTCTACATTCGCGGAGCCTAAATCAATGAGATAATCTATTATGTTTTAACCCAATGCAACAAGTGAATTTAAATCCTATCACACTCTGAAATAGCTATCTCACTCTTGTACTTAAAGATCTAAATCCCTCACTTGTTAGTGTGTAACGACTCGATTCAGTGGCATCAAAAAATGTAGTTTCGAAACTCCATTTTCATAAGCCGAGTTCGTAATATTTACGAGGCTAATACAAAAATATATTGAAAATTGGTTAAGTAATTTTGTTGAATTAATAGTTAATTAAGGTACAGAGAGTAAATTATAAAGTCCAATCACTATAGGGTTTTAATTGTCAAAAGGTTTGAGGACTTCTATGGCAATTAACCAAAAATCCTAAATGACAACTGGACCATTTTTCAATAGGGAAAGTGGATGGTGATGGTGGAATCCACTATAGTTGATTAAATTAAATTTAGTTAATTAAATATAGATTATGTAACACCCTAGAACCCGGCCTAGAAGTTTAGACCGAATCTTGGAGGTTACATTAACCATCAAGTAATACAGAAGCAATTTGACAAAACTAATTGTTAAAATCTCATTTCAAACACATTTTCCTAAATTCGAACTAAACTGTTTAACCATTTAAGATTCAAAATAGAAAATTTAAGTTATGATAAAAACATTCAGAAATAGAATTTTGCAATTTCTAAAATTCAGTCCAAAATAAAATTTATACCATAGTTCATATAATACATTTACAGTCCAAAACAACTTAACAAAATAAGAACTGGAAAATAAACTTATTAGCTTGTTTTAAAACGTATCACTTCAAGACCCCGGGCATGCCAAGCCCAGCTTTAGAACGCGAGAGTACCTGAAAGGGGAAAAACTAGGGGATGAGCTACACTAGCTCAGTGTGAGTTAGAACGTAACAAATGACAAAAAACTAGGTTTCAAAAACAATTGTCCCAAACACAAACCACAGTTAATGTAAAAACACCTTAAAGCGATAATCAGGGGTACGACACATCAAATAAGTATAAATATTCACAAGTAATTTTAACAAATTCATAATAGACACATATGCTCAAATATGAGCTATTTCAAGCCCATCCACCCAGCACACCACATAGAACCATAATAGGTGATAAACCATAATTTACACATATTTTAACCCCATGCTTGGCTTAATTTTGGATGAATATTCATTAGATTTGATGAATTTGGTGCTTCTAATCACTTAATTTTATGTTTTATACTCAGGAGAGCTTAGGAGTCAAAAAGAATGGGAAACGGGCCAAAAAGGGACAAAATAGGCCTACCTTAGAGACTCACATGGCCTGGGCTATAACCCACGGCCGTGTGTTTCAAGCAACAACCGAGACACGGCCTGGACTAACGTACATGGCCACATTACACGGTCGTGTGTGGCGAGTAGGATCGACCACGGCCAAGAGAGTCGACCACGGGCTTGTCACACAGGCGTGTCCTGCCGTGGCAAAGATGAATTCTATTCGGATTAGGATACTTTTGGGCTAAGTAAGGCATATCGAAGCTTATATAAACACCCTAGGGGGCAACCTAAAAGGGGAGTTGACTGGACGTCGAATAGACGTCGAGTAGAAGAAGAAAATACTCCAAGACAGCAGTTAGGAACAGCTTAGGAGAAGGATTTCCATCAAGGCTGAGGATCTCCCATCAAGTTCTTTAGAAGTTTTGGGTTTTTTATGTTTTTTTGTTTTTCCTCTTTTATGATGTTTTCCTCTTCTAGTATGAACTAAATCCCTTAGATACCTAAGGAGATGAAATTTATGATAGATCTTATTATTTAATTTATGAGATAAATACTTGTGCTTATTCTTAATTGTGAGTTTTATTCTTGTTTTGATAATTCAGGTTATTGATTCAAGTCGAATGTGCTTATTCAGTGAAGCAAAAGTCCCATTTTAAGAGTAGATTAACACAATTAAGTGGAGTTGATTGTAACCCTAGAAATAGGGCGACAAAAAACTGCAGGATTACGGTCAAACCTAATATGGGAATCCATAGATCGAATTAATGCGACAATAAGGGTTTTAATTAGAAAGAGATTTCAATTAATAAACCTAGAGTTAGTTGTTAGTAGCCTCGAAAGAGGTATTAATATAATTCAGGGATTTCCACGGATTAAGTGAAGTGAATAAATCACATGAATCAAAAGTAATAAGTGAAGTCTAGGTGGATTCTTCCTTAGGTGTCGTCCATCTTATATAAGTTGTCCAAAGTATTTTCCCAGTTTACTTCTGTCAATTTCATAAGTTAGTTAAATTTTAGATTAAAAATAAATCCCCTTTAATTATTAGGCTAGATAATAAAAAGATAGTTATTACTAAGTACTCTTGGTCCTTGAGGATACGATATTGTGGACTCACCACAGCTATACTACTGTTCGATAAGTGTGCTTGCCTTTGTCGAAATAATAATTGTTTCGAGCTGCCATCAAGTTTTTGGCACCGTTGCTAGGGACTAAGATATTAGGAAAGCTAAATTTTTATTACTTTAGCCATTTTATCTATTTGCAATTTATATTTAATTTATTTTTAACTTTACTAATTTCTTTTATTCGTTTCTAGCAGGTACCTCTAGTTTATGACTAGAAGGAACCCGACAGGACCCTTGATTTTTTACAGTGATATAGAAGGTACCATTCGCAGAAATCGTAGGGAAATAAGGTGAAGCCTACAGTACATAGAAGAAGAGAAAGAAAATGATCCCGATACTACCGAAGATATGGCTGATAATAATCCACTACCTTTTGTGGTGGCAGCAAACCCAGTGAATCAAAATCCTGCTCCTCGTACTATGTATGGTTATGCTAAACCTAATTTAACAGGAACCGAATCTAGTATTGTTAGACCTGCTGTTGCTGCAAATAATTTTGAACTGAAACCTAACACTATACAGATGATACAGTAGTTTGTTCAGTTTGATGGTTTGCAGGATGAAGATCCAAACAATCACTTAGCAAATTTTCTGGAATTCTGCGACATTTTCAAAATAAATGGTGGTTCTGATGATTCCATTTGTCTTCGGTTGTTTCCCTTTTCATTGAGGAACAAAGCTAAACAGTGGTTGAACTCGTTACCACGAGGATCAATTACTACGTGGGAACAAATGACCGAAAAATTTCTACTTAAATATTTTCCCCCGGCTAAAACTGCTAACTTGAGGAATGATATCTCTTCTTTTGTGCAGATGGATCTAGAAACACTCTACGATGCATGGGAGAGATACAAGGATCTACTGAGAAGGTGCCCACACATGGGTTACCTTTATGGCTACAGGTTCAAATCTTCTACAATGGTGTGAACTCCTCAACTAGGCAGTTGATTGATGCAGCCACCGGTGGTACACTAAACAATAAAACACCTGAAGCTGCCTATGAATTTATCGAAGAGATGTCACTAAATAACTATCAGTGGCAAGTTATTAGGATGAAGCCAACAAAGACAGCAAGTGTTTTCAACCTTGACATAGTAACCATGCTATCAAACCAGGTAGAACTTTTAAGTAAAAGGATTGATGATTTGTGTGGTTCTTCGCAGGTATATTCGGTTATGCAGTGCGATACAAATAAAGGAGGGATGAGCAATACAGAATACCCACCCTACAATCCTGGCATGGAAAGCGAACAGATGAACTATATGGATAACAATTCTAGATATTAAAATAACCCTTATAATAATACTTACAATTTAGGTTGGAGGAGCCATCCATATTTCTCATGGGATGGCCAAGGAAATCAGAGACAGCAACCCCTTCCAAGCTTCTAACAGCAACCCTACCCACAAGAGAAGAAGTTGAACCTTGAAGAGATGCTAACAAAGTTCATCGCAATGTTAGAAACTCGTTTCCAAAACACCGAAACATCACTCAAAAATTAGCAAGCATCAATTCAAGGGCTCGAGAACTAATTAAGTTAGCTTGCCAAGTTGATCTCAGAACAACCACAAGGTAGCTTGCCAAGTAACATTGAAACTAACCTAAAGGAGCAACTTCAAACCATAACTGCTCACGATAGTAAAGGGTTAGATGAACCAAAATTAAGGCAAGAAAATGAGGTAGAGGAAGGTAAGGTTGAGGTAAGCCATTAAAAACTAAAACTGGTAATTATAAAGTACTAACTTTGTGTGCCATACCCCAATGCGATGAAGAAAGACAACACAGATGAACAATTCGGTAAGTTTCTTAAACTTCTAAAGAAATTACATATTAACTTACCATTTCCTGAAGCTCTTTCACAGATGCCAGATTCAAGTAAATTCCTAAAAGAGCTATTGACGAACAAACAGAGGTTAGACGAAGTGTCACATATGGAGCTAAACACAGTGTGCTTAGCAATTTTGCAAAATAAACTACCATGAAAATTAAAAGATCCAGGAGTTTTACAATTCTGTGCTTAATTGGTAGCTTATCTATTGATAATACTTTAGCTGATTTAGGGGCAAGCATAAATGTTATGCCTTATAAAATGTTTAAACAGCTAGGTCTAGGGAAACCTAAACAAACTAGGATGAGCATTCAATTAGATGATAAAACTATTAGAATTCCTAGGGGTATAATTGAATATGTGCTCGTGAAAATTGATAAATTTATATTCCCAATAGACTTTATTGTTTTAGACATGGATGGGGACAATAATATTTCTTTAATTTTAGAAAGACCTTTTCTAGCAACTGCTAAAGCTAGAATTAATGTTGGTACATGTGAAATCACACTTTGTGCAGGTGATGAAACAATCACTCTTCAGGCTCTTGACTCGACTAGGACATCAAATAGTAAAGGTGAGAACATAAATTCTATTAATGACCATTCGGTTAAACCTTCTTTTTAGGAAGCACCACGGAACTACACAACTGAGCCAAATCCTAAACCTCATGGCAACAAAGAAGTAATTCATGAGGAACGAAGGCTTCAGATAGATGAACTAGACAAGTGGAAGACACATTTCAAGGAGAAACCAAGAGCACATGATAAACCATAATATGTTAATATTTTAATCCCACATTTATCATACTTTTGGATGATTTATTCCTTGAATTGTGGAATTTGGTGCTCCTAATCCTTTAATTTCATGTTTTATACTTAGGAGAGCACCAGAGGATGAAAAGAATGAGAAATGGGCCAAAAATAAAGAAAATGGGACAAAGTACGAAACTCACACGGCCGTGCCTCTCTAACAGATCAGACCATGGCCGTGCCCGAGATCTTGAGCCTTTTAGAGCATACATTCCTTTCGTGCTCACTTTATTGATTATGAGTGTGCCAACATTGATTTGTTATTCTAGAACTTGCTTTGATTATACATGTCAAGACCACATCATTGATTTGATATAAAGAGATGATAAAGACACTTAGGATTTAACCCACTCACTCCACTAAAAGCCTACCCTTACAATTAACCCCTAGTGAACCTCTTTGATCCTAACAACCCATTTATTGACTCACCCACTAATATTAACCTAAAACCCATCTTGTATTTGTTATCACCATTTCTCTTGACTACCTTTCTATGGAGACTTGATTTGATCAGTTGCCTAATTATTTTATTTAGTAGCTAAATCCATCTTATATTATGTATTTACATGATTTCTTCTTAAAAAAAAATTGAAGTATATTCATTATTAGTTCCGTGATTAAGTGAGCTTATACATTTAAATACAACATCTTGAGGAAGAAGCTCGTATTATTAATATTACAAGTTTTGAATTGATGTAATTATTCATTATCAGTTCATTGTTTCTAGTTAGGTAAATTGTCAATTCAATCTCGATTTTAACCTTCTAATTCAGCCTATATCCACACCTTTAACCAAGCCCCATTACAACCCTTTAAAGACCTTTTGATTTATGTATCATTTCATTTTATAGTGGTGAAGATTTGATTTTCAAGCAAGCCTATGGGATTAACTTTTCATGTTTGACTGATGAGTGCTTTATTTTAAACCTTAAACACCTTGAGTGATTTGAATGAATCTTTAGTGAGGATGTCAATCCTTATCAGATTTTGAATTAAAGGTAATTATTCAGATAAGGGGAAACACCTATGTTTTCGTGCTACAAACTTATGACTTTGATTGATTGAATCTTTATGACTCTTTGAGTTAAATTATCCATGTGTAAATTATCTATGAATTATGATAAGGCATTGTTGATGAGAATTATGAATCAAGGGAAGTTCATTTTAATTGTGAGTTGAGAATTTTGCTTGAGGACAAGCAAATGCTTAAGTGTGGGGGTATTTGATAAACCGTAATATGTTCATATTTTAATCCCACATTTAGCATACTTTTGGATGATTTATTCCCTGAATTGTGGAATTTGGTGCTCCTAATCCTTTAATTTCATGTTTTATACTTAGGAGAGCACCGAAGGATGAAAAGAATGAGAAACGGGCCAAAAATGGTGAAAATGGGCCAAAGTACGAAACTCACACGGCCTGGGCCCGAGACATATGGCCGTGCCTCTCTAGCAGATCCGACCATGACCTGGACTCAATTCACACGGCCATGCCACACGGGCATGTTCCTGCTGTGACCTATTTTAGTTTTATTCGGATTATGGTACTTAGAGGCAAAGAATGACATTCCAAAAGCCTATATAAACATCCTAGAGGCCAACCTTCAAGGAGGCATTCAACTAGGCCAAGGAGCCAAGCCGGAGAGGCTGAATTGTGGGATTCACTCGAAGAAAGCCAGTTTGTAACACCCCAAACCCGACCTTTGCGTTAAGACGAGATTTGGTTTGTTACATATATCGAACTATCTTAATAATTTAGATGAATCGGTATTTCAAAACCCTTTGAAATTTGAGTTTAATAAAAACCAAGTGAAATAATTTTAAGTTTGATGTATTTGAGAAACATAAGTTGAAAATCTCGTTATTAAATTTTTAATTATCAAAACTCTAAAGTAATTTTTTTATAAGAGTTCAAAGTATTTGGAAATAAGAATAGTTAAAGAATCTCGTATGTTTGAAAACCCAAAATATTTTAATAAAATATTATATGATAAACATAAGCCCATATTAAAATATCCAAAACATAATTGAAATCTATCCACACATAAAACCATAAAATAATAATAATAATAATAGAGGCCTTATTACATCAAACCCAAAATAGCGAGTTTAAAGAAAGTACTTATTAAAAGTTCAAAGTTTATTTAACCCATGTTTGCAGTATGGCCTCCACGAAGTCATCCTCGCCCAAGTCCACGTCAATTTCCATTACGAGATGAAAAATTTGAGGGATGAGTTACTCGAACTCGATGTATAACTCACTTACTTTATCCATGGGCAGATCATCAAATCATTATTTTGGGCTTGAGCCCACCAATGATTAACAATATAAATAATGAGATGCATGCAAATAATGAAATTTCCACCCAAACCTAATTTCCATCCGCTACACACCACCGTACCAACCATCACACTGTGGGGATCAAGTCAACCCACCCCGCCAACACACCAATCGTAGGCATTTAGCCACTTTATATTTGTGGCGAGCCACCGAACTAGATTGTGACAAAGTCACCGAACTAGAGACATTGAGCCATTAAAATATTTGTGGCGAGCCACCGAACTAGAGCAATGAGCCATTTAATTATTTTGTGGCGAGCCACCGAACTAGATTTTTGGCAGCAGCCTTTCTTCTCTTCATCGTTAATCCCAACCCATGCAACATGTATGCAAAATAGTCTATGTACATATGATGATTTTATCAAAAGGCCCAATTTACATAAGAGTCAATATTTTAAGTTTTTATTAAGGCCCAAAAATTTCAAAATAACATTTAGCCCATTTAGCAATTTAGCATCTTAGGCCCAATTTACGATCTAGCAAAGAGTTCAGCCCATTTAACAATTTGTCAGGGTTTTCGGCCCATTTAATGATCTAACAGAGATTTCAGCCCATTTAACAATCTAGCAGAGATTTTGGCCCATTTAACAGTCTTTCAGGGATTTCAGCCTATTTAACGATCTAGAGATTTCGCCCATTTTGATCTTTCGTGGATTTGACCTATTTAACGATCTAGCGAGATTTGGCCCATTTACTATCTAGCATACTTATCGGCCCATTTCTGAAGAAATAAAATTTACATTTTACCAACTAACTCATCAAGGCGTTTCGTAATTTTCATAATTTTAATCGTTTTCATGTAATTTTCACCAAAATACCAATTATTACGTATTATACCGATTTTTTCATTTTTACGATTTTTTCAATACTATCGATGACATCCAACCCGAGAAAAGTGTGAAGTTACACACCTTGATATCGTGAGTACTAAACCTTCCGCTCGTCAACACCTAAACGTGTCTGAACCATTAGAACACTATCATTTATCAAAAATACACTATTGGTATACGATCTAAATCCTTACCCCTTTGATTTTGAACCACTTCTATTTTTGGTTTCTCCTCATTTGTTGATTCGTTGCCCGATGAGAATCCACGAACGTACAAAGGCTCGGGAGTACGAACGACTTCAAATAATTGATTCTCCTCGGTTGAAGGTCCGCAACCCGGTGGAAAATCCCGATTCGAAATAGCCCTTCGTTTATAATTAGGGGGATTTGCGGAACCGCCCCTCTTTCGAAAGCTATGGACTGCCCTTTTCTGCCCTATCTTGAATGTCTCTAAAGACATAAGATTATTAGTCCGACTTATTAGTATCGAAATATGACTAACGTTTATAAGATTTTAGATTTGGCTTACCACGATTTGTCTTCGTTCCACGAGAATCGATCGAGCGATTGTGTCCCTAAAACGAAATCGATTAATAACTAACTATACTAAATGAATAAAAATCCTTAAAAGAAAATCTCCTTACCTTGATTCTTGAAATCGATTCCAAAGTTCCAAAATACTCAAGATCACCTTGAATTTCTACCCTCCAAAATCTCACTAATGTCCACGATTGGAAAGATAATTGAGTAAGAAGAATTCGGTTATGATTAAGGGAAATCGGTTGTGGTAAAAGAAAATGAAGAAATTTTTGTCACAAGAGCAAGTTACATTCGGCCATGAATGAAAGAATTGAAGAAAATTGTAATGAAGAAGAAAATGAAGAATAGGGAAATAGAATGGTATGGTTCGGTTTCAAGAGAGAAAGAGAGAAAGAAAGGAAAAGAAAAGAGAACTTAATTTAAAAGAAAGGTGCATTCGGTTTTGTGAAGGAAAAAGAAAAAGGATTAGCCTTCTTTGTGTGATGATGGTTTCGGCATTAGGAGGAATAGTTGGCAAAGAAGTGATCAAATGATCAAAAAGAAAGAATGGTAAAAGAAATGGCTATAGTTTCCTCAAGGTATTTGGTAAAATTCGGCTAGAGAGAAAAATAAATGAAAAAGCCTAAGCCAAAAATGACCAAAATGAAAAGGGCTTTCCTAACATCCAAGCTTACCATCCTCTCAACCAAAACCGGCCACCCCCCTTAGCCTCAATGCCGTCCAAATACAATGGTTAAATGGCCATTAGGAAGTTTCCAAAACATCTTCCTACACTTAAGCCTTTTTCCCCTCCTTTTTCCTTAAGTTGATGAAACATAATCCCCCAATTCAAGCCCTTATCTTTAGCTTTCCAAAACCTTAATCTTCTTACCAAAATAAAAACAATACAACTCATCCTATCCTTATCTCCTTGCCAACAAATGCATAGACTAAAGCAAAAATAAAAATTCCTAATTGCATGCTAGGTGATTCGAACTCCTTCCCTCATGTCCAACTTATGGCGCCATCACCACTATGCCATTAACTCATCTTATGCCATCTTTTAGTACTTAATTAATTTAAGTCTCAAGATCACTTAATTTCTTTACTCTAAATTACACTTAACTAATATTTTTATTCTAACTCCAAGTAAACCCGAACTAACATTTAACAACATAATGATACTCAAATATTTAGGATGTTACAATTTTACCCCCTTAAAAGAAAATTTCGTCCTCAAAATTTACCTGATTAAAAGAGGTGAGGATATTGCTGCCAAATAGCTTCCTCAGGCTCCCACGTAGCTTCCTCTGCTCCGTGATTACGCCATAAAACTTTGACCAACGGCACAGTCTTCTTTCTTAGCACTTTAACATCCCGGTCTATAATTTCCACTGGTTCTTCTTCAAAAGACAAGTCTGAATTTAATTCCACTTCCTCTACCGGTACTATATGAGATGGATCCGATCTATAGCGTCTCAGCATGGAAACATGGAAAACATTATGAATTTGACCCAACTCCGGAGGTAATTCAATTTGATAAGCCACTGGACCAACACGTTTCATCACACGATATGGCCCGATGAACCTAGGGCTCAACTTGCCCTTCTTTCCGAATCTGAAAATTTTCTTCCAAGGTGAGACCTTCAGAAAGACCTGGTCTCCCACAACAAACTCGATATCCTTACGCTCAGTCGCATCGACTTACGTCTATCGAGAAGCTTTCTTTAATCATGCTCGAATAACTTTTACCTTTTCCTCGATTTCAGATATCATCTTAGGACCCAACATCTGCCGTTCGCTCAATTCAGTCCAACAAGTAGGAGTACGGCACATATGACCATACAATGCCTCATAGGGTGCCATCTGAATGCTAGACTGATAGCTATTGTTATACGCAAATTCTGCCAATGGTAGAAAATCCTCCCAACTACCTCTGAAGTCGATCACACATCCCCTTAACATGTCTTCCAATATCTGAATTACTCTTTCCGACTGACCATCAGACTGAGGATGAAAAGCCGTACTGAAATTCAACTTTGTCCCCAAGGCTTCATGCAGAGCTTTCCAAAATCGTGATGTAAATCTAGGATCCCTGTCTGATATAATAGACACTGGTACCCCATGCAACCTCACGATTTCAGATACAAACAGCTTAGCCAATTTCTGTAATGAGTAATCCGTACGAACCGAAAGAAAATGAGCAGTCTTTGTCAAACGATTAACTATTACCCATACAAAATTTTTCTTAGTAGGTGTTAAAGGTAACCCACTAACAAAATCCATAATTATACGCTCCCATTTCCAAAGAGGAATCTTTACTGGTTGTAATAAACCTGACGGCAACTGATGCTCTGCTTTCACTTGTTGACAAGTTAAACATTTTCCTACAAACTCGAAATCTCACGCTTCAACCACCGCCACCAATCATTCACGGAGATCTCGATGTATCTTATTTCCTCTGGGGTATAGCATAAGGGCTACTATCGCCTCCGTAGAATCATTTGTCTCAAATCTGGGTCTTTAGGCATACAAACCCTTCCACGAAAACACAAGACTCCATTTGTGTTTATACCAAAATCCTCGATTTCACCCTTTCAACTTCTTTGGAATAAAGGTCTCAACTTTTTATCTGATGTCTATTTTTCCCTGATTTGTTCTAACCACAGAGGCTTCACCTGAAGTTCTGCTAACAGACTACCATCTTCATACAAACTCAAATGAGCAAACATTGCTCTCAATTCAGATACTACCTTACGACTTAACGCGTCAGCTACCACGTTAGCCTTTCCAGGATGATACTCGATTGAGAAATCATAATCCTTTAATAATTCTACCCATCTTCTTTGTCTCAAATTCAACTCCTTTTGGGTAAGGAGGTACTTAAGACTCTTGTAATCCGTGTAGATAATAGACTTCTCACCGTAGAGATAGTGCCTCCAAATCTTTAAAGCAAATACCACTGCAGCTAACTCCAAATCATGAGTAGGGTAGTTTACTTCGTGCGGTCTCAATTGACGAGAAGCATAAGCCACCACCTTTCCATTTTGCATCAGCACACAACCCAAACCCGTGTGAGACGCATCACAATAAACAGTAAATTCTTTTCCAGCCTCCGGCTGAATCAAAACTGGTGCTTCCATCAGAATCTTCTTTAATTTCTCGAAACTCTCTTGTTATTTTTCAGTCCAAACATACGGTACTCCCTTTCGCATCAGTTTAGTTAAGGGTGCAGCAATCAACGAAAACCCCTCAACAAAGCATCTATAATAATCAGCCAATCCTAAGAAACTCTGAATTTTAGCTCTAGACTTTGGTGGTTTCCAATCCAAGTCTGACCTCAATCTTCCGAGGATCCACCCTTATTCCTTGGTGATACCACATGACCCAAGAAAGTCACTTCCTTTAGCCAAAATTGATTAAGAAAATAGGGATTGGATAGAGAGGAGGAGTTGGCTACCAAGGAGTCTTTGGTGTCAAAAATTCGCTAGGTGGGTAAAGGAGGTGTAGCCAAAACTTCATTAGGGGTTAAGAGCATTTTGGGTTCTTTTCTTTCTCTAGTAAGTGTGTCAAATTTTTCTCTTCTCACTTTTCTCATTTGTGCCGAAAAATTTCCAAAGAATCCAACTTGTGTTCTTTTGCCCTTCTTCTTTGTTTTTGCTACTCACTTCCAAAAGTCAAATCTTCTTCTATCTATTTTACCTTTGCGCAACATCTTCAACCCAAATCACCCTATTGCTTAATCTCTTTGCACTCTATTCTCTTCTTCTTCCACAATTTTCCAAAAGCCAAACTTAGTAGGCAACATCTAGTCTATAGCCGAATATCTCTGTGGATCTAAACAAGGGTGCCATCGACTACAATATTGAGGGTAAGGTTAGCTGTTATTCGATTTTCAATCCTTTCTCTTTTAGCTGAAAGTTTGAATCTAATCCTATTATTGTACTTTGCCCGAAACTCTGAAGGAGGGTTTTGGGATTCTGCTACTGTCAACTACAAGGGAGGAGGTCTTCAGGATTTTAAGGATCTAAGGTAAGCAACAGTATAAGATTAGGTCAAGGCCATTTATTTGAATGTTAGAATTGGATCTAACATGTACCTCAGAGGATTTCGACATCTTCTTAGCCAAGTGACTACTTTTGGGATTTAATATCGCAAGGTAAGTGTACATGTATATTCGCCAAGACCAAATTTAGCTAATTAGATCTATTTCTTATTTGTTCAAAAGCGAAACTAACCAAGTCTAGTGAACTAGTGTTGGCCGATTGCAAGGAAGAAATATCACGAAATTTCGGGATTTGATTAGTAATCAAATCAGCAGCAAGGTAAAATTTCGGTTACGTTAATCCTTCGGGATTTGATTATTTAGCCGAATGGTTTTTTACTGAAGTACTTAAGGTTGGTCGAATATAGGTGTAACATCCTAGATTAGGGGTTATGCGTTTGTGCATAATTCATGAGTAGTAGGTTTTGGCAGTGTTTCAATTGAATTAAGGGTTTTTAAAATCCTAGGATGGAAGAGAAAGCTTTGGACAATTATTGGTTTTCAAGTTAAAAACAAGAAGTGATGTGAAAAGTGGTAAGGACGCCACCCAAGGTGCAAGGGTTATGGCATCAAGTGAAGTACTTTGAGGAAGAGGTTTGAATCCCATTGTGTGCATTTTAGAACCTTGGAAATGTATGGAAATGTATGGAAAATGTCTTGAAATGTAAGAAATGATTTAGAAATGTTAAGTTTCAAAAGAGGAAAGTAAATATTTTGGAAACTTGGAAATGATTAGCTAAAAGAGGAAAGTAAACATTTTGGAAACTAAGCTAAAAGAGGAAAGTGAACATTTTGGAAACTAAGCTGAATTAGGAAAGTGAACATTTTGGAAACTAAGCTAAAAGAGGAATGTAAACATTTTAGAAAACCTAAGAAATGTCAAGTTTACAGAGCCGAACGAAAATTTTTGGAAACCTAGAAATGACTTAGAAATGTCGAGTTTTAAAGTTTAAAAGAGGTAATTAAGGCAAGGAGGCCTTAAAAGAAAAAGTACGTGAAATTTGACACACAAACAGGCTTAAAAAAGTGGCCGGAAGATGCCACTTAGGGCCTCTAGAAATGGCGCCACATGCAAGGGTGTTGGGCCTGAGTTCAAGTCACATGGGAAGCAAATAAAATAAATTTTATTTTTGCTTCTAGAAGCCCAAGAGGTGGACGGCACAAGGCTTGCAAAAGAGGAGTTTCACTCTTTTTTAAATTCGGCTAATTAGAAGATAATAAGGATTATACTTTATTTATTTTAAAATTAAAGAGATAAAGTTATCACATAAGGAAGAGTAGTGGCCAAGCAAAGGATTCTTGGCCTAATTTCAGCTATAAAAGGAGGAGACTAGGGCTATTCATTATTTATTGTCCCTCTCTTTTCTTTTGCCAAATATTCTTTCTCCTCTCCCTCTGCCGAAATTCTTCTTGAGCATCCATTCTTTTCCTCTTCTCCTCTAGCATCCTAGCCGATTCCTTCTAAGCCTATTATTCCTCTCTTCTTTCATCTTTGAAAGCGAATACATAAGGGATCATAGCCGATTGTTCATCAAGTCTCTAAGTCAATCTACCAAGTGGTGTCGGAGGGATCTCGATTTCAATATAAAGGGTAAGGATCTATAGTTATAATTGTATTCCTTTTCTTTTAAGCCGAAAGCTAGTCTAATCCCTCCTATATCTTATTGATCGAAATATGGAAGGTGAAATTCGGGATTTCAGATCTAAGGTATTTCGGCATCTCCATTAATCAAGAAGAGAGTTTGAGATTTAAAAGATTTAAGGTAAGATATATGTATATTCTACCAAAGGCCATGTTTATGTTTTAATGTTAGATTAAATCTAACATATGGTTATAGGAATTTCGACATCCTTAAAGAAACCAAGAGATCAATTTCGGGATTTGAATAATAGGGAAATCGGCAACAAGGTAAGCCTTAGTGTACTAATCCTACTAGGATTTGGTTTTATGGCGAATAGGCCTTTGCTAAATATTACCATTTTGGCGAATGTAGGCATTAAAAATCTAAGGTAGTAGATCGGATTTCGGGATTTCAAGTGAAATCGTTGTTTAATCGGTGTGTAATTCTACACTAAATCTTGATAGATTTACGACTTTAATTCATTATATGTGTTAATATGAAAGTGTAAGAATATGGCTAAGGTACCGTAAAACCCCACACTAATCTTAATAGATTTATGGCTTAAATATGATATATATATTAATGTGAAAGTGTAAGAATGTGGCTAAAGTACCATATTATGGTACAAAGTACTCAGGTACGTTTTCCTACTCTTACTAGGATTACGAAATATGTTATACTCAACATGTGAAAAGTGACATGAATGTGAATTTAAGTATGATATGCATGATATGAATAATATGGGGCATTCAAAGTTATTTGAGAAAGGGAAGTGAATGTGATGACTTGGTCTCACTAAGTGAAACGTGATGACTTGGTCTCACTAAGAATATGTGACTTTACTTGGTCTCACTAAGTGAATGTGATGACTTGGTCTCACTAAGTGAAACGTGATGACTTTGTCTCACTAAGAATATGTGACGACTTGGTCTCACTAAGTGAATGTGGTGACTTTGGTCACATTATCCTAATGTGGTAACTTCGGTTACATTATTTAAATGTGGTGTCTCATGACACAAATATCCGTGGCTATGCCACGGAATTTTATGTGGGCGATGAGCACGCCGATCGGCAATGAACGCCTTCGATGGTGTGTAGCGGATGGAGGTTGACTTAGTAGTCCCCACTGCAGCAAAGTTGGTACGGGTGGAGTGTAGCGTATGGCATATAGGTTTGGGTTCGGTTTGCATCATTATCTTGAATTTTATATGAACATGATATGTATGGTGTGCCTAATTCTATTATATTTTAGTGTTGGTTACACATTGAGTCTATCGACTCACCCCTGCTAGGGAACATGTTTGGTGATGAGCAAGAATGGAAGGGGACGAGAACTTGTGGTAGCCATGTTCACTTGAAGTTAATTTAATTTGAACCTTTATTTTATTTTAAGTAATCAGATAAATTTTATTTTGGGTTTTGTTTTATGTAGTAATGCCTTAGTAGGAATATTTTATTCTATTTTTATTTGTTAAGTTTACAAATTTTATCAATTAAAGATTAAGTAAATCTATTTTAAAACTAAGCCCAAATGTTTTGTCACCTTTTTAATAAAAAAATAAACTTGTTTTCAACTCGAGCCCAACCCACAAACAAACTATCTCCAAATCACACAAGTTTTTCCTAAGTAACAAAAGAATTTGAAACGGTT
Organism: Gossypium rotundifolium; assembly: GCA_025506655.1. Lineage (NCBI taxonomy): Eukaryota > Viridiplantae > Streptophyta > Magnoliopsida > Malvales > Malvaceae > Gossypium > Gossypium rotundifolium. The sequence goes on from CP106727.1 coordinate 177,834,519, forward strand.
TACACCGAGGAACACACCAGATCCAGTCAAGGCTCGTGGGCCGGGTTTGGGGTGTTTCAGTTTGGTATCAAAGCCCAGTTTTAAACTCTCGGCCTTGGGTTTAAGGCCCAAAACGTTTTCCAAAGAATCCCAAAAGGAATTTTCAAAAGTTTTGTGTTTTCCGCATGGCCCACTAAGTCTCCAATTCAAGTCCACTGTAAGTATTCGATCTTTTGTGTGATTTATATTATGATTTGTAGAAGGGTAGGAATGGAACGAGAATAGAGATTAAGTACTTGAACCCTAGGACTAGTCTACCCCAACAATTACATAAGACTTTAATGCACAATTAAACAAACACGTGTCTAAGTCGCCGAGTTAGGGTGTGGCAACCCAAGCGCATGTCAGGATTGGTTTGGTGGGAGCTTGGTATTTAAGCAGTCCTAGTGACTCACCTCCTCTTTACTCGAATCCTACCTGGTGCGTAGCCTCGGTTCACCCTAACCAAGAGGACTTAGTCACGGGCTAAACTCAATAATTAAAACCCGAAAGGGATTAGCCACATTTTTATGGAAACCCTAGTTTTAAAAGTCAACCAACTACCTTTTGATATTTTGAAAATTATTATTTTGGATAAAACTCTAAGAATTTTGATTTACAAAATTACCTAAATACCATTAGTGGTAAAATTACTAAAATGCCCTTGATTTTTAAATTACCATACTACCCCGATTTCCATAACAATTTCGATTTTGCACAAGTACTCAAAAAAAAACTTTACAAAATATCAAAGATAACTGATTTAGAAAATTTTACGAAAGTACCCCGATTTGTAAAATGACCGAATTACCCTAACTGCATGTAAATGACCAAAATACCCTCAGTAAGGAAGATCAACGAAGTGCCCTCAAATTAGAAATCTTCAAAAATGCCCTTGGTTTTAAATTTACCTTATTACCCTTGATTTCAATAAAATTTCCTCACTTTGTAAAAGTATTTAAAAACCCTATTTTGCGAAAGTCCAAAATACCCTAATTTGAAAATTTACGGAATTACCCCCGATTGACAAAATTACCAAAATGACCCTGATTTTCAAAATTTTTGCAACATCACCGATTTGGAAAACAAATTCTCAAAAAGAACCCTCAAGTTTTGCAAATTTTGAATTACCCTTGATTTATTGGGATTTACAAATTTACCCTGGTTAATTACCAAAATACCCTTGTAATTTCAAAATTTTTGAAAAGCCCCAGGATTTCAAAAATTACCAAAATACCCTTATTGACAACATCACCAAGGAACCTTATTTTAACAAATTACGAAAATACCCCTGTAGGGCAAATTACAAAAATACTCCTGGGTAGTGGAAAAACAACAACAATGAAAACTACAACATTTCTCTGAATGAACGAAAGTTCATAATTGATTGATGGATGTATGAATGTAAAGGCTGTGCATGTATGAATATGAAAGAACCACTTATAAAATTCTTTCCATAAAACTTCTTCATGTTAATCGGTGAAACAAAATTTTTAATACATAAAACTTAATCGATTAAATCGCAACGTTAGAAATAAGTTCTAAGGGACGTGAACTTAGAGATTGTGCCCTGGAAAGTATGATGGTTCTATTAAGATCGAGTCTTGGTAAGCAGAAGCATAGTCTGGTGAGAAGGATTGTACAATGTTAGTAAGTAATTTCGAGGACGAAATTATTTTTAAGGAGGTAGAACTGTAACATCCTAGATTGGGGTTATGCATTTGTGCATAATTCATGAGTAGTAGGTTTTGGCAGTGTTTCAATTGAATTAAGGGTTTTTAAAATCCTAGGATGGAAGAGAAAGCTTTGGACAATTATTGGTTTTCAAGTTAAAAACAAGAAGTGATGTGGAAAAGTGGTAAGGGACGCCACCCAAGGTGCAAGGGTTATGGCATCAAGTGAAGTACTTTGAGGGAAGAGGTTTGAATCCCATTGTGTGCATTTTTAGAACCTTGGAAATGTATGGAAATGTATGGAAAATGTCTTGGAAATGTAAGAAATGATTTAGAAATGTTAAGTTTCAAAAAGAGGAAAGTAAATATTTTGGAAACTTGGAAATGATTAGCTAAAAGAGGAAAGTAAACATTTTGGAAACTAAGCTAAAAGAGGAAAGTGAACATTTTGGAAACTAAGCTGAATTAGGAAAGTGAACATTTTGGAAACTAAGCTAAAAGAGGAATGTAAACATTTTAGAAAACCTAAGAAATGTCAAGTTTACAGAGTTGAACGAAAATTTTGGAAACCTAGAAATGACTTAGAAATGTCGAGTTTTAAAGTTTAAAAGAGGTAATTAAGGCAAGGAGGCCTTAAAAGAAAAAGTACGTGAAATTTGACACACAAAAAAGCTTAAAAAGTGGTAGGAAGATGCCACTTAGGGCCTCTAGAAATGGCGCCACATGCAAGGGTGTTGGGCCCGAGTTCAAGTCACATGGGAAGCAAATAAAATAAATTTTATTTTTGCTTCTAGAAGCCCAAGAGGTGGACTTTGCACAAGGCTTGCAAAAGAGGAGTTTCACTCTTTTTAAATTCGCTAATTAGAAGATAATAAGGATTATACTTTATTTATTTTAAAATTAAAGAGATAAAGTTATCACATAAGGAAGAGTAGTGGCCAAGCAAAGGATTCTTGGCCTAATTTCAGCTATAAAAGGAGGAGACTAGGGCTATTCATTATTTATTGTCCCTCTCTTTTCTTTTGCCAAATATTCTTTCTCCTCTCCCTCTGCCGAAATTCTTCTTGAGCATCCATTCTTTTTCCTCTTCTCCTCTAGCATCCTAGCCGATTCCTTCTAAGCCTATTATTCCTCTCTTCTTTCATCTTTGAAAGCGAATACATAAGGGGATCATAGCCGATTGTTCATCAAGTCTCTAAGCTAATCTCAAGTGGTGTCGGGAGGATCATCGATTTCAATATAAAGGGTAAGGATCTATAGTTATAATTGTATTCCTTTTCTTTTAAGCCGAAAGCTAGTCTAATCCCTCCTATATCTTATTGATCGAAATATGGAAGGTGAAATTGTGATTTCGGATCTAAGGTATTTCGCATCTCCATTAATCAAGAAGAGAGTTTCGGATTTAAAAGATTTAAGGTAAGATATATGTATATTCGGCCAAAGGCCATGTTTATGTTTTAATGTTAGATTAAATCTAACATATGGTTATAGGAATTTCACATCCTTAAAGAAACCAAGAGATCAATTTCGGATTTGAATAATAGGGAAATCGGCAACAAGGTAAGCCTTAGTGTACTAATCCTACTAGGATTTGGTTTTATGGCCGAATAGGCCTTTGCTAAATATTACCATTTTGGCCGAATGTAGGCATTAAAAATCTAAGGTAGTAGATCGGATTTGGGATTTCAAGTGAAATCGTTGTTTAATCGTGTGTACCCTACACTAAATCTTGATAGATTTACGGCTTTAATTCATTATATGTGTTAATATGAAAGTGTAAGAATATGGCTAAGGTACCGTGTGTACCCCACACTAATCTTAATAGATTTATGGCTTAAATATGATATATATATTAATGTGAAAGTGTAAGAATGTGGCTAAAGTACCATATTATGGTACAAAGTACTCAGGTACGTTTTCCTACTCTTACTAGGATTACGAAATATGTTATACTCAACATGTGAAAAGTGACATGAATGTGAATTTAAGTATGATATGCATGATATGAATAATATGGGGCATTCAGTTATTTGAGAAAGGGAAGTGAATGTGATGACTTGGTCTCACTAAGTGAAACGTGATGACTTTGGTCTCACTAAGAATATGTGACGACTTCGGTCTCACTAAGTGAATGTGATGACTTCGGTCTCACTAAGTGAAACGTGATGACTTCGGTCTCACTAAGAATATGTGACGACTTCGGTCTCACTAAGTGAATGTGGTGACTTCGGTCACATTATCCGAATGTGGTAACCCGGTTACATTATTTAAATGTGGTGTCTCATGACACAAATATCCGTGGCTATGCCACGTAATTTTATGTGGGCGATGAGCACGCCGATCGCAAATGACGCCTTCGATGGTGTGTAGCGGATGGAGGGTTGACTTAGTAGTCCCACGGTGTGCAAAGTTGGTACGGTGGAGTGTAGCGTATGGCATATAGGTTTGGGTTGGGTTTGCATCATTATCTTGAATTTTATATGAACATGATATGTATGGTGTGCCTAATTCTATTATATTTTAGTGTTGGTTACACATTGAGTCTATCGACTCACCCCGCTGGGGAACATGTTTTGGTGATGAGCAAGAATGGACCCGGGACGACGGAACTTGTGGTGGCCATGTTCACTTGAAGTTAATTTAATTTGAACCTTTATTTTATTTTAAGTCATCAGTATAAATTTTATTTTGGGTTTTGTTTTATGTAATAAGGCCTTAGTAGGAGTATTTTATTCTGTTTTTTATTTGTTAAGCTTACTTAATTTTATCAATTAAAGATTAAGTAAATCTATTTTAAAACTAAGCCCAAATGTTTTGTCACCTAAAGTAAAGGATTTTTAATAAAAAAGTAAACTTGTTTTCAACTCGAGCCCAACCCACAAACAAACTATCTCCAAATCACACAAGTTTTTCCTAAGTAACAAAAGAATTTGAAACGGTTTACATCGGGGAACATACCAGATCCGGTCAAGGCTCATAGGCCGGGTTTGGGGTGTTTCAATAGGAACTAAGGATCTAAAGCATTAGACCTGGCTTTCGGGATTTCAGTTAAAGCGTTAAGTGAACCAGGTGTGTAACCCACACCGAATCTTAATAGATTTCTGGATTTAATTTAATATATGTGTTAATAAGAATGTGAAAGATATGGCTTAAGGTACCATTCAATGGTATGGCATATTCAGTCGTTATTCTCTAAAACTATGTTAACAATGTTGCGAATACTGTTATGACACATGTGTGAATATTGGTAAGAATGTGAAATAAAGAATGTGGCATAATCTTTGCATGATTTGTATGACATGGGGCCATGGGTGATTATGAAAGGGAAGTGATTTGGTGGTTTTATACCACAATCACGAATGTGGTGACTTATGTCACGAAATGTGGTAACTAATGTCACAAAATATTATCTGGTGGCTATGCCATGAAATTATAAGGCGATGTGCAAGTCGCCTGCAGCGAACGCCTTCGATGATGTGTAGCGGATGGAGGGTCGACTTAGTAGTCCCCACGGTGTGATGGTTGGTACGGGTGATGTGTAGCGGATGGTAATCTAGGTTTGGGTTGGGGAATGCATCATTACTTATATTTGCTATCTGTACATGTTTGAACTGATATGCCTAAATTTGTTGGGACTTAGTGTTGGCTGTTACACACTGAGTCTGTTTGACTCACCCTGTTGTGGGATATTTTTCAGGTGACACTCAGTGATGGATCGGGTCGGCAGGAGCTTAGCGGTGGCCATGCTCAGCTCAGAATTTATTTAAATTTTGGACTCTTTATTTTTAAGTATTTTGGATTTATTTCGGGTTTTGTTTGATGTAATAAGGCCATTAGATTTAAACTGCTACGCATGCTTTTAATTTCTGTTACGATAGGATTATTTTTAAAAGTCAAGATTAAATTATTTTTCCTAAAAATAAATTCTTAAAAGTTTTGGAACCTAACCACAAATGGTCTTCAATTTAAAAGTAACTCTAAAACAACTCGACTTTTTTGTTAACTCCTAGTTTCAAAACTAATAATAAAGTTTTATTAAAACCTGGACTTTTCAATTCGAACCCAACACAAAACAAATTTTCTTCAAAAACCACCCAAATCTTTCCCAAGTAACAATCTGTTTTAAAATGTTTCACCCAAGGAACATACCAGATCCGGTCATGGCTTGTGGGTCGGGTTTGGGGTGTTTCAGCTTGGTATCAGAGCCCAGTTTTAAACTCTCGGCCTTGGGTTTAAAGCCTACAATATTTTCAAAATTTGGCCCAAATGAATTTTGTGAAAGTCTTGTGAAATGAGCAGGTTTTCTGGCATGGAACCTAAGTCTCCGACCCGAAGTCCACCAGGTAAGTACCCCTAACTATTGTGTGATTTATTATATGATTTGTATATGGGTACAAAGGGAACATAGATTAGTATATTAAGTTATTAAACCCTATGATTAGCTTACTCCAACACAGAATTTCATAAAACTTTAAAGCCTAATTAAACAAACCTGTGTCTAAGTCGCCAAGTTAGGGTGTGGTAACCATTGTGCGCATGTCTAGGATTGGTTTCGGTGGGAGCTTGGTATTTAAGTAGTCCTAGTGACTCACCTCCTCTCCACTTGAATCCTACCTAGTGCGTAGTGACGGTTCACCCTAACCAAGAGGACTTACTCACGGGCTAAACTCAATAATTAAAACCCGAAAGGGACTGGCCATATTTTTATAAAAACCCTAGTTTTAAAATCACCAAATTACCCCTTTGATGTATAGGAAAACTATTTCAAAAATTTTCCAAAATATTCTCGATTTACAAAATTACCCAAATAACCCTGGTTGTAAAAAAAAATTACTAAAATGCCCTTGGTTCATAAAATTTCCATACTACCCACAGTTTTTATCAAGATTTTCTTACCTTATAAATGTCCAAAAACCCTATTTTTGCAAAATATTAAGATACCCTGATTTGGAAAATTTACAAAATTTCCCCTAATTTACAAAATTACCAAAATAACCCCTAATTTGGGAAAATTTCCAAAGTACCCTCAAGTTTTGAAAATTTCAGAGTGCCTTGATTTATTAAGATTTTCAAAATTGATCTCGATTTATTACCAAAATACCCTTCTAGGATAAATTATGAAAATACCCCTGGGATAGGAACAGACAACAATGTTTGAATGGTGAATGTGTGTACTACTGAATGGACATGTTTCTCTGAATAAGGATAGAAGACTTGAAACTCTGAATGATCGAAAGAATTACTACTAAAACTTCTTTGCAAAAAATTCTTCGTGGGTAATCAGTGGAACAAATGCTAATGCATAAAAATTTCTTAATCAGATTAAAGCGCGATCGTAGAAATGAGTTCTAGGGGACGTGGTCGTAATGTGCGAGGCCGTGGTAGAGGCAGAATGACTGTATAGGAACCCGTTAGATCGGGTCAAAGATCTGAGAATGAGGTACCACCGCCACCACCACCACCAGCTGTGGGTGTTGAGCAGCAAGATCGGACGGGGGATGATGCCATATCGTGGCGGTGCTGCGAGTTCTTGAGATGGTGGCCGGAGCAGATGGAGGTATGGGAGCTCAAAAATCTATACCCGAGCGACTTTGAGCCAATGGAGCCGAGGTGTTTCGTGGTGTATTCGGTGTGGCACCTAGTACGGTGAGTATTGGTTGGAGGCGACCCAACGAATTATGGATAAGCTGGATCTGACTGCTGAGGAGAAATTGAAAGGCATGGTGTCGCTACTTTGCGATGAGTCATATCAATGGTGGCTCACAGTTCGGGATGGTGCTACGGCTGAGGAACTCACTTGGGAGTATGTTAAGGCGACATACCAGAAGAAGTATGTTGGTACTAATTACATTGATGCGTAGAGGAAGGCATTTCTGGGGCTGGTTCAAGGGAACAAGTCCGTAGCGGAGTACGAGGCTAAATTTTTAAGGTTGAGTAGGTATGCTCGAGGAATCGTGGCTACGGAGCATGAACGATGTGTCCGGTTTGAGGACGGACTGAGAGATGACCTAAGGTTGTTGATAGCTCCGCAGCAGGAGCGAGAGTTTACTGTGTTGGTAGAAAAAGCTAATGTAGCGTAGCTGAAGGGATTAAGGACTCTGTGAGGCAGAACACGGATCAGAATAGGCAGAAGAGAGGTTTTGGGTCGTCGGGGTCATCCAGAAATGTTTAAAAGAGGCCTAGAGTTGATGGGTCGCGAGGTCAGCAAGTGGTCACAGGAGGGCAATATCGTACTTGTGCCCAGTGTGGAAAGATGCACTTGGGGGAGTGTTGGAAGAAAACGAGAGGATGCTTTAAGTGCGGGTCTAAAGATCATATGATTAAGGACTGTCCGATAAAGATAGACAAAAATCGACCAACAGGTCAGGGTTCTAATCAGGCTGGAAGAGGTGGACAATGACCTCAAGAAGGCCGTGGTCCGAATGGCGAGGTAATATGATCTTTGGAAGGGGACGAAGAACACCGGACAGAGGTGTTAATAATACAGAGGCAAGATAATCGGGTTTAGTGTATGCAGTTCGTCGGAAGGAGGACGGAGACGCACCGGACGTCATAACCGGTACGTTCCTTATATTTGGCAAGCCTTACTTTGCTTTGATTGATGTTGGCTCTACCCACTCTTATGTTGCATATAGAGTACTTGAAACTCTAGGCATAGCCTCTAAACTATCTGATAGGAAGATAACTATAGTAAGCCCATTAGGTCAAATTGTAGTGGTGAATAAGATGTTTCGAAGTGTACCTTTGGAGCTTTAGGGAGCGGTATTTCCTGCCGACTTGATGGAGCTACCCTTCGAAGAATTTGATCTCATCCTTGGCATGGACTGGCTAGTGGAACATCAGGCTGTATTGGATTGCACAGCTAAGCGAATGGAATTAAGGACCCCGAAGGATAAGATGGTAATTATGATAGGAGAAAGAAGAAACTACTTGTCTAACGTAGTTTCGGCATTAAAGGCTGATAAGATGGTTCGAAAAGGGTGCAAGGCATTTTTGGCCTTCGTTAGTGCGTTGGATGCAAAAGAAGGGGGAGTTAGTGGAGTTAGAACCGTAAGAGAATTTGTGGATGTCTTTCTAGAGGAGTTACCTAGAATACCCCCGGATAGGGAAGTGGAGTTCGAAATTGACTTCTTTGTCGCATGCAGCTCCGTGTCAATTGCCCGTGCATGTAATGGCACCAAAGGAGTTGGTTGAGCTCAAGGCTCAGATCCAAGAGTTGCTAGACCGTGGATTTATCCGACACAGTGTGTTTCCATAGGGAGCATCGGTCTTGTTTGTGAAGAAGAAGGGCGAAACTATGCGCATGTGCATAGATTATCGTCAGTTGAATAAGTTGACCATCAAGAACAAGTACCCTTTGCCAAGGATTGACGACTTGTTCGATCAGCTTAAGGGGGCTGCGGTATTCTCAAAGATAGATCTACGGTCTGGATATCATCAACTTAAGGTGAAGGAGGCAGATATCCATAAGACAGCTTTTCGGACAAGATATGGGCATTTTGAGTTTGTAGTAATGCCGTTCGGTTTGACGAATGCCCCAGCCGCGTTCATGGATATGATGAACCGGGTTTTTCAACCTTACTTGGATAGGTTCGTCGTTGTGTTCATCGATGATATCCTAGTGTATTCTAAGTCTGAGGAGGAACATGATGAGCATCTCCGGATAGTGTTGCAAGTGTTAAGGGAGAAGAAGCTCTATGCCAAATTCAGCAAGTGTGAATTTTGGCTGAAGGAAGTTGCGTTCTTAGGGCATGTGGTATCCGCAGATGGAATAAGGGTGGATCCTAGGAAGATTGAGGCAGTGCTAGATTGGAAACCACCTAAGTCTGTGGCTGAGATTCGTAGTTTCTTGGGATTGGCAGGCTACTACAGAAGGTTTGTAGAAGGGTTCTCATCAATAGCCGCACCTCTGACAAAGTTGTTAAGAAATGAAGTACCATTTGTATGGTCAGATAAGCAACAAGAGAGCTTTGAAAAGCTTAAAAGGGTTTTGACTGAAGCTCGATTTTGATTCAACCTGAGGCAGGGAAGGACTTTGTAGTGTATTGCGACGCGTCCCACACAGGATTGGGATGTGTTCTAATTCAAGATGGGAAAGTAGTCGCTTATGCGTCTCGACAATTAAGGCCACATGAGGTTAACTACCCGGCGTACGATTTGGAATTGGCGGCAGTGGTCTTTGCTCTTAAGGTGTGGAGGCACTGTCTTTATGGAGAAAAGTCAGTAATCTAAATAGACCACAAAAGCCTTAAGTATCTGCTGACTCAGAAGGAGTTGAACCTGAGACAGCGAAGGTGGGTAGAATTGTTGAAGGACTACGATTGTTCCATAGAGCATCACCTAGGCAAGGCGAATATAGTGGCAGATGCTCTAAGTCAGAAAGTAGTGTCAGATCTGAGGGCGATGTTTGCGCATCTGAGCTTGTATGACGATGGAAGTCTGACGGCAGAGTTGCAAGTCAAGCCAACATGGTTGAACGAGGTGAAAGAAAGTCAGTTGACAGATGTTGATCTAAGTGCTAAGTTACGACAAGTGCAGAATAGAGAGTTAGAGGATTATGACATTAATGATGAGGGAGTATTGTGTGTTCAAGGGAAAATGTATGTCGAAGAATGAGGAGTTAAGGCAAAGGATTCTTCAGGAATCGCATGGTAGCCCCTATGCTATTCATCCTGGAGGTAGTAAGTTGTACAGAGATTTAAGGGAACAGTTTTGGTGGCCTGGTCTTAAGCGGGAAGTTACTGAATTTGTAGGCAAGTGCTTAAGGTGTCAGCAAGTTAAGGCTGAACACCAAGTTCCATCAGGATTGCTTCAACCGATAAAGATTCCACAGTGGAAGTGGGAGAGAATCACCATGGACTTCGTTAGTGGGCTTCCCCTTACGCCTACCAAGAAGGACTCGGTATGGGTGATAGTCTGCTCCAATGTAATTTCAATCTACTCCAATGTAATTTCAAGGAGAAGAGATTCGTAGTCTCAATCTACTCCACTGGAACTTCGAAGTAATACGGATTGATCCTTATTGTAAACTCAGGGAGGAGGGATTTGTAACCTCAACCTACTCCACTGGAACTTCGAGGAGATAGAAATTCAAAGAGAAAAGATTCATAACTTCAATCTTCTCTACTAAAACTTCAAAGGAATACGGATTGATCCTCATTGTAAACCCAAGGAGGAGGGATTTGTAGCTTCAACCTACTCTATTGGAACTTCGATGAGATAGAAATTCAGAGAGAAGAGATTCGTAACCTCAATCTTCTTTACTAAAATTTTAAAGAAATACGGATTGATCCTCATTGTAAACTCAAGGAGGAGGGATTTGTAACCTCAACCTACTCCACTGGAACTTCGAGGAGATAGAAATTCAAAGAGAAGATATTCGTAACTTTAATCTTCTCTACTGAAACTTCAAAGGAATAAGGATTGATCCTCATTGTAAACTCAGGGAGGAGGGATTTGTAGCTTCAACCTACTTTATTGGAACTTCGTGGAGATAGAAATTCAGATAGAAGAGATTCGTAACCTCAATCTTCTTTACTGAAATTTCAAAGAAATATGGATTGATCTTCATTGTAAACTTAGGGAGGAGGGATTTGTAGCCTCAACCTATTCCACTGGGATTTTGAGGTGATAAGAATTTGTATCTTCGATCCGCTTCACTCAGGAAGGCAAGATCTTCTATCTTCAATTTGTTCCACTGCAAACTCAGGGACGCCAAACTGGTATCTTTGATCTGCTTCGCTCAATAAGGCAAGATTTGCTATTTTCAATCTGCTCCACTGCAAACTCAAGGACACTAGACTGGTATCTTCGACCTGCTTTGCTCAAGAAGGTAAGATCTGCTATTTTAAATCTACTCCATTGTAAACTCAGGGACTCCAGTCTGGTATCTTCGATCCGCTTTGCTTAGGAAGGCAAGATATGCTATTTTCACCGATGTTGCGACACCGTCCTCTAAGGGACCTATCCTGTAAAATCGGTTTTGTGTGTTTATACTTATGCAAAATGGTTAGGATGCAATGATCAGAATGAATCCAATGCTCCTAACTAAATGTATTATGGATGACATTTGCATGAATACAGAATGTAATGAGAATGGCCTTTTTACAATGATTAAGATGCAATGATCAGAATATATTGAATGATCCTAACTAAATGATTATGGGTGACATTTGCATGAATGCAAAATGTTATGAGAATGATCCTTTGTTAAATATATAATGATTAGGATGCAATGATCAGAATGAATCAAATGCTCCTAACTAAATGTAGAATTTCATGAGAATGATCCCGTTTTAAATGCTTAGGGTTGTCATCCCTCATCGTTTATTAGGGCTTTATCACTGACGTATTATGCTACCATCTTGTTCGGCTGGTATTCTCGACAGAAAACTTGAGGAAGCAATTATAACTGTTCAATGATTTTCCCCACTATAACTTCAAGGTTCATCTCATTGTGACTTAGGGGTACAAGATCTGAATCTTTTCCCATCCATCTCACTGCGACTTCAAAATGTAGGATTTGTTTCTTCTTCAATCCATCCCATTGCTATTCAAAGGTATAGGATCTATATCAGCTTCCATCTATCCAACTGTAACTCAGGGGTATAGGATCTTTAGCTTGTTCCATCAATTGATCACTCCCCGGGTGACCCAACCAGATGTGTATGCATGATGCTCGCATGGATGCAGAATATCATTTTTTCAAGAATGATTTCCCTTTTACAATTGGGTTAACATCGTCTATTTCTTGTCAAGATTGTACTACTGATGCAATATCTTTTCATTTGGTCAACCACCATTTTTGACAAAAATTTGGAGAGATAGTCTCAGTTTAGACTCTTCCTTAAACTTAGTGAGTTTTAAACAATAGTCCTATTTCAAGTTCTTGTATTATTTAGAAGCTTCCAAAGTAATATGCGAAACTCCTTTCATGAAAGTATTATTAGTCCACTAATTGTTATTTCAATGCAAAATGCTTGAAAGAGATCATAACAATGGACAAAAAGGAAATTAATTAGGAGTATAGCTCTAAACAAATAAGCTAAGCAAAGATAGCAATCGCAATCAAGAAGGAAATTTATTGTGAACATATTTTGAAAAGAATAATATAACCACAAATAACAAATTTAAAATGGGTAAAATGGAAACTAGGTGCCCTAGATATCGCAGCTTGAGCTTTTCTGTTCCAAAATCTTGAGGACTCTTTCAAGCTCAATATGTGTTTAGGGGATCCGTAGTACTTTGTCGATGCCCCAAGACGTAGCACACTTCTTCATTGTTCATTCAGGTATAACAAGACTACTGTATGCCCCACTTTCGAACAAAATTTGAATCGCCCTTTTCAGGTTTTCAACTCAAATCCCTTTGGTCTCAAGGCGCCCTTTGCGAGTTTTCACCTTGGCCTCTCCTTTTCTTTCTTCTTTTTGATTGAAAATTTTTTGATTGATTTTTTTTTGTTTTTTTTTTTTTAGTCTCAAAGTGCCCCTTTGCGGGTTTTCACGTTGGCCTCTCCTTTTAGACTGAAATTTGAATTCACCGGCTTGAGCATTTCCTTGTCATCCATCTTGGTCAAATTTAATGATATTCCAGAACAAGCCTTCTTCACCACATAAGGTTTTTCAAATTTTGGATTTACCTCTGAAATCATTTTGGATGAGAAGAATCCTTCTTAATGCCAAGTCCCCATCATGAAATTCTCTTGGGCGAACATTTTTGTCATAAGCCCGTATAGTCCGTTTTTGGTACATACGACCATGATGAATACTTTCAATCAAGCTTACTAGAGACACTCTGCTTTATCCAATTCTTAATTCAATCAAAGCTTGGAGACAAGAATCTTAACTTCCAAAAATTATTTCCCTTTCATAAACCAATGAGAAAGATGTTGCCTCGGTGAAGGTCCTAGCCAACGTTCAAGAAACATAAAGGGTAAATGGTAACTTCTCTATACCAACCTTTGCAAGTCTCATTCATTTTTCAAAAAAAAAATTGAATGGTTTTTTGGCTGCCTTTGCTGCACTGATATGGTGTCTAATCTTTGAACAGACCGTAAATCTTTGACATTGTGAAATTATGTTTCTTTCTGACATTCTTTATTGTGACTTTTTTTGAATTTGAATTTGAATTCAAATTTGGATTTGGATTCAGATTTGAATTTTACTTTGACGACTATTGACTTTGAAACTTTGGCATATGAAGCGACCTTCACCCTCTTAGTGAAATAATTGACAACCACAAAGATGAATTGATGTCGGCTAGATATTTTTGATGAGATCGACCTCATAATATCTATGCCCCACATATAGAAAAAATGGAGAAGGCATATAAGTCATGTCTTCCTCAATTTGGCATTTAATGTAATTTCCCTTTCTAGGTAAACTAGTAGCCCGAACCTCTTGATTAGTTTGGCCATTGAAGAACCATTAACATGGGTTCCAACCTTAGCAATATCCCCACGTTTTAGTATTCTAGTGTGCCATAATATGATCGTATGAAATAATCTTTGAATTCTTGAAAATAGCTCAATGATGTCTCACCTTATTTCTGTGGTGAGCTAGGCTTTGATCTTCACCTTTTTCCTAAGCTCGCAATGCCCACTGACCCTTTGCAAGGTATAGTCTATTTTAATCTTGTTCTACCATTCTTAACAAATCGAAAGATAGGCTACAATCTCTGTCATCTTCAAAGTCCTTTGATCTCTTAAACCCCTATCTCATTTAAAAAGGGAGTTAGTAACAACGTCGCTCACGTCGTTGATATCTAGGTACCTAGATACGAAGGCAAAGAATCCAAAGAATAAATAAATCTAAGGATGATCACTTGTATGGTATGGTCATGAATAAAGAATGAAAGAATTTTCTAAAAGAATGTATAATATGAAATGGAAAGAATGAAAAAATATTTGCTTAAAAAGATGCATTTTATTGAGATAAAAATTCTAGACACAAGCCTATTTCACAAAAGAAATCCTATTGCTTCTAAGCTTAAAGCAACAAGTGCATTTTGTACATTACTCTAAGTATGCTCTAAATACTAAGGAATTTCTTCCGTAGTTCGATTGTCCAAAACGCTCCCAGGTTCATATTTTTTTATTTAGCTCGTCATCTAACTTTACAATACCCATGCTGAAGAAATTTTCCACCAATTTCATGAAAGCAAGGCAGTTTTCTATTGAATGCCTTGTGACTCCTACATGGTACTCACACTGGGCATTTGGGTCATCCAATTTTGGGTATGGAGGTTGCATTGGTTTCGAGTAGTGAGGAGACACAACATGCGCGTCGAATAAGCTTTGATACAACTCCTTATACGCCATTGGGATCGGCGTAAATTGGAGTTTCTCATTGATTTACCTTGTACCAGATTCTTTCCTTGATGAACCTTGATGACCAGTGGTCACAACCCTCGGTTGACCTACAGTGACTGATTTGGAATGCATGCTCGAGCTATTCACTTCATTTTCCCTATTTCTCGGGGTTAATCTTTTGACACTTTCTCCCGCCTCTATCCTTCACTTTTTATGGCATTCTCAATATTTCTCTAGTCATTACGGCATCTGAGAAGCTCTTTGTAGCTCTCTCTAGCATATGAGTGATAAACGAGGCCTTCAGTGTACTAATAAAGAGCATTGTGGTCACTTTCTCCAGAAGTGGTGGCTGGACTTGGGTGGCAACCTCTCTCCACCTCTGCGCATATTGTCTAAAACTTTCATTCACCCTTTTCTCCATGTTTTAAAGAGTAATTCTGTCGGGAGTCATGTTTGTCACATGACTGTACTGTTTCATGAATGCTTGGGCTAAATCTCTCCATGAACCAATTTTGGCACGACTCAACTAGTTATACCATTTGGCTGCTGCTCCCATCAAGTTATGCTGGAAGCAATGGATTAATAATTGGTCATTATTAATGTACCTTGTCATTCTTCTGCAAAACATAGTAATATGAGCCTCGGGGAAACTTGTCCCATTATACTTATCAAATTCAAGCATTTTGAACTTGTATGGGAGCACCAAGTCTGGGACCAAGCTTAAATCTTTGGCATCAATTTTGTACCAGTTATCAGCACTTTCGATCGCTTTAAACTTCTCCTCCAACCATTTGTATCTATCTTCTAGTTGTTTTGGCAATTCTGCTTTTGTCCTCTCTCCTTCAGCTATTTCATCCAAATCATGGACATTAGTAATAATTGAATTATTTTCTAAACCTGGGCCAATTTGGAGGTTCACTGAACCATCAGCTTGGAATTGCTGAGGCCTGATCGTGACAGATGGCCTTTGTACAGTCACTTCAAGTAGTGTTTGCACATGTGGTAGAGTAAATCATGGGGATATTGATGATATTCAGTATTCTCCTCAACATTAACCATGGGACTCTTTCCTTTATCCATAAGCCCTTTCAACAGCTGTGTCATCTGAGTCATCATATTTTTCTGCGATTCCATCATTTTGTCCATCAAATCCTGCTGGATCTTAGCAAGCTCCTCCTGCATTTGTGCTTGCATCTGTTCTTGCATCTCCTTCTGCGTTTGTTCCAACTTCTCTAATCTTTTATCCATTGCTTTAGTTTTTCTCCTTGTATCGTAAGGGTGCATGCTTGGTTGATTTTTGTAGATTTTAGGTTACTGAAATAAGTTTTAATTAATTAGAGCCTTTCTACAAATTTTAATGCATGTGATATAATGTTATGCAAATGCATGAAATGCAATGCAGATGCATGGAATGAATGCAAAAAGAAAGAGAGACATTGATTTTGAATTCAATTCCATTAGAAGAACTTTTCTAGGAAACAAATTTCTTTACATAAAACGGATTATGTATGCGGCTTTGTCCTCATAGTCCAGGTGAAAACACCAATCCTTTTCTTCGTATCTAGATGTTATGGTCGTGTCCCATGAACTTTCTCAATAAATGCCTCTTCTAGTTCCTTTAAGAAAATTAAAAGTGACGGATCTTGAATAGTCTTTGTCGACTTGAATCCTCAAGCAAAGTCTTGTATTCTTCTGCGGACTTATCTCGTTGTTTACCTAGACTATATTCGGACGACCATATTATAACCCACTTTATCAAGTAATCCATTTCCTTATAACAAACTCTTCTATTTAGTAATCGAATATTAATCAACACCTCCTTTCTATGATGATGCAATGCAATGCAATCAAAACAAAAGAAAACACGTTAGTGCAAGAGAAATAAACAACACAGAACACCTGATCTGGTGACCACTAGGTTTTGGCGCGGCTCTATCTAGGGTAGGCTCCTAGGTCTCTCTATATGTGGTTTGGTTCTAAGGAATGGGTACCTGAACCAGCAGATTCCTCAATCCTTACCTATTATAGGCTCAAATGGGTCGATTTCGGTTCAGGGGAATACATTTCCCTATGGCCATGAGGAGATGAAAATCTCACGAAGCACATAGGTACAACTGTATCCCGGAAGTAGTCCACTAGCCCATGCGGAGGTGAAAACCTCACGAAGGCATAGTTTCTCACTCCCACTTAAAAGTATAACCACAACGGTTATGCAATGCAGATGCAAATATTCTACCAAAAACATCATAGTACCAACAAATGCATCAAAGGAAACATGATTTTTCAAAATAATTTTCCAAATTTTCAATCAAAGGACAAGAGTTAATCAATCTACGGCTTGACTCTCAACCAGTCCCCAGTGGAGTTGCCAAGTTGTTGAAACCATATTTTTTCATGTTTGAAAAATGGGGATCGACTTTATAATGACAAATAGAGTCTCCACCAATCCTTTTTGTTTAGGTGTGATCGGGTCACCTATAAAACATTTTGTTTTATTTTTTAAAGAAATTAATTTTGGTCTACGAAATTCAAAAGAACGGGTTCGGAAGTCGATTACGTGCGAGGAAGGATTAGCACCCTCGTAATACCCAAAATTGGTACCAAATTGATTAATTAATGTCCTTATGTTGAAAATTTAAAAAGATTTTTAAATTATGACCTTCTTTAACCCATTTGAAGATACTCAAATTTGAATATTAAGATTCTTTTGTTCGAAGGAATAAAATGTCACATCTAGAACGTTAGGATACGACAATTTAAGTCCTTGAATTCAAGATCATCCCAAAATTCTCGAAGCTCATGCATTGAAATTTTGAGAGGGTATTTGGTTATTTGGACAAACACAAAACCGAAACCCAGTATGATAGGGCACGATTCCTCGAAATTCCAAATATCTAATATTGTCTTGTTTTAAAAACTTTCAAATAAGCGATCTTAAAATCTACTCAAAATGCTTTTATAGAATCACTAGATAATGAGAAACAAAAATATAATATCGAACATGGAATAATAATATATGAATACAATCTTTGTACAAATGGATGACAAGAATGATAATATGAACATACAATTCAATATATACACAATCAATAATCTCACAATTTCTATTTTAAAAAATACCAACATTATTAATCAAGAAACAACAAAAAGCTGAAAATATAACTAATTAAAAACAAATTAAAATAAACTATAGCAAATTTTAAAGTAATAAACAAATAATATGTATCAATTTAAGTAATATATACGTAAATAAACAAAAAACTTGATATAAAATAATGTACATATAAGAATAATAATGATATATAAAAGTGTATAGAATAAATAAATATATAATTTAGAATAGGTCTTTTAAAGAAATAAATTATATGTATACATATATAAAATAATATAAAACCAATAGTATATGCATAAAAATAATTTAATATAATTATATGTATAAAATATATATATATATATTAATGAAAATAACATATAAATAGAAATAAATAACATCTAAAACCATTTAAAATTTAAAAATAATTAGAGAAATCAATAAACAAATAGTTAAATAAATAATTAAAGGACTGCATCAAAATCAGAACAAAATTACAGAGGTAAAAAACAATAAATTAAAATGAAATCGAAAAAAGGACTAAAATACAATGCGCGTAAATTAAAGGGATTAAAATCGCAAATATTTCAGTTAGCCAAAACACCGCGTTCAAATTGGACTAAATTGTAAAAGAATCAGAAAGCGGAGGGATTAATCACGTAAATAACCCACTATTAGAGAAAACACGCAAATCTTCTGGGTTTTCGGGTCGGATCGGGTCGATTAACAAGGCCTATATGGCGTCATTTCGAGGCTACTAGAATAAGCACAAACGACGTCGTTTCCTTAATGTGGGAAATTTTCTTTTAAAACCAGATTAAAAACAAATCTGTCATCCCTTTTTTCAAAACAGAACCCTAGCCTCCCTTTAATTCTCTCAGCCAAATCCACGTCCCTTCACCACCGAACCACTACCTTAATCGGTGGTCAGTAGTAAACGATAGCTCTCCCCTTTTTTAAACCCCAATTAAAATATACCAGTATTCACCGGATCTATAAAAGAGGGTTTTGATTTCCTTTTGGGCGTGATTTTGATGATGAGGCGAAACGTCGATGGTGCTACCCGAAGCAGGTACTTGATTGTTTGTCTGTCGAGTCTTAAAAATTTCTAAAAAGAATGATCGAACCTGGAAACTAACTAAGACAAAGGTGGAGGCAAGTGCACCTATCGAACAGTAGTATAGCTAGTGGCAAGACCGGATTGTCGAACCTAAAGGAACCAAAAGTACTAATATTAACTCTCTTTCTATTATTTAGCCTAAGAATTAAGTGGATTTTTTTATCTAATCTAAAATTAACTATTTAACTAAACTAAAGGTGCTAAGACAAAGAAGAAATTAGGGAAAAGACTTGAGAGAAAACCGATTAATTTGGACAATACCTGAGAAAGAATCCACCTAGACTTCACTTGTTATTTAACTCTGAACCGGACGATTTATTCATTTGACTTGATCCGTAGGATTCCCTAATTTATATTAATCCCTCTCTTCAAGGCTACTAATGTCTAACCCTAGGTTGATTAATTGAAATCTATTTATAATTAAAACCCCCTAGAATTGCATTAACTTGATCTATGGACTCCCATATTAGGTTTGACCTTAATCCGGCAGATTTTCGTCACCCTATCTCTAGGCGCGCGAGCAACTCTGCTTAACTATGCTAGATTTACTCTTAGACAGGGTCTCTTCCTCCTTTGCCTAAGCACATCACACTTGAATCAATATCCGAAAATACCAAAACAAGAATTAAGAACACATAGTTAAGAACAAATCAAATAGTTATCATTCAGTTCAGATAACAATAACAAAATCTGTCTTAAGTTTCATCCCCCTCAAGTATTTGAGGGTTTAATTCATAATTGTAAAAGAAAAAATCTCAGAAGAAAAGATAAAACAAAACATAAGAAATCCATAAAACTCCCTAAAAGAATTGAAAGAGAGATCCTCCGTCTTGAGTATGATTCTGGCTCCTTGAGATGAATCAACAGGCTTTCTTCGAGTAAATCCCTGAATTTAATTGCTCTGGCTTGGCTCCTTGGCCTAGCTAAACGCTCCCTTAAAGGTTGGCCTCTAAGGTCTTTCTATAGGCTTTTGGAATATGTTTCTTTGCCTCTAAGTACTCTAATCCAAATAGAATTCTTATTTCCTGCGATAGAGACACGCCTATGGAACACGCCCGTGTAAATCGTGGTCAGGCCATGGTCAATCCTATTGATGAGGCATGACAATGCATTTCGAGATCTAGGCCGTGGTCGACTTTTCTTGCAAGGCACGGCCGTGTGGGCTTGGGTCCATGCCGTGTGGATTTCATGCTTTGGCCCATTTTCTCCGTTTTTGGCCCGTTATTTGTTCTTTTCATCCTCCGGTGCTCTACTGAGTATAAAACATGAAAACAAAGGATTAGGAGCACCTATTTCCATAATTAAAGGGAAAAATCATCCAAAAGTATGCTAAACATGGGATTAAAATATGTTACTATTTTGGTTTATCAAATACCCCCACACTTAAGTTTTTGCTTGTCCTCAAGCAAAATTCTCAACTCATAATTAAAATGAACTTCCTCAATTCATAATATTCATCAACAATGCCTCATCATAATTCATAGATAATTTATACATGGATAATTCAACCCAAAGAGTCCTAAAGATTCAAACAATCAAGGTCATGAGTTTTTAGCATGAAACATAGGCGTTTCCCTTACCTAAATAATCACCTTTAATTCAAAATTGACAAAAGTTGACATCCTCGCTAAAGATTAACTGAAATCACTCAAGGTGTTTAAGGTTCAAAAATTAAGCACTCAAAAGTCAAACATGAAAAGTTATTACCATAGGCTTTCTTGAAAATCAAATCTCCACCACTGTAAAATGAGATGATACACAAATTAAAATGTCTTTAAAAAGGGTTATAACGTGGCTTAGGTTAAAGGTGTGGATAAAGACTAAATTAAAGGGGTTAGAATCGAGATTGAATTGACAAATTACCTAACTAAAAAAAATGACTAATATCCTGAATAATTACATCAATTGAAAACTTGTAGCACTAATAATACGAGCTTCTTTTTCACGATGTTGAAATTAAACGTATAGGCTCGCTTAAATCTCATAACTAATAATGAATATACTTTGATAATAATGAATATACTTCGATTTTTTAAAAAAATTAGAACAAATAAAATATTTAATAGAACTTTAACAACTGAAATAATCTAATTAGGCAACTAATCAAAACAAATCTCGATAGAAGGGTAATCAAAAGGAATGGTGATAATAAATACGAGATGGGTTTCGGGTTTATATTAGTGGGTTGAGTCAATAAAAAGGGTTTTTAGGATCAAAGGGTTCACTAGGGGTCAATCATGAGGGTAGGCTTTTAGTGGAGTAAGTGGGTTGAATTCTAGGTGCCTTAATCATCTTTGTATATCAAATCAATAGTGTGGTCTCGACATGTATAATCGAAGCAAGTTCTAGAATAACAAATCAATGTTGACACACTCATAATCAATAAAGTGAGCACGAAAAGAATGTATGCTCTAAAAGTCTCAAAATTTAACAAAAATTATGGGTGTTTTGATGTCAACCTCGTAAATTTCAATCTTCAAGATAACAATTTAGATTCAGGTAGACAACCTAATGGAATTTTAATTTTTGAAAAATAGACTCATCATGCTTGATTCTCTAGTATCTTAAAGTTTAAATCATCATTGCACAATTATCAATGACTTAATCTAAAACACATTAATAAAAATCATGAACCAACAAGAATTTCATTCTAATTAGTGATATGAGAAAATTACTTTAAGACAGAATATCATTCAGGGATTTGAGAATAATGCAAAAAGTTAGACACTTTTTCTAATAAACTTTCACCCACCCAAACTTAAGATGTACATTGCCCTCAATGTACAAAGATATATAATAATCATATAATAAGAAAATCAAAAGAGAGGAAAAGAGGTGAAACTCCCTGAATTTTTGGATGGATTCCTTGAGTTGGAAGTGTGGAAACTTGATTCGTAGATGAAAGACAAGTTAGAGGAAGCTCCTCTAGTTCTTGTGCTAGATGAAGAAATTGGGTAACTCGTGAAGAATTAGCCAGGAAATAGTAATAATAATTTAAATTATACTAATTATATAATTAGATTAAATAAAGATAACAATAAAGAAAATATGAATTAAAATAAAACTAAGAGAGAAGATGGATGGACTAGAAAGTCCTTATTGGTAGAAGGTTCGCGAGGTGGGTGTGATTTCTAAAGCCGTGGTGTATGATTACCTAGCAGCCTTTAGAACCTAAAACCAAGAAACTAAAACAAAATAAACTAAATTTTATATATGAAAAATAAAGAAAAGGAAAATAAAGGAGAAGATAAAAGTAAAATAAAAGTTAAATGGTCTCAAAGACCCTTGGCTTGTCGAGTTAATGAAGCGGCCAGCATGAGCTTATGTTGATTTGTCTCGTACAAGGGGACAGGACTTGGATCATTCCATTTTTTGTCATTGTTGAAGCATGGATTTAAGGTTTTTATGGAGTAAAGAAGGGAGAAAGTGAAAACGGAGGGAAGTGGGAAGTGGGTAGGAAAAAGGTTGAGAAGGGGAGAGGGGTGTTTTAAATAAAAAATTCATCTCTGGTACATCCCCACGCCCGTGTATCATGGGTGTGTTGTGTCACACGGCCGTGTGGTTGTTCAATCACTTCTCCCACGCCTTATATTTAAGTTGCCACGCCCGTGTTGGTTCATTAGTGTCTGCCGCGGCTATGTCACACGGCCGTGGTGTTAGGTGAGTCCGTGATTCAAAGATATTTTTCTCGTCATTCTGGTACTATCTCTGCCATGTCAATACGAAAATCTGTAGCATCCACATGGCCACGGCCACGATCGTGTGTAAGGCCATATGATGTGAAAATCTGAGCTTCATTAACTTGGTTAGTCTGTAGTTAGGTGCTAAAAGAAATAAAAATAAATAGGGTTAGTTCTCGGGTTGCCTCCCGAGAAGCGCTCGTTTAAAGTCTTAAGCTAGACTTACCTCTCATTTGTACCTTCGCAGCGGTTTAAGGAGTGAAAAATCCATTTCCGTGCTATCATCATATAATTTGAGTCGAGTGGAGTTTACTTTAAAAGTACCGAAAGTAGAATTACTTACCTCGACTATTCCGTAAGGGAAAACATTAAGTACCGTAAAGGGGATCTCTTCAGTTATCTTCAGGTTTGATATAGGGATTCACGAGTCTATACTATCTAATAATACCTGATCTCCTATTTTGAAGTGATTTTATGTTCCTTTAAGTTCTTCTGGGGTTTCCTTCGGTTTCACTTCGTGGGGGTTTGATTCCTCCTTGAGATGTGTCTCCCACTCATCTAGCTCATCGGTCTGAAGCCGTCGTTCCTCATAAGATATTTCCTTGTTGGTGCGAGCTATAGGGTCTGGCTCTGTAGTGTGATTCCATGGTGTTTCTTGGAAAGGAAGTTTAACTGGGTGCTAATCAACGGAATTTACGTCCTCACCTTTCTCACTCGATGTCCTACCTGAGTCGAGAGCTTGAAGACTGATTGGTTCATCACCTACACGTAGTATGAGTTCACCTGTGCTAACATCAATTTTAGATTTGGCAGTTGCTAGAAAAGGTCTTCCTTAGATTAAGGGGATACTATTGTCTTCATCTATATCTAAAACAACGAAGTCTATGGGGAATATGAATTTATCAACTTTAACTAGTACATCTTCAATTATACCCTTAGGGATGTGAATAGTCTTATCAGCTAGTTGAATACTCATCCTAGTTTGCTTGGGTTTCCCTAAACCTAGCTGTTTAAACATTTTAGATGGCATAACATTGATGCTTGCCCCTAAATCAGCTAAAGCATTATCAACAGATAAACTACCGATTAAACATGGATTGTAAAATTCCATGGATCTTTTAATTTCCATGGTAATATGTTTTGTAACATTGCTGAGCATACTGCGTTTAGTTTCACATACGACTTCTCGTCTAACTTTCACTTGTTTGTTAAGAGCTCTTTTAAAAATTTCCTTGAATCTGGCATCTGCGAAAGAGCTTCAAGAAGTGGTAAGTTAATATGTAATTTCCTTAAGAGTTTAAGGAACTTACCGAACTATTCTTCTCTGTCGTCTTCCTTTATCGCATTAGGGTAAGGTATACAAGGTTTGTATTCTTTAATTATTGGTTTTGGCTTTTCTTGGCTTATCTCAACCTTACCTTCACTTACCACAGGTTTTTGCCTTGGCTCAGATTCGATTCTACTAACTTTTCACTGTCATGAGCGGTTATGGCTTGAATTTGCTCCTTGGGATTAGTCTCAATGTTACTTGGCAAGCTACCTAGTGGTCGTTCGGAGATCAGCTTTGTGAGTTGCCCTAACTGGTTCTCGATTCCCTTAATTGATGTTTTTTCATTTTTAAGTGTTGTCTTAGTGTTTTGAAAGCGAGTTTCAGACACCGCTATGAATTTTGTCAGCATCTCTTCAAGGTTCGGCTTCTTTTCCTATAGGTAGGGCTATTGTTGGAAGTTTGGAGGGGGTGGTTGTTGTCTCTAATTTCCTTGGCCACCCCACGAGAAATTGGGGTGGTTCCTCCAACCTGGATTATAAGTATTACTATAAGGATTATTTTGAGGTCTAAAATTGCTACCCGTATAGTTTAATTGTTTGCTTTCCATGCCCGGATTGTAGGGTGGGTACTCAGGATTCGCCACACCTCCTAGGTTTGAATCACATTGCATAATTGGATGTACCTGCAAAGAACCACATAAACCATCAATCTTCTTATTCATCATCTCTACTTGACTTGATAGCATGGTGACTGCGTCAAGATTGAAAACTCCGGTTGCTTTAGTTGGCTTTGTCCTTGTAACTTGCCACTGATAGTTATTCAGTGACATCTCCTCTATAAACTCATAAGAAACTTCAGGAGTTTTGTTATTAAGGGTTCCGCCAGCTGCTGAGTCAATTAACTATCGGGTTGAGGGGTTCACACCGTTGTAAAAACTTTGGACTTGTAACCACAAGGGTAAGCCATGGTGTGGTCACTTTCTCAACAGATCCTTATATCTCTCCCGTGCATCATATAATGTTTCTAAATCCATCTGCACAAAAGAGGAGATATCATTCCTTAATTTGGCCGTTTTGGCCGGTGGAAAATATTTTAGTAAAAAGTTTTCGGTCATTTGGTCCCACGTAGTGATTGATCTTCGTGGAAGAGAATGTAACCACTGTTTGTCTTTATTTCTCAAGGAAAAGGGGAATAATCGAAGACGAATGGCATCATCAGAAATGCCATTTATTTTGAAGGTATCACAGAATTCTAGAAAATTAGCTAGATTAATATTTGAGTCTTCATCCTGCAAACCATCAAATTGAACAAACTGTTGAATCATTTATATAGTATTAGGTTTTAATTCAAAATTATTAGCGGCTATAGCAGGCCTAACAATACTCGATTCAGCTCCTGTTAAATTATGTTTAGCATAATCATACACATTTCGAGGAGCATGATGGTCGACCATATCTTGATGTGGCAGATTATTCTCAGCCAACCTTTCGATGGTATTGGTTTTGTCCTCTTGCTCGTCTTGTATGTAATTTAAGCTTCGCCTTACTTCTCTACGATTTTGGCGTACGGTTCCTTCAATATCACTGTCATAAAGTAGTGGCCCTACCGGGTTCCTTCTAGTCATAAACTAGAGGTACCTACTAGGAAAAGAGAAAAACAAAATTTAAAAAGTAAAAACAAAATTTAATTGCGAAAATAATAAAATATAATATGGCTAAAGTAACAAAAATTGAGCGTTCTTAATATTTTAGTTCCCAAGCAACGGCGCCAAAAAACTTGATTGTTTGTCTGTCGAGTCTTAAAAATTTATAAAAAGAATGATCGAACCTAGAAACTAACTAAGACAACGATGGAGGCAAGTGCAACTATCGAACAGTAGTATAGCTAGCGGCAAGACCGGATTGTCGAACCCAAAGGAACAAAAGTACTAATATTAACTCTCTTTCTATTATTTAGCCTAAGAATTAAGTGGATTTTTTTATCTAATCTAAAATTAACTATTCAACTAAACTAAAGGTGCTAAGACAAAGAAGAAATTGGGGAAAAGACTTGAGAGAAAACCGATTGATTTGGACAATACCTGAGAAAGAATCCACCTAGACTTCACTTGTTATCTAACTCTGAACCGGACAATTTATTCATTTGACTTGATCCGTAGGATTCCCTAATTTATACTAATCCCTCTCTTCAAGGCTACTAACGTCTAAACCTAGGTTGATTAATTGAAATCTCATTCTAATTAAAACCCCTAGAATTGCATTAACTCGATCTATGGACTCCCATATTAGGTTTGACCCTAATCCGCATATTTTTGTCACCCTATCTCTAGGCGCGCGAGTAACTCCGCTTAACTATGCTAGATCTACTCTTAGACAGAGTCTCTTCCTCCTCTGCCTAAGCACATCACACTTGAATCAATATCTCGAAAATACCAAAACAAGAATTAAGAACACATAGTTAAGAACAAATCAAATATTTATCATTCAGTTCAGATAACAATAACAAAATCCGTCTTAGGTTTCATCCCCCTCAAGTATTTGAGGGTTTAGTTCATAATTGTAAAAGAAAACATCTCAGAAGAAAATATAAAACAAAACATAAGAAATACCTAAAACCCCCTCAAGGAATTGAAAGAAATATCCTCCGTGTTGAGTATGATCTGGCTTCTTGAGATGAATCAACTGGCTTTCTTCGAGTAAATCCCTGGATTTAACTGCTCTGGCTTGGCTCCTTAGCCTAGCTGAACGCCCCCTTAAAGGTTGGCCTCTAGGGTCTTTATATAGGCTTTTGGAATATATTTCTTTGCCTCTAAGTACCCTAATCCGAATAGAATTCTTATTTCCTGCGACAGAGACACGCCCATGGCACACGCCATTGTAAATCATGGCCAGGCCATGGTCAATCCTATTGATGGGGCACGGCCATGTATTTTAGGGTTCATGCCATGGTCGACTTTTCTTGCAAGGCACGGCCGTGTGGTATTGGGCCCAGGCCGTGTGGATTTCATGCTTTAGGCCATTTTCTCTATTTTTGGCCCGTTATTTGTTCTTTTCATCTTCCGGTGCTCTACTGAGTATAAAACATGAAAACAAAGGATTAGGAGCACCTATTTCCACAATTAAAGGGAAAAATCATCCAAAAGTATGCTAAATGTGGGATTAAATATGTTACTATTTTGGTTTATCAGTACTCTCCTATCCCTTCTTTTTTATTTCTCGCATGCACAGAAAAGAAGTGAATCGAAGACTAGCAAATATAAATCTGAAATCCCAAAGAAATTGAAATCGGAAACAACCTTTCAATCCTTTTTTTTTTGGTATTCTGTATATATTCGTAAAATCGTGAAGACCTTTACAAACATTTTTTGCTTCTATTTTTATAACCGAATTTGAAAAATAAAAATACAATCCTCTTCTTTTTGATTGTTGCCCTCTGTTTTGTTGTGTTGTGCAGGTGTATGACGATTGTGGAGGCCGTACGAAGAGGTGTACGGAGGCTGTTGGCATGGCGAGTATGAAGGAGCAGCGTGTGTAGGGGCTAACTGCTGCAGCACTAGAAAGCTCTAGAAGCTTTTAGAGTTTTCGAAACCCTAATTGATTTTCCATTTTTTTCAGGCTAGTAGGCTTAGGGTAGTATTGGGTTTGTATTGGGCTTGTTTAGGTTTGTAAAAAATGTTAAAATGGACTTGGTGATTGGATTTTGGACTTTATTAATGATTTTTAATATTTTTTGGTTTTATAATTGGCCCGGGCATAAATTGGGTCCTACAAGAGGTAAGTCTAGCTTAAGACTTTAAACGAGCACTTCTCGGGAGGCAACCCAAACACTAACCCCATTAATTTTCATATTTTCAAATTTTAGCATCTAACTAAGAACTAACCAGATTTTTAGGCGCAGGATTACCTAACCACACGGCCTAGCACACAGGCGTGGTCGTAGCCGTGTGAAAACAGGATAAAACTTT
Source organism: Gossypium rotundifolium (assembly GCA_025506655.1). Taxonomy (NCBI): domain Eukaryota; kingdom Viridiplantae; phylum Streptophyta; class Magnoliopsida; order Malvales; family Malvaceae; genus Gossypium; species Gossypium rotundifolium. The sequence goes on from CP106727.1 coordinate 177,862,644, forward strand.
TCCCAACAATATGGGCTGCGATAAAATGCCACGGCCATGCGATGCGGTCGTGGCCGACATTGAGAAACCTACACGGGCGTGGAGACCCCCTACACAGGCGTGGGAAAACAAACAACATCGTACATGGTCGTGCAACTCGGCTGTGTGACCAGTTACGCCCAGGGCATGGTGCGAGCCACGACTATATATATACTAATTTCTATTTAATCCCTTTCTTCTGTTCACTTTCTTCCCTAAGTCTTCTTCCCTTTTCCCCTTTCTTTTTGAAATCATATCCACTTTCCATTATTTACTTTTATTTTATTCTCTTTATTATTTTCCTTTTTCTTCATGCCATTTAGATTTAGCTTAGGATACAATAAGATTAGGTCGGCTGCTTCAAGGATTCAATTTCAAACGGTTCGAGGTGCTCCCCCACGTTCACCTCTGCCAATCCTATACGGTTTCTTTTCATTGGCTCCATCCAAAATTCAGGAAGTGTCACTTTTCTCCCTATCTTATGATTTTATTATTATCTCGCTATTATCTATCTTTGTACATTGAGGACAATGTACATCTTAAGTGTGGGGGGTGAATTTCAAAATTTCCTAACTTTTTGTATTATTCTCAAATCCCGAATGATACCTTGTCTTAATTAATTTTCTCATATTACTAATTAGAATGAAACTTCTATTGATTTATGATTTTTATTGATATGTTTTGGATTAAGTTATAGTTAATTGTGCATTGATAATTTAGACTTTAAGAATAAGAGAATCAGGCATGATAAGTCTATTTTTAGAATTAAACTTTCTAGTTTGTTTCCCTAAATCTAAATATTACTTTGAAATTAAAATTTTACAAGGTTGACATCAAAAACCATAATTTTTGTGAGATTTTGAGCCTTTAGAGCATATATCTTTTCGTGCTCATTTTATTGATTATGAGTGTGTCAATATTAATTTGTTATTCTAGAACTTGTTTCGATTATGCATTTCGAGATCACACTTTTGATTTGATATACTGAGATGATAAAGGCACCTATGATTTAACCTACTCACTCCACAAAAAGCCTACCATCATAATTAACCCATAGTGAACCACTTTGATCCTAATAAACCGTTTCTTTGAGTTAACCATTAATATTAACCCGAAACCAAGTTTTTTTTTCTCCCACTTTGACTTCTCTTATGTCGAGGTTTGATTTGATCGGTTGCCTAATTACAGTAGTGGAATTCATCTTTTATTATGTATTTGTGCTTTAAAAAAAGGTTAGAAAATCTATTCATCATTAGTTCTATGTTCTATGCTTAAACAGTTAAATTCACATCTTTAGAAAAAGCTCGTGTTATCAATGTAATTATTTAGGATTAGTTCATTTTTTCTAGTTAGGTAAATTGTCAATTCAATCTCGATTCTAACCCTCTAATTCAACATTTATCCACACACCCAAGCCCCATTACAACCTTTTTAAATACCTTTTGATTTGTGTATTATCTCATATTATAGTGGTGGAGATTTGATTTTCATGCAAGCCTATGGGATTAACTTCTCATGTTTGACTTATGAGTGCTTAGTCTGAACCTTAAACACTTTGAGTGATTTGAGTGAATCCTTAGTGAGGATGTCAATTCTTGTCGGTTTTGAATTAAAAGTGATCATTTAGGTGAGGGGAAACACCTATGTTTTCGTGCTACAAAAATTTATAACTTAGATTGTTTGAATCTTTAGGACTCTTTGAGTTAAATTATCCATGTATGAATTATCTATGAATTATGATGAGACATTGTTGATGAGAATTATGAATCGAGGGAAGCTAATTCTAATTGTGAGTTGAGAATTTTGCTTGAGGACAAGCAAAAGCTTAAGCGTGGGGGTATTTGATAAACCATAATTTATACATATTTTAACCCCATGCTTGACTTAATTTTGGATGAATATTAATTAGATTTGATGAATTCGATGCTCCTAATCTCTTAATTTTATGTTTTATACTCAAGAGAGCTTAGGGAGTCGAAAAGAACGAGAAACGGGCCAAAAAGGGACAAAATAGGCCTACCTTAGAGACTCACATGGCCCTGGCTATCACCCACGACCGTGTGTTTCAAGCAACAACTAAGACATGGCCAAGAATAATGTACACGGCCACATTACACGGTCGTGTGTGGCGAGCAGGATCGACCACGGCCAAGAGAGTCGACCACGGGCGTGTCACACGGGCTTGTCCCTGCCGTGGCAAAGATGAATTCTATTCAGATTAGGATACTTTTGGGCTGAGTAAGGCATATCGAAGCCTATATAAACACCCTAGGGGGCAACCTAAAAGGGGAGTTGACAGGACGTCGAATAGACGCCGAGTAGGAGAAAATACTCCAAGACAGCCGTTAGGAACAACTTAGGAGAAGGATTTCCATCAAGACTGAGGATCTCTCATGAAGTTCTTTAAAAGTTTTTGGGTTTTCTTATGTTTTGTTGTTTTTCCTCTTTTATGATGTTTTCCTCTTATAGTATGAATTAAATCCCTTAGATACCTAAGGGGATGAAATCTATGACAGATCTTATTATTATTTGATTTATGAGATAAATACTTGTGTTTATTCTTAATTGTGAGTTTTATTCATGTTTTGATAATTCAGGTTATTGATTCAAGTCGAATGTACTTATTTAGTGGAGCAAAAGTCCTTTTTAAGAGTAGATCAACACAATTAAGCGGAGTTGATTGCAACCCTAGAAATAAGGTGACGAAAATCTGCCTGATTAGGGTCAAACCTAATATGGGAATCCATAGATCAAATTAATGCGACAATAGGGGTTTTAATTAGAAAGAGATTTCAATTAATCAACCTAGAGTCAGTTGTTAGTAGCCTCGAAAGAGGTATTAATATAATTCAGGGATTTCTACGGACTAAGTCAAGTGAATAAATCACATGAATCAAAAGTAATAAGTGAAGTCTAGGTGGATTCTTCCTTAGGTGTCGTCCATCTCATATAAGTTGTCTAAAGTATTTTCCCAGTTTACTCCCTGTCAAGTTCATAAGTTAGTTAAATTTTAGATTAAAAATAAATCCCCTTTAATTATTAGGCTAGATAATAAAAGGATAGTTTTTACTAAGTACTCTTGGTCCTTGAGGATACGATATTTTGGACTCACCATAGCTATACTACTGTTCGATAGGTGTGCTTGCCTTTGTCGAAATAATAGTTGTTTCGAGCTGCCATCAATAGGCTCTTCCACCCTACACACGACAATGTGGAACTAAGCCACTTGAATAGCAATATGCAGCTGAGCTGCCATAAGTATATGTTGCGGTATCGCCGCTATAAAGTATTGCAGTTAAATTGCCGTATTAGACTTCCTTCTCTTCATAACCAAGTCTCAAAATTTTCATGCAAATGCTCAATACACACAACTTACAGACAATTATACGGAAACAGATTACACATATTTGGGCGAACACTTTCAGAATTAATGGTGTTGGTACACTTTTAGCAAATATGATAAAAAGTAGTATCTCAAACTCATTTATCAAATCATATTAACACTTGACATACACCCGATAATTGTAAATACACATACAAATATAAGTTGAAAGTAGAGTCCCAACACATTTACAGAGGCCTAACCGAGAGTCGGATACACAGATACATTAAACGGGTCAGTCTATGACTAAGAGTAAAAATTTGCGAAACAGGGCCACACGGCCGTGTGCCATGTAACGCCCCAAAACCGCCCAGAAGTTTTGGTTGAATTTTAGAGGTCAAATTGATCACCAAAGTGATCGTAGAAAAATTTTTGTTTAACAAACCAAAAAACATTGCAGTATTTAAGTTACGTAAAATTCTCAGTTCTAAAATCCTAATATTTTAAAGAAAATACAATTCCAATGAAACTTACGTGCTAAAACATAAAATTCTGTACCACAGTTTTTCAAAATAGTACTTACAATTCAAGATGTTTAATTATAAACTCAGAAATTATTAAAATACTATTAAAGCCTATTTTTAACCTTGCTTATCCGAGACATCCGCATAACGAGTCCAGCATCAGAATTCGGAAATGTACCTGCAAGGGGAAACACTAAGGGGTGAGCTATACGAGCATAGTGTGAGTTCAAAACGTATTTAACAACGGAATTACAGATCAGAAACCAAACAGTAGTTCGATAATGAAAAGTACTTATAGAGATACGCAGAAACAAAGAGCAAACTCGAAACCAACATCCCAAAAATACGTAACAGTCAAAGCAAACCAAATCACATACAGAATATTCAACAAATAAACCCGTCAACGGGTCAATACAATAATACTTATCATCATAATCCTCAATGTCACTACGCTAACACTTCAATGTGCACAGAATCAGTCATAAATGTTATGACGAACAGATAGATTACAGGCAAGTAGCTCACATCCAGATGTATATGAATGCAGTCAAGTGTTAAATACCTACCCATCCAGCCAAAACACCTCTCCGTCCCCCGATCACACCCCAAAAGAACTGTTTAAGCTTATCCAACCAAACACACCACATAGGACCTTGAAAGGCCTATCCAACTCTACACACCATGCATGTGGACTAAGCCACTCAGATAATAATACGCAGCAAGGTTGGCATATATGCAGTATAGTGCATTGTGACAAACCGCTGTTTAGACATGTTACAGTTTAAACTACCAGATCAGATAATAGTACGTAGCAAAGCTGACGTACATGTAGTACAGAGCGGTAAATCGTTGTACCGATAAGTTATAGTTAAACTGCCAGATCAGACAATAGTATGCAGAAAAGTTGACGTACAAGCGGTACAGTGCGATAAACTGTTGTACTGATAAGTTATAGTTAAACTGCTAGATCATATTAGAATCAGCCTTCCTTCTCTTGACAACCAACTCAAAAATTACTTTATGCAAGTGCATGTATGCTTACAACCTCATAGAAATAATGAACACATCGACAGAGAGTTAGACAGAAACTGGCATGCACACACCCAGCTAACCGAGCTTAGAATCAGATATCACGCACAATAGTTACAAATAACACATAAGATGAAGCCCAGATCAGAGTCTTAATTACCCTCACTAAAGCCTAGTCTAGGGTCGGAACACAAGACACATTTTTAGATAAAAAATACACAACTAAAATTGGTGGCTCAGACCACACGATCGTGTGGGAGGAGGCAACGGTCATGTGGCTGAGGCACACGTCCGTGTGAACCAGGGACATGGTCGTGTGAACAAGTCGTGTAACTCTATGTCTATTTGTGCTAAAATAGAGTACAGGGAAGACACGGCCGTATGAGGGTCTCACACGCCCTTGTGGGGGTCTCACGTGTCCATGTGGGATCCCTAAATCCCCAAATTAGCCACACGGTCATGTGGCCAGGCCGTGTGGCACCAAATCACTAAAACCCTAATTCTCAAACTCCCACGTTCGTATGCCCAGAAGACATGGCCGTGTGAAAATTAAGTAATTTTCCCAAATCAGCCACACGGCTATGTGGCACCCAAATTAGCCTAGAAACCCTGAATCTCAATTGCATACAGTCATGTGAAACACCCGTGTGGGGGCGCACGCCTATATAGCCACCCATGTGGTCATGAAACCACCCCGAAATTGACTGAAAGTCTCATTTTTCGATCACTAAAACGACCCCTACTCAAAGTATTTTAGAACCTATTCAAAACCCACCAACTTTCAAATAATTGCAAATAGCACAAACCCAAAATGCTCAATTAATCAATCACATCCAAAGAGATCAACAAGATTTCACAACAAACCCATACCAAATTACTCTGAATTGAATTTAAAAAAACATAAAAGAAAATGAAAAGTTTCAAATCCCACACCTGATTCACAATCAAGACACTTAGAAACCAATTGACACATGTTGACGACCTTGATACGAACCCGAAGCTTTTCAAAAGAAAAACAAAATTGTTCTCTTCTTTTTCTTTTCAAAAGACGCAAGAAAAGCCAAAAAGAAAAGAAGAGAAAAAGAGAAAGAAAGAAGAAAGAAAAGACAGAAAAAAACGATGGAGACTGTGCCAAAAGAAAAGAAAAGAAAAGAAAAATAATATAATATAAACATTAAGAAAAATAAATAATTGTTATTTTTTTACTTAAACAAATCTAATGGTTACAAACTAAAAATACCTCTCCCAAAACGCACACACGAGGAATCGAACCTAGAACCCAAAGGTACACTAACACTCAACCAACCACCAGGCTAGTAGGCCCCATTCTGACACTAAAACGCGGACATTATCCCAAATACACGACCTACTCACTAACCCTTACTTAGAATCTCAAACTTTAACCCCAAAAATCATGTGTTACAACTCACTTCTCCTTAAAGAAATTTCGTCCGCGAAATTTCCAACTAACAGAATAGTCGTCTTATACTAATCCTACCACTATACTCTTCTGCACACTCTGATCCCCAAAGCACTACCATACTAGACTTAAGAATGTCACACGCACCCATGAGGACTTGAATCTAAGGCCTCAAACACACAATCAGAACTTTTAGCCACAAAAAGCAGATACATATTTGTCCTATCACGCACAACTACTATACTCTAATCAAAACATCGAAACATTCACAACCATACCTGTCTCAATGACTTTGAGGACACTCCTAGATCCGATGTTTGTTGGACCCACATTAAAAACATGCTCTCGCCTTTTTCCAATAATTACCCTGATGTTGCTTTTTACAGTGCTCACAAAATAGAGCGCTTGCACCACTACTAGCATCCTCCGCAAAACCTTTATTGCCACTCAATGCATTCTAACATGCTTCGTAGACCGAGGCTCCAACCTAGAGGATTGTGATCTTTTTTCTTGTCACAATCTACGCACCTAGCTTGAAGCATTTCTCTAGTCCTCTCTAACCTAGCCTCAAACACTTTCGCTAGCACTTCCCTCACTACCCGAGTCAATACCTCAGTACCAAGCTCTGGGTTATCACTACCTGAAGTTGGCAAAATCGCATTGACTTTTGACTCCTGAACAGACATATGTCTCGGAGAAGCAGACGACTCCTCTCGGTCTCGCTTGGCTTCAGAATCCATATCGATCTTGTACCAAAGCTTAACGAATATACAATTTCCAAAATCGAACATAAGCATAAATGATTAATAAAAATACATAACTAATATTACAATTTCCTAAGTTTTGCATGGACCAGCGTTAGAGTTTGGACATCTCATTTTTGCAAAAAGTTTTATTTTCCAAACACAGTTCATTTCAAAACACTATGGTATAGAAAAATTTCTTTAAAACGAACACACGCGCATACGGTTATATAAAAATAGTGGTCGAGTTTTTGTAAACCTGTCTCTGATACCACTAAATGTAACTCCCCAAAATCAGCCCAAAAGTTTTGGCTGAATTTTAGAGGTCACATTGATCATCAAAGTGAAAATAGAAAAATTTTAGTTTAACAAACCGAAAAACATTACAGTATTTAAGTTACGTAAAATTCTCAGTTATAAAATCCTGATATTTCAAATAAAATACAGTTCCAATGGCACTTATATGCGTAAAACACAAAATTTAGTACCACAGTTTTCAAAACAGTACTTACAATTCAAGGTGTTTAATTATAAACTCAGAAATTATTAAAATACTATTAAAGCCTATTTTTAACAATGATTGTCTAAGACCTCCGCATACCGAGTCCAGCATCAAAATTCAGAAATTTACCTGCAAGGGAAAACACTAAGGGGTGAGCTACACGAGCTCAGTGTGAGTTCAAAACATATCTAACAACAAAATTACAGATCAGAAACCAAACAGTGGTTCGATAACGAAAAGTACTTATAGAGATACACAGAAACAAAAAGCAAACTCGAAACCAACGTCCCAAAAATACATAATAGTCAAAGCACACCAAATCACACACAGAATATTCAACAATAAACTCGTCAACGGGTCGATACAATAATACTTATCATCACAATCTAAAATGTCACTATGCTAATACCACAATGTGCGCAGAATCAGTCATAAATGTTATGGTGAACAGACATATTACAGACAAGTAACTCATATCCTGATGCATATGAATGCACTCAAGGATTAAATACCCACCCATCTAGCGAAAACACCTCTCCGTCCCCCGATCACACACCAAAAGAGCTATTTAAGCTCATCCAACCAAACACACCACTAGGACCTCGAAAGGCCCATCCAACCTTACACACCATGCATGTGGACTAAGCCACTCAGATAATAATACGCAGCAAGGTTGGCGTATATGTAGTACAGTACATTGCGGTAAACCATTGTACAGACATGTTACAGTTTAAACTGCCAAATCAGATAATAGTACGCAACAAAGCTGATGTACATGCGGTACAATACGGTAAACTATTGTACTGATAAGTTATAGTTAAACTATCAGATTAGATAATTGTATGCAGCAAAGCTGACGTACAAGTGGTACAGTACTGTAAATCGTTGTACCGATAAGTTGTAGTTAAACTACCAGATTAGATCAAAATCAGTATTCCTTCTCTTCACAACCAACCCAAAATTTACTATATGCAAGTGCATGTATGCTTACAACCTCACAGAAATAATGAACACATCGATAGAGAGTATGACAGAAATAGGCATGTACATACCCAACTAACCGGGTTTAGAATCAGATATCTCGCACAACAGTCACAAATAACACATAAGTCGAAGTGATATTATAGTCTTAACTACCCTCACTAAAGCCTAGTAAAGGGTCGGAACATACAGACATATTTTCAGATCAAAACATACACAGAACTAAAATTGGTGGCTTATGGCCACACAGTTGTGTGGGGTCAACATGCCCGTGTAGGAGGAGGCACACGCCAATGTAAGCCAGGGACATGGCCTTGTGAACAGGCTATGTAACTCTCTATCTATATGTGCTAAAATAGAGTACAGGGCAAACACGACCATCTGTCCAAAACATATGCCCGTGTGGGATCCCTAAATCCCCAAATTAGCCACACGACCGTGTGGCACCAAATCACTAAAGCCCTAATTCCTAAACATATACGCCCGTATGCCTAGGGGACACATCTATGTGAAAATCAACTAATTTCCCTAAATCAGTCACACGGCCGTGTGGCCAGGCCATGTGGCACCCAAATTAGCCTGAAAACCCTAAATCTCAATCGCACACGACCATGTGAAATGCTTGTGTGGTCACGAAACCACATCAAATTTGACTGAAAGTCTCATTTTCTGATCACTAAAATGACCCCTACTCAAAGTATTTCAGAACCCATCCATAATCCACCAACTTTCAGATAATTGTAAACAGCACAAACCCCATATTCTTGATTAATCGATCACATCCAAAGAGATCAACAAGTTTTCACAGCAAACCCGTACGAAATTACACTTAAATGAATTTAAAAAAAAACATAAAAATGAAAATTTTGAATCCCACACCTAATTCCCAATCAAGACGCTTAAAAATTGATCGACACACATTGACGACCTTGATACAAACCCGAAGCTTTTCAAAACCAAAAAACAAAACCGTTTTCTTCTTTTTCTTTCCAAAAGATGCAAGAAAAGCCAAAAAGAAAAGAAAAGAAAAAAAAGAAAAAGAAAGAAGAAAGAAAAGAGAGAAAAACAATAGAGAACGTGTCAAAAGAAAAGAAAAGAAAAGAAAAAGAATATAATATAAACATTAAGAAAAATAAATAATTATTTATTTTTTTACTTAAACAAATCTAATAGTTACAAAATAAAAATACCTCTCCCAAAACGCACACACGAGGAATCGAACCCAGAACCCAAAGGTACACTAGCACTCAACCAACCACCAGGCCAGTAGGCCTATTCTGACACTAAAGCTCGGACGCTATCCCAAATGCACGACCTACTTACTGACCCTTACTTAGAATCCCAAACTTCTAATCCTAAAAATCGGGGTGTTACATGCCCCGACCGTGTGGAAGTGCCTAGGTCATGTGGAGGTCAACACGCCTGTATGGTGGGAGACTCACGCTTGTGTGGGGAGACACATGCCCATGTGACCTAGTTACATGGTCGTGTGAGTAGCCCATGTAACTTTCTATCCTAAATTGATAAAATAGGGTGTAAAGCAGACACGACCTTGTGGAAATCTCACACACCCGTGTGGCTAAGGGACATGGCCATGAGTCTAAGGCACACGCCTGTGTGGAAATAAAAAAACCTCAAATTACAGCCACACGATCGTGTGGCACCAAAATTCACCCAAAACCCTAATTCCTAAACTCACACGGCCATGTGAGCCGCCCATGTGTGGCACACGCCCGTGTGGTCACAAACCACACCGAAACAAGCTGAAAACGTGAATTTCCTCAATGAAACGAATTGCTAATATCATTAGTTCTAAAAACCCATTCTGAAATTGATTGGAAATCATGTAAACCAACGTCACACGACCCCTAACCGCTCTAATTTCATAAACATACAAATTATTTTTAAAAACATACGAAATCGCTGAATTTCATAGAATTCGTTAACAATCCAATATTGAAATTTAATGGCTCAGAAACACACTTGATTCGCGGTAAAAAGCACCCAGAAATCAATCGACACACGACAATAACCACAATTCAAACCCAAAACTTCAGTCGACAAAAAGTATAAACAAACTAGTGAACAAAAAAAAGAAATTGGGTAACGCACAAATACCGACTTGATGACAAGGGAACAAAAAATTTTCAAAACAACAAACAAAAACAAAATTTCCCCAAAAAAAAAAAAATACAATGGTGAAAGAAGAGACAGAAGAGAAAGATGTAAGAGGGGAGAACGTGGGAAAAATTTTTGGGATATTTTCCTTTCTTCAAATTAATAAATATAAAAATAATAAATAATTATTTTAAACATGAAAAAAAAACTAGAGTAAAATTATTTCCCCAAAACACACATGAGAACTTGAACCTAGGACCTAAAGATAAACTATACACCCTCTACCACCGAACCAGCAGGCTCATTCTAGCATCAAAACGCGACTATAAACCCAATTACTCAACCTATTTTCTGACCCTAAACACATACCTCAAACTTTTAATCCTCAAATTCTGAGGTGTTACAACTCACGCCTCCTTAAAGAAATTTTATCCCCGAAATTCCCACTAACAGAACAAACGCCTAAATATGAAAACCCACCACTACGCTCCCGCTGCGCAATTTTGATCCTAATGTACCACCGTGCTAAACTTAACGTTAAGTCTCGCACACATTCCCAAACACCTAACCACTGAACTAGCTTATTTACTTGTCTATCACACACACACAAATACTATGCCTTATTCAAAATGTTAATTTATTCCCAAAAAATAGCACATATAATCAATAGTATTACACAACCATACCTGACTCAATGTTGACAAGGGCACTCCTTAATCCGATCCCCCATGGACCCGCATCTGAAGCACGCTCCTGACTTTTTCCAACATTCGCCCGAATGGCACTTCTTATAGTGCCCACAAATCAAAACATCTATCGCACTACTAGAACCTTCCATATTACCTTTACTATCATTCAACTATGATCTTATACGCTTCGCAAACCAAGGCTCCAACCACGAAGGACTGTGATCTCTTTTCTTCCCACAATCCACACACCTACCTTAAACCAACTCTCTATTCCTCTCTAAACTAACCTCAGAGACTTTTTCTAGAACCTCTCTCACTACCTGAGTCAATATCTAAGTACCAACCTCCAGGTTATCGCTACTCGAAGCTGGAAAAATCGCATTGGCTTCTGACTCCTGAATAGACACACGTCCTGAAGAAACAGACGACTCCTCGAGAGTCTCACCAGATTGATCCTCAAGGTTTAGCTTGCCACTAGAAACTATATCGAACCTCAAAATTAACCTTAAGAAATCTACATTTTCAAAAATTGAACAAAACATAAATATCTAAATAGTAATGTTGTAATCTCACAGTACTAATCTTACAATTTCCTAAGTTTCGCACAGACCGGCATCAGAGTCTCAGACATTCCACTTTCACAAAACTTTTCCAAAACACAAATCATTTCAAAACACTACGGTACAGTTTATTTAAACCTTTTTTTAAAATGAACACGCGTACACACGGATACGTAAAAACACATGCGAGTTTTTGCAAACCTGATTCTGATACCACTAAATGTAACACCCCAAAACTCGGCCTAGAAGTTTAGACCGAATCCCGGAGGTTATATTGACCACCGAAGTGATCTAAAAGCAATTTGACAAAATGAATTGTTAAAATATCATTTCGAACATAGTTTGTTAAATTTGAACTAAACTGTTTAACCATTTAAGATTCAAAATAGAAAATTTAAGTTACAATAAAAACATTTAGAAATATAATTCCGTAGTTTCTAAAATTCAATCCAAAATAATATTTATACCATAGTTCATATAAAACATTTACAGTCCAAAACAACTTAACAAAATAAGAACTAAAATAAAACTTATTAGCTTGTTTTTAAAACGTATCATTTCGAGACCCCCGGCATGCCAAGTCCAGCTTCAAAACGCTAGAGTACCTGAAAGGGGAAAAACTAAGGGATGAGCTACACGAGCTCAGTGTGAGTCCGAAATGTAACAAATAGAAAAAGACGAGGTTTCAAAAATAATTGTCCCAGACACAAACCACAGTTAATGTACAAACACCTTGAAGCGATAATCAGGGGTACGACACATCAAATAAGTATAAATATTCGCAAGTAATTTTAACAAATTCATAATCAGAGACATATGCTCAAATGCAAACCAATGCAACAAGTCAAAAACCCACCCCAACCATCCAAACACCACTTCGACCACCCTACGCACCACATATGAGCTATATCAAGCCCATCCACCCTGCACACCAATATAACCATAATAGGCTCTTCCACCCTACACACCATAATGTGGAACTAAGCCACTCAAATAGCAATATGCAACTAAGCTGCCATAAGTATATGTTGCAGTATCACCACTATAAAGTATTGCAGTTAAACTGTCATATTAGACTTCCTTCTCTTCACAACTAAATCCCAAAATTTTCATGCAAATGTTCAATGCACACAACTTACAAAAATTATACAGAAACATATTACACATATTCAGACGAATAGTTTCAGAATCAATAGTGTTAGTACACTTTTCGCAAATGCGATAACAAGTAGCATCTCAAACTCATTTATCAAGTTAAATTAATACTTGACATACACCTGATAATTGTAAATACACACACAAATATAAGTTGAAAGCAAAGTCCCAACACACTTACAGAGGCCTAACGGAGAGTCAGATACACAGATACATAAAATGGGTCAGTTTATGACTTAGAGTAAAAAATTGCAAAACAGGGCCACATAGTCATGTGCCCTGGCCCTGTGGAGGTCGACACGATCGTGTGGTGGTCTACTCGCCCGTGTGCAAGTTGCACACGCCCATGTGTGGGAGACATACGCCCGTGTGACCTAGCTACATGGCCGTGTAAGTAGCCCGTGTAACTCTCTGTCCAAAATTGATAAAATAGGGTATAGAGCATACACAACAGTGTGGAAATCTCACACGCCTATGTGGCTAAGGGAACGGCCGTGTGTCTAAGGCACATGCTCGTATAGAAATCAACAAAAACCCCTAAATTATAGCCACACGACTATGTGGCCAGGCCTTGTGGCACCAAAATTCACCCAAAAACCCTAGTTCCCAAACTCACATGGTCGCTTGAGCCACCCATGTGCAGCACACACTCGTGTGGCCACCCGTGTGGTCACAAAACCACACCAAAAGAGGCTGAAAATGTGAATTTCCTCAACGAATTTAATTTCTAATATCATTAGTTCTAAAAACCCATACTGAAATTAATTGGAAATCATGTAAACCAAAGTCAAACGACCCCTACCCACTCTAATTTCAGAAACATACAATTTATTTTTAGAAACATACGAAAATAGTTGAATTTCATAGAATTCATCAACAATCCAGTATCAAAATTTAACGGTTCAGAAACACACCTGATTCGCGATAAAAAGAACCTATAAATCAATCGACACATGATAATAACCACAATTCAAACCCAGAACTTTTGTCAACGAAAAGTATAAACAAACTAGCAAACAAAAAAAAAAGAAATTGGGTAGCACACAGACACCGACTTGATGACAAAGGAATAGAAATTTTCCTAAACAACAAACAAAAACAAAATTTCCCCAGGAAAGAAAAAAATACAATGGTGAGAGAAGGGAGGGAAGAGACAGACATGAAAGGGGGAGAACGTGGGAAAAATTTTTGGGATATTTTCCTCTCTTCAAATTAATAATAAATAATAAATAATAAATAATTATTTTAAACATGAAAATAAAAACTAAAGTAAAATTATTTCTCCAAAACACAAATGAGAACTTGAACCCAGGACCCAAAGATAAACTAACACACCCTCTACCACCAATCCAGCAGGCTCATACTAGCATCAAAACGCGACTACAAACCCAATTGCTCAACCTACTTTCTGACCCTAAACACATACCTCAAACTTCTAATCCCAAATTTCAAGGTGTTGCAGATTATGTTAACTAAGTTAGACTAATTAAATTCTAACATAGAAAAAATCATCATCTTCATCTTTTAACTCTTTCATGCAGTTAATGGAAGGAATAAAACCATTTTTGGAGCTTTCAAATTTGGCCAACAATTAATAAGTGAAATCAAATCCTTTCTTGTAATTTTTAAAGATTTGAGGTCATGAGAGTTTGATTTAGCTAGTCCATGTATCAATTTGTAAACCTGTTAAAGTTTATAAATGTTTCCATTATTTAATTCTTGAAATTTTTGACTTGAAATTTGTAACATCCTAAAATAGGGGTTAAATTTTATTAAATTATTTTGTATAAGTGTGGTCATTGTGGTGTTGATTGAGGTATTTTAGGTGCTAGTTAAAAGCTAAGGGAAGGCCTGAGCTATAGGAGAAAATTTGGTTTTAAGTATTAAAAAAAAGGGAAGGCTTGGAATTAATTGGTTTGGAATAATTTTTAGTATGGAGAATTTAGTGAAGTAGATCCAGTGATTATGATGCTTAAGTTAATTTAAGTGTTTAATGTTAGCATAAATGAGCTAGTAGTAAAGTGGTGTTGGCACATGAGTAATTGCATAAGGAAGAGGTTGAATCCCATGAATGGCAATAAGGTGACTTTTATTTTTGCATGTGTATGGCATGTGTCGGTCAACTCTAATTAAGGTAAGGTTGGACTTTATCTTTTATGGATAGTAGACTAAGGAAATAAGGTAAGTGTTAACTTAAGGTATGGAATCAAGAAAATTTGGAATGATAAGGGACATAAGGCTTGAATTGAGGAATGTTCTATGGATAGAATAGTTGGCAAGGTTGACTCTCTTGGCCATGAACCCTGGTCGATTTTGGGGCTAGAGGGTTGGTTGAATTTTGAAAGGGATAGGAGGAAGATTAGGAGAAAATTGTGGCTTTATTTTATATGATAGGATAAGAGATAAATGAGGAGAGAATAAGGGATATGATAGGAAGAATTAAGGGATATGATAGGAATTAGGTGTAAAATAAATTGGGTAATATAAATAGGGTGATCAGTTCTTAGCAATTCTTTTCTTCATTTTCTTTTGCCAAAATTGTTGGCCATAAAATTCTCTCTTTCAAACTTTCTTTTCATCTTGGTGTGTTGTTGAAATTTGCACCTTATTTTCCTTTGACAAGAGCCAAAGTTAGAACCATTTGTGCATGTATTTTCTTTCTTCTTTCACATCTCTTTCTTTTCTTTTATTTTGCTTAAATCGAAATCTCCTTTAAGGTTGCCATTGCTAAATATTACATCTTCATTTGGAAACACCATAGCCGAATCCTCTAAACATTAAACCTCTCCATTGTTGCATTTTTCTCTCCACCATTAAGTGTCAAACTCTTTCTTTGGGATCTGTAGCCGCTTTCCGAGGGTGTGTGTATAGTGCCGACATTAGGGAGCATCAAAGGAGTCTTTCGTGATTGGAAGTAATCAAGGTAAGCCAAGGTAAGTCAAAAGGTATTCACCAAGGGCCATCTTTAGAGTTTTCATGTGCCGATTCTAATGGTTGTTAAGAAGGGATTTCGACTATTCAAGGGGCAAGTGTTGATTCGTGATTTAGATTAGTAAGGTAAGGAGGTTTGTGATATTTGGCCATAGGCCATTAGGTTTATTGTGTTGACCGATTTGGACTATGGATGTTTAGGCGGGCGAATCGATCGATTGTGATTAAGAGGAACTTTAGCCAGTAAGGGGCTAAAATGGTGGATACCATGATGGGTAATCGGATTTGATCGATTGTGCTAAAGAAAAGGTGCGAGTTATCGACCGTTCTCTTGTTGTGTGTATGTGTTATATTTATGTATATGTGACATGATATGAATGGTAGCCGAAGTAAGGGCTAAAATGGTGGATACCCATGATGGGTAATCGTTCAACCAGGTCAGTATTTTATGACGTTGATTTACATTTGATATATGTATGAAATGTGATGGCATGTGATGCATAATTGTTCAAGTGATATGTTGCCATGATATATATGTATGCATGGGACTTGGGATGTGACTATCGAAGGAAAGGGTGTACATTATGTACGTGGTCTAATGCCTTGTGCTACATTGGCGCTTGATGTTGGCTATGTGCCTCATCAAGGGAGGTGTTGGCTAGGTGCCACATCTCGGCGGTTGATAGTGGTGCATCACCGTGAATTGATTGATATGTGGGATCTCTTATGTGATCGGTGGCTCGGCCTACTACCTTGTGCAAGAGGGTCCATCAAGGTAAGATATGTGGATCACTTGGTTGATCTGGTGGATTAGCCACGCCTTGGGTAGCGGGTCCGCCAAGGTAGGTGTGACGGATGGACATTAGGTTGGGTTGGGCTTCATGTTGCATGATTATGTATGTGGATCTGTGGATGTGGGCCAAGCCCATATGTGGAGACATGTGAAATAACTATGCATTGAGTCTGTGTGACTCACCCAAATTTTACCAACATTGCGGTGATGCATAAAGCTTGGGTTGGAGTGGATACGAGGTGGCCCATGCGAAGATGTTTTAATTATTTACGATTTTATATTTTCAGTATTTTTAAGTAAGGTTTATTGTAATAAGGGCTTTTTAAGGGATTTGAAGTTTATTATTATGTTTAAAGTGGATTGACAATAATTATTATTTGGAAATGTTTTAATTTTAGCAACCCTTATCTTAAAGATACATGTTAAAGTTTTAAATCGAAGATTTTATAACAACAAATTTTATGTTTTTTAACTTTAAGTCAAAAGTTTTTCAAACATCTTCCGCAGTGACACTTTATAATTCGGTCGTAGTGAATGGGCCAGGTTTAGGGTGTTACATTTTGGTATCAGAGCCCAGTTTAAAACTCAGCTTTGAGGGTTTTGGGCCCAAAAACATTTTCTTTTAAGATGGGCTTTTCAAAGATTTGGGCTTTCATAAATTTTTCAGGTTTATTCTGGCATGGCACCTGTATCTCCGACCCGAAGTCCACCAGGTAAGTACCTCTGACTATTGAAGTGATTTATATGTGAATGTTATGGGCATATTTTGGGCTCGTAGATTAGAAGATTAGGGCTGATGAACCCTAGGGCTAGTACACTCAAACACATGCATAAGACTTAAGAACAACTAAACAAACTCGTGACTAAGTCGCCGAGTTAGGTGTGGCAACCATTGTACGCATGTCAGGAGTGGATTCAAGAAGAGCTTGGTATTTAAGCATCCTAGCGACTCACCTCCTCTTTACTCGAATCCTACCTGTGCGTAGCTACGGCTCACCCTAACCAAGAGGATCTATTCACTGCTAAACCCGATAATTAAAACCCGAAAGGACTAGCCATATTGTTTTATAAAGATCTTAGTTTTAAATTTACCAAATTACCCTCCGATTTATAAAATCCTTTTAGACTTGAAAATTTTCCTAAATACACCCGATTTACAAAATTATTAAAATACCCCGAAAACAGAAAAAAATGAAAATGCCCTTGGTTTATAAAATTACCATGTTACCCTCGACTTTTATAAAAATATTCTTACTTTACAAAAATACCAAAACCCCCTGTTTTGCAAAATGTTAAGATACCCTGAATTGGGAAATTTACTAAAATGCCCCTAACTTCTAAAATTACTGGAATAACCCCGATTTCCAAAATTTTTGCAATACCCTTGATTCGAAGAATATTTTCCAAAATACCCTCGAGACTTTAAGATTTCAAAATGCCTTGATTTGTAAAGATTATTTTTAAAGTTGACCCCAATTAATTACGAAAATACCCCTATAGGGAAAATGACAAAATTACCCCTGGGTCGAGAATGGTCAGAAATGCCCATAATGATGTGTTGAATGTTGTGGATGAATGTGAATGTGATTCTCTCAATTAGAATAGTGAACTTGAACTGAAATTATGATCGAAAGAACTACTATTAAGCTCTTTTCATAAAATTGTTCATGGATAATCGATGGAACAAAAGTACTAATGCATAAAACTTCTAAAACAGATTAAATCGCGACGTTAGAAATGAGTTCTAGGGGACGTGGTCATCGTGGACGTGGTAGAGGCAGAATGACCGTATTAGAACCCGTTAGATCGGGACAAGGGTCTGAGAATGAGGTACCACCGCCACCACCAGCAGCTTTTGGTGTTGAGTAGCAAGATCAGACGGGGGATGATGCGGTATCGCAGCAAGGTCTTGAAGTTCTTGAGATGATGGTGGAGCGGTGGAAATATGAGGCTAGGAAGTCTCAGACTCGAGCGGCTCCAAGTCAATAGAGCTGAGGTGTTCCGTGGCGATTCGGTGTGGCACCCAAGATCTTCTTGAGTATTGGTTGGAGGTGACCGAATGGATTATGGATGAGTGGATCGACACCGAGGAGAAAGTGAAAGGAATGGTGGCGCCGCCACGCTGATGAAGCGATCAATGGTGGCTCAGGCGGGATGGTGCCACAGTGAGGATCTTACTTGGGATTATATTATAGGCGTATCAAAAGAAGTATATTGGTACTGCTATATTGATGCTAAAGAAGGCGTTTGGGGTGGTTCAAGGAACAAGTCCAGAGCGCAGTACGGGTCAATTCCTAAGGTTGAGCCAGATGCTCGAGGAGTAGTGGCTACAGAGCATGAGCGATGTGTCCGGTTCGAGGACGGACTAAGGGATGACTTGAGGTTGTTAATAGCTCGCAATAAGAGCGAGCTCGCCAGTATTAGTAGAGAAGGCTAAGGTATCGAAGGGATTAAGGACTCGTGAGATGTAATGTAGATAAGGATAGGAATCGGATAAGAGGAGTTATGGACCGTCGAGTCATCCGAGAGTTTCGTAAAAGACCGAGGGTTGAGAATTTCGCCGTGTTATTAAGTCACCATCGGAAATCCAAACCGTCTGTGCTCGGTGTGGAAGGTATCATATTGGCGAGTTTGGAATCGAGAACCGGAATGTTTTAGGTGTAAGTCCAAGTCTCATTTGATTAAAGACTATCCCTGTGATCCGAGTAGGGCTCAATAAAGAGGCTGTGGTTATGAGCAATTGGGTAGGAATGGTCGACAGTTTACGAGGGTCGTGGTCCGAACCATGGAGGAAATGGTTCCGGCCAAGGTCGTAGAGCACCAAGCGGAGGTGCTAAAGGTTCTGATGCAAGGCAGCCAAGGTTGGTTTATGCAGTCGGCCGTCGCGAGGATAGTGATGTGCCAGATGTGACAACGGGTAAGTTCTTATTTTTGAAATACCCTTCATTGCCTTGTTCGTTGTAAAGTCAGTTCGTTCTTATGTTGCTAGTGAGGTGTATGAAACCCTGATTGTGAACTTAGAGAATGTGCCTAGAAAGTATGGTAGTTCTTTAAGATCGAAAAGCAGCAGCAAGCAGTAGTTTGGTGAGTTAGAATGTACGATTGTTCGTTAGTAAGTAATTTTGAGGACGAAATTATTTTTAAGGAGGTAGAATTGTAACATCCCTAAATAGGGGTTAAATTTTATTAAATTATTTTGCATTAGTGTGGTCATTGTGGTGTTGATTGAGGTATTTTAGGTGCTAGTTATAAGCTAAAGGAAGGCCTGAGCTATAGGAGAAAATTTGGTTTTAAGTATTAAAAAAAAAAGGGAAGGCTTAGAATTAATTGGTTTGGAATAATTTTTAGTATGGAGAATTTAGTGAAGCGGATCAAGTGATTATGATGCTTAAGTTAATTTAAGTGTTTAATGTTAGCATAAATGAGCTAGTAGTAAAGTGGTGTTGGCGCATGAGTAATTGCATGAGGGAAGAGGTTCGAATCCCATGAATGGCAATAAGGTGACTTTTATTTTTGCATGTGTATGGCATGTGTCGGTCAACTCTAATTAAGGTAAGGTTGGACTTTATCTTTTATGGATAGTAGACTAAGGAAATAAGGTAAGTGTTAACTTAAGGTATGGAATCAAGAAAATTTGGAATGATAAGGGGACATAAGGCTTGAATTGAGGAATGTGTTATGGATAGAATAGTTGGCAAAGGTTGACTCTCTTGGCCATGAACCTGGTCGATTTTTGGGGCTAGAGGGGTTGGTTGAATTTTGAAAGGGATAGGAGGAAGATTAGGAGAAAATTGTGGCTTTATTTTATATGATAGGATAAGAGATAAATGAGGAGAGAATAAGGGATATGATAGGGAAGAATTAAGGGATATGATAGGAAATAAAATAAATTGGGTAATATAAATAGGGTGATCAGTTCTTGGCAATTCTTTTTCTTCATTTTCTTTTTGCTGAAATTGTTGGCCATAGAATTCTTTCTTTCAAACTTTCTTTTCATCTTGGTGTGTTGTCGAAATTTGCACCTTATTTTCCTTTGACAAGAGCCGAAAGTTAGAACCATTTGTGCATGTATTTTCTTTCTTCTTTCACATCTCTTTCTTTTCTTTTATTTTGCTTAAATCGAAATCTCCTTTAAGGTTGCCATTGTCGAATATTACATCTTCATTTGGAAACACCATAGCCAATCCTCTAAACATTAAACCTCTCCATTGTTGCGCTTTCTCTCTTCACCATTAAGTGTCAAACTCTTTCTCTTTGGGATCTGAAGCCGCTTTCTCGAGGGTGTGTGTATAGTGCCGACATTAGAGAGCATCAAAGGAGTCTTTCGGATTGGAAGTAATCAAGGTAAGCCAAGGTAAGTCAAAAGGTATTCACCAAGGGCCATCTTTAGAGTTTTCATGTGCTGTCGATTCTAATGGTTGTTAAGAAGGATTTCACTATTCAAGGGCAAGTGTTGATTCGAGATTTAGATTAGTAAGGTAAGGAGGTTTGTGATATTTGGCCATAGGCCATTAGGTTTATTGTGTTGACCGATTTGGACTATGGATGTTTAGGGCGATCGACGGTGATTAAGAGGAACTTTCGGATTTGATCGATTGTGCCAAAGAAAAGGTGCGAGTTATCGTGACCGTTCTCTTGTTGTGTGTATGTGTTATATTTATGTATATGTGACATGATATGAATGGTAGCCGAAGTAAGGGCTAAAATGGTGGATACCCATGATGGGTAATCGTTCAACCAGGTCAGTATTTTATGACGTTGATTTACATTTGATATATGTATGAAATGTGATGGCATGTGATGCATAATTGTTCAAGTGATATGTTGCCATGATATATATGTATGCATGGGACTTGGGATGTGACTATCGAAGGAAAGGTGTACATTATGTACGTGGTCTAATGTTAGCCTTGTGCTACATTGGCGTTTGATGTTGGCTATGTGCCTCATCAAGGAGGTGTTGGCTAGGTGCCACATCTCGGCGGTTGATAATGTGTGTGCATCACCGTGGATTGATTGATATGTGGGATCTCTTATGTGATCGGTGGCTCACCACTACCTTGTGCAAAGCAGGTCTGTCAAGGTAAGATATGTGGATCACTTGGTTGATCAGTGGATTAGCCACGACCTTGGGCAATGGTCCGCCAAGGTAGGTGTGACGGATGGACATTAGGTTGGGTTGGGCTTCATGTTGCATGATTATGTATGTGGACTGTGTGGAAGTGGGCCAAGCCCATATGTGGAGACATGTGAAATAACTATGCATTGAGTCTGTGTGACTCACCTAAATTTTTACCAACATTGCAGGTGATGCATAAAGCTTGGACCGGGTTGGAGTGGATACGAGGTGGCCCATGTAAGATGTTTTAATTATTTACGTATTTTATATTTTCAGTATTTTTAAGTAAGGTTTATTGTAATAAGGGCCTTTTAAGGGATTTGAAGTTTATTATTATGTTTAAAGTGGATTGACAATAATTATTATTTGGAAATGTTTTAATTTTAGCAACCCTTATCTTAAAGATACATGTTAAAGTTTTAAATCGAAGACTTTATAACAACAAATTTTATGTTTTTTAACTTTAAATCAAAAGTTTTTCAAACATCTTCCGCAGTGACACTTTATAATTCAGTCGTAGTGAATGGGTCGGGTTTGGGGTGTTACAAAATTGATAGATTTTAAGTTTAGATTATGAAAAAAAACCAGATTGTAAGGTTAGTATAGTTTAATTGCTAACTTTGGACATTAGTGACCAAATTGAATAAATGCAAAACCTATCATGAAATTATGTTAGAAGTAGAAAGTATAAGGTCTTTAATGAAAGAAAGTGAAATCAATTTTAATCCAAAACTAGGAATAAAATTATGGCTATTTCAAATTCAAGGACTAAATTGAATAAAATGTAAAATTTTAGGGGCATTGAAAAATAAGTTTGTATAGATTCATTCATGTCATGACATAATATGAAAATGATTAGTATTGATTAGTTGTATAGATCAATAATCGAATCAACGGAGAAGCATACATTATCAAAAGACAGTAAATTAGTGTCTATTTTAAGTTTAGACATTATAGCATGTATATGGTAGTATCTTGTTGAGTAAATGGTCAAGGTTGATGACTTTGTGATTGATAAACATAATTTTTTGGTATGGTTTTGAATGCTAAAGGTTATAAGTACATTAGTTGAAATATCTTGTAGGGTGAATGAACTTAGAAATGGTGTGTATATATATATATATATATATATATATATAGTTAAGCATGTCATATAGTTTGGTATGTGCTTGATCATTTCAAGTCAAGTTTATTAATTTGCTTGTCTCTTAATTGCATATTGAACAGGTTTGAGATGATAAATGAAATGACTAATGCATGAATGATTGAATTGAAAAATTGATTAGGTTTAAATGATGAATGTGTATTGAATATCATGTTAAATGATTGATTAAAATTATGTTAAACTTGTTTGGCATGTTTTGGTTTGGTAGAATTGCTAGTTGGTTTTTAATGTTGAAAGGTTTTGGTTAGAAGCTACGAAATAGATACCAAAATGTGCATTTTGCCGAGAACAAGGGCCACATGTCAATGACCAACATCTCATATCATAATGTCGACCAACAGTATGTGACATTGTGATGTCAATATGCATGAAGTTGCGACATGACTTACTGTTTTGGCGACGTCTCGACATGAAAATTTTAAGGTCGTGAAATCGACTCAAGATTTTTTGAATTTACAATTTGGTCCTATTTCATGCTCGGGTTAACAAAAGAGCTTTTGTAAGCTCATATAAGACCTATAAATGATTGTATAACATAAATTGAATGTGTTTGATAATTTATTTTATGTGTGAATGATTAAATGCTGCCTAATTGACTACAGTTGCTCCAACAACGGATGTAGTATCCCATAGCTTAGATCTGGCAGTCGAGTCGAGCAAGGGGTGTTACAAAGTGTTTTCCATAAAACTTAAACTTAGGCTATAAACCAAACAATAAACTTGTTTACACTCTAATTCATTCCCAAATACAAGTTCCTTAATAAATAGATAAGTGCTAAAAACTCTCAATACAAAACTTAAATGTCTCTCAAATATATAAGCATTCAAGGCTTGCTAACATACTAAATCAATTACAATCAATTCCCTAACTAAAATTCAATTAATCAAACATATATAATTTTATAATAAAGTACATGATACCGAGAAAATATTTAGAAACCAGTCTTCAATACAACACAAATCAATCTCTCAATTCAAGGGATCCAATTGCTTGATACGATCCAATTCAATCCTTAAGGTATTTTGCTCCAAATGAATTGGTCTTTATAAATAAGCTGTTGTACTTTCTGAATATTAACAAGGTTCATAGCCCAAAGATTTTATTACAAAAATTGCCAACTCCAAATACGATAAATTATGTATAATGACACTGTAAGCCATTGCTCGCATAACTGCCTCAACAAAATGTATTATTTTGTATATCTTGAAAATGAGTTCGTAACTCTTTGTAATGCAACGTCAAACACGATGTTAACCTTATCTCAAACCAGCAAATTAGTGGAATAAATGTTGAAACTTAATAACCAAAACCTGTAGCCTCCTTTCATACCTCAACTTCGAGTCTACAACTGTCTCCTAACTATTTGGTTGGTCGTAATAGCCAACACTATTCGTTAGGATTTGCTATTCAAATGTTTCTTATTTTGCAGAATACTATTGCAAATCTATTCAAGACTTACCCTTTAAAATGGCTCATTTGGTGCTCATAAATAATGCCTTCATCTTTATTGTTTCATATTCTAAAAGTTAAGACAATTATGAGTAGTTTTCAACCACATCACTAGCATTTACGCATCGTCATAGAACATAAACCATTAAAGCAAACATAAATTAAGGGAGCTTGTGGTCATTTATCGTGTTAATAATATTTTGTATTATTTTTTTATTATCTAAGTATAATTTTAAATTAAAATTATCTTTTAATATAATTTTAAATTAAAATTATCTTTTAATTGTTTAATTTATTGAAAATATAATTTATTTAAATATTTATATAATATATTAATAATATAAATAAAATATTTTTATTTAAGGGTAAAATTGTCATTTGCAATTTATTCATTCTATATTCCTACTATTTTTCCATTCAACCAACTATTACTTATTTATTATATTCAACTAATCAACCAAGCTATGTAATACTAGTACTTTTCTATTTCATTCTCATCGAATCACTACTCAATTCCTATTTTATTCTATTCTAGAGAACCAAATATGCTATTAGTTACTTTCTTCCTTAGTCATCATTGTAATTTACTTCCCTTACAACTCAATTATCTTATCCTTTGAAAACAATCAATTTCCAAGCTTACAATGCACATACTAAGTCAGATTCTGACATAACAAGCTTGTTATACGCTCGTAACCTAGCAGAATCCTGCTAGCTGAAAAATTAAGCCTAGCAAATGAATCTCACTAACAAACATTGGTTTCCACTTATATAGCACACAAACCAACTAGAATGCATAGTAAAAGGCCCTAAGAGGATGACATGTGATCCTTAGTTGCATCTAAACATACATGCAAGAAGCCCATAATAACTCATCCTTCAAGATTCCTTATTTAGGCACTTTTCCATAGCATCTATCTTCCAAATTATGAGTTGCATCCATAGTACTAAATTGCGGTTGTGGTGTCTGTCGCGGTTGCGGATGATACGGACGTTATGTAACGCGTAACGACTGTCGTAGACGTGATTTGTTTCTCAAAAATCAAAATATTTCTAAAATATTATATTTACATATTTTTGCAACTATATTTTAATATTCTAATATTAATATACTCTTTTATATGTTTTATTTTAAAAATAAAAATATAATTTTATAGATAAAATTCATTGAAAATAAATATGCACTATACAAATATTATCACACTAAATAATTGATAATAATGACCATAATTTTAATGAGTAACATATAAATAGTCTCATATTAGAAAAGCATGTAACACCCCAAACCCGGCTCATTCGTTACGACCGAATTTGAAATGCCACTGCTAAAACGCTTGAAAATATCCTCGCTTATGGAACTTGAAAATTTTGTTCTTATTCAAAACCATGTCCATTTAAAATTTCTAAATAATATAAGCTTGATAAAATATCCAATTAAAACTTTATTATATATATAGATTTATGAAAATAAAACCATTTGCGAAAGATATCTCAATTGTCAATCCATAATAAATCAAAATATTAAACTTAATGAAAAACACTTAAACAAACTTTAAATACTTTTAGGGGCCTTATTACAATAATTGAATAATCAAAGTACTGAAAATATAAATACTTAATTAATTAAAAATATCCTTCTGCATGAAAATCTGCTTCTGCATGGCCACCTTTGTATCCACTCCAACCCGGTCCAATTTCACGATCACCTGCGATGTTGGTAAATATTTGGGTGAGTCATACAGACTCAGTGTGTAATTAAACCACTGAATTCTACCCAAATGTTAACCACATATTAACCCATATACCAGATAACAAGATAACATATTCACATAATAACACATTCTGGGCTTGGCCCATATTCATATCACATCCATCTAATAGGGTAGTTAACCACATAATTTCCACATATTGGGCTTAGCCCATTTCCACACTGATCCACATTCATATACTGGGCTTGGCCCATTTCCACATTTATTCACATATCATAGTGGGCTGGGCCCATTCGCACATTTTTTCACATACAAAATTATGCAATTATGAAGCCCAACCCAGCCTAGGGTCCATCCTCTACACACCCCCGTATCCAGCCTACCACACACCAGGGGATTATTAAATCACCCTCTCCTTTTCACTCCAAAGGCAATCAATGACGTCCACATGCAATTAAGCACAATAATCCACAACGCGACCTCAGTCAGCGCCAATCCACGATGTAGCCGTAGCTAACACCAAAACCATGATGGGACACATAGTCACTCATCAACCACGATATGGCACGTAGCCGATATCAACCACGATGAGGCACATAGCCACTCATCAAGCCACGTGAACTAAATCGCATTAATCCACAACGTGACCTCGGTCAACGTCAATCCACGATGTAGCTCAAGGCTAACATCAAACCACGACTCAAGTACACCGTACCTTCTTTCATATCCCACCCCATGCACATGCACATGTAACAATGGCATAATAAATGCATGCACATGTTATTAAGGCAGACAATCACATTTTCATAAGCATAGTCACATTCACATCGGCACTTTCACATTCTTATCAATAGATAATACTAACCTGATTATCGATATACCCCTTTTTAGGGTAATCACCACATAACTGCCACTGCACTAGTTAGCACATAAATCACACATGCAAATATAGCAAAAACCTGAAAAATGGTGGGTTAATCACACACCTGATCACTTGAAGTTCTAAACTCTCGATCCCGACGCTATCGCTAAGCGAGACTACACTATCCGCTTATAGCTTTCTCCTGCGGTGGCCCACACCCGGTGGCTAATCCCGAATCACGAGACAGATCTTTTCTTAAACTTCGGGATAGGGACTTTCCCTTTACCTTCTTGACCGGCATCCATGTCCATTAATGATATCTTAATCAGTACCAAACGGTTAACCGATAACATTATAATCTAAATATACCAAATTTAACTATACTTACTAAATATTCTTACTAACGAATCGAATCCCGGAAGCTTCGCTTACTATAGTCGTTCCGCCCCTAAAGACCATAATCCAAATCGGTCAACATTAAACACCAAATATGGCCTATGGCCGAATAGTACAAACCTCCTTACCTTACTTACCGAAAATCCCGAATCACCACTTAACTATGTAGCTGTCGAAAACCCTATATTCCATATGTTAAAATCGGCTAAAACATAATTTTAAGAATAATGGCCCTTGGCCGAATATTACCAATTGCTTACCTTAATCTCTGCAAATCCCAGAAGACTCCTTTTAATGCTCCCAACGTTTGTTAAGAGAGACTACAAGAAAGTAGTCGACGACACCTTCCTTGATGATTCGGCTTTTGAGACTTGCGTCAAAAGAATAAGAATAAGGTACTTTTAATAATTGGCTATGGCTCTTTAATAAAATATAAATATAAATGGGAGTATGGTACTTACAAGGTTCGTCTAAAATCCTAATTAACAAAGGCACATTCGGCTATTCAAGAAAAAGATAATGAATTGGATTGAAAGAAAGAAAAAGAAGGTAAAGTGAGAGATTACAAGAATTTCGGTAATGGTAGCAAGGAAGATTCAGCTTTACTAGAAAAAAGGAGAAAAAGAGAACTTTCTTGGCTTTAAATTTTGGCAATGGAGAGATCAAGAAAGAAATAAAAGATGAACTCCCTCCTATTAAAATTTGGCACACAAAAGGTAAAAAAAAAAAAAACCAAATTTCTAAGACCCCTCCTTAAAAGCTTCAAAAGAACATGCACACCTCAAGAGTCCCACCATCGACCACCATATTTCTACTTATCTAATCCCTATTAAAACTCCTATTTTATTCCTATATCACCTATTCAAAACCAATTAAAATAAGGCCACCCTTATCTTTTATCTTAACTAAATAAATAAATAAATAAATAAAAAAAAGATTTATCCCAACCGAATTTAAAACCAAAACTAGCTTAATCTTTATCTCTTTAACACCCATTCAAAGTAATAAAATAAAATAAATACTTTATCTCCTCTTTATTTCTTATCTCCACAAAATAAACTAAATAAAATAAAGTAGTAATTATCTACTACTTATCTAGCCGAAATTCAACATAAAATCCAGCTTAATCCTTACCCAAACAGAAGTCCAATTGCCGTCCATTACTTCCTTCTCTTTGGCTCCAAAAGCCAAAAATAAAACATCCAACTGCTGCTCACACACCTTGAACCAAAGACCTGTTGGAGCCTTTGACTACAGATAACGCCCCAGCCACTTTGCCAAGGCTACTGTTTGTGATATAATTCACCCTGAACTTCTTTTAACACCTCTTTCCCAAGCTCCCCCTTGTCCTAACGCCAAAGCAAAATAAAAACACCCTTTTGCTTTCCATGCTACTCGAACCCAAGACCTGCGCCAGGCGTCACCTCCAGGCCCTTAAGTGGCACCTTGTAGCCACTTTACCAAGGCACTCTTTGTATCCAAAAACCACTGCATATTTCCTTAAAGCCGTCTTCAGTCCAACTCCCCTTCTTGACGCAAAATGCAAAAATAAAACACTCCCATGCTGCCCACAAGACTCGAAATTGAGCCCCCCAGAAACTCATTTTCCCGCAAGCGTCCAAGCCACTCTGCCATGACATTTTTTATGACATAACCTCGCCACAATTTTTTTTAAAGCCTTCTTCACTTAGCTCTCCTTTAACGCCAAAAATAAAAACTCTCAAATGCAATTCCTACAGCTCGAACCCCTTCCCCTTGGCACTCCCTTTGACGCAACCACCCTTGCACCTTAGGTGGCGTCCCTTGCCTCTTTTCCACATCACTTCTTGTGTCCTAAACTCCACAAAATTTCTTTTAAGGCCTCCTTGCCCAGTTTCCCCTTTTAACACTTAAAATCCAAAAATTTCCAAAGCTTCCCTTTTTGTCCTAGAGTTTTAAGAACCCCTAAAACACATCCAAACCACTCTTAAAGCCTACTAACTCATGAATTATTCACCAATGCATAGCCCCTATTTTAGGATATTGCAAAGCATATAAATATTCTCACATTTTAACATGAAAACGTTCATTTTACATAACTTAAAAAATACATAAATACAAATATAAAAACTTCATTTCTTACAATTCACCACCAAACTGAATGGCGTGGAGGATCTAAAGTATCTCCATTTTCATCATTGCTTTGGTTTTGATCCCTTCTCATTCCATGTGAAAAAGACATCACATTGTGTGCACCATAAGATGCAGCATTCATAGGAAACATGTGGTATGGTAAATGGTAACCAATAAATCCATAGCTTGGATTTTGTTCAAAGTGAGGTGGATAATATATGCATTTGGTTGGTAGGAATGAGAATCTTAAGATGATTCACTTATTTCATTATCATTTGTAGCTAAACTATATGATTATGAACCTGTAAATGAATCATGAAAGTGTTCTCTCATCCTCTCATGAGTTCTATCACCCCCATCTCTTCTATTTTCTAAACTAATTGATATATTTGTTTCATATAAACCTGGATCAGTAGCATAAGGATATATGGTCACACCTTGGTCTCCATGAAAATTACTAAAATAAATGTGGCCATGTGTTGTTTGGTAAGCACCTTCATTATTGCCACCGGGATCATCACCTTCATCACCAATTAACGTTGATAGTTGAACACTTTCTTCATTAGATGGAGCAGGTGAAATGTCATTAATATCTTCACCTTGAGTTTCTTCATCAGTTTCATTAAGTAAATCTTGAGGCAACCATGAGAAATTCTGCTCACTATCAAGCGTAGCATCTTCTCTTTCTTCAATCCATGTATTTAATGGATCATCCTCTTCAAAAGTATTACCAAGATTGATCGGATTAAAACTCATTTCCAACTATTGTACACTTTTTCTTCGCATGTATCTTAGCTTCAACCTCATATTATAATGCACATAAACTAATTTTTGAAGCTTTCTATACTTTAGCCTATTTCTCTTCTTTTTACGGTTCAAACTAAAAGTACTCCAATTACGCTCACAATTTGAAGATGAAGTTGTTTGACTCAAAACTTTGATAGCAATGCGTTAAAGTTGAGGTGCAAAACTTCCATAATTAATCCACCATTCAGCTTCAAAAAACATAAATAATAGGATACAATTCATAAAGTATTCATAAATATATCTTCATTATCTACAAAACTATAGAGGTGAAATTCTTTTTTACCAGGATTAGTCTTCAGAATTGCAACTTGGGCTAACAGTGTTCCAAAAGAATCCATTTTATCTCGATATAGCAACAACTAAAAATAAATGAATTAGTAGTTACAACATGATAATTTGTAAGTTTCTTTAAAAATTTAAGTATATAAATACATACCTGTTTCATTGCCAAAACTTGATCATTCATGTTAGGTTCTATCCTTTGTATAACATTTCTAACCCTATTAATGGTTTCATTAAGCACATCACTTATGGAATTGCCTCCATATAGAAATTACGGATTTAAGAAATATCCTATATAAAAAATAATATAATAAATATCTAAACAAAATACTTTACAATTTAAAAAGTTAAAAGTTTTACGACGTACCGGCAGAATGTAAATCACTATGAAGTTGATTACTCTATTTCCTATCAATTATCTCCCAATATTTCTTGTAATAGAGGCAATCTCTTTGAATCACCAACTTTGCTCTATCCATAGCTTCATAAATAAAACCCATAGTCGATTTTTCATCACCATCACACATCCTTAATACTTTAACCAATGGTTCTTGGATCTTTAGGACATCAACAGCCTTTTTCCAAAACTGGCTAGAGTTAATGACTTCCATCATGTCTAATCCAGTTGGTTTTCTTGCACATGTGGACCTTCTCCATTTTGAAGAAGTCGCCATTTCTTTTAGTGCTTGTTTGCTTCTAACAATACTCTCCAAAGCAATGAAATTGGTAGCAAATCTAGAATCCCAGGTCACAAGAGTTCTCTTCCCTGGGTATATCTCTTCATATAATCAATCGTCCATGTATGATTGTATATGAAAGAAGTTATCTTTTTTGCTTCATCTAGGACCCTTCTCACACTTTTTCGGTTACAAATTTCTTCCAAAATAAGATCCAAGCAATGAGCAGAACATGCTGACCAATACAAGTGCCTTCTCTTTTGCATCAACATTTTACCACCAGCTTTGATCGCTGCTTCATTATCTGTAACAAATTTAACAATAAATTCTTTACCAATTTCATCCACTATTTTATCCATTATATTAAAGTAATACTCAGCAATACTAAAGGTAACACTGCTAGCATCAATTGACTTTTTAAAAATAGTGCCTGTAGGACTATAAATCAAGAAATTGATTATATGTTGATTTCTAGTCCCTTTCCATCCATCACACATAATGGTCACGCCTCTTTCTTCCCAGATAAGCTTAAAGGTATTCACCCATTCTTGTATTTCCATATACTCTTCTTCCAAATACACTCTTGTCACCTCATAAGCTGAAGGGCCCCTAACTGATTTTCCAACTTCAGTTGCAACTTGAAGTACAAGTTGTAGAAATGGTGACTCTGCAATTCTTGCAGGTAAAGCTTTATGCAATATTAACTTTAACATTGCTTTCCCAAGCTTTGCTTTTGCATTTTTCAAGAAGCTTGTAGTGAGTTTTGGTTGCTTCGAACTTTTTGATCTTTCAAGAACATGATCCATATTTGCTAATCTAGCTCCAGGAGAGTTAAAATTAGTCCACTAATGTTCCCTCCCACTTCTTTCAAAATTATGGATACTGAATGATCTGCTAAATACTTGAGTTTCAGAACTACTACCTCCCCCAGTTTCAAAAACTGAATTCTGACCAGTTCTTGCTCTTCAACGGTGTCTTTCTTCCCATTCAATTTTGAATCTTATACTCTCACATCTTGCAATAGTTAACTCCTCATCATCAGCATCACTATTACCATAATCTCCATGATCTCCTAATCTTCTTCTTTCCTCCTCTGCTTCACAATTTTTTCATTATGATATTCATTAAGCTGTTGAGCAATGTTTTTTCTAACTTCTGCCGAGACATTTAGACAAGGTGCTACATTCCCTTTTTTCGCTGCCAAATGCTCTTTCAACCGTGTTATTCCTCCTTTGATGACTTTTTCACAAAATTTGCATTTGACATTATTACGACCACCTTCAACAGGTTCTCCCCACCTCCAACTGGAATCATCACTAGGTACTTCACCTTCTTTACTTCTCGAACGTGGCATTTTTTTTATAGCTGCACATAAATCATTAGTATTCATTACATGAGATCAAACCAGATAGTAAAATATTTAAAAATAAAATAATAATTATAAAACTTAAAATTAATAATAAAAAATTCAAAAGAATGAAACATAAATCATAATATTTATAACTAACACCACAAAATGACTCACAAAAATACCCTATAAACAGCTTTGTAACTAAATGCCTCCAAATCTATTGTATCTTTTATTTAGTTCTTTCAACTTTAATGTAATAAACTAGGATAAATAGATTTTTAAACTAGGTAATAAATCCTAAATTAGTTGCCTATACTAATCAACCGCAATTAATAAAATAATAATAATTTCATATCATACCTATTGTAATAACTATAGAGTTAAGAACAAGTCTTGAAATGAAAAAAAAAAAAAAGTGCACTCTTGAAATAGTGGAGAAGGATAAGTGAAATTTGGAACACAAAGTTTCTATTTGCCTCTTCCACCCATTGATGGTTTATGTAGTGGTGTAAACTTTTTTTTTTTTTTGACACATTTCAAATTTTCTTTGAAATTTGTTAACTATTTTTAAGAGAAAAAGTACATGAAATAATATATATACTTATTCATTTCATACTCAATTTTTTTCCTTTATTTGTTGAATGATTGTACCAAAAGATTCTATCGTAGTTTTTCATTTTTTTCAAATACTTCAAAACAAATTTACACAGTTTACTTTATCCTTTTACTTACATTTTACCCCTTTTTTTCCCCTTTATTTGTTGAATAATTGTACCAAAAGATTCTACACAGTTTTTCAATTTTTCAAACACTTCAAAATAAAATTTACACTATTTACTTTAGTCCTTTACTTACATATTACCCTTTTTTCTGTATTTGTTGAATGATTGTACCAAAAAATTCTATCGTAGTTTTTCAAACACTTCAAAATAAATTCTATTTACAATTCTTTCTTCTTTTTTTTTTTTTTTGCTCAGTCAATATTCATTTTATTATTGAAAAAAGAAAATGCAAAAATAGCAGTGCAAAAAGTCCAAAATCAGGACAATAACCAACAACACAACGCCCAACAGATTCTACCATTAAAATCCTTAAGTAATCATAAATAAAGCTATAAAATTGTTAGTTGTAACACTAAACTTCAATGTAAAAGAAAAGTATGTGTATATATATCAAATATATGTAAAAGAAAAGTATGTGTATGCCATTCAAATCCTAAAGTAATCACAAATAAAACTTTACCTGATAATCACTGCTAAGAAAAAAAGTGATAATAAACATGCAATTTGTTAATTTAATGTAGGTATAATGTTGGAAGTTTGTTAAAAGTTCCAATGATCAAACAATTTTCATAATGTTCCAAGGATCAAACAAGGATGTTTCATAAGTTAAATATTTGTTATTATTTAACATCATTTTTGCTAAGTCTAAAAATATTCGAGTGTTTCATCTATATGATTTCATATTTCGGATAATTTGAAAGTTTGTTGCGGCGTTGCGGTTGATAATACTCTAGAACGACATATTTTTATGTATTAATTGTATATTTATTTTGAGTATGATCCTACTAATTTGGGCTATTATGGTCTTTTATCTTTTAGGAACTAAATTGAAGGCAAAAGTAAATTTAAGGATGAAAAACGTGAATTTAGAGATAAAGTGGGACAACATACGACAGAGAAAAAAAGGTGGTGCCGAAAATGTAAGCATGGAAGACATAATGACAAAAATGCAAAAAAGAGATATTTTATAAACACAAAACTATTTAATTTTTAATTATATTAGGATAATTGTTAGATATTATTATTTATATTTTATTTTAGCTTTTATCTTTATCTATCTTTAATTATCTTTATTTATCTGTATTATCTTTTAGAATTTAAGTAGGGAAAAATTATAAGTCTGAACCCTAACTGGAGTTAGTGGTCGTAGGCGTCCTCCTCCACTATAATTGGCTTATTCAGTTCAAAAAGTATCACCTAAAAGCCAAGAATTAAACCCAAGGAGGATCGAGACAACCGGAGGCTGGAATCTCGCCACATAAAAAACTCTTTCTTTTCCCAAACTCTGTTTATTTTTATATTCTCTATTTTAATTTTCGCAATTTATTTAATTTCGCAATTTCAATCAACTTTTAATTCTGTGTTTTTATTTTTTTTCCCCAGGTACGCAGGTTTTCTTAGGCACGATTTTGTCAGGGATCTCACAAAACAAGACATTGTGCAAATCCAATACCTAAGGATTTGACCCTACTATAGGGATAGGATATATTTGGTGCTTTAACGACGCATCAGCGGTGCTATGGCACAATATATTGCATGTTGCGGCATTACCTAACAGCTTCAGACCGCAAAAGTAGTGATGCAGTTCCCTCGTCGCGTTGCGCCAATATTGCGTCGCGGAGACCTTCAAAACCATTACGATGCAGCCGTTACACTGCATTGTGGCCGCAATTTAATACCATGGCTGCATGAGCCTCACTTGCACTCTTTTACAGTCAAGAAGATCTTTACTAGTTGATAATCCGCCAAAATTATGATCATATTGTTTTACAATGAAAAAACGTCGCTATTTTAACTGATGAGACAACTATATCGACGATTTAAGCTTGTTTATGCTGCCTTTGACATGTTTGGTTGATTCAGACAACAAGAACAAAACATGAAGAAGACTACAATTTTCTGGGACTAGTGAATCATGTTTACAGTATCAAACAAAGCACATATATAATACACACACACATATATAGGAGCCAAGCATGGGTATTGAGCTATCAACCAAGAAAAACAAGGTATGGGTATTGAGCTATTAAAATAAAACTGTGTTACTTTCACAGACGAATTAACAGTAGCTTATGTTCTGGTCTGGCCTGTCTGATACAAACAATGTGTATATAACACTGTAGGCAGCCACATTGAGTTACCTACACAAAAGGATTATATAATCAATGATCCAAAAAATATAAAGTATGTGTTGAAGAACACGTTTGATATCTACAGCTTTTGAGTCATCAGCTTTTCTGAAATCAGAACTCCACGGTGCCGGAAAATTCAGGATACACATATGATATCCGGACAACCTTCCTCAAATTCTCATCAGTTTATGAGCACCAATTTACATGAATTTACAAACTGCCCATGCATCCTATATTCCCTGATTGTTGTTAACTGCTTCTGGCATATAATCCCTGGTTGCACCCCAAAAACACTTGCTTGAGCAGGAAACACATATGACGAATCGTATTTCTTCAACACCATTTGGCTTCTTGCTTTAGAACTAGATGATCCATTTTGTTCATTCATGGCTACCCCAGGCATCTGCAAAACATTAGAATAAGAAGCACTTAGGCTTTGTTTCTTGTACATCTTCTCCATACCCTCTGCTGGTATGTCATCTTTAGTATTCGACGCAATTCCTCGATCTACATTTTTTATGATTCTTCTTGCTTCATTTAGTAAACCGATGGCACGCCAAGCATCCGCTACTAGCTGTATGGTGCTCCTCTCAGCAGAGATACCCTTCTCTTCCATAATCTGCAGGAGTTCTTCAGCTTTCCATGGCTGCTTTGCTTCCCCATATCCCCATATCAGTGTCTCATAAGTAGTCAAATTGGGGGTAACGCCAATTTCACACATTTTCTCATAAACTCTGGCTGCATGATTCATTTTTCCAGCAGTGCACCACCCACTAATGACAGTTGTGAAGATTACAACATTTGGTTGCACACCGAATTTGCCCATGGAGTTGAGGAGTGACTCAGCCTCTCCTGGCTCCCCAGCACGAATATAACCTTTCGCCAGGATGCTAAATGCGTGGACATCAGGTTCTATACCAGCCTTTACCATGTCATCAAAGATCTCCTGGCACTTGTCCATCAGCCCTGCTGAGCTCCAGGCATTCATAATCGTACTAAATGTTATAACATCTGGTTTGACCCCGAATTCTTCCATCAGTGTTAGTGCCTGCCAAATTATGCTTCTTGTTAGCAAATGGTAACAAAAGAATATGGTAAAAGAGGTGATTTCAAATGCCATACAAGCAGCTAACAGAACCATGTGAAGCCTGTGATTAAAATTTCCCAAAATTGGGACAGATCAAGGATCTTTTATTCTACTTAGTCCTACTCTTATCATTTTAAAATTGGGACAGAACAAAAAAGAATTCCTAGTGCATGATTCCACTCGTATTTAAGCTCTTTGAACATTTTATAATTGACTAGATGAAAGAGAAGAGTTCTTTTGGGAGAAAAAAAACAACTAAGGCTGAAACTCACCTCATCAACTCCGTTTGTATCTGTAACATCTAGAAAACCTTTTACCAGAGAGTTGAAAACAACAAGATTTGGTTGAACTCCTAGCTCCTTCATCCTGTACACAAACCTCAAAGCTTCCATCATATTACCTTCTTTACAATATCCGGTCACAATGGTACCGCAAGTACGCACATTGGGAGCCACTTTGTTATTTTGCATCTCAAATATCATCTGTTCTGCCCTATAAGTCTCCCCAGTCTGAGCATAGGATCTTGCTATTGTATTGTAAGTGACAACATCAGGATGCATACCAGATGCTACCATTCTATGCACCACATTCCATGCTTCTTCTATGTTCAGTTTGTTGCACCATGCTCTAATTAGAATGTTGTATGTTCTATCATTTGGTTGGACATTTTCATCCTGCAACATTAACTCCAGTAATTTTGAAGACTCTTCAGCCTTTCCAATATTTCCATATCCTTTTATAAGGGTATTAAAAGTACTGGTTGTAGGCTTACATCCACTCTTCTTCATTTTCTGAAAGATTTTCATTGCTTCTTTCACATTTCCAGACTCCGAAAAGGCATTGATCATAGCATTGAAGAGAATAGAATCAGGCTTCATGCCATTCTCTTCCATTTTGGAGATAAGTGAAATAATGGACTTGTAACGTTTCAGGCGGGTTAATGCAGACACAAGAGCCGTGTAGGTTACAAGAGTTGGTTTATGTCCTTCTTCTGTTAAGCTGTTGAAAATAAATTGAGCTTCTTGAGGCTTCCCCTTCTCAATCAAAATGTTCATTAGTTTTGTTCTTGCACGAACAGTCTGGCAACTGTTGTTTCCTGAGCAAACAATGCATTTGGAGCTAACTTCAGAATCTGCAGAACCTGTACCTGGATGTGATTGTTCCTTCTCATCAACATGTGATACCTGTGACATTCAAAGCTATCATTATGTGATCATTGTTGTACATATGATGAAAATGGGCTGATTTACCGTGGAGAGATCCAAGATAAAAAAAATTGAACTAATAGAAAATCTATTATCAATCTGAAAAGCATCATTCTCGAGTTAATTACGATTACAGAAAGACACATGAAAATATGGAACCAGGGTGCAAATTCTTTAGTAAAGAACTGAATCTATTAGAGAAACATTGATTTCCCACTCTGAGGCAGGCATGAAGGAAGCATTAGTTTTCACTTTCGCGATAGTTATTTAAAGTATGACGTATTAAGTGTACGAATTCAATCTAACTAGTAGACTAGGACCAAGTTCTTTAGCAAAGACTACTCCTTAGGCTTCAATAATACTTGTCAATGACTCATCAAAAATGAAATTGAACAATGTCCCAATTTTATAATTTAGCCAATGACAATTACAGAATAAACAAGTTGAAGCAACAATACCACAACTGTTGAAGCTTTGACTGGCTTCTTGGTCATGATTGTTCCCTCCTGATGCTTACCCATAGCAATGGACCTCCTCTTGGTCACACTGTCCAAAGTTTCTTCTCCGCTTTTCACCATCTAATAAACCAGACTTGACTTTTTTTCAGATTGGAGATGATCATTTCCAGGCCATATGGAACTTGTTTTCTGACTCAATTTCCTCTGCTTGAAGGTTAAGCCTGAAGAACCTATCCTAAATAGAACCAGAGAGGAATGCAGCAAAATCAACATGTTATGCATCATTAAAATAAGTGAAGCAAAGAATGATTTTCAGCAAGAAGTAGGTTTGCCTGACGGCACCAAAAGGAAACTCTAGGAATAGAAGAACCACATGAGAAGATTATTAAATACACCCAACTTAGTCCATGAAAATGAATTTTAAATGTGTAGAAGGAACAGTAAAAATGTAACAAATAGCATGGAATATAAGTTTGTAGCATTTTCAACTTTAAGCAGTTCTCTTTATGTGAACACCTTTAAACTAAGGTTAGTTTCCTTGTAGTGCCAAGTACTGAAGATTCTGGCAAGTTTTATGTTCCATTTTAGCAAAACCTGCTTGTACAGCCATTCTTCCCATTAAGTCAATGAATATATCTAGCAAGTCCATGCTTCTAAGTTCTAATAGCTCAAAGGTAGGACTGCCAGCAAATAAGAATCCAGTAATCTAGTCATCCCATTACAAACACACATAAGAGAAAATAAGAATGACAGGAGGCATTTGACAAATATCAGAACTTCAAAAATGGTATTCATAAAGATTCAAATATTCATCATAATTCTACCCACCCAACTCAGGTAATATTATATCATCTAATTCCAATAAAACATACTAACAGAGAGTCAGAGACATGAGAACATAGGTTGAGAACACCCAATTCAACAGTCCACTCTACATTAATGCATGCTTTAGTCCACTAACTAATACAAAAAAAAAAAAAAAAAAAAAAAAAAGAGAACTCTAAAAGAACAGATTAAAATGCAATTACCATGCATCATCACAAGCAAAGTTCAATAAGCAAAACCAGACCCTGGGACTAAAATCAAATCCTGCAAATGTTTACAGATAGCAAGAATCTAGATTGAAACAAATAAACCAAAAACAAGAACCCAAAACATTTGGAGAAGAGTTTATCATACCTCTAGAGAATTCGATGAAGGAGAAAAGGGGTTTGGTATTGCATGGTTAAGAGTAGAGAGATTTGAGAGTGTGTAAACATGCAGGCAGCCGAATAGAGTTGAAATAGGGAAGAAGTGTGTTGGAGTGTAGTGGGGAGTGGGTGAGTGGTGCTTGTGTTTTAGACGTCCAATAGAGATTCTTATCCACAAAATATTATCACAAACAGATTCTGTGCAAGTTCTTGTAAAGGTTGTCAAATTTTGGTTGCCACAGTACTTTGTACATTATTTGTGGAACCAGATGCTGCCACGATAGCTTTTGCTCAAATGGCCAACACTTTATAACAAGGAAATTTTCTAAATATTTTATATTTATACCAAAGATAAGTCTTCCCCAACCAGAGATTAATGACTTTTAGTTTCCCTTTGTCTTGAGTTTTATTAAAATTAAACTTTAATAACTGAAATAAAAATTTAACACTTCATTTGCTTCTATGATCTTTGTTTCTGTCGCCAACATTTTCTCCAGGCAGACAAATTTAACGCCGGGGAAAAACGTCGACAATGCTGACGGTAAATCAACCGAGAAATAACAATATATTCATAGCCTATAATGGGCAGGCATTCTCCGGAAATTCTTCAAACACAGAACTCCAACAAAATTTTATCCATTTTTCACCTGTTTTGGAGAGATGAATGTGAATGAATTATTGCGTGGATGTTCAGAACCTAGATACCCTACATTAATCCAGCGTGAAAAGATGACCTTTTGCTCTTGCTTTTCAGTTTTCATTGATTGAAAACAAAAAAATATCTATTATTATTGTGAATTATTGTGAATGATTTGATGGAATTTTAAAAGATTATAAAGAGTAAAATAGTCAATTAGTAAGAGGGAGATTTTAGAACGTAATGAGGATGTTGATGATATTTTAATTAATTAATTAATTAATTATTATTTTATAAATATTTTATTTAGATATTTATTATTATTTTATTTAAAAATGGTAGTATAAAAA
Source organism: Gossypium rotundifolium (assembly GCA_025506655.1). NCBI lineage: Eukaryota > Viridiplantae > Streptophyta > Magnoliopsida > Malvales > Malvaceae > Gossypium > Gossypium rotundifolium. The sequence continues at coordinate 177,903,200 of CP106727.1, forward strand.
GAATGAAAGGATGAAGGAAATTTATCATCCTCCCAACGTAATGAAAGGGTGAGAAAAGAAGTTTTTTTTTTTACAATTTAGTCATTTGTCATGAAAACTTATTTTTTATCTAAAACTTATTTTTTATTTAGATATTAAAGAAAGAAGATGAAGTAGAGATTCTAGAAAATATGTTCATCAATTTAGAAGCAATAAAATAGTAGATAAAAGTGGAGAAAATGAGAAGAAAAGTAAGGAAAGTGGTGAAGATGAGAAATGCATGGAAATGAAGAAGAAATGAAGAAATTCTTGACAAAGGAGGTAAGTTTCATACTAAACTTACTTGTATTTCAATAGATTGAGTTAAGGATATTTTGAGTAAAATCTATTAAACATGTATTTAATCTAAATACTAGAAATAAAAAGTATTTGATGAAGAATAGAGACTTAAAACACTAAATTGGTAAGAGAGAATGTGATTCGTGTGGTGAAAAGTACTAAGATTAGGAAATGAATATGTAATCTACACATAAACATAAGTGATTAAATTTTATAGTAATCAAAAGTATGGCAATTATGTGTGATTCAATGAAAGATAGTGTAAAGAACTGTGGAAAAAATATTTTTATTAAAACAGTTTGGATAGCAGTAGTGACTTAACTTTAAAATTCACCAAAAATTATAGAAATTTAGTTAGAGATTGAATTATATATGAAATTGAATTTTATTGAGTCTAATTTCATATGGAAGAAATGGTGAAGAAATGAGGTTTTATATTTTGAGATATATTAGTTTTCGTGAAACAAGGTCAGAGTGGATTTGGGTTCCTCTGTTCTGAATTTGGAAAATCATAAAAAAATGTAAAAAAAATATATTATGGGTTTTAATTTATATTTTTAAATTGTTAGTGAGTCTATTTTCAAAAGAAACAAAAGGAAACATCATCCAAACCCAGTACTAAGAGATAATTAATTTTTAGTAAAGAAAGGTCGAAGCTGTCAAGCAGCAGAACATGAGCAAATTTGAAGAATTTACTATACTGATTGGCTAAATTATAAAATTCTGAACTTTTTATGGTAAAAATATATTTGAGCCTAGTTTCAAAAACATCAAGCGGATCTTAATTTCGAATTCTGTAGCTCAAGATATAAATAATTTAGTGACTATGACTCAAGTGGACAACTTTGATATGAACACATAAATAAATAGTGGAATTATAAATAATGTTACATATAGGCATGTTATATACTAAAAGCTAATGATAATGATAAATATATACATAAAATATGTGTAATGGAGAGGAGGAGGAGGAAATATATATATGGAAGATGATTTTGAAATGTTTCAAATGGTTGTAAGTGATGGAATGATTAATACATGTGAGTATGTTTAAACGAATTGATAAAATAATAAGTGAATAATTGTTAATTGAAGTGAGATTGAAATCTTTGTTAAAATTTTATGAAGAATTAAATTGATTGGCACAATTTAGAAATAAATATGAAATATCAGAAAGTGGGTAAACTACTTTTGAAAGTGTAAGTCCTCCAATGGTCTTATTTGTAAAACTTTAATAATTATGTTAATTTTATAAACTTTGTTATCTATGATTAAATATCATGTTTTTATGAGGACTTGAGACTAGAAATAGATGCAAGTGGATGATATGTAAAATGATATGGCGGTTATGACATCTGAATACGGTTTAGGTAATAATATAAATAAATAAATAAAAATAAAACGTGGAGCTTGTAGGAAAATGGAGACAACGTCACGATATCAAGTTTGTTATGTCACAACGTGGAAACCCCCAATGTCACGATGATAGTTTAAAATTTTTTATAAACTTTGCAATTTGGTCTTTAATCAATTGTGGATGTTTTAATGAGCTCATTTAACTCATAATTAGTTCTGTCGTAAATTCAATTATTACTAAAATGAGTTAATGGTATAAATTAATTAAATAATATGATAAATTGATTTAAAATTTTTAGTAGTTGCTCCGGCAACGAATGTGACAACATGGTGCCTTGACTCGACGATCAGGTCGGATATAGGGGTGTTACACTATATTTAATTATAAAATGTAAGTTATTTTGCTTTTAGAGGATTCAAATACAGTTTAATAAACAAACAACATTTGCCATTCAAGTTACACTTCAACTTCAGTCTAAAACTACATCAAATTGCTTATAACATATAACATTAACTATAAAGTTATTCAAGGTATTAAGGTGTATAATAGTGGTGGTTCATACAGTAAGTAGTGCGAAGGAACATTAAGGATGGAGGTTTAGAGTGTGTAAAAAGGTTAAGAGAGTTGTCGGAAAGTGTTCCTATACTATTAAACTTAATTCTATATATTTTGTGGCTCTTGCTTTGGTTCTATTGTTACGTGCTGCAAATCAAAATCCGTGAAAAATGTATACGAAGTGTCCCATAGAGGTCATATAATTAAATGAGACTCATTTAACCCACTTGAACTATCCCGATTTGTGAAACACATGGAAAAACCCATCTACTTGAAGCCTTAGTGGCCCACTAGAACACTCTAGTAAAAATAGTGTTACCATAGTGAATATTGTAAATCCTAAGGGATAAGATTGTATAAAATTTAAATCCTTAGGACTCTCATCTTGTAGATAGACTTTAACCTTGACCGTCGATGTGATTTTACTTGTACCATTGGATTTTGGGGAGCTCAACTATAAATATAGGTATTCCCTTTCATTTGTAATCAATTCATTCTTGAGTAATAAAATACTTTTGAAAGAATTTACTCAAACGCTTGGTTTGCCATTATTTTCTTATGGATTTTATGTTCGATTCGAGTTCTATTTCCGCTTTATTTTGGTACCTTAAAAAATTTTCCTTTGTGAATTATCATTTTCAAAAGTTAGATTGACTTTGGCGGATTTGAAACAAAGAAATCACCTAAGGTCTTGCAGTTTGCTAGACTAAAGTTCTAGCCCCATGATAGTTGGTATCAAAGTCAGTGTTTGGTAAAACGTTAGTTGAGATGATGAAAGGAGTAGACGAGCAGATTGAGCCTAGGGAAGCCCGTGAGAAGGGTAGGAAAACTAGCAGATCACGATATATTCTGTCAGCTTTGGAAGGTCGAGTGACCAATCTCAAGTAATCCATGGGTAATGTGAAAGAAAATCCTAAGGTAGTTGAGGGACACACTAATGAGTCAAACTCAATGAAAGAGTAGCTTAGGGAATATGTGGCGGAGGCTCTCAGTTCCAATTTGGGTGTAATGAAAGGGCCCCTCAATACCACTATGGATGATTAGAACAAAAAGCTGAATAAGAGAGATTATGCTCTCAAAGCTATGATCATAACTTTGAAGAAGGAAACTGAAGCCATGATGTCGAGAATTGAGGAGCTCTATGTGTGCAGAGCTTTTGTGGGTAAAGGGATGCTGGCTTCGATTCCGAAGCAACGTAAAATGGATGTCCCCAAGCTGAAAAATTTTAAGGAGACAAGGTCTGCAAGAGATGTGGAAAATTTTATTTTGGGGGATGAAATAATACTTTAGTTTGATGGGCATTGGGAATGATGCTACTAAGGTAAACACTACTTCAATTTATTTGACTGATATTGCTCTTTTATAGTGGCATTATAGGTCCACGGATATGAGATGAGGTGGTACCGTTATTGAGACTAGGGTGAAATTCCAGAATAAATTTAGGAAGTAGTTTTACTTCAAGTATGCTGAGGAAGAAGCTCGAGCTAGGTTGTATCGGCTAACACAAGGAACAATTCGGGAGTATGTTCGAAAGTTCACTAAGTTGTTACTTTAAATCCCTGATTTGAGTAAGAAAGAGACATTCTATTGATTCAAAGATGGGTTGAAGCCTTGGGCGAAGCGAGAGTTGCGTCGACTAGAGGTCTATAGCACCCTTTACTATACCCGATTTACCGGATCTGGATATCAAATGTTACAACACTTGAACACTTAGAAAAAATTTTACTACTAGTATATAACCATTTTTAAAACATACTTCATATGAATTTTATTAACTATCTTCGAAAAAATGTTAAACTAAGCCTTATTGGATAATATATTTTGATATAACAAATTAAAGTGTTTTTGAATAAAAGTAAAGTTGAGAAATTTCATAAAATCAAGTTGAAATGGTTTCAATTGAGTCAAATTTTCAAATATATTTTAATTATTTTCAAACTAGTTAGAATTGCTCCGGGACAAAAAAGTATCGATACTTTTTGTCTAATCGATATTTTATAAGATATCAATACCCTTTGATAATCAATACCTAATTGACATTTCGCCATTTTCAAACCCTGGTAGGTCTCGATCCAGTATTGATACTTTTCTTAAGGTATCGGTATATTTCCTAAGGTATTGATATTCCTGCTCCAACAATCACTGAAATCAGCATTAATTACAAAAAAATATCGATACCCTTTTAGTAGGTATCGATACTCATTGCTGCATATGAAGTTAATGACCTGGTATTTCATCCCTAACGGCTAAATTCACTTCTACAACAACCACAACTGTTGAAAATCAATTAGAGGGTACAAATACCATCTTCCAAAGGTTTAACAAAAATAAGAGCAATGTGAGAAGCTTAAAGATCAATCAAAACAACCTAAAGCTTAATTCTTTCATAACTTTTCTTGTAAATACTTGTGAGCTTTCATTATATTCATTTAGCTCAAGTGTTTTTCTTTGTATTTGTACTTCATTGGAAAACAATCTGATCTTGTAAAGATTATATCTTTACTTGCTTATTTGTTTCTTTTTGAGAGAAGGTTAATCCTTAAGGTTTGGGACAAAACCTTAAGGGAGTTGTATCTTAAGATTTTGGGGAATAAATCTTAAGATAGATTGTAAGGTTAAACCTTGTCCTCAAAGGTTGCCAAATTAGTGAATTTGGGGAAATCCTTAGTTATGGTAAGCTAAGGTAGTGGAGTAGGCAATTGGGGTCAAACCACTATAAATTATTGTGTTTTTTATTGCATATTTTTCATTGCTTCCACCACAATTTCTCAAACGCCAATTCAACCTCCCTATCAACGATCTCGAGTTGGTCCTTCTGATCTAACACAAAAGATTAGGTAAATAAAATATTTATCATATATTAGATCCTTCAAAGTCTTATAAGACGTTACAACTCAAAAATTTGCTAAAAATAGATTCTTCATGATGTAGTGTACTAAGTGCCATACCTCTAAGGTACCCTCTGTATGCATAATGATGCAACTCGTACTGTTACTCTGGCACAATCCTGGCTTGGTCCCTCGTGGCGTACAAGTTCCACCTACAGACCTGCAACCCAAAAACACGTATATAAGTTTCCAAGAAACTTTGCAAGTCTCACTCAGATTTACCTTTTTACAAAGATGTAGATGCCTTTTACTCCCTGAGTTGGGTTTCTTTCTCAAATAATGGAAAATACAATTTTGATTCTCGGTCCGCAGAATCTATAAGTCAAATACTGCACTTAACCATCTTAAACTCTTTTAACATTAACTACTTTACTTAAGCCCCCTGCGGTTGTAGCTAGTTACGCTTTTAGATCACTACCCAACAGGTTCTATTCTTAATTGATTCTTTACATACTCCTACAATTACCAGAATACAGGATTCAATAGCTCTCAGGTATAGCGAACTCATACTCTACCAACATCCCATATGTCTCAAGTTCCCTGTCATGGCAGATTACCGTGGCAAATTCCACAGCAGGTTGTTTTGTCAAGTATCTTACCGGGAAATACTTTAGCATCATACTCAAATCTCACACACGACAAACTAGCATCTCTCCACTGAAACGTTACTGAATTCATTCTATTGGTTTCCAATATAGCACACCTCAAGGGCTTCTAGAAGGAGGCGACCATATAGGCTTTCCAGAAGATTTACCACGAAGGCTTTCTAGATAAATCACCACAAAGGCTTTTTAGAGAATTCGTGTTTATTGTCCCAGCGGACTATTTTGGTGGATACCATAGGCTTTTCCCAATGGTCTTAAACCCTTTCACCTTCTTAGCGTATTATCATATGATGTCATGGCCATGGACTTCCATAGATTTATCTCGTGATCTGCCAATCCGATTAGCATTACAGCTACCCTACCGTAGGCTACACAATAAATCTCTTTCTCTTCCTTACACATAACTCAAAAACTATCAAGCACTGAACCCATATAACCCAAAACTGTCCATCCCTTGCCCAAATCAGCTCCCAAATCTGATTAAAAATAATTTCACAACAACCTCTAACCTCTTAACAAGGTTGTTCCAACCCTTCTACTTTTCAAGCCTTCACTTTATGACACCAAGCTAATTTTAACAAAGCCATTCAACCCTCTCTTCCTACAATCAAGGACTGACCATAGGAGGAGAAAATCAAGGCTTTCTCCCATGATATTTTTAACCGTCCCAAGCTTTTATAAATAGCCACTCTCATTGCCTTTCATTTATCACTCATCCATTCCTCTCATCTCTTCTCCCATTTGCTCTCTCAAATATTCCCTTTTCCCATTTCTGATTTTCCCTATTGAAAAAGAGTCTTGCAAGTCCCTGGAGCAGCAACAATCAACATCTTGGAGCCTTTGGTCGACAGAACAAAGCAGAAAGAATAAAGGGACGCACACTAGCCTGACTTCAGAGAACAATGGATTTGTCTTCTAGTTTCTTCCTCTTATTTATTTTTATTTGCTCCGAGATTATGAACATGAATGCTAATTGTTTTGATGCTTCTGATTTAATTAAAATGGCTTAAATTTTGTTTATGTTAAATTGATTGGATTCTGTCTACTTAACTAGTTGAAATTGTGTTTATGATGTTATAGGCCTTAGTTAGTTATTCATTTAGATAAAATCATGCTTGCATTATAATTTTAAGATTGCAATTGAATTAATTATTTAATCAAATTAAAATTATAATTATTTGACATAATATCTAAATGGTGCATCCTTAATCTTTTAAGTGTAAAATTAGATTAAAGAATAAAACCAATCTAAGACGCCTATGTCATATTGATTAAACTTGTTAAAGTCTTGCTTTTATTCTGTGTTTACAACTTAGTTACATTTAATACTTAGTAAATTTAGGAAATAGCTCACTTCCTTCAAAATATTTTACCATTACCAATTTGCTTAAGTTTATATTTCATAAATCTTTGCTTGTATAGTCCCTGTGGAGACAATAATTCAATATACTTTAACTTTATTACTTATTACGACTGTGTACACTTGCACAATTCCATCATTCCACTCATGGATCATGTAGCTTGTCAATTATCATTCGAGGAGAAAAGATAGTCAATCAAGTGACAACTTCTTTCCAACATCTCCCCCAAAGCTAAATTTCGAAGCAATGGATGTCATTGCAACTAGTGTCACATTCTTGGAAGAACAAGTGGCATCTTTGGACAAACCCATGAAGAGTCTTACTGTAGGCTTCAAAGAAAGGGATGACTAGATAACTTTCATGATGAGAAGGATCATTGATCTTATTGATAAGAGGTGAGCCAATTAAAAAGTCTAAAAAAAGTTAGAAAGCTAACATAAGACACTCCAAGTGTTCAATGGAAATAATTATAAAGAAAATCAAATTTCATATTAGATTACGAACAAAATTCTCAAAAAAGTAGTGTGGTAAACCAGAAAATTTTGAGGTGCTATATTTGGTTAGTGGGATTCTCCAAGAAACCTTATGTGGAGTGTTACGAGACCGTAATGGAATTTGGTTAACGAGATTCTTCGAAACATAGATAAGTGATTTGTTATTGGGGATGTAATATGGAGTGGTTATGATAGGTCATTTCAAGCATAGGATATGGGATTGTGGAAAATTATACTTGAAATGGATAGTTCAGATGCACTCAATTTTCTCTGCAATCAATCCGCAGAACAACAAACATATCCTTCCCTTCATTAAGAGATGCTACAACGAGGTTAGGATGTAAGGATTGTGCACATGTTTAGGGAAGAAATCAAGTTACTGATGGTATGGTGTCGCTGGCATATAGTCGATCTACTGGGCTTCATATTTTCTTTTGCCCATCTATTGAAATTCTTAATATTTTGTGTGATGATTGCAGTAGAAGGACTTTCCTACAATTAGTTTGAACTTTGGTCTATTGTATTTTTGCTCTTCTTATATTTAATATAAAGAAACTCTTAAAAGTAATTAAATATTTATATAACTTAATCTCAATTTATTGAATAAATAAATAATGAATATCTTAAATAAACTTTTAAATAATAAACAACTTTAAAACTTAGACAAAAAATAGCAATTGATGGCTAAAGAGATTTCCAAAGGCTTCTACGAAAAAAAAAAACATGTATTATCTCATTTAGAGATTTTTGTTTGATGCTTAAAAAAAATTATTAGTGCAATCTTCACTAAATGACTATAACTTGAGCTTTCGAATTCAAATTGATGCGTTTCAAAAGGCATTATGAAGCTAAAAGATAATTCTTTGATCTATAAGAAGATAATTCAATCTAAAAATACCCAAATCTCATCTAAAATTACAAATTGATTGATATTTCTAATTTACCCGACTTATCAATATTTGTGAGATTTTATCTCACATTCACTCGATAACCTAAAAGGTTTCATTCCATAATTTGTTTGTGTTTTCTTGGGATGAATATCAAATTTATATACGAACTTTGATTAAATGTACAATGTCGTCACCATTTTTTTGGAAAACGACAAAGGGTTCGACTTTAGGTTTTTAAAAAAAATAAAAAAAAGGGGAGTCGCCATCAATCCCTTTTTGTTGAGGTGTGATTGGGTCACCTCGCAAAACGGTTATTTTTAATAAATGCATTTGATTTATCAAAACAACGATTTTGGTCTACGAAATTTAGAAAACGAGTTCGAAAGTCAGTTACGCAAGAGGAAGGGCTAGCACACTCGATACGCCCAAAATTGGTACCGAAATAATTAATTAGTGTCTTAATGTTGGAAGTTTGAAAAGATTTTTAAATTCGGATCTTTTAAAAAATGTTTGGATAGTTAAGGCCGGAGTTTGAGATTTCTTTATTCCGAGGGGATACAAACATCACATCCAGCACGTTAGGACACGATATTCGAAGCCTTCGTAATCAAAGTTATCTCGAAGTTCGTGAAATTTATTAAAAGGATGTTTAGTGTTTTAGTCAAACGAAAAATCGCAACCCAGCACGTTAGGGTACTATTCCTCGAATTCCTAAATACAAAACATTGCCTTTATTTTTAAAAACCTTTAAATGGAATGTAGCAATTTTACAAAATGCCTCGCATCGGGTCAAATCAAAGAGAAGGCTCGAGTCAAAACTTGAGATTTCTTTGTCCCGAAAAGATATAAACATCACGTCCAGCTCGTTAGGACACAATGTTTTAATCTCTCGTGATAAAAATCATCTCGTGATTTGTGAAACTTCGTAAAAGGGATGTTAAGTTACTTAGTTAAACGAAAAATCGCAACCCAGCATGTTAGGGTACTATTTTTCGAATTCCTAAATACGAAACATCACCTTCATTCTAAAACCTTTAAATGAAATATGATGATTTTCAAAATACATTTTGTGTAGTAATAACATGAAATTAAGAAAGAAAAACGTAGATATAAATATAATAAGTATAAGAATACTAATAATAATAATATGACAATGATTTGAAACAATGATAATACTATACCAATATGAATAATACATTATACATAATATCGGTGGTAAAATAGAATAATAAAATTATAGTGATGAAAATTAAATAATAAAATAATAAAATACAAGATAATGGTAATGATATAAAATGATGGTAAAGCGAATAATAGTAAAATATACATATATATAATAGTAATAATAAGAAAGAATGGTGATGATGATATATTTAATAACGATAATAATAAGAACAATAATATAATAATAGTAATAATGATAAACAAAACGATAAGGGAAAGATACATATCGTATGCAAACAATAAATAATAATAATAATAATAATAATAATGGAATAATAATAGAAATAATAATAATAAATAATAATAATTATAATAATAATGAACATATAAATACTAATAACAAATAGTCAATATTAAATAGTAGTAGAAATAGTAAAATTGTAAAATAATTTGAAAAATGGGTCAAATTGGAACTAAAACAGTAGTAAGAACGTCAAATTAGACATTATAAGCAATAAAAGGACCAAACAAAGAACGCAGCATAAAAAAGTCGGGGACGAGGAGCTAATTTTCCCAGATAGTAAAACGCAGCGTTTTAAAAAGGATGAATTATAATCACGTAAAATTTACGGGACAAAATTGCAATAGAAAAACTTAATTGTAAAATCTAAAAATGCGAAGGATCGAGAGCTCAATAAACCCCTTTGTAAAAACACGCGGATCCCGAGGCGGTCTGCCTCGGTCGGATCGGGTCAAGGCCAAACGACGTCGTTTTGGTGTTAAAGGCCAGCCCCCAAAACGACGTCGTTTTGTGGGTCTATATAAAGCCCTAAACCCCTAAAAAAATTTCATTTCAATTTGCCCCGCTTAAAAAAATTTTCTTTCTTTTTTTCTCTGCAGAAGGGGGAATCCGGTGGGATTCCGACCGGCCGCCGTGTGAGAGGTAATTTTTTTTTTTTTTTATGCGTTTATTTCCTTTCCCCTTTTTAGTATTTCATATTTTCATACATGCATGAACAAGGAGGAAACAGATTCGTAAAATGAGGAAGAAAATGAAAAAATAATAATACCTTGGGCCTCTGTTTCTTTTGATTTTAATGAATCTTTTGTGTTTTTCTACTTCCTGTGTTTGGATCTGCTGTTTTTGTGTTTTGAAATTTCTTTTTTTGTATATTGATCGAAAAAAAGTTCCTTACAATCGTTTAAAAATCGGCCTTTATAGCCTTCTTATTTTTACAACTTGTTCTGTTTTGTCGTTTCTCTTTCATTGCTTGCAGGTAAGTGGCCAAGTGGAGGAGTTGGTGATGCTCTTGCAGTGGCGGTGGCAGTGGCGATGGGCGGTGGATGGGATGAAGGCCAGGAGTCGAGGCGAAGACGAATGGCCCTGTGCCATTCAATGTCACAAGATCGATGATTAGGGTTCCGAACCCTAATTTTAGACTTTAGGCCATTGGGCCACCGGGTGTAGTGGGCTAATTGGGTTAGGTTAGTGGGCGTGTGTCTGTTGATAGGTTTTGGGTTTTGGGTTTGTTATAAAACGGGCCGGGCAAAATTAGGCTTGTCTGTTGCCCTCTTTGCTCATTGTCGCAGCACGAATGGAGCAAAGACTTTCAAAAGGCCAATTTTGTCCGGTCTAGTGAGTCTTGACTTCTTTGGTGCCATTCTTCTTGTAGCCTTGTTTTAGTCCACCATACCTTGTTGCTTTGATCCACTCCACCGCTACTTCGACGAGATGGGATCTGCGGCTTCAATTTGCTCTTGCTACGACTTGTAACTTGTTTACTTTAGATTGTTCCACTGCATCTCTAAAGAGATGAGGTCTTTGGTCTTCAGCCTATTCCACTGCTAGTTAAGGCAATAGGACTAAAGCTTTAACCATGCTCCCTACTGGTTAGGGTGCTAAGATTCGCCTTCGATCTTGCCCCACTCTTGGTTAGGCGACAAGATCTACAATTTTGACCCATTCCTTTCTTTGGTCGGTGGCAATAGAACGGTGGCCTAAATCATGTTCCCTCTTGGTTGTGGAGCCAAGATTTGCCTTCGATCTTGCCCCACTACTGGTTAGGGTGACAAGATCTACAATTTTTTTGACCTATTCCACTGCTGGTCAGTGGCAATAGGACGGTGGCCTAAATCATGTTCCCCTTGGTTAGGAAGCCAAGATTTGCCTTCGATCTTGCCCCACTCACGGGTCGTATGACAAGATCTACAATTTTGACCTATTCCACCACCGGTCGGTGACATGGGATTGTCTTCAACCTATTCCCACCGGTGGGTGGCAATAGGACAGTGGCTTAAATCATGTTCCCTACTAGTTGGGAGCCAAGATTTGCCTTCGATCTTACCCCACTCACTGGTTAGGGCAACAAGATCTACAATTTTGACCTATTCCACCTTTGGTCGGTGGCAATAGGACAGTGGCCTAAATCACGTTCCCCTTTGGTTGGGAGCCATGATTTGCCTTCGATCTTGCCCCACTCATCGGTCGTGGTGACAAGATCTACAATTTTGACCTATTCCACCGCCTGGTCGGTGGTAATAAGATGATCTTACGTCTATTCCATCGCTTTGGTCGGTGGCAATAGGTAATCTTCAATAGTGTTGCTACACCGTCCTCTAGGGACATATCCGTAGACTCGATTTTATATGTTTGTGTTTATGCCAAAGGATGCGGATGCTATAATCTAATGACTCAAATGCTCACGACTACGTGTGATATGGATGACATTTACATGAATACGTAATGTCATGAGAATGATGATTTTTCATTAAGATGCAATGATTGTAATAAATCAATGCTCCTAACTAAATGATATTATGGAGGACATTTGCATGAATGCGAGGATGTCGTGAGAATGATCTCTTTTAAAAGCTTAGGGTCAGAATCGCCGTCTTTCGCTTCGTCAAGGTCACGGCACGGACGCAATATCTCGTCTGATATCTATGACAGCGAATCTAAAGAAATAATCATGATTTTAGACTCCTCTTCCTCGAACATTTCCAACCCCTAAGTGTGGAGGTTCCTAAACAACAGTCTTGTTTTAGGTTCCTACGCTGTTTAGAGGCCTCCAGAGTAATAGGCGGGACTCCTTTTATGGAAGCATTATGGGCCCATGGGTCGTTATTTCAATTGCAAACAACTTAAAGATTTAAAGTAACAATGGAATTTATGAATAATGGAATTGGATTAAATCAACAAAAGTAAACATTATTGGAGTAAAAAAAAGTGGGTAAAAAGAAAAAGTAGGTGCCCCAGATATTGCAGCCTGAGCTTCATCACCGAATCCTTCCGAAGATCATTTTGAGCTGAATAGACGTTGGGAGATCTGCAGTGCTTTGTAGATGTTCCGAGGTGTAACATTCCTCCTTTTGCTAATTCTGGGGAATAAAAATTGTCACATACCTCCTCTTTCATGCAAATTTGAGCCGCCCTTATCGAGTTTTCGACTCAAAGCTCCTTTGGTCTCAAAGCGCCCTTTACGGGTTTTCGCTTCAGCCTCTCCGTTTTTTTTTTTTTAGGTCTTAAAGCACCCTTTGCGGGTTTTCACTTTAGCCTTTCCCTTCTTCAAGCATAATACTTCTTAACTGAATCTGAATTTATGGGATTGGGTAGATTTTTCCCATCCATCTCGGTCAAAATTAGTGCCCTCCGAGAAAACCTTTTTCACCACATAAGGTCCTTCCAATTTGGCATCCATTTCCTCCAAATCCTTTTGTATGGGGAGGATCTTTTCAAAACTAAGTCCCCTCGTGGAATTCTCTTGACGCACCTTTTTGTTATATGCTCGATCATTCGCTTTTGGTACATCCGCCATAACGGATAGCTTCGATCTCTTTTTTCGATCGATTCAATCGATCATATCGAACTTGGATCCATTCCGCTTCATCCAATTTCAATTCGGACAATACTCGAAGGACAAAATTTTAACTTCGATGGGTAAAACCGCCCATTCCGTAAACCAATGAGAAAGGAGTTGCCCGGTGGATGTTCTAACCGACGCGTTTAATAGGCGAAAAGGGCAAATGGTAGTTTTCGTGCGCTTTTGTAAGTCTCAGCCATCTTCCCTACTATCTTCTTGATATTCTTGTTAGCTGCTTCATCGCACTGCTCATCTTTGGGCAATATGGTGACGAATTGTGATGCCTGATCTTGAATTACCTCATGACTTACGCAATCATCTTTGTTGTTCAAGTTTAACATATTATCAGATATGATCCTCTCAGGCATTCCATATCGACATATGATTTCCTTTTTTAGGAACTTACTGACTGCTGATTTTGTCACATTAGAATATGAAGTGGCCTCCACCCATTTAGTGAAGTAATCAATTACTACGAAGATGAACCGATGTCCATTGGAAGCTTTTGGAGAGATTTGTCCAATAACGTCCATGCCCTACATAGAAAAAGGCCATGGGGAGGTCATAACATGTAAAAGTGAGGGTGGTACATGAATCTTGTCCCCATAAATTTGGCACTTATGACATTTCTTAGCATAATCAATGCAATCTTTTTCCATGGTAGACCAATAATACCCGAATCTCATGATTTGTTCGCCATTCTGAACCCATTGGCATGTGTTCCATGACACCCTCATGGACTTCTTCTAGGATCTGCTTAGCCTCGGCGCCATCCACACATCTCAATAGCACTTGATCCTTTCTTCTTTTGTATAAGACCTCTCCGTCTAAGACATAGTCATAAGCCAGTCTTCTCAACGTCCACTTGTCATTTTTAGTTGCTTGATCGGGGTATTTATGACCTTTCACGTATTGTAGTATATCGTGATACCACGGGTGATCATTTTGCTTCTCTTCTTCCACGTTGTAGCAATGGGCTGGGGCCTCATAAATGCTCATTTGTATAGTCCTCATATCCTCCTCGTTGTTTGCTCGTACCATAGAAGCCAATGTGGCTAGAGCATCAGCTATCTGATTCTCGTCTCTTGGTAGATAACTAAAAGTGATGTCATCGAACTCTTTGATCAGTTCTTGGACCAATCTTTTGTATTCGACCAATTTGGGATCTCTCGTCTCCCATTCTCCTTTAAGTTGATAAATCACCAGTGCAGAGTCCCCGTATACTTCCAACACCTTAATTTTATGTCCTATAGCGGCACAGATACCCATGATGCAAGCTTCATACTCTGCCATGTTGTTTGTACAATCAAAATCCAGCCTACAAGTAAATGGGTGATGATCTCCGTTTGGGGACACTAGAACTGCCCCAATTCCATTACCCATAGCATCCGATGCCCCGTCGAAGTTCAGTTTCCAAGGACAACTTTTCGGGGTACTTTCTTCGATGGTTGCTACGTACATTAAGTCTTCATTAGGAAATCAAGTCCAAAGGCTCAGAATCGCCGAGCTCTACTAGCGAGAAAATCGCTATTGCACTCCTTTTATCGCCTTTTGGTTCACATAAACTATGTCAAACTCGAGAAAGTAAAATTTGCCATCAGCCATCCGTCCATTCAAAGTAGTTGACTCCATTAGGTATTTCGATTGGGTCTAGCTTGAGATGAGCTGTGTCGTATGATATAATATGTCTTGCCTCAATCTCCAGAGTTGTCGCACCAAGGCACAACATAGTTTCTCAATTGGTGAGTACCTTGTTTCACACTTAGTGAACTTTTACTAAGGTAGTATATTGCCTTTTCTTTCTTTCTTGACTCATCGTGTTGGCCGAGCACACATCCCATTGAATTATCTGGCACCGTCAAATAGAGGATTAAAGGCTTATCCGGATTAGGCGGCGTCAATCTTGAAGGATTGGACGGTATTGCTTTACTTTGTCGAAGGTCTTCTGACATTCCTCGTCCCACACACCTGGATTGTGTTTTTTAAGAAGACGAAATATGGGGTCACATTTCTCAGTCAGCTGTGAGATGAACCGAGCAATGTAATTTAATCTTCCTAAGAAACCTCGAACTTTTTTTTTGCGTGCAGGCGAGGCAATTCTTGTATAGCCTTGACTTTGTCAGGTCAACCTCAATCCCTTTTTTCACGACTATAAATCCTAGCGGTTTCTCGACCTAGCTCCAAAGGTACACTTTGTCAGGTTAAGCTTCAGCTGGACTTTTCTCAACTTCAAAAATAATCTCCTTAAGACTTGGACATGCTCCCTGTCAGTTCGAGACTTGGTGATCATATCGTCGACATAAACTTTAATTTCTTTGTGCATCATGTCATGGAATAGGGTCACCATGGCTCTACGATATGTTGCTCCCGCATTCTTCAAATTTCAAATGGTATTACCTTATAGCAAAAGGTTCCCACATGGTTATGAACGTGGTTTTATCCATGTCTTTAGGAAGCATCTTTATCTGGTTGTATCCTGCGAAGCCATCCATGAATGAGAACAATGAATAACCCGCCGTATTATCCACTAAGGTGTCGATATGAGGTAACGGAAAATCGTCTTTCGGGCTAGCCTTGTTTAGATCCCTGTAGTCTACACACATTCGTACTTTCCCATCTTGCTTAGGGACGGGGACGATATTGGCTACCCATTCCGAGTATTTAACCACTTGCAAGAAACCTGTGTCAAATTGCTTCCTGACCTCCTCTTTTATTTTCAAGAAACGTCTGCCTCATCCTCCAAGTTTCGTTGTAATCGGCTTGTATTCTTCTTTTATGGGCAAACGGTGTACCACGATATCGAGTCTTAACCCGGGCATGTCTTGATATGACCATGCGAAGACATCCTTGAATTCTTGGAGTAACTCGATGAGGTCTCGCCTTGTCTCTACAGGATACCGACTCCAATCTTCACTTCTTTCTTTTCTTGCCCTCTCCTAGGTTCACTATTTCCACCGACTCTTTGTAAGGTACGATTTGTTTCTCCTCCGTTCTACCATCCTAATGATTCAGAGATAAGTCACCTTTGGTCATCTCCAAAATCTTGAAAATCTTCGCACCGTATCTAGCTCAAAAGACATTTCGAGTCATCGGTAGCGTTACTCAAATCATTGATATTTGGGGACTTGTTATGGAGATGAATAAAGGTTCATAGAATCACAGAATCTAGGCATGCTTATTGGTATCATAAATGAAGAATAAAAATGTTTGGAAGAATGTCTAAAGAAAGAATAATGATAATGAATGAAATGAACATAAAAGAAAATTTGCTCAAACGATGGCGGAGATGTATTTCATTGAAAATAACGATGCCTTATACAAAATCATGCTTCACAGAAGGGACTCTTATTGCTTCTAGACTTAAAGCAACAAGTGTGTTCCGAGTATTACTCTGAATGAGTTCTAAAAGCTACAGGAATCTCCTCTGCAGTCCAGTTGTTTAGAATGCTGCCTGGCTCATAGGGGCGGATGCCATTCTGATTTTCTTCCTCAATTTTTCCTTCAGATATAGCGTTGACGTGCATGATTTCTTCATCTTGCATTCCTTGTCCTGGATGGATAACCCCTCCTGATATAAAGGTCTCACGAATATGAGAAATTATCATCGGTTCCCATTTAATCTCATCTCCACCCAAACGCGTTTTCCTTCTTTCTTGTTTCTTTTCCAACTCTTTCTTCTTTTCCTTTGCATTCGGCTTGAATCCTAAGACAAAGAGGTCTCTTTTTTCCTTCAACCTCGGGACTTCGATTCCTTCTTGGAGATACCTTCCCAGTCCCTTTCTGGGTACGGCTCCATTTTCGACCATTAATTGTAAACCCATTTTTGTGGTTTTGGATAATTGAGGCACTGGGATCTTGTTTCCCTCGATGACAAACGTCGTGTTGACGAATTCTAAAAAATGAAAGGAACATTCAGCCGCTTCTTCATTTGCTTCTAAATATGGTGCATCACTTTGGTTACGGTTATGATGATGTCTTCTTCAAAGATTTATTGTTACCAAATGGCCTTCGTGACTAATTTCAATTTTTGGTGCAAGGATGAGGGATCGCCCCACGAAGTGTATCCAAGGTCTCCCCAACAAACAATTATACGACTACCGATATCCATTACTATGAAATCCACTTCATATGTACTTGGGCCGATTAAAGAGGTATTTCAATCCTCCCATGACTTTCCTTTCAGCCCATCGAATGCCCTTAATACATTGTAGCAGCCTTCATGTGAGAGCTATCAATGGGTAACCGATTCAACGTCGATAATGGCAGGACATTGAGCGCCGATCCGTTATCGACTAGTACCCCTGGTAGTGTGTATCCTTTGCACCATGTAGTAATATGGAGGGCCTTGATGGAACCCATACCTCCCGACGGAATCTCGTCATCATTAAAGAAAATAAAGTTATCAGCACTTATATTGCTAATTAGACGATCCAACTTGTTAACGGTGATATCATTAGCAACATAAGTTTCATTCAATACTTTTATCAGTGCATTGCGGTGTGCTTCTGAGCTTAATAGCAAGTCAAGCACAGATATACGAGTCGACTGTTTATGCAATTGCTCCACGACACTGTATTCACTATGCTTTAAAAACTTCAAGAATTCCCTAGCCTCGTCTTCCTTCACTGGCTCATTTATAGGAGCTTCTTGTTTGGTCGCACTTTCTTTCTTTTGTTCACCCACCAAGGTTTTCCCCTTTGCAAGCTTGATCCGTGGGTTTGCCGTGTCGTAACGCTTCCCACTACATGTATAGAAGCCTACTTCCTGGTTTCCCTTTGCAGTGCTAGACAAATCTCCTTTCCCGGGAATCGTCACATTACAATTGTAGTTCCAGGGAACCTTTTTGTTATCTTCATATGAAAAGGTCGCAGGTCTTCGGATCACAATCTTCGGAGGCTCCTGGTTTCCTTTCATAGTGCGGGATGAGTCCTCTATTTTAGGAATTGTCAGGCTGCAATTAGAGTTCTGGGGAACCTCTTTGTTGTCTTCATACGAAAGGACCGCCGATTTACGAATCACGATCTTCAGAGTTGTCTTTATCCCGATTCCATCGTTCTTTGGCCGTGAGATGATGACTAAAGGATAGCTAGCTTTCGAGACTTTTATTGCTGATTCATCTTCCAACACGTAAATGCTTCTTTCTTTTCGGCCTTCATTAATCTCAAAAAACTCCAACTCTTTATTGTCCATCAATCTTTGTACCAGAATTCTGAACTCAGTACAGTCCTGGATTTCATGCCCTTTCATGTTATGAAACTCGCAACCTCTTCTTGTTCTTTCCAAACTTGTTTCATCGGAGTCTTTACTTCGTCATTTCTTTCCAAACTTGTTTCATCTGAGTCTTTACTTCGTCAACATCCCTTTTAACTCTCCTTCCCATGTTTTCTCCTATCATATTGACCTCATGATTAGGCAAGGGTGCCCGCTATTTGGGGGTATCGTCTACTTTTATAACGCCCATCCGGATGAGTATTTCTACCAATTTTTGAAAGCAAGATGTTCTCTATTGAATGCCCCACAATCCTGCGTGGTACTCGATCTTTGTGCGTCAAGCGTCATATCGCTTAGGGTATGGGGTTGCAGGGTTTTAGGTAATGGGAAACAACATGTGCATCGAATAAGTTCGGTCTATTTCTTGTATGTATTTGGATTGGCGTGAATTAGATTTTTTCGTGTTCATTTTATATCGGATTCTGCCCAGAGAGCCACGATGATCGCGATACGACTTTGGGTGATTCTGATAATAGGATTGAGATAACCTTTACCTAAGTTATTTACATCGTTCTCTTTTCTTTTGGGATTGTCTTTCGTACTTTCTCCCACTTCTATCTTGCCATATCGATTGCATTTTCTATCATCTCCCGACATCACGATGTCGAGAAGCTTTAGTGGCGCTTCCAAAGATATGATTGATGAAAGGAGCTTTCAACGTATTTATAAAGAGCATGGTTGTCTCCTTTTCCAAAAGCGGTGGCTGAACTTGTACTGCTACCTCTCTCCATCGCTCTAAGATCTGTCTAAAACTTTCGCCCGACTTTTTCTCCATATTTTAGAGCGTGATTCTATCAGGAGCAATATCAGCCACATGGCAATAATGTTTCATAAAGGCTTGTGCCAGGTCCTTTCATGTCTTGATTTGGGCACGACTAAGCTGATTATACCATTTGGCGACAGACCTTACCAAACCTGTCTTGAAAAGCAATTGAATCAAAGAATGGTCATTATTAAGGTGCCCCACCATCCGCCGACAGAACATTGTGATGTGCGCCTCAGGACAGCTAGTCCCATTATATTTCTCGAACTCTAGTGTTTTGAACTTTGGCGGAAGGACTAAGTCCGGACGGACTTAAGTCTTTAGCGTCCATCCCGTGAACGATGGCCACCGTTTTTATTTCTTTAAACTTTTCTTCTAGCCACTTGCAAGCGGTTCTCAAGTTGCTTTGACAAATCTATTTTGCCTTGTCCATTTCGCGGTTCATCAAAATCTGTGACCATGGTTAGCCGGACTTTCCACAGGTTAGTGCGAACCAGTTGGAAGGTGAAGTTTGTATCGCAGTACCAAACGATATTGTGGTTTAATAATAAAAGCGTCCTTTGGGGATGCACGTCAAATTGGCACTTGGGTATTAGGTGGGGTAAAACCCGGAGGGTAAACAGGGTCGTCATTATCATTTCCCAAACTAGTAGCAACTCCCTTTCCTTTCTCACGTTCATTGGCCAACAACTGCGCCAATTGATTCATCATGCTATTTTGAGATTCTTGCATTCGTTCTATCATGTCTTGTTGTATCTTAATCAATCATTCTTGCATCTACTCTTGTATTTCCTTTTGCATTTGTTCTAGTTTCTCCATTCTTTGATCCATGATTTTTGTTTTGTCTCGTGTATTGTACCGATGTTCCAGGGTCACTGTCATAATTTAAGGTTCCTTTGTGAGATTTAATGCATAGGATGCAATGTGATGCTGATGCATGAAATGTATGCAAAAAGGCATTAATTCGATTCAATTTCTTTTAGAATAACTTTTCTAGAAAACAAGTTTCTTTACATAAAAGCAGTTACATATAAGGCCTCGCTCTAATACTTAAGGCCTTGACTTCTTCCGAAGCCCACTAACTCTTGACCTTGCTCGACTTTGATTCGTAAAATAAACTTAATACATCATTTCGGATCGCTAAGGTTTGTAAGTGATCCGCCACTTCTCGCACTTGAGCTACGGCTTTCCCATAATGTAATCCGATCTCGACTTGATTTAAGAGTGATGAAGTTGTCGCTTCAGTAGCTCCTCATTGACTTCAAGCTCCACCGTAGCTCACAACCATGTAAAGTAGATTCTAGCTCTTCGATTCTTGCTTTCATTTCTTCAATTTTACTCAGACTAGCCTTTAATTCGACTACAGAGTTACGGCTACGATGCTGATACAATGATCTTTCCAGTTCTGTCACCCGAGCCTTTAATTCCTCTTTCTCGTTCTGAGTTTCTACCAAACTTCTTTTCAGAGTAGCTTCTCGAACTTGAGTATCTCGGAGTTCCCTTTCCCATTGACTGGCTCTATGTCTTTCCTCTTTCAGTTCTTGACGCCATTGCTCTGACGTTTTTCCTAATCCAGCAATTTTCATTGACCTTCGCAGCTTCTTGTAGTCTGTTTTCAAACTGTCCAAATCTTCCTCGGCCTTATTTTTCCCTTTCCTCAGCTTTTCGGCTTCCAGCTTCTGAATGTCAACATCCAACCCTAACTGCATTTTTTCTTCTTCTAATTGCTCTATCCTTTTCCCTAATTCTACATTCTTTTTCTCAAAATCCTGTTTGATGATTTCGAGCTCTGACGGGATTACCTGCAGGTGCTCTTCCACTGATCGGGTATTTTTTTAGTCTAAAACAGGGATATTGTCGTTGATTCTCTGACTCCTCCATCGGTTATATTCAGGGGTTGTCATCGGGTTAGTGGCAAACCTTTTCATCCTGTGAGTCCGACTCCAAGCACTCGCTATTTCGCGAACCTCTTCTTACAATTGTCTCCTTTATATTCGAACTCGTTGAATTAGACCTTGTTTCTGGTATAAACCGTCTCGATCTGTCTTGTCTCTCAAAGAGGAGAGGGCATATCACATGACTCCCATATTCCCAGAGAGGAACCGGTCAAAATCTCCACACCGATATAGGATCTCATGGGGATCATTAAAGGAGCTTTCCATTCTCGTCTTCTTCTTGTAGGTTTTGCAGAATCGTCATCCATTTTCTTAGTAAAATCATCTCGCCTTGGTGTGGTGCTAATTCTTTTAGCGGGAATAGTCCTCGGAGAAGATTCGACCGGTGCCTTTTTCGCTTTCCAAAATGACTGTTGAACCATACTAGCAAGAGTCAGGCACAACCGGTGAATCTTCCTTCGCCCTTCTTTTCTTGACGCTAAAGGACACGAAAGTTTCAGCCGAATTGCGAGGCAGGTGTGACTCTTCTATCCAATCTGTCGAATGAATCTGAGACCGCCTCGTCTACATGCCCTAGAGCTTTAGGGAAAATAATCAGTCCATAAATGCTCAAGGCAAAAATGTCAACCCTTTTTTTCACGTCAGGGTGTGCTATGATCAAATCCCTTAAATTTCTCCAAGGGATGCACTTACAATCTCCTTTTTGTTTTATCCGTGCTACAACCCACTGCTCGCTCATTCCCGTAATATTCATCAGCTTTTTTAAGAAGGTGGGGACGTTAACAAGTCTTGTATAAACTTTGTCGGTTTGAATTTTGGGCAGCGGAGTAAAGGCATGTACTCTTCTATAGTAGGCACCAGATCCGCTTTCCAAAGTAAAACAACTATAAGGATTCTAAAATTGGGCTATAGCTCGGAATAAGTGCTGGTCTACCTTGATGTCGAGCAGATAAGGCAGATCACCGTAATGACAGTAGAATAGTTGCTTAATCTCGCCG
Source organism: Gossypium rotundifolium (assembly GCA_025506655.1). NCBI lineage: Eukaryota > Viridiplantae > Streptophyta > Magnoliopsida > Malvales > Malvaceae > Gossypium > Gossypium rotundifolium. Next base: position 177,925,619 of record CP106727.1, read on the forward strand.
TCCCATTGACTCCATATCTCTTTCATCTCTTGAAGATTATTCGAGTTAAACTGATACGTGTGAAGTCCCATAATTCTGACACGTGCCCTTCTGCAAGACTATCACCCTTTTCTTGTTGCAGTGTCTCGACCCATATTCAGACGGCCGTATTGTCCTCCACTCTATCAAGAAACCCCCTTTCCATGAGAAGCTATCTATTTAGCAATTGAATGTGAATCAACACCTTTTTTGATGAAGATGCCATGCAAAAATAAAAATGAAGCAAATCAATAATCCATACACAGTAAGCAAAGAATAAAAATACCTAATTTGGTAACCACTAGGGTTTGGCGCGGCTCTACCTAGGGTGGGTTCTTAGGGCTTACTATATGAGGTTCGATTCTAAAGTAAAGGTACGAACTAGCGATTCCTCGATCCTCACCCATTATAGGCTCATATAGACCGAAGTTGATTCGGGAATACATTTCCTATGGTCGCGGAGATGAAAATCTCACGAAGACATAGGTACGGATGTATCCCGAAAGCGATCCACTATCTTGCACGGAGGTGAAAACCTCACGAAAGAGTAGTTTCTCACTCCCACTTAAATGTGTGACCATGATGGTCATGCAATGCAATGTCGAAATTAAAACAACATGTAGTAAAAAGATCGTAATTTTCAACTTGAACTTTCAAATTTTCGACAAAAGACGTAAAATAATCAATTTATGGCTTGACTTTCCAAAAGCGTCCCAGTGGAGTCGCCAAGTCGTAAATCACCATTTTTTGGAAAACGACAAGGGGTTCGACTTTGGGTTTTAAAAAATAAAAAGCGGAGTCGCCACCAATCCCTTTTGTTGAGGTGTGATCGGGTCACCTCAAAAGCAGTTGTTTTTAATAAATGTTTGATTTATCAAAATAATGATTTTGGTCTCTGAAATCCGTAAAACGAGTTCGGAAGTCGGTTACGCACGAGAAAGGGCTAGCACCCTCGATACGCCCAAAATTGGTACCGAAATGATTAATTAGTGTCTTAATGTCGGAAGTTTGAAAAGATTTTTAAATTCGGATCTTTTAAAAAATGTTTGGATAGTTGAGGCCGAAGTTTGAGATTTTTTTATTCCGAGAGGATACAAACATCACATCCATCACATGATATTCGAAGCCTTCGTAATCAAAGTTATCTCGAAGTTCGTAAAATTTATTAAAAGGATGTTTAGTGTTTTAGTCAAACGGAAAATCGCAACCCAGCACGTTAGGGTACTATTCCCCGAATTCCTAAATACAAAACATTGCCTTTATTTTTAAAAACCTTTAAATGGAATGTAGCAATTTTACAAAATGCCTCGCGATGGGTCAAATCAAAGAGAAGGCTCGAGTCAAAACTTGAGATTTCTTTGTCCGAAAGATATAAACATCATGTCCATTTCGTTAGGACACAATGTTTTAATCTCTCGTGATAAAAATCGTCTCGTGATTTGCGAAACTTCGTAAAAGGGATGTTAAGTTACTTAGTTAAGCGGAAAATCGCAACCCAAAGACGTTAGGGCACTATTTTCCGAATTCCTAAATCTGAAACATCACCTTCATTCTAAAACCTTTAAATGAAATATGATGATTTTCAAAATACATTTTGTGTAGTAATAACATGAAATTAAGAAAGATAAACGAGATATAAATATAATAAGTATAAGAATACTAATAATAGTAATATGACAATGATTTGAAACAATGATAATACTATACCAATATGAATAATATGTATACATAATATCGTGGTAAAATAGAATAATAAAATTATAGTGATGAAAATTAAATAATAAAATAATAAAATACAAGATAACGGTAATGATATAAAATGATGGTAAGCGAATAATAGTAAAATATACATATATATAATAGTAATAATAAGAAAGAATGGTGATGATAATATATTTAATAACGATAATAATAGTAACAATCGATAAACAAAACGATAAAGGAAAGATACATTTACGTATACAAACAATAAATAATAATAATAATAATAATGGAATAATAATAGAAATAATAATAATAAATAATAATAATAATAATAATGAACATATAAATAATAATAACAAATAGTCAATATTAAATAGTAGTAGAAATAGTAAAAATTGCAAAATAATTTGAAAAATGGGTCAAATTGGAACTAAAACAGAAGTAAGAGCGTCAAATTAGACATTATAAGCAATAAAAGGACCAAACAGCAACGCGCGCAAAAAGCTGGGGACGAGGAGCGCAATTTTCCCAAGATAGTAAAACGCAACGTTTTAAAAAGGACCGAATTATAATCGTGTAAAATTTCTGGGACAAAATTACAATAGCGAAAAACTTAATTGTAAAATCTAAAAATGCGGAAGGATCGAGAGCGCAATAAACCCCTTTGTAAAAAACACGCGGATCCTGAGGCGGGTCGAGTCGGTCGGATCGGGTCAAGGCCAAAACGACGTCGTTTTGGGGTTAAAGGCCAGCCCCCAAAACGACATCGTTTTGTGGGGCTATATAAAGCCCTAAACCCCCAAAAAAATTTCATTTTAGCTGTCTGCTTAAAGAAAAAATTTTCTTTCTTTTTTTCTCTGCAGAAGGGGGAATCCGGTGGAATTCCAACCGGCCGCCGTCATTCCTGTGTGAAGATTTGCCACGCCAACGCATTACCTACGGTGGCGAAAGTTCAAAGAGGTAATTTTTCTTTTTTTTTTATGCGTTTATTTCCTTTCCCTTTTAGTATTTCATATTTTCATACATGCATGAACAAGGAGGAAGCAGTTAAGTAAAATGAGGAAGAAAATAAAAAATAATAATACCTTGGGCCTCTGTTTCTTTTGATTTTAATGAATCTTTTGTGTTTTTCTACTTCGTGTTTGGATCTCATTGTTTTTGTGTTTTGAAATTTCTTTTTGTATATTGATCGAAAAAAAGTTCCTTAATCGCTTTAAAATCGGCCTTTATAGCCTTCTTATTTTTACAACTTGTTCGTTGCTCACGCTTTTTTCATTGCTTGCGTAAGTGGCCAAGTGGAGGAGTTGGTGATGCTCTTGCATGGCGGTGGCGATGGCGGTAGGCGGTGGATGGGATGAGGCCGAGAGTCGAGGCGGAAGACGAATGGCCCCGAGCTATTCAATGTCATGCATGACGATGATTAGGTTCCAGAACCTAATTTTAGACTTTAGCCATTGGGCCACCAGTGTAGTAAATTTGTCAGGTTGGGTTAGTGGGCGTGAGTGCATTGATAGGTTTTGGGTTTTGGGTTTGTTATAAAACGGCCAAGTAAATTGGGCTTATACATACAATTTGTTACATGAACTTTGATTTAGTATAATTGTACACATGAAACTTCAATTATGATTCATATGTATAAATAAAACTTTGATTTTATTTCAAATATACACATTTAAAGAAATGAATACCCTACATTTATTTGCATATTATATTAATATAATTGTTTGTGCATGTATTATATCAATGTAAAATGATGCTAATTAGATAATATTATTAGTAATTTACGAAAATTGAATTAAATCAAAATTTTATGTATAAAATTGTATCAAATTAAAATTTATGTATGACATTACATAGAACCAAAATTACTGTGTAATTTTAATTTTGATTTTTTATTTTTATGTAATTTCTTGGTTGAGTTAGGATTGATTTTTTTTCCGAATAAAATCCACCTTATTCACCTAATTAAGAATTTAAGGTTAACTAATTCCTTTTCTATTCTTTAACTACCCACCTTGATGTCGCATTTTAGTTTCAGCTTTTCCAAAAGAAAAAAAAGTATTTGATTTCAAAAATAAATTTTTTTTTTGTTTTCATTTTCATTTTCGAGAAAATGAAAATTTTGAAAAACTGTTTGGTTAAAATTTTAAAAACTAATTTTATAAATTTAAAAATGTGTGAAAATTTAAAAATAAAATATTTTTCAAAAATTTTTAAATGTCAAAAATTTTTGTGGTTTGAATTTATATAAATGTAATACTTTTTATTTTATTTTCGCATACTTCTATTATGAAAATAAGTACCAAACATATTTTAATACGTTCATTTTGAGTTATTTAAGAAACACGTCCCACTAAAAATCAATAAAATATATTTTCTAAATATAAAATAAAATATTTTTCTTAAATCAAACCGTTTTAGATTGTTTTTGAGATAATTAAGTATTTTAGTATTGCTACTTTTTAAATGTAGATTAGGGGTAATGTCAGTACAGTTCGGTCAAATTTTTAGGTTTTTGAGTCATCTTTAATTTGATTCTGGATGTTTTTCATATTAATATTTTTTATTTTTTAACTTATTTTGATAAAATATGTTTTGTTTTATGAGATTTTGAGTATTTTTGAAAAATTCAAAGTCTTTTTTAAAAATATTAAAAAATCAACAACTTTTAAATCATTTTGCTATTTTAAATACAAAATATTAATTTTTATATCATAAAAATTAAATTTATTTTATATTAAATAAAAATAGAATTCAACTCGATTTTGAATAACCATAACTTTCTAACTTGTATTTATCAAAATCTATAACTTTCTAACTTGTATTTTATAAATAGTTCAAATACAGGTGGATTTAATTTAATCGGTATTTTCTCAAGCCTATGCAGATTTTCTTTCACAGTGGCAGAACAAAATGTTGATTGCACGTTAACGAAATTAATCTTTTAAAGAACTGCATATATTTTTAGAAAATTTGTCCAACATAAAATTACTTATAATTATCCAAACAGTAAAAATATTAATCTTTGAAAAAATTCGAGAATTATTTTGATCATATACAAGGACTAAGTCAAGAAAATTTTTAGGGTGAAATTAAATTATAATTTTACGATAATAAAAATATAATTTTATTATTTTAATAATTTATATCTTTATAATTTTTAGAAAACTGAATCAATTTTTATATTTTTAAAAGGGTCAAAATATAATTTTATTTTATTAAATTAAAATTTTAAAAAATTTAAATAAAAAATTTCTATTTTAGTTAACCCTACCAGTTACCCTAATTTCTCCCTTGATCATACAAACAAACCCAAAACTTAATGTCTAAAATACGCATGTCCATGGTTTAGCATAGCATATGATTATTTTAATTGTTTTTAAAACAAAATTAAAGATCGTAAATGAGTTATCAATCATTAAAAAAGAAGGTAAAAAATTCAAAGTTGTATTATCATTAGAGGTGTACATGGGCCGAAAAATATAAAGGTTTAGATAAAAAATATAGGCCCGAAAAATAGGCTTGGACAAAAAATAAGCCCGTTTAAAAAATAGGCCGGGCTCGGATAAGGTATTTTGACCTGGCCCGAATTCATTAAAGAAAAAAAACTATTTTTTAATATTATTTTCTTATTATTTTTTCTTTATTTTGGTACTATTTTACTATTATGTTTCTATTATTTGGTTGTTATTGTTTAGATATTATATAAAACTTATTTTATTATTAATTTTGTTGTTATTTTAAAGATATTTGTTAATTTTTTACTATTTTAGAGGCATTTGCTTGTTAAGTTGCATCTATTTTTTGTTATTTAAGTCTATATGTTTTTAAAATTTATTTTAATTTGTTAAAAATATTTATTTTAATTTTTTAATATTTTGATGTATTATATATATTTAAAATTATATAAAATAATATAAAAATTAATATGGTTGGGCGAATTGAGCTCGAGTTTTAGCATTTTTATATGGGCTAGACTTGGACAAAATTTTAGGCCCATTTTATAGGCTCGGCCCGGCCCGAACCCAATAAACAAGTCTAAATTTTTAATTGGGCCCGACCCAAACTAAGCTCGACCCGACCCATGTACAACTCTAATTATCACCCACTTTCTTTTTGCTAATATTTGTGGGCTAAAAGCTTACAAAAACATCAATTAAAATACTGATTGAAGTGGTGGATATATCCATATATAGTTGGTGGAGTCACAAGGTGTTATCTCTTTATATCAAAATTCGAGGTTAAACTCCTAATAATTTTGTTGATATTGTGTTGAATATGAGAAGAGGATAGTGATTATTATAAAGATGGGTTCACCCAATTAGGCTGGAAATTTATAGATTATGAAGAGTGGTGGTGAAGATGACGCAAAGGTTAATGATTGAATGAGTGTTGATAGAGTGTAGATTTAGTATTTTTGAAGGGTCAATGTTCTTCATCATTTTTGGATGTTTTAATAGGTAAAAATCTTGTGTAAAGTGATGTTAACATGTTGGATTTACTATCTAGGTGGGAGAGATGTATTTGATAGGATGAGAATATCTGTTACTAGACAAATTTTGTCATTCATTCTGTTTTTGATGGGGTAAAATAATTACGCTTACGTGGTGTTTGGTGACTAATAACTTCATGTTTCTAATAAATATTAGACCATCCATTGCACATATAATCATGTTAGGAAAGTGAGCTCAAATGTGAGGTTCCAAATATCTATGATTAACTTATTTTTTCGTACGTTTTCTTGACTTGTCACATATGCTACTATGGATGAGGACATAACAAATTTTACAAACAAAAAATATAAATAAATAACTGCTATTAATCTCATCCCTTATCCAATATGTAATTATTAAAAAATTGATTAAAGGGTATATATTTTAAAAAACCAGATTAATTAACATATTCAAAATAAAAATTTGAAAACATTAAATTAAGAAATGCATTGATTTCCTTTTGTAGCCACCGGATACAGGCACTTGCAATTGAATATACACAGAAACCATTACTAGAGACAATATTTATTTTCAATTTAATACCCCATTTTAATTTTATATTACTGTCTATACGCGCTTTGAATAATATTCCAGCGGAAAAGAAAAATTAATAATTAATCGGAAAAAACAAATTACGAGTACAATCTTTATAAAGAAGATAAAAGGAATCTTTAATTATTATTTTGATAATCAGTCAGATTAGTTGTGTTATTAATACAAAATAATGAAAAAAAGAAAAAAAGAAAAATCCCAATCTTTTTTGTTTGAATAGCTGTCCAAGTCAGCCAAAAACACCCAGAAGGGAAATTCATTGAAATGAATGAGATGATGAGTCATGGAGATAGGCATGGTGGTCGTCAGTAGGACATGGATTCCAAATTTTCTCTGTTTTAGTCCCCAGTTTCTCCCTTTACCCTCTAATAATAACTCCTTTCTTTTATTTCTTCAATTTCTGTGGGTTTTTTGGATAAAATGTTGAGGATATGGAAATGGTACCAGAGCTGTTTATCTCTTCATCCTGTAAAAACACAAATTATCAGCTCAGGTTTCCTTTGGGGCATTGGGGATGTTGCTGCTCAATACATCACCCATTCCACCGCAAAGAAACGCCTTCAATATCATAAAGTACGCATCTTTTTCCAATCCCCAACAACCCTCTTTTTTTCTCCTCTCAATTTTCTCTTGTTTTTACCTTTTTTTTTCCGTTATGCCTGATTGTATCTATTTGAGCTATTGGGTACACTTTATTCTTACTTTTGTTTTGGAATTGGGTGTCTGCATGTTCTGATTTTATGTTGATTTCTTGTGGGTTATTTCGATCTTTGATGATGATTTTTGTTTGGGATATATTCCCATTTTATTCATATAACTGAAGCATTATTGCCCCCAAATTCTTTATTGATGTTCATAGCTCATCTTTGATTGAGGGCTATTGGTTGATAATGTTTGAGGGATAATTAAAGCATTGATTTTCAAGTGGTAATGAAAATTCAATCTTGTAATGGCAATGTTCCATATGGCATTACCAGAAGAGATGGTAAATTGGCTCCGTTCCAGTAATGCAAACTAAGCTAACATTTGCCTTGGATGGGGTGTGCAATTTACGTCCATAAGACATCCTAGTGAGCGACAAGGATTCACTTGAGATAGAGCTGTTAAGAAAAGCATGCCCACTGTTTTCTTCCCTCTTTGTTGTGGTTTCCATTTTTTCTCCTACTGTTCTACTGCTCATAAACTGAAATTTGTCTTACTTAGCATCACTGCATAGTGCATACCCATGGTTTATGGTCAAAATGGATTTAATGATGCCATGCTGTGCATTTCTTAGTATTTGATATATGTCGAGGTTTTCCTCACTCATTTTCTAGTTTATTCCGACATTAGAAAATTCAGTCATATCTCGTTGGCAATATGAATAGAATTGCTGTGACAGAGTTCTTCAAAACTTGTGTTGTTCTGAGCAGTTGACTTTTTTTCCCAAATAGTTGTTTATAAGAGTTGGTTGATCTTTGTGTTTCATGCATCTTACAGACTCATAACAGTTTACAGTTTCCTCAAGTTTCATAGCAAGCATAAAAAAAAATACTTGCTTATAAGTTTACTTAATTGAACTGTCGAAATAATTTCTTACTTCTGTACCAAGATCATCTTGGTTAAGCTGTCAATATTAAGGGTTTTCTTCGGGGGTTGCTCTCATACTTTCGGGTTAACTAATTTTGGGGTATTTGTAATTTAATGGCAATTTCCTAATCACCACTCTCCACTTAATGCTTACTGTTTGCTTATAAGGTATTCCATTAGGTCATAGGGGAACCACATAGAAGGCAATAGAAGTAATCAGTGCATGTTTTGTGCTTTCGAATTATTTCATACACTTTAAGCATCCAATTTCTTCTGTTTGATGGTTCTTGTGTCATGATATCAAGTAATAAATATTATTCCTAATTGACGAGTAACTAATTGTCATACATTTTGCATATTATGTCCTTGTACCCATTGTCCATTATTTTGTTAGCACCATGATTGCATCTTCAGAAATTATAGTTTCTATTGCATCTCTGCTGAAGCTGGATTCTGAATAAAACAGCTCCTTTTGCACTAGTAAGACAATGATTGGTGTTTCATTTGACAGGATGATGATAATGAATTTAAAGTCAACTGGAAAAGGGTAGCTGTCACAAGTATGTTTGGATTTGGCTTTGTTGGACCAGTCGGACACTTCTGGTCTGTTCTCATCTTTTTTTTATCTATCCTGTCGATTAATCAACATTATTTTAGTTTTTCTGCTGAACTATACTTGGCTGCGTATAGAGCACTGTTAAATCAGACAGAATTTGTTCTCAAACATCAAAAAATTAAAAGCTTCAAAGGAGTTATTGTGGAGCATTTGATGGTTAGTAAGAGATTATGTTTCTATATGTGATGATGGATCAAATTATGTTATTTTCTAATGATTGCAATGCATACAAGAAATTCAAGGTCTCTATTGAGTCCAAATTTCTATGTTCAAACTGTGGAGTGTGTCGCATTTTTTGGTCAAACCAGAGTCAAAGCAAAGGCGACATCGTGATGAGGAATCATGTGACGTCACAAAGAGGAGTTTGGGACATCGCAACGACGTGACAAATTCCAAACCTAAAGTAGCAAAGTAATGAAAGGTTACTTTTCTCAGTCAAACATTGATTACAACAGAGATATTATAGTTATAATAGAACTCTAACCGTAGCCTATTTAAAAGGCCATAGTAACCTTAGAAAAAGTGAAGATCATAACACAACATTAAAGAGAAAAAACTTTGTATTCGGGGTTAGGGTTTGTTTTGAATTTCTTCGTCTTGTACTCTTCAATTGTTTGCTCATTAGCGAAGTCTCTTTTACTCGTTTTTTATACTCTTGATTGGAGGAGTTTTTCTACTTAAACTTGTGTACCCTGTGTACCCAATTTTCTCTATTCCTTCTTTTCTCATTGTTTATACGGGTCGATTCTCAACAAACTAGTATTAGAATTTAGTTAGGGTTCCGCAATCAACCCATTTAGAGATGATGACAATGAGATTCGATATCGAGAAGTTCGATGGGATCACAAATTTCAGTTTATGACAAGTTCGGATGACTGCAAAACTAGTTTAGAATGGCCTAAAGAAAGTCATTACAGGGCAAAAGCTCGCAAATTCGGATCAGTCGGAATGGGATGAGCTTGATGAGAATGCTCTGTCTGCAATTCAGTTATGTCTCACAAACAATGTCTTGCAGGAGGTGCTTATGGAGAAAACATTTGGCTTATGGAGAAAGTTAGAAACCCTTTACATGAGAAAGCCTCTAGCTAATCAATTAGTGTTGAAACAACACCTGTACATGTTCCGTATGGCCGAAGGTGCGTCCATTAGGGCTCACATCAGTGAATTTGTTACTCTCGTGAATGATCTGAAAAATGTCGAGGCTAATATAGATGATAAAGATTACACTATGTTATTATTGTGCTCTTTGCCCCATTCATATAAGACTTTCAAGAAAATTCTGATTTATGGTAGAGATAAACTCTTATTCGAGGATGTGAAAGGAAACTTGTTAAGTAAATATAAACTTGACAATGAGCTAGATTCCAATAGCAAGTCAGATGGGCAAGCCTCGATTTTGGTTGCAAGAGGTAGACAATAGTCCAAGGTTTCAAGTCAGAGCAGGTGTAGGTCGAAATCAAGGTCGAGAAATTGAGACAAGACTTGTGGCTACTATAAAAAGTTGGGTCATATTAACGTAGAGTGTTATAAGTTACAAAATAAAAACAGAAGCCGCTGAGAGTAACGAGAAAGGAAAACAAAAACTGAGGTAGTCGATGCTAGTGTGGCTGAGGATAAGGGTGATGATTTGTTGTTGGTGTCTACAATTGGAAGGTCCAAGTTTTCGTCTAAGTGGATCCTGGATTCGGAGTGTTATTATTATATGTGTCCAAACAAGGATGAAGTTTTGCTTATTGGAAATAATTCACCCTATAAGATAATCGGTATTGGTACCATTCAAATCAGGATGTATGACGGGATTATCAAGATTCTGTCAGATATCAGGCATGTGCCTGATAGAAAAATCTCATCTCCCTGGGTATGTTAGACTCGAACAATTGTAGAATCTCCGTCAAGTCAAGCGATTTTAAGATATCTCATAGAGCTTTGATTTTGATGAAAGGTCAGAATACCGACAGTCTATATATTTTACAGGGTTCAACAGTGACTGGTGCAGCAGCAATTTCCTCGTCTACTACAGAGTTGGAGTCAACTCGGTTGTGGCATATGTGACTTGGTTATATGAGCAAGAAAGTTATGATCGTTTTGAATAGGAGTCTTCTAGTTTTCAAGTTCAAACATCGTTTAGACTTGGTTAGTATCTTGCAAAGATCTTGTTGGGTCTATGATGGGGTTCGGCAAATGAGACATTTTAAAAAAAGAGTCAAGGTGGAGATTTGTGGAGTGAGTCTCGCATTTTTCAGTCAAAGTAGAGGCGACGTCGTGATGAGGAATCACACTACATCGCAACGACGCGAGGACGTTTGAAACAGAGGCGACATTGCAACGAGGAGCCTGGGACGATGCGACGAATTCCAAACTTAAAACAGCTACGTAATTAAACTCTCAGCAGAGTTACTTTTCCCAGTTAAACTCTGGTTACACTAGAGATATTATAGTTATATTAGAATTCTAATCTTAACTTATTTAAAGGACCTTGGTAACCCTAGAAAAGTTAAGATCATAACATAATATTAGAGTGAAAAAATCATGAGAGAGTTTTAGATAGCTTTAAGGGAATTTTTTGTTTTAGCTAGAGAGCTTTGTATTTCGGTCTAAGGTTTGTTTTGAGTTTCATCTTGTACTCTTTGATTGTTTGTTCATTAGTGAAGACTCTTTTGCACGTGGTTTTTTATCCTCTTGATTAGAAGATTTTACATAAATTTATGTGTCTAATTTTCTTTATTCCTTCTTTTTGTTGTTTACACGGGTCGGTCCCTAATAGGAACAGTAAAATTCTACATCTAGGAGATTCCAAACATTTTGTCTCGATACATTTGATAAAATCTTGCCGGACTCTACCAAACTCTTAGAACTGGGTTTTGATTTGTAAGATTGGTAAGTAAATCTCGCAGCTGCTTACAACTGTAATCTTTTCTTCATGTAGGTATGAAGGGCTGGACAAATTTATAAAGATGAGGCTTCTACTGCGCCCAAAGTCAGCGAGGTTTGTTGCTGCAAAAGTTGCAATGGATGGCCTTATCTTTGGCCCCTTTGACTTGTTTGTGTTTTTCACATATATGGGGTTTTCAGCCGGAAAAAGCACTGCTCAAGTGAAGGAAGACGTGAAGAGAGACTTCCTCCCAGCCTTGATATTGGAAGGTGGCGTTTGGCCAATTGTTCAGGTTGCAAATTTCGATATGTTCCAGTTAGGTACCAACTCCTTTATGTTAATATCTTCTGCTTGTTAGACAGTGCCTTTTTGTCATGGATTGAACAACAAAAGGATGCTGCCTGGAAACAAAGGTTTACTTCTTTTACCTCCATGAAAGAAGGTGGAGGCCAAGGCAGGTTATGATTTTCTTTTTCTTTTCACTTTCTTTTACGTCTTACTGATCAGATTCCCAAATGTACAACAGAATATACATGTACTGTTGAAAGAATTAATGAAGAACCCCGAACCAGGGGTGTTATATATTGGGATTTGGAGAGTGATTGGATTAGTTTAAGCTTTTCCCTGATATTGCTTCCAAATCTTCACTCAAATATGCAATTCATGTTGAATCCAATATGAATGCCTTGCATGTTACTATATTTGAACTGATAATTTGCAATAAACTTAAAGGATGTTTTTAATTTAAATGTTTAATAACTCTTTTTTTATTTTTTATTTGATGAGGAGCAAGTAAAATTAAAATTAAAAGTCCACCGTACGGGAGTAGCTGCTCCCTACATCATCAGAAAATAAAATATCTTTACTACATAATGGGGGCTCATGGCAGGCAGTAACAAAACCAAAATCCAACATTTTAGTAATCGGAGGTTCCAATCTAAGCCAAAATGTCCGATTTCCTTCTCTAAAGATATGCTTTAATGTTGCACTTTGGAAATCATCAAAGAGCGTCCTGCATGAGCATTTGATTATCATTATTAATGAAATTAACAAATGTAATAGCGTCGGTTGAGACCATTTTGAAGGGCTTGACCTTCGGGATATGCCAGACCCTCCTAGTCTCGAATGATGCAGCCTGCCCCTCTGTTTCCGAATTTCCCAAGGATGAACCACCGGTATTGAGTTGGAGAAACCCGTGGGAGACCTTTGTTTAAAATCGGAACAGTAAGATTCTACTCTATTTATTGTATGATGTATGATACAATTTAGAGTTATTTGATATGTTTAATTAGAATTTACAAATTCTAATCTATCATAATTATACAATAGAAATTCAATACGAGAAATAATCAAATTAAATTCTATTATTAGTGTAAATTGTAAATTAAGTTTGTGTATTTTAATTTGATCATTTTAGTTCCTATATTTTTAAAATTTGAAATTCTAATATTGATCCGAATGATTGATGTTAAATTTATTAAATTTTGTTATTTCTAAAATTTAATAGGGCCAACATATTATTACATGTGTAATACCATATAATTTGTTATTTTCACATATTATTCACAAAAGGCCAATTAATTAAAAATAATCCAATTAGAGAATATTAACTAAATTTACAACTTACATAGTATAGTATTGATAGTAGAATATAACCAAATGAATTTAACTGCTATCATTTATGTCATGACTGGAACTTTAAAATCTTAAAGTTAGAGGACTAAAATTAATCAAATTAAAATATAAAGATAAAATATAATTTGACTAAAATAATGTAAATAAACAAATTTGTTAAAATCTACATAAAAATTATTAATGTGCCAAAATTTATTATATAAATATATATATATATATATATATATATATCGAAGATACATGAAACAAAAATTAAGAGTTATTGTATTAGTGTCCATTTTGCCACTTTCATATATTCATGATCCATTCATGTTAATTTTTCATACCATGATTATATTCATGTTATTTTTGTGGGTTTAGAATATTATAAATATAATCTTACATGCTAATAATTTATTAGTTTGACACGTTTTCGAATACATGTAATGTGTAAGTTAAGTTTTTGTAATAAATTGTGTTTTTTTTACTTATCATATATGTATCAATTTTGGTTCAAATGTTTTTGGGTTTGAATTTTTTCGAGTTAGAAACTTTTTGGGTTCAAATTTTTTGAATTTTGATTGGGTCGAGTCGGATGGGTTTAAATAAATTCAAATAATTTTGATGCTTTATAAATTATATTCGAACTTAATAAATAATTCTACTTTTGCATAATAATAACACAATACAAATTCGATTCATATAAATCGAAATTTTATATAGATGTTTTATTGTAATTGAAATAATGTTTATCATATCTAATGTTTATAATTATATAATATATAAGAAATTTATTAACATAATTAATATTATTATATGATGGTCAATTTACAAGAAAATATCAAATTTTAACAAAATTTAATGAAAAGGACCCAAAAAATAATTATTTACCAGAAATGACCATTTCCCCCAAAAACACGTCCACGTCAGCGCGTTTCCAGGGGATGAATCAGGAAAGCACGTCCACGAGGGAGCGCTTTGTGCCACATCAGCAAAAAAATGCGTCCTTGAGGGTGCGCTTTGCTGATGTGGCAAAAGTGCTCCCTCGTGGACGCGCTTTTGCCTTTTCCCCCCGATGGGTTATTTAGTTGTTTTTAGTGTTAGGGTATGAGTTTTTAGGGTTTTAGGGCTACGGTTTAGGGTTTTTAGGGTCTTAAGGTTTAGGGTTTTTAGGAAAAATTTAATGAATTAGATTTTAGAGTTAATTAATTAAAATAATTTTAGGGTTAGGGTTTTGGGAAAAATATATCAGTAAAAAAATTATTTGAATTTTTTTTACAGTTGTATTTGGAAAAATAATTTTGAGAAGACGTTTCTGAACAAATAGTGACCAAAACGCTTCAAGCAGGTGCACTGTCAGCAAGAGTACCGAAAAAAGCTCCCACGTAGATGCTCTTTTGCTACAGTAGTCTCTGGCAAAATAATTTTGAGAATACGTTTCTGAACAAATAGTGACCAAATCGCTTCAAGCAGGATGCACTGTCAGCAAGAGTACCTGAAAAAAGTTCCCACATAGACGCTCTTTTGCTACAGTAGTATTTGGAAAAATAATTCTGAGAAGACGTTTCTGAACAAATAATGACCAAAATGCTTCAAGCATGATGCACTGTCAACAAGAGTACTGAAAAAAGCTCCCACATGGACGCTCTTTTGCTACAAAAGTCTCTAGCAAAATAATTCTGAGAAGACGTTTCTGAACAACTAGTGACCAAAACGCTTCAAGCAGGATGCATTGTCAGCAAGAGTACTGAAAAAAGCTCCCACATGGACGCTCTTTTGCTACAGTAGTCTCTGACAATATTCGTCTATAAATGAACCAAATTTCATTCTCAGGTTGCATAACAGAAATTGAGGCAAAAGTAAAATAGAAACTAAAGATGAGTGAACGTATTAGTGTTGTTATTTACTATGATGATGAGGTTTGTGACACCGAAAATGGTGTTGTTTTTTTATCGGAGAACATAGCGCGACTAATTTTTAACCGGAACATAGATTTGACAGAACTTCACAAAAGAATTAGGCGTAAAATCTTCGGAACAACGCCAATGAAAGTTTAGTCTATTAAGTATAGATTTTGTGCTTCGATTGATCCCGTGAGATATGACTCATTCGACATCAAAGGTCCTCGGAGCTTGGAGGCAATGCTGGAGACTCATCTTGCCAGTGGATCACCCTATCTTGAGGTATATGTACAATTTTCATCGCCAAGTGATCTTTCTTCGACTTCAACATCTACTGTTGTTCGAGGGAAACACACGACCCCAAGTCGACACTCTGTTAGTAGGAGGCAGAATACGGAAGCACCCGTGTTTGGTGGTAGTATGGAAAACACAACCTCTGCACGACATTCGGTTGGTGGATGGGACATGCATATCCTTCCTTCGACGTTCGATGCTAGAAATACCTATTGGGGAACGTCATCAACTTCTAGTGGTTGGCAATCCACATATGATTGGGAACGTTATGAAAGTTGTTTAAGAAGGGATAATGTACTCCCCACGACATCCACCGGTGAGGGGCCCTCGTTCGTTGCAGATGATGGTGGGTCGGATGATGAGTCCGATGTGGATCCACCTCGAGAGCTTGTTCCAACTGTACCTGAAGATGTTGAAGGCGGTTCAGATGAAGAAGAAGAAGATTCGCGATTTAGGGCGTACTCACCTCCAGCCCACATGTATAATGTCGATCTATCTCAAGACGATGCATTAAAGTTTCCTGAACTACCACATAGAAGGCATGACCGTACAAGTTCGTCGTTGGATTCAGGCGAATTAGGAGTTGATAAAGAGTTTTCCAACAATGATACTTTTCTTGGTGCATTGAAACAATATAGCATCAAGAACGGGTTAACTACAACGTGGTTAAATCTAAAATCGATAAGTAAGAGGCCAAGTGTGCAGTACAAGATGACACATGTTCATGGAAAATCATGGCCTCGTTGAGGAAAAGGACAGGCTTGTGGGAGATTAAAAAGTACAAAGGTCCACATACATGTTTTGCCAGTACAATATCACTAGGTGTTCATGGTTTTTGAATAATACTGATATTATGTAATGTTGCATTATTTAACGTACTTCATTGACAGGTGTTTCACAAGATCACCTGAAGATGGATTTAGAGATGTTGGCTGACTTAATAATACCGACGGTGAAGGTGAAGCCCAAGACTACAGTGCCAGCCTTAATTGGCAATATTCGTAGCCAATTGGGGTACACGTCTTCTTACCGGAAGACTTGGATAGCTAAGCAGAAGGCGTTGTAAAAGTTGCATGGTCAGTGGGACGCTTTATATAATAAAGTGTGGCAGTGGTGTCAAGTCTTTGGAGAGATATGTCTCGAGCAAAGATAACAGCCTTAAAACGAACCGGTGTTCTACAATGATCGATTGCTCCGTGGATGTCAAGTGTTCAAGCGTCTGTTTTGGACATTTAAGCAATGCTGAGACGCATTTCTATACTGCAAGCCATTGGTACAAATTGACGGTACCTTTATGTATGGTAGATATACGCATCGGCTATTGCTAGTTGTGGCACAGGATGGCAGTGAGAGAATCCTTTCACATGCAGCAATAACACCGGGGGAGTCAGCTGATGACTGAGATTTTTTTCTATCTAGGTTAAGGAGGCATCTACGCCCCAACCTGATATATGCTTTATATCGGATCGGAGCCCTAGAATGTTAGCCACAATAGAGCGACAGGGAAGCCTGTGGCATTGTACACACCATCGATATTGCCTAAGGTATGTTGCGTCCGACTACCATGGGCAACATCGATCTACAAATGAACGACGACAAGTGACCAACATGGGTATGTAATATCTATTAATATAATTTTTTTTGTAATATTCAATTTATTCTTAACTGAAGAGTGATATGTAATATTCACTATCAACTTATATTGGCAGTGTACGAGATCAATAAGGACCGTTTTCACGAGATGTTGGCGAGTTTGTGCTCAGTTAATGAAGAAGGCGCAAACTACCTATGTAACATACCTTTCGAACAGTGGACAAAAGCATACGACGGCGTCCTACGATATGGTCATATGACTTTAAACCTGACCGAATGCATAAATTCTGTTCTAAAAGGAACGCGTCATTTGCCGATAACAACGGTTGTGCGAGAGACATATTTTTGTTTAGCGACACTATTTCTGAAGCGAGCAGCGAGTTATAAAGGCCAAATGTAAGGAGGCCATGTATGGTGCGCGAAGGTATTGCGAGAAATTAACAAGGGGAAGGCACGGGCCAACACCATGCACACAGTGTGTCACGATCATGGCAACCTATGGTTTCGTGTGATGGAGTTTGACAGACCGAACCAAGGTATTGTTGGCAGGCAATATCGTGTACACTTGAGAAATAGGACATGCGACTGTGGGATATTTGATGCACTTCGTTATCCATGCGCACATGTAATTGCGGCTTGTCAGAATCTCCGTCTGGATCCCATGAGCTATGTCGATGAAGTGTATAAAATAGAATACATGTACAACGTGTGGAGACACATATTCCCACCAGTCCCGGATGAACGTAAGTGGTCGTCTGTATCGCTTGCTCCGTATAAACTGTTACCAGATAGAGAATTGCATTGCAAACCAAATGGTCGACCTTGCTCGACTAGAATACGCAACAATATGGATATCCGAAAAACAACCAACCAACGGAAGTTATGCGGATGGTGTAGAAACTCAGGCCATACATCTTGCTCGTGTCCAAACCGGAATAGTTGATAGTCTCCTTATCATTTTTTGTCTATTTATGGCATTGAAAATTCTTTTAATTTCTTGATGAAAATTGTGAAATTTTGTAGAAGGACTAAGTTGCAAAACAAAAAAAAGGTTATTCAATTAATCTAAAATATCACCATCATCATTATTCTTCAAAATTGTCTTTCTTGCTAAATGCTTATTTTGCCCTTTACGATCATTCAAAATTCATACATTAGATCAACATCCATCTTGATAAAATTATAAATTAACCCGTCATACTTTTTCACTTATTCAATTTAGTCCTAATTCATCCATTTCTTATTAATTTCTATATATAAAAATAAAAATAAATTACAATAAAAAATAAATTACAACTTTTATTTTATTTAGGATATAAAATAAATGAAATTAAAAAATAAACAACTTTTATTTTATTAAAATATAAAAAAAATTACCAAAAAAATAAACAACAACTTTTATTTTATTAAAGATATTAAAATTAAATTACAAAAAAATAAAAAACAACTTTTATTTTATTAAAGATAAAAAATTAAATTACAATAAAAATAAACAACAACTTTTATTTTATTAAAGATATAAAATTAAATTACAATAAAATAAAATAAAAACAACTTTTATTTTATTTAAGATATAAAAATAAATTATAAAAAATAAAAACCAACTTTTATTTTATTAAAGATATAAAAATTAAATTACAAAAAATAAAAAATAACTTTTATTTTATTAAAGATAAAAAATTAAATTAAAATAAAAAATAAACAACAACTTTTATATTATTAAAGATATAAAATTAAATTACAATAAAAATAAAAAACAACTTTTATTTTATTTAAGATATAAAAATAAATTACAAAGAAAATAAAAAACAACTTTATTTTATTAAAGATATAAAATTAAATTACAAAAAATAAATTTTATTTTATTAAAGAAAAAATTAAATTAAAATAAAAATAAACAATAACTTTTATTTTATTAAAGATATAAAATTAAATTACAATAAAAATAAAAACAACTTTTATTTTATTTAAGATATAAAAATTACAAAAAATAAAAATAACTTTTATTTTATTTAAGATAAAAATTAAATTAAAATAAAAATAAACAACAACTTTTATTTTATTAAAGATATAAAATTAAATTACAATAAAAAATAAAAAAACTTTTATTTTATTTAAGATATAAAATTAAATTACAAAAAATAAAAAATAACTTTTATTTTATTTAAGGTATAAAAATTAAATTAAATTACAATAAAAAAATTAAAAAACATCTTTTATTTTATTAAATATATAAAAAAATTACAATAAAAAATAAAATAATGACGGTCGGAATCAATGTTGGTGTCGGTAGGAATCAGTGCCACATGGAGGTGGTCGACGGTTACGCGCTGGATTCCTCTTTCTTCTAGCTTTTGGCGAGGGTTGTAGAACCTCAAAGGGATTCAGTTCCTCGGTAGGGGTGCAGTTGTGGGTGTTGGGATGATGACCACCTTGATAAATTATTGACTGGGGAGGTGTTTGCATAACCCATGGCGGAGGTGTCTGAATCCCATAAGGCGAAGGAGATTGGTAAAAAGAAGAGCTCCCCGACGACGCCTCATGCGATCCCTCATACGACGGCGGCCTATAGATCAGCTGGCCAGTCGGAGTAGTCGGGAACAGACTCGAACCGAGCCATGCATTCCAACCTGCCATGGGACTAGGAAAAAGAAACATATAAGGGCTAGGGTACACACTTGGCATAATCTGAAAAGGCTGTGATGTGGGTGTCGTCGGCTGAAGTGTTGGGCCCGGTGACTATGTGGGTGCTGTTGATGGGCCCGGTGGTTGTGTCGGCGCTGTTGATGGTCCCGTCTCATCACCCTTTCTCCTTGGATTTAAAGGGCCTCGTCGTTCCCTTTGTTCACGAAGTTGCCGTCGCCTCTATTTTTCTGACAATAAATACGGCTTGCCATGGATCCTAAACCATGGCATGTATTCCGGCACGCATGTTAACTCAAGAACGATGATCGGTTCTCGAATAGGTATATAATCATAACGGTTCTCCCACAATTCGATATACACTGACTAAAATCTTGACCAATATGCAACTGTTGTAAGTCGACTTTGTGCTCATCATCGAGCACTTCAAGTGCCACGGGAATCTGATGTCGAAATCCAAATTGACGCAGAACCCGATCTGACTGGTGTATCTCCACAGTGGCATAGTTGACCAATGGCACCTTCACATGCCAAACGTTCAGATTTTGAAAAAACTCTTCCTAATTATCGTCAATTGATGGATCCTCGTATGGTGTCCATTCAAACTATATTAACATGATAAAAAATATTTGTTATATACTAAATACTAAATATTAAATACTAAATACTAAATACTACATACTAAATACTAAATACTAAATACAAAACGACTATTTTATTACGAAAATATGTTTTAATACTTACTTGTGCATCCGACCGTTGCTTTAATAGAAGCCGTATATCTTCAAGCGATGTAGGTATTCCAACATAACTCGCCAAATGGTTCCATGTAATTAAATAAATTTTTAGCATATAATTATATTTTAAATCTACGTAATAATTGTAAAATCTAATATTAAATTTACCTCGTTATGAGTGAGAATGTATATGGGTGGTCGACTCGAGGACGTCAAAATGGAAATCGAAACCGTGTCCATGATTGTAGTAGTGATAGGCAACCTCCGATTTTCGCTTTATTCGCCGCATCGCCCCGCATATCTCCCGATACAATTTTGCTAGCACGGCAGACCCCCATCTCAATTCACCGTCTGCTCTAAAATCAACGAGTTTCAGCAGCCATCTTAGATGTACGAGGTTTCGTGACAAGTCCGGCATTAGATAGCCTCCAATCATTTCAAAAATGTATGCCCGAGCATACCGTATTCTTTCTATTTCGGTCGAATCATTATCCGGCTCTGGGAATGTGTCCTCGTAACTAGCCCATCTTGATCCGAACTCCGTAAATGTTATCCGGAATAGCACCCCAATCGCCAGAAGTTGCGAACCCAGTGATTACGTACCCATCCACTGGCAATCCTAATTGCAAATGCACGTTTTCCAGAGTGATAGTACACTCTCCGCATGGAAGATGGAAAGTGCGTGTCTCAGGTCTCCACCTCTCTATCAACGCACTGATTAACTTCGGGTCCAACTTGCACCCCCGGACTATCGTGGCCACGTGCCAAAAATCCGCTTCCCGTAGGTAATTCTTGATCAACGGCGATGGCAGACCAGGCATATTGCGAATATAGTATTGCAACACCCGATTTACAGACTGTTTAAAAAGTTATAAAATAAAATTTAATTAAAATTGCATAAACCTAAAAAATATTAAATAGTATTGAAAAATTAAAATTAAAACTTATCATTGTCATTTGATCGATGGAGATGTGTTTATTTTCAAGACGAATTAATTCTCCGGCCATTGCTAATACGATTGAATATTTTTAAATTTATCAAAAAAATATATTTCAAAACAATTTAAGAAAGGGCTTTTTTGTAAATATTAAAGGACTACTGTGAAATTTGAGAGGAATTTTAAAGGAATTTGAGAGAAAGTTGAGAGAAAAATGAGTAAGGACTTTTGTGTGAAAAAATAAAAGGGTGGGGGCATTTTTATAGTTTTTTATTTTTGACCGTTGGAGGCCCAACGGTAAAAAAAAATGACCGTTGTAGGGCAAAAGCGCTCCCTCGTGGACGTGCTTTCTTGATTCATCCCCTAAAAACGTGCTGATGTGGACAAGTTTTCGGGAGAAATGGCCCTTTCCGGTAAATAATTATTTTTTAGGTCCTTTTCGTAAATCTTGTTAAAATTTAGTATTTTCTGGTAAATTGGTCATTATATGATATGTATATGTATATGAATTTGCATAAAATATTTATGGTTATATGATAGGTATATAAATTTTATTTATTTGAATAATTATCTAGAATATATAGATATAAACCGTGAGTTTGGAAAAGCTTTTAAATTAATAAAATAATTTTTATTATTTTAAAATTTTAAAATATTATAAAATTATAATAATATCAATAATTAATGAAAAATCTAACAAACTACAAAAATCAAAAGATATTATAACATGTTAAAATATAATAAAAAAATCCAAATATTGTCCATGTGTCCTTGTATAACCCATTTTGCCTTGCTATTGAATTTTGGAAACCCGCTAAAAAAGAACACAAAAGGCATGTTATTTGATCAATTTCGTAATTCAAGTTGGTATTCATCAAAATGTCACAAATTAACAAGAAAAATTATTTTAAGAGGTTTTCGCATTCGTTCTTCATATGAATTATGAGTATAATGAATACATACAAATTTGATTTTTCATCCGCTAAAAGTTTCAGCAAATTTGATAGGTGAGTTCTTTAAGGCTTAATTTGATTTTCATATCATTAATTTAATCATCATTATATATTTTATATAATCATTAAATTTGAATATTTTTAACTTTGAATATTTATTATACATATATAATAATTGCATTAAAATTATTGGTAAAAGATCTCTACAGTATCTCTCAATTTTAAAATTAAAAAAATTGAAGCAATTTAATTCTCGTCAATTTTGAAAGTGAACAATTAAAGATAATTAATCACGGTGTTAATGTCTTTCGTCAATTGTGCATACTTTTGATTGGAATAACAACAAATTTAGCCTTTAATGTTGACATGTTTTGTCAATTTGGTCTTGATTCTAAAAAATCCAACAAATTTAGCCTCAATATTTACACATTTACACAAATATTGTAGGCTAAATTTGTTAATTCGGGACCATATTGACAAAATGTCTAAACTTTGAGAGTTAAATTTATTATTATACAAATCAAAATTACGTACAATTGACGGAAAACATTAACGTCGAGACAAATTGTCTTTAATTGCTCACTTTCGAAATTGATAGGGATTAAATTGCTTATTTTTTTAGAGGGACTGAAGAAGTCTTTTTACCAAAATAATTTTATATTCATAATTAATGTTTTAAAATTTATTTTAATTTATAATTCAACATAAAGATGTATGTTATTTATAAATTTTAAATATTTAAAATATATTTTCATACATTTAGATTTTTTCAAGTTTTAGATCAGATCTATCTTGAGCTTAAGCTTTAGATCAGTCTTAAGCCTGGGCTTGGTTTGGCCTTGGGCTCGTATTATTTTATGCACGAGCTTTCTCAAGCTCGGATCAGCTCAAGCTAGAATTTTCTCGAGCTCAGATTTTCTCAAACTTAAATTTTCTCCGACCTAGATTTTTTCAAATTTTAATTATTACGTGCTCGAATTAGCACAGATAAACTTTCGAGTTACCAGCTTTAATCATATATGGCAACTCAATTTAGAGAAAGATTTGTATGTTCTTGTTTTGTCATGTTTAAATTCATCTCATATTTTACAAAGTTTCAACAGTGATTCAATTTGAGAATAAGAATTATATATTAATATCATGATTGTGTTATTTTCATGAATTTTTATAATTTTTATACTTGAATAAGTTATTATATATAAATTTCTACGTATTTATATGTTTATATAGTTTTATGTTTTATCGTGTTTTTAATCATTCCCCATTATTTTCATATAATTTCTTAAAGTTACCTCATATTTACATAATTAATTAAATTACTAATAAATACAGAAAATTTTTAAAATTTATTAGATTAGGCTATTTTTACTAGATTAGCACTTTCTACCACATCAGCATTAAAAGTGGCAGCACTAATATTTTTATTTTATTTTTTGGTACCACCTATTAGTGTGAAAATAAAACTTACAAAACATGTTTTTATATAGACTCTCAAGTTTCATTTCCTTATTTTCTTAAGTGATGTGGGATGTGGGTATATATAGACTTATAATTCATTTATAACTTATTCCTAAACAATGTGAAATTGTTTATTCTTTCAACTAATAGCATACGAAAGTTATCTTTAATTTTTATGTTGTTAGTTGAAAGAGTAAACAATCCTACATTATCTAAGAACAAGCTAAAATGGATTATTAATTTATATATACTCATATCCTATATCACTTAATAAAACAAGAAAAATGAGACATTGGTTTTATATAAAGACCTATTTTGTAAGTTTTATTTTCATATTAATAGGTGGCATTAGAAAAATAAAATATTGGTGTTGCTATTTATAATGTTAATGTGGCAGAAAGCGTTTTCAACTTAAAGCGTTTTTCTGTAAATCACCTAAAAATATTTACAGTTGGAAGTGAACTGGAAGCGTTTTCGTAAAATCGATCTATTCTTGTAATTCTTCCAAAAAAATGGCCTAATTTAATAAATTTTAAAAAATTTCGCCACTGGTAATTTAGTTAACATTATTTGCTATAATCATTTTATTTTAACTTTGAACTAATTCTTTTATAATTAATGTAAATATCATAATTATCTCGTTTTGGTCCCCTTTATTATTAGCTTCTATTACTTTATAAAAAATTATTTAATTGGCCCCACTTTAATAAAAAAAGTTATTGTTAAAATAATCGCTTCAAATTTTTCAAAAATTTAAATGAGCTTATGAATTAATAAAATTAATTGAGTAGATCTTTTAATTGATGTTGACTATTAGTATTTAAAAGTTTTTCAAGTAGCACTTTAAAAATTATTTTTTTAAATAAATTTTTTCTATTTTATTTTTAAATTTAATGATTTTAAATAATTTTATAATTCCATAATGTATCTAAATAAATAGATGGATGTTTAGATTCAAATAAATCTTGATAACTATTTATTCAAATTCATTGTGTACTTATTTTTAAATTATTTTATTTTTATTTATTTATTGATTTAACGTGATATTTATTAACAGTCACATCAACATTGTCATTAAATTTTAGTGTTAATGTCAAACGATTTAATTAGTGAATTTTATTATTTCAAAAGTTCAATTGAATAAAAAAATTACATTGATTTTATTTTTTTTAGAAAATTAAAAAATCCGTAACTTTGTAGTGAGGGCTTCAAAATTCAAGATTTGTTTTTGAAAGTTAGGAATTTTAAATTTTGCGGGTAACTTTAAAATTAAGTTATAGTTAGTATATTTTTAGTAGTAGATGTCACGTTATAGCATTAGGACATGTTTGGTTCACCTGAATGGCTAAGCTATTCGGGTGTATTCAACCCGCTACAGTGAAGCAGGTGTTTGGTTGGTTGAATGACCATTCAACCGAATGGCCATTCCGGGACCAAGCGGCAAAGTCCCGTAATCACCATTACGCATGCCCACCTCTGAATGGGTTATTCGGTGATTCCCGGAATAGATTTCTTTTTTTTTTTACCCAATTTACCCATGCAGAAAATAATTTAAACTCCAAAATTAAACAAAGAAAATTGATAAAAAAAAACAGCAACACTTTAATCTGAACATCGCAGTAAGTAAACCATGGCAAAAAAAAAAAAACAAAATTTTATAACAGAAGAGACTCAATCATCTCAATGCCTGCAAGACGGAGTTTCTGACTTTGCCAAAGAGGGCATATGTTTACTGCTTTGAACATATTTTTTCTGATTCAAGAGAGGAGAGCCTTGGGTGGATGTAGGATCTGGAAAGGGCATTTTTGCAGGAAATGAAAGATTGGAGAAGGTTGAGAAGGGGATTATTTAGGTAACCGAAGGAAATTAATTACTGATTGTTACTTTTCAAGAGAGTTTACTGCTTTTGTTTCATTGGTTAAAGCAACGGTGGCTTTTAAAGCTTTGTTTTGGATTGGGTTGCTGAAGTAAAAAATAATGGGGAAAAAAGTGATGATGCAGATGCAGTTGGAATTTTGGTGAGTGGGCTTTAGGTTTTTGGTGGGATTTTATGGGTAAATTGTACTCAAGTAATTAAATTATTAGTAAGTTTATATTTTGGTCATTTAATTAAGCATGTTATTAAATTATATTTTTTATTAAATTATATTTAATAATAATTATGTTAAAATATGATTAAATTATTTATTATTTTCATTAAATTATTTTCAATAATAACCTTATTAAAATTTAATAACAATAACAATAATCATCTACCTAACAAAAATTCTACTAAGGGTATTCTGGTCATTTTAGTTCTTTTCCTTATGCTATTACAACATTATTCTATTCAACCAAACACAAGAATTCTATTACAGCTCTATTCCATTCCATTCAACCAAACAGTTGAATTACTTATTACAGCTCTATTCCATTACACATCTATTCCATTACACCTCTATTCAATTACAGCTCTATTCCATTACAGCGAACCAAACGAGCCATTAATATTTTATTTCACAAGTTTCTATGACATGTAGGCTCACATATCTGTATATAAATAGTATGAATAATCAAACGTTATTTTCCGTTACCATTCACAAACTCTTTGAATAAAATAAAATAAACTAAATTTAGTAATGATAAATTTGAATGTAATTCAAATTCAAATTCAAAGGAGTTTGATTTTCGATTCAAGTTCATCAAGTATTATTTTTTTAAAGTTGAATTCAACTCGAGTTATCTGAATTTAATTAGATTTGTTCATTTGATCTCAAACTTGTTTCATATATTTTTTAGAGATAAAACAACATTAATGTAAAACCCAACCCGATCGTCAGGTCCAAGTTAATGTCATTTTTGTTGTCAGAGCAACTACAACAAATTTCAATACAATTCAACCATTTTAGGATGCTTACAATTATAAAACACATTCTCGATATATTGTAAAATCATTTTGACTTTTATACGAGCTTATGAAAGATTTTTTGCTAACTTGAGGTCGGTAAGAACTTAATTGAAAAGTTGTAAAAATCTATGGGTTGACGTCGCGACATCATGGCTTTCACGTTGCGATCTAATTAATCAATGAGTACCATCGCAACTTTAGAAATATCGACGTCACGACACCACTTACTGTTGATTTAAGTCACGACGTTAGGGACTAATTGTCGCAATGTTACACCTGTCTTGGCAAAAAAATCACTTTGGTACACATTTCATGCTTCCTACCAAATACATTTCAACATACATAAACCTATACCAAATTCACCAATGCATCATATCATGCCAAACTATGCCGAATCAAGCTTATAACACATTTGAAACCAAGTATTCAAGTGGCATAAAACTCATGATCAAAATATAAACATATCCAAGCCATTTACCAACTTTAACATACCAAGTTACTTCATTTTGCAAGTTTTAACATAAAAGACTTATGCAAGCTTGAAATCATGAATCCAAATGGCATCAAACATGATCAAAACTAAGAACAAACTAGGCTATATATCAAGCTTAATATAAAACTTAACCTTAACCACAAATATGGCATTGGCATTCACAAGTAAAGATGACTATTTACATAATAAAGACCCTATATACATGCCACAATATTAGGAATCAAAATGAACATAATTCCTGTCTTGTTGATAGTGTGATATCTGCAATGATTTGGCTTCGAGAATTTCACAATCTAGGGATCTACATGGAAGGGAAACAACCATAAGTAAGCATTCAATGCTTAGTAAGTTCAAATGGAAATTACAACACTTACTATAACACCTCATACCTAAGTTCAAATGGAAATTACAACACTTACTATAACACCTCATACCTAACCCGGTCACCTGGTCCAAGCTACGAGATGCTACTAAGCTGTGAAACAATTACAATCATATACTCACCATAGAACCATTCACAACTCACTATTCCAATTTAACTAACTCATATAGTCTAATTAATGATTTAAAACATACAAAGCCATTCAAAACAAAATTTTTCATTCATTTAGCATCAAACTTAACCCAAAATATGTACCATAAGCTATATATATACCAAATGGTATGTTTAAAATCACCTATTACCACAACTAACATAAGACTTTCCTTCCAAAATGACCATTTGTAACCTAAAAGTCCTTATGTACATGCCACATAGTTTAAACATCAAATTGAACATGTATCTATCGTCTCAAGATAGTGTGTGCTACTCTGCTAGTTTGGCTCGACAAGTTTCGCAATGTGACAATCTACAGGGGAGAAACAACAAAAATAAGTATTGAGAATGCTTATTAAGTTCAATTAGAATCAACAAACTTACCTTAATCTTTTTAAACATAATTTCAACTAAACAATTGGCACTCAACATGGCTATCTTTGACATATAATGGTATAGCTAATCATATAACAACATTACCAATTAATTATGTTAATCATGTTCCCTATCATAAATAATATCAATACCTTAATGTAATCATATAGAAAATCACATATCAAACATTTATGCTTACCATTTCATTTCCAATTCACATTTAAATTTCCATTTCCAATCAATTGAGTATCACCTGATGGGACTACAGTAATACGAATTTGGGCTCACAAGAGAATAAATTGCTCACATAAGTTGACTTTTATCGAGGTTACTTACTCGGTTAAATCTATGATACATATAAACCAAGAATCTTTGACTAAGTTCACACAAACAATTTAATATATTTCACATTCATCCTATGTTAAGTAATCATTTTAGGTTCAATCTAAGCTTATGAAAGCTCATTTGATAGCCCAAAGTTGAACTAGGACCAAATTATAACATTTTAAAATTCCTAGACCAACTCATCGCGATGCGGTTATCTCATTTTGTCATGTCACGACGACACTCTTTGAGATGACGACGTTGTGACGTCAAAAACCCATGGTCGCAACGTTGTCCCTATTTTTGGTAAAAAATCCCGTTTGGTACTTATTTACTTATTCTCATTCAAGCATAACCACATACACACTCATTTGCCAATTCACCTATACCAAAACTAGTTTGTAACATTTTGAATTCAACCATTTAACATCACATACCAATCATATGATTCATATAAACATAGTAAACTATCCAATTCAATGATTCATGTATATAGCATTTTACTTACCATCTTTTCATGTTCATTATGCAATTAATAATCAAGTTAATTAAAAATCTTGACTTGAAATGTTCAAGCACATACCAAACTATATAACATGCTTAACTATATATATATCATTTCTATGTTCATCCATCTAACTAGATTTTTCAACTAACTCACTTATAGCCTTGGATATTCCAAACCATTTCCTAAGTGTTTTATTCAACCTTACACAACAATGTAGCCATTAAGCCAAGCTAATGACAACCAATTCAAGTATCTATTTATTTGAACCAACCAATCTTTAACATATACCCCAAAAAATTAACATTTAATCTAAAAAAATATCCATTACATTTATCCATACCAAAACACTTCTATCAAATCTCAACTTGTTCATCATACTATGCCAATTATTAACTAAACAATTTTAAAGCTTAACATAATTCAACTAAAGAATACCTTAAGTTATAAAATCATGCTCAACATATTTTTACCTATTTCATTTACCAGTCCCATAATCAATCAACATTTAAATGTTTACCTTGTTCTATTTCATATTAGCCAATATTCACATAACTTTGCAATTCAGTCCATATAAGTCACACATGCTATTTTCACTAAATTCTAATTATATCTAACATATAGATGAAATTTAAACACAATTCTCACATAATATAAATAAAATAATAAATTTCATATGAACTTACCTATTCAAAACAACAAACAAATTGAATCTTCAGGGACTAATCGATAATTTTGGCTTTTCCTCGATTATCTTTGATTTGATCCAATTCTTGATCTATACAATTATTTTATTCAATCCATCAAATATCAAACATTTATACACTATTCATGATATGAATGAACCTATGAAACTTTATTTTTCGATGTGCCTAAATTTTTACATTTTATTCAATTTACTCCCTGAAATTGAAATAGCTATAACTTTCAATTTTGAGCTTCAAATTGAAAATCAACCTCAATTACATTCATTATAGACCCTTTACTATCTATTATTATCAAATTTTCACATTTTATTCACTTTAGTCATTATGTATAAAACTAACAATTAAACATTATAATTTAGTCCCTTTTTATAATCTAAGCTTAAAATTTATCAATTTAACACCAAAATCTTAAAAAACAAAAATAAAAAATGAAAGCTTTCAAAAAATTTAAAATTTTTGCAAATTGATACATGGGCTAGCTAAATCAAGCTCCCATGACCTCAAAAACATAAAAATTACAAGAAAAAGACTTGAAATTACTTACCTGCTTTTAGCAGAAAGTTTGAAACATTAGAAAAAATTTCCCCTTTATTTTTATTTTAGTTGAGACGGCAATGATGGAGTGGGAAAGATGATAACATTTCCTCCACGAACTTTGTATATATCATAATTAACTACTAATTAATCTAAAGTAGTTTAATTAAACCATGTTTTACTTTAATTAATTTAATTATTACCTTAACTTAATAACCTAACATCATTATCCAATAACCTATAATTATAAATTATTTAATAACCATTTTGGACCTTTGAATAATTGTCATTTAAGTCCCTAAGTCTTTGGCCAATTAAAAACCTATAGCAATTGGACTTTTACAATTTAGTCCTTATACCTTAATTAACTATCAATTTAGCAAAATTGCTGGACCAAACTTTTATATATTTTTATAATAGACTTGTAAATGTTAAATATTAATATTTACAAACTTGATTTATGGAAATGGGGTTTTGAAACCGCATTCTCCGGTACCATTAAAAATCTAGTTGTTATACTTACCTTGTTCATAGGTAAATATGTTAACTACCAAAGGTTTTGGCATACATTTAGCTAGAGAATGGCACTTAATGTCACAACAAGGTGAGCATAAGAAACATAATCATGTGTATCAAACATTATAAACATAACTCAAAGCATTACAAATTTGTACCAATTCACATATATTTATCTCAATGTCATATTCTATCATCAATCCACAAGTCCATGCTATTTCAATTGAATCACGTATCATAAAAATTTATCAAATTTGATTCATTTCATTTTTCAATTTCAAGATTCAATTTTAATGTTTTGCCTAATGGAACCCTAGTAAAACGAACTCGGACACACGGGTGAACTACACCACACCATGATAGCTCGTTTGAGCATAAACTACACCATACCAAGGCACCGAAGTGCAAAGCCTATAGGCATCAAATGTTTAAACATTTTCAAATACATTTCTCCACCACACCAAGGTTTCTATAGAGACAATGAATACTCGATGATTCGCAACAGATGCTGAATCCCGAAATAACTTGTTATAATCTCTATATCATCAACTATCTCATACATAAGCGCATATATGACCTTATTGACATGCCAACTATATACTAGCTTTTTACTAAGTTCATATGGGCATCAATTATCCACATTTGCATTTTCATATCCTATAACTATCACATATCAATTTTTCGAATTCCATTGATTGAATTTGAACATGAAGTACACATATGTTTAATGAAACATTGCAAGATCCTTATCATACTTCTAGTTGCAATAAATAAATATAATATCAATCACTCATTTCAATTCATCTTTATTCAATTACATTTGCTAGCCAGGTATGCCAATTTCCAACAAAATTTTAACTTAGATTCAAGCTTAGGCAAAGTGAAAATAAACACAAGCATACCTATAAACAAGTAAGGGTAGTAAGTTCCATAAGAACTTACCTTTTTCAAAACACAAAACAGGTAAGTTCTTTGGAGATTGTTCCACAATTTTTGCCTTTCCTCTACTAGCTCTACTTTTATCTAATTCTGGTTCTATACAAATATATATTTATACCAATCAATATCATATGATAACACATAATAGTCGTTCAGTGGCTCACAACCACAATGCCATGAGATGCACGATTCAACTAACCCTTTTTTGATTATACACATATTTTATATCTTATTCAATTTAGTCCCTAAACTCGGGATAAGCATATCTTTTGATTCCTAGGTTCAGATTAAACTTCGATTTCACATTATTTAATTAGGGACCCTATTCTTTCTATTTCCAACATAATTTAATGAAAATTTTATATTTATTCAATTTGGTCCCTAATGTTACAAAGCTAACAAACAAGCTTAACTAAGTTTACAATTTAGTCATTTTTATAATTTAAGCTCAATATCTATCAATTCTAAGCCTATTTCATCAACTTATCAATAATGACAACTTGCTAAAATTCAACAATTGATCAAATTAATACATGAGCTAGCTAAAACAAGCTCCCATGGTCATAAGTCTATAAAAAATTACAAGAAAAGAGCTTGATTTTCATACCTAATTAGTGGCCGAATGTTGGATGAATTAAAAGCTTTCTTCCTTAGGTTTTTTAAGTATGGACGAGTTGGAAGAGTAGAGAATATGATGAAAAATTCCACTAACACTCTTATTTATACTCAGATTAGTTTTAGTTTAACTTAATAACCTTTCTTTAATTAGATAATTAAGACATAATTAAGCTTGTTTTAATCATAATTCAGTCTAAGCGAGATTTGTCATCATCATCCACTAACACATGCCAACAATTGGTTTAATTACCATTTTGGCCTCTTTGGTTAATTGCTATTTAGGTCCTCAAACCTTTTCTTAATTAAAACTCAATAGCGATTAAACTTTTACAATTTAACTCCTGAATTTTAATTGACTATTTTATCGACTAAATTACTTGATCGTTCTTTAGCATATCTTCATATTAACTCCATAAATATTTTTATTTTATATTTACGAATTCAGCTTATGAAAAATAAAATTTTAAATTTACATTTTTTAATACCAGTAAAAATCGGGTAGTTTGCTTTTGGGGTTTTTTACAGAAAGAATACAAAAAAAAAACCAAAATGGGTTGCCCCATGGATTATGTACCGAAATGGTACATCCAGGGTGGTCACGCCACTCCCATAGGCGGCACCACCCTGGTGTTAGGAATCTGCTGCAGAAAATTTAAAAAAAAAAGCAGTTAGAATAAAGGCACAACAAATGATAGGTGAACAATGGCCATGCAGGCTGGCACCAGACCTTGAACAATGACCATGCAGAGGCGGCACCAAAACTAAAGAATGGCCTGCCACAGGCGGCACCATGACACGACGTCTCTGCAGATTTGTGTTGGCATATTACGCTCATGGGGACCTTAAAATGGTCCCTCCCCGAAACTTGAAGGAACAAGCGTGTATGAAGAAGAAGAAGGCTGAAGAGAAGAAGAAGAAGAAGGAGAAGAAGAAGAAGAAAGAGGTGGTGGTGCGAAAAAGAAAGAGAAAGAAGAAAGGAAGAAGAAAGAAAGAAGAAAGGAAGAAGAAAGAAGGAAGAAAGAAGAAAGGAGATCATGTTCAAAAAAAAATTAGTAAAATTAGGTATAATTTTTTTTTGAAATAATGTTTGTGTTGTTTTTGAATTGTTGTTGTTATTATATTATTTTATTATATATTAATTTTATTTTGTTACTTATTTGTTGTTAGTTACTTTAGTTTAGTTTATATTATAAGTATTGTTAGTTAGGATTAGTAGGTTAAGTAGTAATTTAGTTAGTTAGTAAGTTAGTTAGATTATTATTGGTAGGTAGTTAGAAACCCTTAAAAATATTTTGGTTAGTTAGTAAAGTATATATTAATATGTTAGTTTTAACTCTACTCTAACATTATTTTAGTTATTATATTGTTATTAGTTAAACCTTAATGATTAATTTATAGTTAGTATATAAAACTATTATTATTATTGTTAGTGTAATATTGTTGTTAGTAAAAATGGTAAATGTTATTTTATTTAGTATTATATTATTATTGTTAGTAAAGAAATATTATAATTATTGTTAGTATAAAAGAACATTAAAATAATACATGAAACATTATGTATTAAAATAAATAATATAAAATAATAAAATATGAAAATAATATATGTTTTGAAAGTAATGTAATTTGAGAAAAGGAAAATACAAGTAAATGGTCAAAATAAGTGGTTTTACTAAATGTAATAGTATTTTATTGAAAGTTATATAATTTGAACACTTAGGAAATACGAACGAACATAGTGCCAAAATAAAGGGTTTTACTAAATTTATATAAAATAAGCAAGAAACCCTATATTTGAATCATTATGTACTAAAATAATATAAAATAAAATGAACAAAAGCTCGTAATATATAATAATTAAAATAAAATGAACACGGCTCAGTAATATATAAAATAAAACGAATAAAGACTCGTAATATATAATAATTATGTACTAAATTATTATTTGATAATCACTAATTTTATTATAAAAGGTATACATAATATTGTTATTAAGGAATCCTAAAATTATTATTATTATTACTTTAGCTATGTTAATATAATATTATTATTAAGAAACCGTAAATATTATTATTAGTTATTATCATTGTTAGTAAAACCCTAATTATTATTTTAGTTAATTTATTATTATGTTTGTATAAATAATAAAAAATTTATATAGTATTATCGTCGTTTACATGATGTTTTTGTTATATTATTAGTATTGGCATGTTATTTCTTACTAATTTAATATAGACTTATTGTTTTTATGTAGGTAAAAATTTATTTGAGACGGAAATGGCTTCATTGATTAGTAAAGTTCTTCACATATCTAACTTGCTAATAATATGGTAATGTATTGTTATTTATTAATCATGGGTTATATTAACAAAATAGCAACATAATAAATTATGTTATTAATCATATCTAATTTTTTTATGATTTAACACTGTCAGGACTCGTACCGTGTATTAAGGGGTCGGGTGAATGGCTTAAGAAATCCCCCGGATGAATGATTGATGCCGTATATTGAGCAAAATTTGGATTGAATTGAAAGACCTTGATCCGGACGTTTGACTTCGGTATGATATCATATCCGCACTAGTCGGCGTTGGCGCCGGAGACCTACACTTTTCATTTCTGTGTGGAGAGTGCACAGTCACTCTAGAGGATGTTGCAGTCGACTTGGGCTCCCAATTGACGGAGTCTGTTACGAGCTTCAATGCGATAGGTGACCTATATACACTTTGTCGAGCCTACTAGGGGACTCGTGACGGCGAGGATGGAGAAAATTTTACTGAGTTGAAATTTACATGGTGAGGCGAGGTATGAATAGTTATCGGTGATGCCACCGCAAATGAGTTGATGTCGTTAGTCGAGCATACATTATGCACATCATAGGGGTGTCTTGATGCGGTGCAAATAATAATCACTCTGACAAAATAGACTTTTAGCGGCGTTTTTTGGACATTTAGCGGCGTTTATAAGCGCCACAAAAAGTATTTGCGGCGCTTTTCCAAGCGCCACAAAAAACGCCGCTAATACTACCGCCGGAAATTTTTGCGGCGTTTATGCAAAAACGCCATTAAAGATCTCGATCTTTAGCGGTTTTTTATAAAAGCGCGCTAAAAGTCAAACCGTGATAACCCACCAACAAAAAGTGGTTCGGTTATGCGTACTACTTCAAATAACCGATCTTCGTTAGCATAGGGTCCACAACCCGATGGAAAATCTCTTATCGCTGATCTGACCCTTCGTTTAAAGTTTGATGGTAAGCAATGCCTCCTCTCTTAAACACTCCATCTTTTCTTTTCCTACCTATGTTGTTAGTCTCAAAATCACCCCAAAATAAAGTTAGTTAATAAACTATCTAAAAGAAATTGATACAACCGAAGGTGATATTCTTACTGTGGATGATTTGAAGGTTACTTCTTAAATGTTGGTTTAGAAAAAGATCCTTAAAATCCCTTCAAGGATTTGGCCTAGGAGAGAAAAATAAAAGGATTTATGTTTTAAATTGGCTATAGTAAAAGAAATAAAAAAATAATTAACAAAACCTTACTTGATCACTTTGAAGATTGGCCTTGAACAAAAAGAAAGAATAAAAAAATAGATTTGGTGATTTCGGTTTGCATAAAAAGAAAAGAAAGCAGATAGTGATTTATGGCTAAAATGGTTTGGTTTTCAATAAAAGAAAAGAAGAAAGGAAATCAAAATAGAAGATGATTAGGTTGACAAAATAGATGAAAATAATGTTGATTTTGGTTTTAGTGAAAAGTAGTTTCGGTTGAGAGAAAGAAGAAAGAAAATGAAATTGAAAGAAGAGAAAGAAGATGAAGAAAAGATGATGATGAAGATGATTCCAAAAGAAAGAGATAGGTTTAGGGACCATGCACATTCGACAAGAGGAAAAATTGAAGAAAAATAGTTCTTGAACTTTGGTACTTTCGGATGAGGGAAAAAGAAAAGAAGAAATGTTTTTCAAACTTTTGATGCTTTTGACTAAAGAAGACAAGAATTTGAGAGAAAAGGTATTTTAACCAAATGGTCAAAATGAAAGCCAAAACAAAGAGAAATTTTACTAAAATCAATAACAAAATTAAATTAGGAGAAAACCTTTGGAGAAATGAGAAAAGATGCACAAAATGCAAGACTTTTGGCCAACTTTCACCCCCTAATGGCTAAGCAAAATTTCAGCCAACCTATACCAACATTATCCCCTTTTCCTCCACATTTCTTCCCCATCAACCCTTAGATTGCTATCACAATTAACCATCCCTTTAGCCCTAAAACCGACTAGATTCATGGTCAAATGACCATGAAAAAGCTTCAAAACATTGCCCTTACTTCAAGCCTTTTGTCCTCTTCACCATCCTTTCTTGATTCCATGCCATATCTTCTAGCTTACCTTTTCATATGGTCAATTAACCAAAATTAAAAAGATGCTCATCCATTCTAGAAGAGTCTTGGCCGACACTATAGGGAAGGAAACAAAAAATAAAATCCTCCCATTTGCTAGCTAGGGGATTCGAACCTCTCCCCTCAAGCACTCATCCAAGCGCCCTTACCACTTTGCTAATTACTCATCTTATGCTTAAAACCCCTTGTCATTATTTCTTAAAGCCTATCTTGCTTAGCTCCATCTTAATTATTAAGAATTTAATATTTCACTAAGCTATCACTTACATAATGAAGTTCAAAAATAAACTTCCAAAACATACTCAATCATAATTAGGCATGCAATAACATTCAATTAAGTAAAGATGCATAACCCACAATTATCGAGGATGTTCTGATTCTACCCTTAAAAATAATTTTGTCCTCAAATTACGGCTAGAACAAGTGAGGGTATTGCTGTCGCATCGCTTCCTCGGTTCCCATGAAGCTTCTTGATCCATGATTACGCCATAATACTTTGTGAGGAGGCAGAGCTTTCTCCGTAAAACTTTTACATCTCACTCCGAATTTGAATTGGCTCCTCTTCATATGACAAATCGTGTCTTAATTCCACTTCCTCAAGCTGGCTTTACATGAGATGGATCCGACCAGGTAGCAGTAGTAACATTGAAACATGGAACACATCATGCATTTGCTTCAACTCTGAAGGAAAATCTAACTAATATGCCACAGTCCAGGCCGAACCTTCAAAACCCGATAAGGTCCAATGAACACAGGACTTAACTTCCCTTTGACCAAATCTCATCACCTTTTTCCAAGGTGAAACCTTTAAGAATACTTGATCCCCACAACAAACTCTATTTCCTTCCGCTTTAGATCTGCGTCGACTTTTATGCATCCGGATGCTTTTACGAAACTCGGATTACGCTTAACCTTTTCTTGGATTCACCACTATTTACGGACCCAAAATCGGCGTTCCTTAATTTTGTCCAACACGTAGAGTCGACACTTCCGTCCATATAGTGCTTCATATGGTGCCATCAGAATCTTTGGCTTGGTAGCTTGTTATTATGTCATAAATTCTTCTTGGTAAGAATTCCTCCCAACTTCCTTGAAATCTATCACACAACCCTTAACATATCTTCTAAGATTTGGATTACTCTTTCCATGTCGGTTCGATTTGTGGATGAAATCGTCTTTGAAATCAATCGATGCCTAAAGCACGATCACGATGCTTTCCAAAGCAGAGATGTAAACCTCGGATCACTATTCGAAATAATCGACAATGACACTCCATGCAATCTCACAATCTAGACCACATATAACCGCAATTTACGCAGAGTAATCAACCAAGCAGGGATAATATGTTACAAATTTCGTCAATTGGTCCACTTTATCACCCCATACAGAGTCTTTCTTAGTAGGCGTAAAGGAAGCCAGCTAACAAAGTCCATGGTGATTCTCTCCCATTTCCACTGCAGAATTTTTATCGGTTGAAGCAATCCGAAGGTACTTGATGTTGACCTTGACTTGCTGACACGTTAAGCACTTTCCTACACTTTCAGTAACCACTCGCTTAAGACGAGGCCACCAGCCCGTCTCGCAAATCTTGGTATAACTACTTCCTCCGGGATGCATAGCATAAGGGCTACTATACGACTCTTGAAGAATCTTTTGCCTCAATTCACGATCCCTCGGCATATAGACTTTACCTTTGAAACACAATACCCATCATTTGTTAATACCAAAATCTTCCAATTCTCCACTACTTTTGTCGAAGTTTTGCACTAGGATCATGCGTCATCAATTGCCTCTGCTTCACTTGACTCAACCATATCGGCCCTAACTTGAAGTTACGCCAACAAGCTTCCGTCATCGTAAAGACTAAGATATGCAAACATAGCCTTAAATCGACAAATCCACTTTTCGACTTAGGCGTCGCCACCACATTACGCCTTGCGGGTGGTACTCGATAGAAACGGTCGTGAGTCTTTCAACAACTCTATCCACTTCCGCCTCAAATTCAGTTCTTTCGAGTCGGAGATATTTTAGACTTTTGTGGTCCGTGTATATCACCGACTTTTCCCGTATAAATAATGTCTCCAAACTTTAAGAGCAAAGACTATCGCCGCAACTCTAAGTCATGCGTCGGTAATTAACCTCGTGAGGTCTTAATCACGAGACGATACGCAACTACCTTCCCGTCTTGCATCAAAACACATCCTAATCCTGTGAGAAGCATCACAATACACAACAAAATCCTTCCCCGCTCAGTTGAATCAAAATCGGAGCTTCGCTAAAACCTTCTCGAGCTTCTCAAAACTCTCTTGTTGCTTATCAGCCCACACGAAAGGTACTTCCTTTCTCAATTTCAAAAGGTGTAGCTATCAAGAAAATCCTTCAACAAATCTTCGTAATAGCTCACAACCCCAAGAAACCGCAAACTTGATTCGGACTTAGGTGATTTCCAATCTAATACCTCAATCTCCAGGATCCACCCTTATCCTTCGCAGACACCACATGACCTAAAAAACGTGACTTTCCTTGAGCCAAAATTCACACTTGCTAAATTTGGCATACCTTCTTCTCCTTAAAACTCGCAACACAT
Source organism: Gossypium rotundifolium (assembly GCA_025506655.1). NCBI lineage: Eukaryota > Viridiplantae > Streptophyta > Magnoliopsida > Malvales > Malvaceae > Gossypium > Gossypium rotundifolium. The sequence goes on from CP106727.1 coordinate 177,964,989, forward strand.
CTGAGATGCTCATCATGTTCCATTTCGGACTTAGAATACACGTGATGTCGACTATGAATACCACTACGGTTGATCCTGTAAGCTAGGAAAATCCGGTTCATCATATCCATGAACATGTGAGGCATTCGTCAATCCGAATGGCATTACCGTAAATTCATAATGCCCATATCTAGTTCGAATCGTCTTATGGATATCCTTTTTCACCTTAGTCGATGATACCCAGACCTTAGATCAATCTTTGAGAATACCTGCATCCTTTGAGCCGATCGAACAAGTCGTCGATCCTTGCAAAGGATACTTGTTCTTGATGGTCAACTTATTTAAGTCCGTAATCTATCACATCCTCATCGATTCGTCCTTCTCTTCACGAATAGGACCGGTGCTTCCATGGAGACACATTAGGCTCGGAAAAATACAACTTATCAAAAGTTGGAAATAAAGGCATTTAGCTGAATGAAGGAATATTTTGCAAATAAAGAAAACTTCTTCCCATTATATAACCATTGCGAACATGTCTCACGTGACAACACGGACAAGCATAACGTCCCTTGGTACTCCAACCGATAAATTAGCATAAGGGAAAGTCGTTAATAGTCCACATTAATGCACGTAAATTAAAGTTCTCTTTTCTCATTGCATCGAATGTCGAACACCAACCCATAGTTGTTTTAACTCGTCAACAAGTGGTCGCAAATAGCGTCAATATCATTCCCGGCCCTTTCTCTCCGGTATAATCATAGACAATATAAAAGAAGATTGTTTCATGCAAACCAATGGAGGCAAATTGTAGGAACAAGCACCACAGGCCAATCTATGCAGTTGTGCTTATAAGTTTGTAAGGTTAAATCCATCGGATGCTAGCCCAAGCCTCGATGCGAGATCGCTTGCAAAGCTTGGAAATTTAGAGTCAAAACATTTCCAAGCTAAAGAATCTGCAGGATGCCTTAACAACCCATCATCGGTTCGTCCATCACGGTGCACGTCATTGATTCGTGTCTTGGGCGACATGAAAAGCCGTTGAAGCCTCGGTATTAGGGGAAAATATCGCAAAATCTTAAGCTGGTGCTTCTTTGTTGTACCATGTTCGTCCTCGTTACCGTCCTCTGTATTTCTATGAATCCAGCGGGATTGGCGCATACATGACAACCTTGTTGGTTTATCGGTCGCCTAATACAACATGCGATCATTTGGGCAACTGTGAATTTTATTGTATCCAAGGCCCAAATCCTTTATCAATTTCTTCATGTCTTTGGAAGATCGAGGATTTTTGCAAGCGGAACATTTCTTGCGATAACTCTAACAGCATTGTGAGCGAGTTTCGGTCCACCCACCCAAACATTTCAAGTGAAAAAGCGAATCTGAGAATGACAGTTTGGAAAATTTTGATCCTTCATGCGTTCTTCATTCATTTCATCAAGTAAGCGTAGAACCTCGACTTCTTCATTTGGTCGTTCATCCAGGTACACTTCTTTCCCTTCGGTGAAAGTATTTCCTCCAAAATTGTGATCATCGGTTGCACCCAAGTCGTGGAAATGACCGAAACCATCATCGCATATTAAAAGCATCCCATAACATGTTTTGCATGTTATCGTCACTAACATTCGGTTGAAAGCGGTATGAGAATACCCAGATTCATCGATGAAGATGCTCCCTAGATGTAGACTCGCCATGAAAAAACCATATTTTGTACCCGGACAAAACCATCAACAACTAGATGTTCGTGAGACCACTTCACGATAATGCCGTTAATATTGCAACACTTCTTACAGGGCAAAGAATCATATTCTCTTGGCTTGCATTTTGAAATCGAAATTCGAAAAGTTTCTACTCCATTTCGATAGCCGTTGCTTACCCTTGACAATTTCATCCAACTCCTATCCATTTCAGTAGTTGTTGAAGTCTAAAGTTGACAATAAATTATACGGCTAACTTGTTAATTAATAATTTATATAAGTAATTTATGCAATTTGATATTAAAATTAGGTAAGTTAAGTATTCTTTAAGATCCATCGTCGTGGCATTGTTACACCTAGGGAGGATCCGTTATATCGGCAGTGAGATATAAGGCAACCGTCAGTTTCACCTATATACTTTGAATCTTTTCTTAAGTTTTATGTAAGTTATGAAGTTTGATATTAAGGGAAAATTATGTAAGTGATTAAATTTAATCGTCAACTTATGTATTTTATGCAATTTGATATTAAAATTAGGTAAGTTAAGTATTCTTTAAGATCCATCGATGCGTGGCATTGTTACACCTAGGGAGGATCCGTTATATCGGCAGGTGAGATATAAGGCAACCCGTCGGTTTCGACCTATATACTTTGAATCTTTTCTTAAGTTTTATGTAAGTTATGAAGTTTGATATTAAGGAAAATTATCTAAGTGATTAAATTTAATCGTCAACTTATGTATTTTATGCAATTTGATATTAAAATTAGGTAAGTTAAGTATTCTTTAAGATCCATCGTCGTGGCATTGTTACACCTAGGGAGGATCCGTTATATCGTGATGAGATATAAGGCAACCGTCGAGTTTCACCTATATACTTTGAATCTTTTTCTTAAGTTTTATGTAAGTTATGAAGTTTGATATTAAGGAAAATTATGTAAGTCATTAAATTTAATCGGCAACTTATGTATTTTATGCAATTTGATATTAAAATTAGGTAAGTTAAGTATTCTTTAAGATCCATCGATGCGTGGCATTGTTACACCTAGGAGGATCCGTTATATCGTATGAGATATAAGGCAACCCGTCGGTTTCAACCTATATACTTTGAATCTTTTCTTAAGTTTTATGTAAGTTATGAAGTTTGATATTAAGGAAATTTATGTAAGTGATTAAATTTAATCGTCAACTTATGTATTTTATTAAATTTATGTAAGTTATTAAATTTATGTAAGTTAAGTATTCTTTAAGATCCATCGTCGTGGCATTAATGCCCTCTAGTTAGGAATGCCTTATGGATATCGCTTTTTCACCTTAAGCGATGATACCCACCTTAGATCAATCTTTGAGAATACCTGCACCTTTGAGCGATCGAACAAGTCGTCGATCCTTGGCAAAGGATACTTGTTCTTGATGGTCAACTTATTTAAGCGTAATCTATACACATCCTCATCGCTCCGCCTTCTTCTTCACGAATAGGACCGGTGCTTCCCATGGAGACACATTAGGTCGGATAAATCCACGATCAAGCAACTTCGAATCTGAGCCTTAAGCTCAACTATTCCTTTGGTGCCATTCTATATGAAGCAATAGAACCGCACCGTCTGCAATAAATCAATCTCGAATTCTACCTCACGATCCGGAGGAAACCGAAGTTCTTCCTAAAAACATCTACAAATTCATTCACATCCTCGATTCTCAATTGCGTTCCTTAGCCTCCAAGGCACTCACCAACATCGAAGCTTACATCCCTTTCTAACCATCTTTTACGCTTTAAAGCGGATACTACATTAGATAAGTAGTTCCGCCTCGCCCATCACTACAACTTTTTGTCATCAAGATTTCTTAAGGACATTGCTTACAAACAATCCACATTTGCACGAATTACAAGCCGTCCATGCCTAAAATCGGTCAATTTCAATGGCAACTCCATTAAATCACTATTAAAATCTGCGCCTTGAACTTCTAAAGGTACTTCCTTAAAAGTTTGTCTATAATCTATCATCCTAAAGGACTAAGTCATCATCTTCCTAGGACACTCGAAGTCACATGCAACGCTCCGGATACTTCACTAGCAATATATGAGTTAGTTGACCTATGTCTATCAAAGCAATAAAGGGCAACCGAAATCAAAACGCATGTGATTACATCAGTATCAATGCTTCTTCTGCGATGTAATCGCATATAGCGACTGGTGATCTCGCCTCGAGCTACCATCGCCTTCTCAAGTTCCACGACCTCTACCAGAGCCATTACCCTTCCATTTAGACCACGGCCCTTATCGTACTGCTTTCACCTCTCCAGATTAACACTCGACTTCATGCAGGTTCTTCTCTAAATTCATCGGCAATCTTTGATCATATGATCTTTAGATCCGACTTGAAACATCCCCGCTTTTCCAACATTCTTCGTGCATCTTCCCACATTGAGCACAAGCACGATGTTGTCCACCAGATAGTATCTACGACTCACTGTCCTTCATTTCTTGGTTTCTTTTGAAATTTGATGACCTAAGATCCAAAGCTTCTTATTCTTATTCGCCTCCGTCGGTTCTATCTTTCACGATTAACCTCTTCAACTATTCTTGCTCTTTCTACTAAGATTACAAAGTCTCTTTCGCTAGTGAGCAATCATCACTGCAGTTCATCTCTAAGTCTATCTTCAAATCGACACACGTCATATTCAGTAGCTACTATCCTCCGCATAACGGCTAAGTCCAAAACTCGCTTCATACTCATTATCGACTGATCGCTTTGCACTAGATTCAAAAATGTCTTCCTCGGAGTCAATATAGCTAGCTCCAACGATTTTCCTTCAATTTAATTTTAAAATACCCACAATCCACTCGATCCAGTGGGTACTCTCCTTAATAGTGAGCCACCACGGTAGGCTTCATCACGAGTAGTGAAATAGCAACTTTCAATTTTTCTTCAGAAGCGTACCAAATCATCCATGATCCTCTCAGACGCCTCCAACCAAGATTCCGCTACATTTGGAGCTACTCGATACTCCCAAAACCTCACTCCATTTGATCTTAGTCTCTCACTACGACTTTGAGACCCATTTCAAGATTAGCTTCGCACTGCTCTCAATACTCAGTAATTAGTGATATCTGGTCACCTCTTCCATTTTGCTCTTGAAAATCCACTAGCTAAGTTAGGTGTGAGCTTTATTTTCGAACCTTGACCAGATCTAACTGGTTCGAACGACCATTCTTCCTCTTAGCGCTCACGACGATTCCACGTCCCCTAGAACTCATGTCTACTACGCTGTATATCTATTTTTATGAAAAGTCTTATGTATTAGAGTCTTTTCACTTCTTATTAAAGAAAGTTTTATGAAGCAGATGTTCAAGTGGTTTTTCCGTAGTAGTACACAAACACCTAGGGTCTATGTCTCTAAAGTATAGTTTCCTTAGGCTTATCATACATTCATATCAATAAAGATACTTACGATGGATCGGCCAGAATTCGAAAGTGCCATGCTCTTATAAAACCATTTTAACTTAAGAAATTTTTCAGAAAGTCATTTGGGCCAACTTTTGAAAACGTTGTGGGCTTCAAAACCCAAGGCCTAGAGTTTAAAACTGGGCTCTGATACCAAGTTGAAACACCTCAAACCCAGTTCAAAAAGCCCAATCGGATTTGATATGTTCCTCGAGTAAAACTTTAGCAAACTCTCACTTATTTAAGAAAAACTTGATGATTTTTGAATAAAAGATTAACTTAAAGATCGGGTTGAAATTTAATTGTAAAGTAAATTCGCATCTTCTTAAAACATTATTTTTAAGAGGAATAATAAGTTAACAAAACCAAATTTAATGAAAAATTTATTAATATTGTGGAAATATATTTTGTTTTCAAAAAGTTTAAATTATTTATCAAAATCCATATAGTTATTTAATTAATAATTATTCATGGCAAAATAAATCCAAACACAAAAATTTAAAAACAGTTTATAGTGGCCTTATTACATAATAATAGCAAAACCCATAATAAAGTCTAAGAAATAAAATTTAATAAGTTTAAATTGGAAAATCTCCAAAATACTTGATATGAGCATTGGCCACCACGAGTCCTTCAATTCCGATCCATCACATTACGAATCATCTGAAAAGTTATCCCACAAAAGGGGTGAGTTATAAACTCAATGTGTAACACATACATTAAAAAGCTTAAAGCCCAATAATTACACATATAGCCATAGGCCCATTTAAGTCATGATTAGCCCAAAAGTCTATTTTCATAGCGATTAAATAATAATCATTTAAAATCACATGAATATACACATATAATGAAATGCAAACCCGCCCACCTAATATCCATCCGCTACACACCATCCGTACCAACCAATCACACCGTGGGATTACTAAATCGACCTCCATCCGCTACACACCATCGAAGGCGCTTGTCATCAACATGCACATCACCCTTATAATATTTGTGGCAAGGCCACCAGACAAAATTGTGACCAAGTCATCGATTTCAAATATGTGACCAAGTCACCAGATTCACATATGTGACCAAGTCACTGATTCAAATATGTGACCAAGTCACGGATTATGTGGTAAAACCATCGAAATACTTCCCTTTATCAATTTTACCCATTTGCCCATGCACATACATTATTTTATTAAATTTATGTAAGTTATTAAATTTATGTAAGTTAAGTATTCTTTAAGATCCATCGCGTGGCATTGTTACACCTAGGGAGGATCGTTATATCGATGAGTGAGATATAAGGCAACAGTCAGGTTTCGACCTATATACTTTGAATCTTTTTCAAAGTTATGAAGTTTGATATTAACTTAAAATTTTAGTGGTTACACGTTATAAGTTAGTGGTTAAGGGTTATGGGTTTGGGGTTTAAGGTTTAGAGTTTAAAAGTTTAAAGTTAAAGGTTTAGGGTTTAGTGGTTAAGGGTTAGGGGTTAAAGGTTTAGGGTTTAAGGGTTTAAGGTTTAAGGGTTTTGAGATTTAAGGTTTTATGGTTTAGGGCTTATGGTTTTATGGTTTAGGGGTTAGAGATTTAGGGTTTAGTGGTTAAAGGTTAGGGGTTAGGAGTTTAAGGTTTAGGGGTTAGAAATTTAAGGTTTAGTGGTTAAGGGTTGGGGTTGGGGTTTAAGGTTTAAGGGTTAAGGGTTGGGGTTTGGGTTTAAGGTTTAAGGGTTAGGAATTTAAGGTTTAGTGGTTAAGGGTTAGGGGTTGGGGTTTAAAGTTTAAGGGTTTAAGGTTTAATGGTTTAGGGATTTAGGGTTAAGTGTTTAGGGTTTAGGGTTTAGGTTTAGGGGTTTAGGGATTAAAGGTTTAGTGGTTAAAGGTTCGGGGTTAGAGGTTTAGGGGTTAAGGGTTTAGGGTTTAAGGATTTAAGATTAAGGGTTTGGGTTTAATGTTTAAGGTTTAAGGGTTAGGAATTTAAGGTTTAGTGGTTAAGGATTAGGGTTGGGGTTTAGATTTTAAGGGTTTAAGGTTTAATGGTTTAGGGATTTAGGGTTAAGGGTTTGGGGTTTAAGGTTTTAGGTTTGGGGTTTAAGGATTAAAGGTTTAGTGGTTAAAGGTTGAGGGTTAGAGGTTTAGGGGTTAGGGTTAAGGGTTTAAGGATTTAGGATTAAGGGTTTAGGGTTTATCGTTTAAGGTTTAAGGGTTTAGGAATTTAGGGTTTGGGAATTTAGGGTTTTAGGATTTTAAAGTTTTAGGGTTTCAACGATTGTAGGGTTTAAGGGTTTAATAAATGTTATATTATTTCGATATTTAATTTGGTTAATATTATTAAGTTTAAATTTTATGATTTTTAATAGAATAAATCAATAATAAATTGTGAAGTTATTGTTATTTACGTTTAATTTGTCAAATAAAATAAGATAAATGCAATATAATTCAAGTTTTAGAGGTTAATTTTATGAAATTTAATTATTAATATTATTAGCTAATTATGTATTTAATAATTGTTATATTATTTTGGTATTTAATTTTGGTATTTGTAAGGAGAAAAAGCATGATAATAGTATTAAGTAGGAGTAGCATTAAGTAGCTTTTAAAATAAATCGATGCGAAGGAGTAGCATTAAGTAGGATCAAACAGAAAATATAACTAGAGCAAATAATTCAAAATCTCAAGTATAAATCAATCCTCAAAATATGAGTAGGGTTTAAATATTTACCTTATTTAATTTCTTTGGTTACTACGGCAACTTGAATCCAACAGAGGATTAGATCGATCCTTTGGAGGAAGTGGGACGAGAAGTTGCAACAAAGACTCAACAACCTTAGAACCGTGTATAATTGAAGAGTGAGAAGAGTGCAGTAAATTGTAGTCTTCTGCAATCGTTACTCCAATAATGTTCAAATACCTAAATACATGACCTAAAAAACTGATGTAATTAAATGATGTATTTTAGATTCGTTCTTGTAGATGCATTTCATTTTAGAGAAATAACATAATGGATTATTTAGAAAACATCAACAAAGATCAAAATTTACGTACTAAAAATAATGTCCACAAGATACACCAACTCATTTTACTTAGCAAACATCCACAAGAGACAAAACTCATTTTACTTAGCAAACATCCACAAGAGATCAAAACTCATTTTACTTAGCAAACATCCACAGCAGTACAGCAACTCATTGTACAGTCCAAAATTACTTAGCAAACATCCACAGCAGTACAACAACTCATTTTAATAGCCAGAAGCTCAACATATATTCTCTTTATCTACCATGTTCCTAAAAATGTCTTCTTTCAATTCATCTAATACAAACATCTAAGAATGTAACCAGATGAATGGTTGGACAATATTGCAATCAAATGTCGGTATATAGAGATGAGAAGAAACTAATTAAACTTATGTTACATAGACATAGACATGGTTCATTGTGTATATAAATATTTTAAATTTTTCTATGTATTCGAATTTCTTTTAATATATTTAAAAGTTCCTTTAAATTATAAAAATAGAAACTCTTTTGATTAGTAGTTGAGAGAAAGAAGAAAGAAAATGAAATTGAAAGAAGAGAGAAAGAGAAGATGAAGAAAAGATGATGATGAAGATGATTCCAAAAGAAAAGAGATAGGTTTAGGGACCTATGCACATTCGGCCAAGAGGGAAAAATTGAAGAAAAATAGTTCTTGAACTTTGGTACTTTCGGCAATGAGGGAAAAAGAAAAGAAGAAATGTTCTTCCAAACTTTTGATGCTTTTGCCTAAAGAAGACAAGAATTTGAGAGAAAAGGTATTTTAACCAAAATGGTCAAAATGAAAGCCAAAACAAAGAGAAATTTTTACCTAAAATCAATAACAAAATTCGGCTAGGAGAAAAACCTTTGGAGAAATGAGAAAAGATGCACAAAAATGCAAGACTTTTTGGCCAACTTTCACCCCCTAATGGCTAAGCAAAATTTCAGCCAACCTATGCCAACATTATCCCCCTTTTTCCTCCACATTTCTTCCCATCAACCCTTAGATTGCTATCACAATTAACCATCCCTTTAGCCCTAAATCGATTAGATTCATGGTCAAATGACCATGAAAAAGCTTCAAAGCATTGCCCTTACTTCAAGCCTTTTGTCCCCTTTCTTACCATCCTTTCTTGATTCCATGCCATATCTTCTAGCTTACCTTTTCATATGGTCAATTAACCAAAATTAAAAAGATGCTCACCCTTCTAGAAGAGTCTTGGAAAACACTATAGGAAGGAAACAAAAAATAAAATCCTCCCATTTGCTAGCTAGGGATTCAACCTCTCCCTCAAGCACTCATCTAAGCGCCCTTACCACTTTGCTAATTACTCATCTTATGCTTAAAACCCTTGTCATTATTTCTTAAAGCCTATCTTGCTTAGCTCCATCTTAATTATTAAGAATTTAATATTTCACTAAGCTATCACTTACATAATGAAGTTCAAAAAATAAACTTCCAAAACATACTTAATCATAATTAGGCATGCAATAACATTCAATTAAGTAAAGATGCATAACCCCTAATTATCGGGATGTTACACACCAAAGACTGAACAATGACCATGCGAGGCGGCACAAAAGCGAAGAATGGCACATCACAAAGTGCACCATGACACGACGTCTCCTGCATGCTGTGTTGGCATGTTCTGCTCATAGGGACCTTAAAATGGTCCCCTCCCCCCCGAAACTTGAAGGAACAAGCAGTAGCAGAAGAAGCAGCAGCAGTAAAGGAAGAAGGAGAAGAAGAAGAAAGAGGTGGTGGCACCGAAAAAAGAAAGAGAAAGAAGAAAGGAAGAAGAAAGAAAGAAGAAAGGAAGAAGAAAGAAAGAAGGAAGAAAGAAGAAAGGAGATCATGTTCAAAAAAAAATTAGTAAAATTAGGTATAATTTTTTTTTTGAAATAATGTTTGTGTTGTTTTTGAATTGTTGTTGTTATTATATTATTTTATTATATATTAATTTTATTTTGTTACTTATTTGTTGTTAGTTACTTTAGTTTAGTTTATATTATAAGTATTGTTAGTTAGGATTAGTAGGTTAAGTAGTAATTTAGTTAGTTAGTAAGTTAGTTAGATTATTATTGGTAGGTAGTTAGAAACCCTTAAAAATATTTTGGTTAGTTAGTAAAGTATATATTAATATGTTAGTTTTTAACTCTACTCTAACATTATTTTAGTTATTATATTGTTATTAGTTAAACTTTAATGATTAATTTATAGTTAGTGTATAAAATCATTATTATTATTGTTAGTGTAATATTGTTGTTAGTAAAAATGGTAAATGTTATTTTATTTAGTATTATATTATTATTGTTAGTAAAGAAATATTATAATTATTGTTAGTATAAAAGAACATTAAAATAATACATGAAACATTATGTATTAAAATAAATAATATAAAATAATAAAATACAAAAATAATATATGTTTTGAAAGTAATGTAATTTGAGAAAAGGAAAATACAAGTAAATGGTCAAAATAAGTGGTTTTACTAAATGTAATAATATTTTATTGAAAGTTATACAATTGAACACTTAGGAAATACTTAACTAACATAGTGCCAAAATAAAGGGTTTTACTAAATTTATATAAAATAAACAAGAAACCCTATATTTGAATCATTATGTACTAAAATAATATAAAATAAAATGAACAAAAGCTCGTAATATATAATAATTAAAATAAAATGAACACGGCTCGTAATATATAAAATAAAACGAACAAAGACTCGTAATATATAATAATTATGTACTAAATTATTATTTGATAATAACTGATTTTATTATAAAAGGTATACGATATCGTAATATTGTTATTAAGGAATCCTAAAATTATTATTATTATTACTTTAGCTATGTTGATATAATATTATTATTAAGAAACCGTAAATATTATTATTAGTTATTATCATTGTTAGTAAAAACCCTAATTATTATTTTAGTTAATATTATTATTATGTTTGTATAAATAATAAAAAAATTATATAGTATTATCGTCGTTTACATGATGTTTTTGTTATATTATTAGTATTGGCATGTTATTTGTTACTAATTTAATATAGACTTATTGTTTTTTATGTAGGTAAAAAATTTATTTGAGACGGAAATGGCTTCATTGATTAGTAAAGTTCTTCACATATCTAACGCTACTAATAATATGGTAATGTATTGTTATTTATTAATCGCGGGTTATATTAACAAAATAGCAACATAATAAATTATGTTATTAATCATATCTAATTTTTTTATGATTTAACACTGTCAGGACTCGTACCGTGTATTAAGGGGTCGGGTGAATGGCTTAAGAAATCCCCCAGATGAACGATTGATGCCGTATATTGAGCAAGCTGGATTCGGGTCAGCAGCACTGATCCGGACGTTTGACTTGCGGTATGATATCATATCCGCACTAGTCGAGCATTGGCGCCCGGAGACCTACACTTTTCATTTCCCGTGTGGAGAGTGCATAGTCACTCTAGAGGATGTTGCAGTGCAGCTTGGGCTCCCAATTGACGGGAGTCCTGTTACGGGCTTCAATGCGATAGCTGACCTATATACACTTTGTCAGAGCCTACTAGGGGACTCGTACGGCGAGGATGGAGAAAATTTTACAGAGTTGAAATTTACATGGCTGAGAGCGAGATATGAACAGTTATCAGCTGATGCCACTGCAGCCGAGTTGATGTGCGTTAGTCGAGCATACATTATGCACATCATAGGGGGTGTACTGATGCCCGGTGCAAATAATAATAGGGTTCATATTCAGTCTCTACCCCTATTGGCTGATCTGAGCAATGCTCACTCGTATAGTTGGGGCTCCGCAGTCCTTGTGTTGTTGTACTGTGAGCTTTGTTAGACGACAAAGCCAGCTGTCGTAGACATAGGCGGATGTCTTACACTATTGCAGTCATGGGCTCTGTATCGGATGCCATTCTTAGCATCAGTTACCCACCAACCATACGTATATCCGCTAGTAAACAGGTGATAAAATACAACTTGTTATTAATTAAAATTTTCTTTATATTGATATTATTTGACTTGAAATTTATTTTTTGTAGGTGGAGTATTTATCCGGGTATCGGGAGGTCGTACAGTGTCCTAATATACCGACTTATGATTGAACAACATGCCGGGGAAGGGGTAAGCGATTCCAATATTGGTTATGTGGTAGTTTGTATATCTTACGCACACCGTGTTTAATTTTAACAATTTTATTAATCGTGCAGTTTATATGGATGCCATACCGTAGACTAGAAATTGCAACCGTTATACCCCGTCCTCGTATATTCACTCGTATATGTGGTGCACAAACGCACTAATTCTCAGTTTTAATATATTCGAGTGGTATCACGGGGACCGAGTGCTGCGCCAATTTGGTTGCGTCCAATATATCCTGGATCCGCCATGCCAAGTGGGAAGGTTCATTACAAAACTAAGAGAGGGAGACAAGACTTGGATTGGGGGGTTAGGCATCGATGATTTATTACGGTGTAGAATGATCGCATTTCCCTAATACCTCGGATGGATATGGCTTCCAGTCTTCAACCTCCATTAGAGTACATACAATGGTACTCTAGTATGGGGAAGCCATATATACTCGGAGGGCAGTCGACTGTAGTCCCCCCGCACATGCAGCGACATGGGGCATACGAGCTAGTGGCCGATATGGAGGCTGAGGTAGCTGCAGATCCTAATCCCGAGCCGAGCCCGAGCTGGAGCCCGAGTAATCACATTCACATTCGGAGGCACATTCGTATCATCCAAATGTGCCGGGCTCGTCAGGAGGTGGATACCAGTATGGGGTTGATAAATTTTAGATCATACACACCGCAGTACAGAACTCTTGGCTCGTATCCACTGCAGGACATCAGGCTTCCCGGGTCGTATCCACTGCATCAGGGCACTGCTTCTGGCTCGAGTTCATCTATGCCCTTCGAGCCATATAATTTTCAGCCATATTTAGCACACCCCACCGGACCCCAGGAGATCAAGAGGATGTTGGACGTCACGGGCACCCACGGCGTGAACGTCGACCACCGCAGAAGTACACACCGAGGACTACACCATCGAACCATCAGTTTTAGGTGTTTCTTGTGGTTTTTATTTTCTTGTATTTTGTATTTTTAAATATTACAATGTTTGTAATTTATTTGTATAAAATTAACTTGATTATTTGGAGCTTCAACATTTCGTAACAAGATTTGACCATGCGATGGAATATTTAAGTTTGATTTTTGGTCATGTATATGGTCGCTATGATTAGTTAATATTGCTATTCAAAAATGTTAAATGGTTGGAATTGGTATTTAAGTGAGTTTGGTTAGGTCTTTTAAAATGAACGATGTGTATAGGTTATATTGATTAGGTTTGAATTGGCAATGTATGTTATATTAATTGTCCGATTGTAGATTAACTTAGTTTGTGGTAAGAATGAAATTTATTTTGCATACAAATCCATAGAAATCCATATTATAAAAATCCATACATGTTATTTATTTTGCATTTCAGTCCCTAAATTAATAAAAAGCACCAAAAATTAGAATACAAAATAGGTTAATCTGAATAAGCTCAATTCCCACTCGCTCGTGAAGATTGTCCAACATGATAGTTTCGCTGCGGGCATTTACTTCGATTATGACCACCTAACCTGCATATTCCACAGCGCTTAGCGTCGGATTTCTCTCTAATGTCCATTTCATTACGGATTTTGGATGATTGCGGACGACCTCTCGGATTCCTGCGTAGCGCTCTGTCTGGGACAAGCTCAAAAGTCGTCCGAGGCACCTCCCATGTAGACAGGTCGGGCAGGACAGGGAACTCATTTTCCTAGACACGCAACGTATGCTCCAGCGTGTACACATCATCGACAAACTGTTCCACATTAAGGTTCGCTTTAGCACACGCTGCCACAACATGTGCACACGGATAATGAAGTGTTTGGAACCTCTTGCATTCGCACTGTCTGTTGCGAAGATCGACTCCATAAGACCTAGGTGGCAAACCGGGTCGACGACCGATGGACTCCGTAACTCGAAAAGTTTCCATTCGTCTTGAATATATTTCTACAGTCATCGACCTTGCAATCCGACGGTTTGTAATCAATGCATCCCTGATATCTTTCACAAACACGTGTCCCGTATCCATCTACTTGACTTGTTGTTCACCCATTCTTGGCATCAAGGTAGCCAACCTGTAGAATGTAGCCGAGAAGACAGATGAAATTCGAAGATGTCGTGTTTTCAACAACACAGCGTTGACCCCTTCCACTAAGTTTGTGGTCATTTGACCATAACGAAAGCCCTCGTCAAAACTTTGAGCCCATTGCCACGGCTCCATTGTACCCAACCACTCCCGAAAAGATTTGTTCGTTTGACCTTCCATGTCACTCTCAAGTTGAGTCATTCTTTGGCGAAAAATATGTGGCTCTAACTCGTACACTGTACATGTTTTAAAAAAAGATAAGTTACGGTGACTGGATAACATAAAAACATTAAACTTATATTAAAAATATAAGGTTATCCTTTACCCATTTTCACCACTTCTCTCTTCAGTTTACATTCTTATACTCTTGAATAAAGTTAGCCGCAATGTGACGGACACAGTAAACGGATCTCTATGGCACATCGAACGCCTAATTACGGTAATTAATCCTTTTCCTCTATCGGAGATGATGCAAATATTATTGTTGCTAATAACATACCTTCGCAGATTGGTAAGGAAGAATTCCTAGGATTCCATATTCTCTTTATTGACTATTGCAAAAGCTATTAGGAGCACGTTCCCATTACAGTATTGAGCAATCGTAATAAATAAGATCTGTGTATATTTTTCGTATAGCCATGTCCCATCCACCTGCACAAACGGCTTGCAGTGTGGAAATGCCCGCATACATAGATCAAACGTCCATAATAGTCAATGAAAAATTCTTTTCCCCGACTGTAATTGGTCATCTGGGCCGGAAAAAGGTTATGTCTATAACTCAAACACGGTTTCCGGTATGTACTCCCGCATAGCAGCTATCCATCCTTGTAGCTCGTTATACGATGAATCGTAATCCCCATACAATTGTTCCATTGCCATCTGTTTAGCTATCCACGCCTTTCGATATGATACTCGATACTGGAATTGTGCTTGTATTTCAACAATCAGTACCTAAACTTTAATAGTCGGCATGTCCTTCACCATTGGCATGATACATGTACAGATACTTTTGGAATCAAGTTTTCGATGATCTTCTGTCATACGTCTCGATCTGCATGTGTGAGGCCCAACCAATTTTCTTATCTCCCCCATTTGCGAATTTTGTATGAATGCAGCTCGTACCCGCCAATTGTAGCCTTCCGCTGCCTTCCAACACTCCGTAATATATATCGTCGATTTAGACACTGCGACTTTGTAATCCACTGATATATCCATGCTATAACGTTTAATAGCAGATACGCACTCTTCTTTACTACCGATTCTCTGGCCTACTAATAACTCCTCATAATCAAAATTTACGGCCAACCGGTGAGCAAGATATATTTCAGGGTACTACGGAACTCAGCTACACGAGCTGCGTCGGGGTCTGTGAGCGACATGTGTGGCCTAGGATTATTGTGTATCATAATACATCCCATCTGGTTCCCGATCGAAGACGCGCTAATGTTTTCATCATCGTTCACGTCTTCATCGTCAATATCGTCCAGTATATCATCCATATCGGGATCACTGTCACTATCGACCTCTTCCTCACAATGATCACTACTATCGTGTCCATCATCACCAACCACATCAATATCGGGTGTAATATTAAGATCGATATCGATCCCACGTATATTCGATTCGTCATCAACATACGATATTGGAGGCACCATGCACGGTTCTTAAGCTCCGTGTTCTTCACCATATGCATTGGTGTCTTCATTTGCCTCAATACCGGCTAACTCAGCAAATAAGTGAATCGGTGCATTTTTGTTACTCCCATTCCCACAGCAAAGAGCGATCATTGTCTCCACATCTTCGTCATCTACAAGTTCCATTTCTGTGAATTTGATCGGATCTACCGAAACTGGAAACTTGTAGAAAATTCTCGATATCGTTCTCCCACACCGTCTAACAATTTTTGCATTTATCCTTCGCTTTATATCATCCAACGAGACATTTCTATTAAATCTCATTACTATTTGTTGCCGACATTGAAATATGCATCCAACGGTTGTTGTCAAGATGATTCCATCGAAATAAACGCATACGAAAAACTGATCATCCATCTTCAATATTCAATCTGTTAAAAAATAAACAAAATTGCTCAGCAAATTTTTTATCAGTATATACTATTCTTAAAATAAAAAACTTAATGTTTCAATATGCTATTTTTTTCATTGTTAAGCTCACACTATTAGAATTATCATTTTGTACATGAGCAACATTTATCTTTACATCTAACCACTTAAAGTCAGTTCTACATTTTATTCCATCTCCGAGCTTGTATCTTCCTCCGAAAAATACTGTACAATCGAATTTATAAATTCTTGATTCTCTTCATATTGATCTTCTACAATTCAATTTGAAAATTCCTCGGGATCTTCTTCCTCTTCAATCTTTATAACAGGTATTGAATTTAGAAATTCTCTTGGTAATTTCCTAATATCTAGTTTATCCATCCATGGTATGTCAAACACACTTTGCTTCCTACTCAACTTCCGTGATCCTATACGTTGCCCCACTGTTTTCCTAGCTCCATAATAGATTATAGACTTCACAAAGCATATAACTAGATTCCAATAGGTTTGTGGTACCAATGTCTTCCAAAGTTCATCTAAAATTATTTGATGCTTTCGTTCTATTAATGCCCCTCTAAGGGTTAAGTATTGCACTTTATTCTTCCTAATCATTTCATGACCATTCCACAACACTTCTTGCATCTTCTTATTTACGGTAATAAGGTGTTGAACAATGTCTTCTTCTGGTTTCATTCTGTAATCTTGCACTTCTCTCATCATCTTATCAACTTTCTCCCTTTGTGCTGAAGTTATTATCTCATCAGGCAATATCCAATATGTTGCCATTTCTAACAATATCTACATCAGAAATGTTTTCAATTTTTATCACTAATTAACAATTACTTCATGATAATTTTATTAATATAAAAACTTTCAAATATATTTAAAAGTTACAACATAACATTCACAATAAAAAATTATTTAATATAAACACAAAACTTATGAACAAATCAAAACTAATTAATATTTACGGTTCTTTACTAACAATATTTACTAATACTAACTAAAATATAAAATACTAACTAAAATATTAATAAACTAACATAGTCAATATATGATTTTAGGTTTTTAACTAACATAACATATTACCATACTAACAACAATATACTAACTAACATATTAACTAAAATATTAATATACCAACATATTTCATACTTGTATATATTATTTTAGGGTTTTTAGGTTTTTAACTAACATATTAACATACTAACAACAATATACTAACTATGTTACATATTAAATAAAATATTAATATACTAACATATTATTAATATACTAACAATATATTATTTTAGGGGGTTTTATCTAACATATTAGTCTACTAACAATATACTAACTAACTAACATATTAACTAAAATATTAATAGTATTCTAATATTTTAATTATACTACTAACAATATATTACTATTATAGGGTTTTAACTAACATATTAATATACTAACACATTAATATACATACTAACTAACAATATATTATTTTAGAGTTGTTAGGGTTTTAACTAACATATTAATTTTAACTAACATATTAATATAATATACATACTAACTAACAATATATTATTTTAGGGTTCTTAAAGTTTTAAACTAACATATTAATATACTAACAATATACTAACTAACATATTGATATACTAACACATTAATATACATACTAATTAACAATATATTATTTTAGGATTTTAAACTAACATATTCATATTATACTAACAATATACTAACAATTTACTAACTAACATATTAATATACTAACTAACAAATTTTTTTTAATGTTTCTAATTACTTAACAATAATAATATAACTAATTAATTAACTAAAATACTAATTAACCTATTAATCCTAACTAACTAACAATAGCTATAAAACTAAACTAAACTAAACACAAGCATTATTTTAAAAAAAATTTATACCTAATTCTCTTTTTTTTTCCTTCCCTTGATCTTTCTTTCTTCTTTCTTTTTTCTTTATTTCTTCTTCTCTTTCTTTTTCCGATTCCACCTTCTTCTTCTTTTTCCGCTTCTTCCTTCACATTTTGGGGATTATAAATGGCAATGGCGTGTCATGGTGCCGCCTGTGGCTGGCCATTGTTCGGTTTTGGTCCCGCCTCTGCAAGGCCATTGTTCACTGTTGGTGCCGTCTTTGCAAGGCCATTGTTCAATTTGTCTGCAATGTGCACTGTTCTAAATGTTTTGTGTTTTTTTTTTTAATTTGCTGCAGCAGATTCCTGACACCAGGGTGGTGCCGCCTATGGGAGTGGCGTGACCATCCTGGATGTACCATTTCAATACATAATCCATGGGGCAACCCATTTTGGTTATTATTATTATTTTTATTTTTTATTTCTGTAAAAAAACCCTTTGCTTTTGTCACAAATTAAGCTGATTCATAAATAAAACTTATCTGAGGAGGAGAGGACCACACCCTTCACACACATAAAAAAAAACAAAAGAAAGAAAAGCTGACAACTTTTTGTCATTTCCAATGGAGAGAATTTTGCTTTGTTATGCATGTGATAAAGTTAGCTCCAAACCCCATCTAAGCTTTTCAAATTTTAAAGTTGGAATAATGTCCCATGGTGGCCACACCCTTCATCCTATTCCTTTTTTACCTCAAGATTTGCTCATTTTCAAAGCTAACACAACTTGAAAAAGAACATGACAGCATCAACTGAACCTGACTCATACTGACACTATGCCTTAAATTTTGTTTCTATGATTTCTTCCCACCAATGGTTCATTCATGGAGATGCTCTGAGTTGGTGTATCTGACGTTGAAACTTGATTTAAATGCAAACAAGCTACGTATTAATGCCACCCATATACCATGGGAGCCCAACCTAACTACTAAACTTGCAATCCAAGCAAACTGACAGGAAACATTTTAACAACAAAATAAAAGGACAAAGTCTAGTTTTCAGCAAACCAAACTGATTTCAACATTTAAACAACAAATAAAAGAATCAGGCAAACTGTATGCATCATTTACTATTTGTGTGAATCACTAAAAAAAATAAAAATCAATGAAAACTCTTGGTTTAAAAATTAGAGGGGCTAAAATTTTCAGTGGTATGGGGTATCTCAAGAAATACAAGCCAATCCAAGTTATAGTATGAAAACGACAAGAGGACGGGATCTTTACAGTGTAATGAGGTATATGTTGCGTTACGAGGTTGAGTTTTCACTAAAACCTTGGCTATTTTTCATCATCTTCCGCATCTCCATTTCCCTGGTGGTTTGGCCTTCATAGCTTGAGCCAGAAGGGTATATACCGTATTCACTGGTGGCTTCACTATATTCACTACTAGCAGCATATTCCTGTGTGTCCAATGCCATCCTCCTGAACCTTTTCATGTCTTCATTGTACTGGTTTGTATCGTAGTCAGAGCTTTCATAAGAGCTGTAGACACTGCTTTGTCCAGGTGTCACTCCTTCATTGAGATCAGACAATGACGCATCTCCTTCTAAAGCTCGGACGATCTATTTGATTGCAAGTTTTGGTTAAGAGTATACTTATGAATGGAACACAGGAGTAACTATAAGGTCAAACAGAAAGTACGGTTCACTCATGAACCATCAACCACCGGTTAACCCACTTGATTGGTAGCCATCATACCCACAAGATACTTACGAAATGCAGTCCGCTCACAATTAAATTTCCATTAATAGAGATGGATTGCTTTCACAATTATTCATCTTCAGAGTCATATCCATCAACCAGACATAGCAGACCCTCAATACTAAAAATGACATTTAAAAGAAAATTTACTACACCAATTACCTGGCTCATCCGGGGACGACGTCTTGCTGAATGTCGCACACAAGCAGCAGCACAAGCAACCATTCGAGTCATCTCATTGTGGTTATATTCCTTCTGTAATTTAGGATCAGCCAGACTATCATAGTTTCCATCCTCCATAGCTCGTGTGAGCAATGGCCTAGCCTGCAATGCCAAATCAGACTTACTTAACAAAGAATCTATGAAATGTAAATCCAGAATTCCTTTCCGGACCTGGTTCAGAGAGTCAGAGAAGAATATGCAGATGATATTATGCGTGTTTGTGTGTAATTGCATAGACAATCATAGACCAAAGTTAATAACTAACCCAGTCCACCAAACTGTCTTCCCTGTAAGAAGAGCCAACAGGTCTGTGTCCAGTAATCAATTCCAAAAGCATGACTCCGAAAGAGAAAACATCTGACTTGTCTGTGAGTTTTCCACTTGAAGCATACTCCGGAGCCAAATACCTGGAGAGAGTGAGAATTAAGTAAATAAACAACTAGAGGTAAAAATTTTAATCATAAATCCTATATACCAAGAAAAGAGAATGCAGAAGTCTTCTTACCCAAAAGTACCCATCACCCTAGTAGAGACATGAGTGTTGGCATCAGAAGAGAACTTTGCCAGTCCAAAATCAGCAACCTGAAAACAACATTTTTATCCATCATCTCAATGACAATAGAGAGAAATACATTTGGACAAACAAAAAAACAAAGACAGTAATTGAAAACTACTGCAATGAAACCTATACATTGGTGTTAAAACTGAAAGAATGTTATTTTTATACTAGTTGGTTAACAGCTTGATACAAGCAAATCCTTTTCGGTTAAGTAAAGATGAAATAACACAGACAAGTCAAGGCCGACATTTTGGTTGCATTTGTTGATTTCGTTTATGGTTCAAGCGTTTAAAAGTGTCAAGAAATTAAAGTGAAATCAATACCTTAGCCTCAAACTTGAAATCCAAAAGAATATTAGCAGCCTTAATATCACGATGAATGATCTTAGGATGACCTGAAAACTTTGATAAGGTTAATAAGAGACTAAAATCCTAAATATAGAGCACGCATGCAAGGGAGAGAGTGAGAACGAAAAAGCATACAATCCTCGTGAAGATATGCCAGTCCTTTTGCAGACCCTAAAGCAATTCTCATCCTAGTTGGCCAATCCATGGTAAGTCGCCCCTTTCCTGCAATTAACATTCTGTATTAGATCATTTTACCAGATGAACTGAACATTACTCGCCATGCCCAATAATTCAAACAAGCATGATGACATGCAGCTTAGACAAGCTTACCATGCAAGTGAAACTCCAAAGTGTTGTTGGGAACAAACTCATAAACTAGCATTCTTGTAGTCCCCGAGATACAGTATCCAACCAATGACACAAGATGTTTGTGATGAACACGGCTGATAATCTCAACTTCAGCATGAAATTCTCTCTCTCCTTGTCCACTTCCAGCCTTCAGTTGCTTGACTGCTACTTGCTTCCCGTTGGGGAGAACTCCACGGTGCACATACCCAAAACCACCTTGTCCAAGAAGGTTAGTATCTGAGAAGCCATCTGTTGCCCTTCCTAATTCTTCATACGTAAATCTGTTCTTGGAGAAACCTAGCACAATACCAGGTGAAGGTGGTGGAAGTGGGTTCTCGGAACCTGAATAATTAGAGCCAGAACCTCCACTGCCGCTCATGAAAAGTGGAGGTGGTGGCATTGCCTGAGGACGCCATGCTGTAACTGGTGGAGGTGAGGGCTTTGTAGGCACTGCACTGGATTGATTCACAGGCGGTGGAGGATTTTGTTGCACCCGATAGTGCTGGCCACCATACGGATCATCTGAGAGGAAAAAAAAAACAAAATCTCCGTGTATTATTTTGACTACCTAAACCAGAGTCGACAATAAATCAAGGCTATACAAGTAAGAAGTTGATAAAAACCGTTTTACAATTAGCATATGGATCAGCCTTTATCATTCCAAAACATCAAAAATAAAATAAATCTTCAAACTCTTATCAAACTGACATTCAAGTAAAAACACAATGGGAGAAAGGATGCAGTGTGAACAAATGCAAAGGTTTAGCTTGAAGCAAAACCCATTCATAAATCTGTGTCTTCCGTATGATCAAACCAAAAATCAAAGAGGCGCATGCAAAGCCACTAATCAACGTATTGCAAAAGACAGCAAATGTATGATTCAAAGCTCAAATATTTGTTTCACCCCACATCAAACTTCAAAATTATCATTAAAAAAAAAAAAGTGTTTTTATAAGATAATTATAATGGAAACTCAAAAATTAAATTCATGATTTGGACCCTAAATTATATCCATGTTCTCATTTTAGTCCTTACAGATATTCTTGTCTCATTGTGGTAGCTAAAGGCGCTTAGCCAATGAGTACATGACACGTCATTGATAATATGACACATTGACTGATGATGTGGCATGTTGACCCATGACGTGTAACATTACTCGGTGACCGGCATCAATGGTCAAAAAATAATTACAATTTATTTAAAAATATTAATTGGTTGTAAATATTTTTTTTTTAAAATGCACAAATATTTAAAGAACTCAAAGAAACACGATGGTAGTGTTATTATCAGAAAAATGGTAAAAATACTCGATACCTAGAGTACAACTGGTATTAATTAAGTGAAGTCAGTCAATACAAAAAAAAAAAAAAAGAATCCCATCATCTACAGCAGAAATGTTTGGATGAGTGATTCGGTGCTTGGCTTACCCCTTCCCTTATCAGTTAAGCAGAGTTTCAAAAACGTTTTTACTGAAAACCTTTTTTGTTTATGACGCCTAAAGCTATGGAAATCAGTCACCCACTCTTTAAACTAAATCTCCAACATCCAAGGTACCTTCTTTCTCCTTCCACTCTCTATTTCTCTCTTTAAGAATGTGTTGGATTCTCTACTGCCGGCTAATACTTCTCTTATTTCATTAACTCAATGGTATTTGGTTGCGAAAAGCATGTAGGAATATGAAGTGAAATCTCCAATTCTCACTCTCTTTACCATAAACTTTCTTTGAAGCTTAACCTCCCTTTCTTAAATTTACAATTTAACTTCTTCAATATTTTTTTACTACTTTTTAATATTTTAAAATAATTTATAGTTTTCACCATTTTTAATACTTTTTTTTTTCGCAAACTTTGAAATTTTACAAGATTTTTTTTAAAAAAAATAATTTTACAAAATAATTTTGACCGGTCAACACAGGTCAACGGTTGATCAACCTACCCATCATCTGTCAACGTTCCACGTCATTGTCAACATGCCATATCATCTACTATATCATTCAATGATGCGGCGCATTCTCATTGGTCAGTTTTTTTTAACTGTTTACTTTTAGGTAGAAAAATGAGTAATGGAATAACATTCAAGGTACCAAAATTTTTTAAAAAATTTAGTACCAAATTTGAAAATAGATATAGTTCAGGGATCACATCATAAATAAAACCAAATGAAAATAAAAATAAACACCTTCCCAATCTGAAAACAATGGAGAAAAAGATCTGACCTTTAGGCCCAGGAGGTAGGGGAGGCATGTAGTAACTTTCGTCATCTCTTCTTCTTCTACTACTCTTCTTTTTACAACATATACAAAACAAACTCAAAACCAACAATATCGCCACTCCCCCTATTGCTATCCCAATTACCAGTCCTGTCGACACCCCATTGCTCGATTCAGATGGCGGCGACGGACGAGATGGAGTTCCCGAACTCCTCGAAGGTGGTGGTCGCGATGGATTTCCCGAACTCGAAGGTGGTGGTCGCGATGGAGTCCCTGAACCTCTTGGAGTTGTCGATGTAGAAGGAGAAGGAGGGGAAGGGCTAGAGGATGGCGGTGGTGGTGGAGATGTAGTGGTTGGAGTAGATGGGGAAGTAGAGGATGACGGGGGAGGTGATGAGGCAGAGGGAGTAGGGGGAGATGGGGTGGTTGAAGGCGGAGGGGCAGATGGGGTGGCGGGTGGCGGAGTTGAAGAGGTAGATGGAGGCGGAGATGCGGCAGATGACGGAGGAGGGGAGGTAGAATTGGTAGATGGTGGTGATGTGGGGACCGGAGTAGCCCTTGGTGGTGGCGATGACGACATTGTTGTCTACCGAGAAAAAAAAGGGTAGTAAAATCTTTTACGAGTTTTGAAGGGTAAAGTTTAAAGAAGATTTGAAGAGAGAGGGGAGGGAGAAAGAAAGAAGAATTTGATTGGTGATGGAGTAGCGTTTCACGTTTGATAAAAAGGCAGTTTTATTTTGACAAGCTGGTGGGAGCTGGCACCGGGCCCTGCCTTTCCTAGTGGTGGGGTTGGGCTTTGTATAGGTTGATTTCAAATTTACCGCACCCAAATTTAACTTTATTAGTGCCCGCTCTAGTGGTGCACTCGCGCCATGCCGCCAAATTTTCTTTGACAACACATACTATACCGAAATTAGAAATTGGTTCAATCCATTAAATATAGGGAAAAAATCAACCAAATTGATCGGATTGATGAAATTAAATAATATAATTATAGATTCATAAATTCAATAATATAGATAAAATAATTAGTATAGATTGGTTGTTTGGGATTACAAAACCAGGATTTGCCAAAAAAAACTTGGCTTCAACTATCATTCACTCAATTCTATTTATAATTTAGTACTACAAAAGTTTACATAATGACAATTTTTTTTTTTTTCAGAAAACATACAAGGGTTGAACTGCCAAAGTTGCATCTTACAAAAATTTGTCGGTATTTATTTATATTTCTCCAAATGTTTAATTGTTACTAGCAAAACTATAGGTTTTATTTAACATGTTCAAGCATATTTCAGATGGTATCTGTTACGCCAAGGCAAAATCAGGTGGAAGCCACAACAGATCATTCCAACATTAAGATGGGGACTTGTTTCCTAATAAAATTATTTTAATGGTCACTTTAATTTATAAAAATGGGTTATAGATTCCCTCAAAAAAAAAAAAAAAAAAGGTGTTTTGCATTATTATATAATGTCCATTCCTGAGAAAGAAGAGAACTTGTGTAGGAGGCGGAGAGATTTGTTCAAACCGCCGGCAACAACATGGTAAGGAGGATCAAAGGAGGAGTAAAACGCCGGCAACTGAATAAATAATTTTTGTCATTTTGCGCCATTTATTTTAAGTGAAAACGCAGATAGCGACTTTTTTATCCTTTGGGGTTCTTCCCTCTATTAAAGCTAATTATGGTGGGAAATCAACACTTGAACAGGAAGGATGGTGACACTTTAGTTTAAGGTCATACTCTCGTAGGTAAGACTCAACTTCTCTTTTATTTTTTCGCATAACAAATACTTTATGTCTATTTTGGTATTAATTGGTTTTTTTTCCTTATTTTAAACGTCCACATTGACGAAAAATATAGGTGAGAAAGAATGATGATAAGTCACATGGCCTCCCTTTTATATTTTAGTTCTCCCATGATTAGTGCCTTGACATTCGCTGTTTGATTTGTATTTTATTCACCCCCAAAATAATAACTCCACACAAAAGGGTAACGCGAGGACAGGAGTAAACTATTTTCTGTTGGTAGTTAGAAACATCTCTCATTGGACCACCAAAGTATGCCACGCTCAAAACACTTTGAGTAAAGTATGCAGTCATAAAATAGTATGGTCATACCATATTATATAAATATTCTATTCATCTCAATATTTTTTTTTTCATATTTTGATTGTTAGTGGTTAACTAAATATAAATTTTGAATTCTTATTATCTTGAATTTATTATTGTTATACCTTTCCACCATTGGGATACGTGTTAGCATCAAAGGCAATGTTGATCTTTCTATTGGCTTCGTTTGAAACTCTGTCTTGTTCGACCACTCACTTTGATCAAGGGAGCATCAACATCCGTTATTCTTAATCACCCGCTCTCAGCACCCTTTAGTAAGACCATTTGCTTCTTTTAGAAAGGGGTCAAGCATTCATTTTTAGGTGTAAATACTCCTCAAATGTGAACAAGCCCTTAAGGTCATGAAGGACCCACATAAGCATAACAACCTTGTACTAATGGAATGAATAACGAGATGGGCCCATGGTGTACATCCTTCACGCATTGGATGAGGATAACTTCATAACAATCTACCACATCACACTAATGGACAATGGGACCTCTCATATAAAAACCCAAATCAACGATGAAGAATAGGTCGATCTTTTAGCACCCTAAATCTGTTAGAGTATACCCAAAGACCAATCATGATATGATTGTAATCACATACTTGTTTTACCTTGTTTGTTAATATAAGACATTGTCATTGTTATTTCAATTTCTTTTTCTATATGTGTAAATAAACTGATTAATAATAAAGTCTTAAGAATAATATGATTATTCTTAAAAGGTCCTTAGTTAAGTATTATTGTGAGTTTAGGCAATAATAATGCATTGAGACTAATGTGTAGTTGATTGATGACAAAGTGTTGTCATTGACATAAGGATGTCAAAATCAATACATGAGTATGTGTTAGAGAACAACATACTGAACTGGCCCACTATGGGTATGTTTCTTGGATTGTTATGTAATAGTCACAACATTACTCATAGTGATAACTATGTATACAATCCTTAGACTTGAGATCATCATTGTTCCAACATCGTGAGTCGTGTATTTTGATATAGTCAAACGTCTACCATAACATGTTGTACTATAAAGACTGATGTTGGGTATGCCACAATCTATGTAGTGGGATATGATTGATTAATATAGGATTTGCCCTCCTACATAATGGGAGCAATATCTTAGGCAACTTTGTAACACCCCTCACCCGTTTCTGTCGTCGAATTAGGGTTACAACATGCTACAACATTTAACAAGACAAGTATATGTCATTTTAAATCAAAATTTAATTTAAAACAATTATTCATCAATAATCAATCAATAATCATGTTATTCATACAAAAACAGAGCTTAAATCGAGCCTATGAAGCTTTAAAATCAATTTAGAAACAAGTAGGGACTAATTTGAAACAAAACATAAAATTAAGGTAAAAACAGAAAACAGGAGTCACACGATCGTGTAAGGCTATGGCACACAACCATGTTCCCAGACCGTGCCACAAACTGATGTCGTATATAATGGAGTCACACGGCCATGTAACAGACTGTGGTCGTTTGTACCTAAAGTCCCCACAATCAAATAGAGTACAAGCCCGTGCCACATACCCATGTGAGGCACACGACCGTGTGTCAAACAGTGTGGCAGCCCGTGTGTGCTAAATTGTACCTTGAAATGCAAGTTAACATGTGCTTACTTAGGCCACAAGCATACCATTAACCATTCATTCAATCTATTCAAAACACACAAAAAACATACCAAAACATGTCATTTGCCCAATTCTAACCAATATGTCATAAGACACCATCACAAACAACATTCAAACCAAGTGATCATCTTCATTTACTATCCAATTCACACCTAACCTAACCATATTATCGAAACCATTTTTTATAGGCTTGGAAAAACGGTGATCGACTTAAAAAATATAGAGTAGAGTCGCCACCAACCTTTTTTTTGTTTAGGTGTGATTGGATCACCTTGTAAAAAATTTTGGTCTACGAAATTAAATAACAAAAAGGGTTCGAAAGTCGGTTACGCACGAGGAAGGGTTAGCACCCCCGTATGCCCCAGAACGGGTACCAAATCGATTAACTAATGTCCTTGTGTTGAAAACTTGAAAATGTTTAAGGTGTGACTCTTTTTAAAGGATATTAATTAATTTTGCATTGAATCTCAAGATTCACTTATTCCAAAGGAATAAAAATATCACATCCAATACGTTAGGATATGACATATTTATACATCGACACCGAGATCTTCTTTGATTTTCAAAACATGGAATTAAAAGGATATTTGGTTATTTGGTCGAACGGAAAATTGACACCCAGCACGTTAGGGCATAATTTTTTGAATTTCCAAACACACAAATATTACCTTATCTTGAAAAATTTTCAAATGTGCAATTTTAAATTTGGCTCAAAATGCATTTTATTTGGTATACACGTAATAAAAATGGAACATTTAGTAAAGGCTCGAATACATTAGAATTTGAGACATAAAGCAATGACAAGTAGCACAAACATAGCATTAAGCATGAAGTAATATACAAACTTAACATTATAAGGATGAATATAATTATAGACATAATTGTGAAAAATATAACGTCGGTAATGACAAATATATCGCAAAGAAAAGAGAAATAAAAAATAAAGAACACATAAATTTTACGTGGAAACCCTTTCGGTAAAAACCCACGGGAAGAGGAGAAGAAAATTAACTATGTCGAATTCGAATCAATTACAAGAGGAATAAACTATGTCTATTTATAGGCTTGTAAAACCATATTCTAATAGGAGTGTAGTAAGATTGAAACTCCTTATTCTAATCAATATCAATGGAGCTTAATAAGGTTTAAAAAACCTTATTTAAAATAAAATAAAAGAAGTGTAGTTCTATAGGGATTCTTCTTTTATTTTATTTTACCATTGTATTTTATTTAAATAAGGATCCAGGTCACTTAATTCTAACAATCTCTACCTTGACACGAATTCTCAATAAACAAGTTCTTCATCGCGAACTCTCAACGAACAAGTTCTCCACCTCTTCCATAAAACCCCTTAAGGGTTTAACTTCAACAATGAACACCAACCAAGTCTAAGCAATGCTTAAACTTGGTTATAGGAAGTGACTTAGTAATCATATCTGCAGGATTTTTGAAACACCCCAAACCCGCCCACAAGCCCTGACCGGATCTGGCATGCTTTTAGGGAAAAATCTTTCGAAACTTATTTGAAGTTTTGCCAAAATTTTTGTGTGTTTTTGAAGGACAGTTGATTTGTGTTGATTAGGTGTCAAAACATTTAATCTTTGTTCTTAAGAAAAATTACTTGAACTTTAAAATTGATAAAAAAATTCAAATCGTACCATACTAAAAATAATTAAAATGCATGCATAATCAGTTTAACACTTATAGCCTTATTACATCAAAAGAAATCCCGAAATAGTCCAAAATACTTAAGTATTGAAAGTCCAAAGCAAAATAATTTTTGAGCTGAGCATGGCCACCATAAAGCTCCTGCCGACCTGGTCCATTACTGAGTGTCACCTGAAAAAGATCCCACAACGGGGTGAGTCAAACAGACTCAATGTGTAACCACCAAACACAAACTCTCAATCAATTTAGGCATGTCAAATCACACATATGAAACATATATAATCAATGATGCAAACCCGAACCCAAACCTAGATAACCATCGGCTACACATCACCCGTACCAACCATCACACCGTGGGGACTACTAAGTCAATCCTCCATCCGTTACACATCATCGAAGGCAGTCGCTGCAGACGACATGCTCATCGCCCTTATATATATATTGTGGCATAGCCACCAGATAATTATTTGTGACATAAGTCACCACATTCGGATTTTGTGGTATAAACCACCAGATCACTTCCCCTTTAAACAATTTCCCATATGCCCCATGTCATACAAATCATGCAACATCATGGCTTATGCCTTATTTCACATTCTTGTCAATATTCACATATGTGCCATATTCCAAATATTCCTATCATTTTTTTAACATAATGATAAGGTTACGTACCTGAGTACTTTGTACCATTGCATGGTACCTTTGGCGACATTTCACATCATTATAAACATATATATTAAATTGATTCCGTAAATCTATTAAAAGTTAGTGTGGGGTACATACCTGGATCACTTAACGCTTTCACTAAAATCCCGAAAACTCGATCTAATGCTTTAGATCCTTAGTTCCTATATTCGGTCAACACTTAGTTTTTTAGCAAAAGCCTATTTGGCCAAATGATCAGATCCCGAAGGATTATCGCAACTAAAATCTTACCTTGTTGCCGATTTGATTACTAATCAAATCCCGAAACTTTGTAGTGTTTCCTCCTTTCAATCGACTAGCACTAAGTCACTTCACAGATTAGTTCTCGGCTTTTGAATAAATAAGAAATAGATCTAAGTTACTAAATAGGCCTTGGCCAAATATCACATGTACTTACCTTGTGAATCCAAATCCTGAAATATCACTTGTCCTTGGTCTCTGTCGAAATCCCTACAAGTACTATGTTAGATCCAATTCCAACATTTGAATACATGGCATTCGGCCTAAACCACACTTTTCTTACCTTAGATTTTGAAAGCCCGAATGATCTCCTCCTTGAAGTCGACAACAACCAAATCCGAAACTTTCTTCATAGTTTCAGCCAAAGAACACTAATGAGGTTAGAGTCCAACTTTTGGCTAATCTAAAAGAAAAAGATAGGAAAATTAGATGCCACAAATCCCTTACCAACTCAATCGAATCTCCTTGCTTGAAATAGAAAGATTCGGCTCCTAATTAAATGATCAAATCGGCTTCACAAGAGTAGAGGAGTATTCGGCTATGACCACAAATAGGGAATTCGACTTTTAATGTTATGATCAAATCGGCTATAGCCTGAACTATCTTTGGCTTTGATGTCAGAGAGAATCGTGAGATGAAGAAGAAGTAAGCTAATAGAATTCGGTAATGGTGAAGATTGGTAGAGAGGTTTCGGCCTTGCTAAAGATGAGAGGGTAAGTTTCGGTTTCTAGGGAGTGAGTGAAAGAGAAATAAGATGTGAAAGAAGAAAGGAAAAGATACACAAATGGTTCCAAACTTTCGGCTTGTGGTCAAGAGAGAAATAGGGTGAAAATTTCGGCACTCTACTAGAGAAAGAAAAGAAGAACCGAAAAGAACCTCTAAACCTCCCTTTAGAAATTCGACTATGACTAAAATTGATCACCAAAGAATCCCTTGGCCGGCCAACTCTTCCTCTCTCCATTCAATCCCCCTTTTCACTCTACCTTAGTAGAATCTTTAAGTTTTTAACTTGATCTACACTTCATCTTTGGAGTGTCCCTGTGCCGTCCACTACCTCTCGTCCTTGCAGCAAAATAAAACTCTTTTATTTGCTTCCCACGTTGCTCGAACCTAGGCCCTTGCACCCTACTTGTGGCGTCACATACTGAGCCCCTAAGTGGAGTCTCCAAGCCACTTAACAAGCCTATTTCTGTGTCATATTTCCCCTACTAATTTTCTTAAGGCCTCTTTAGGCTTAGCTCCCTCTTTTAAACTTAAAATTAAATAATTTCTAAGGCATTCTCCTACATTCTACTGTTCCCAAAATTCATAAAGCACATTCATAATATACACAGGCATACAAGCACATGCAATTGAGCAAAAATGCACAAGCCCTAATTCCCGGATATTACAGTTCTACCCCCTTAAAATAATTTCGACCTCGAAATTACCTGGCTAGAATAGGTGGGGTATTGCTGTCGTATTGCTTCTTCCGGCTCCCAAGAGCTTCCTCCAATCCATGGTTACGCCATAACACTTTGACCAGAGGGACCGACTTCCTCCGAAGCACCTTTACATCTCGTTCCACAATCTGAATCGGCTCTTCCTCATAAGACAAATTTGGCCTTAATTCCACCTCCTCAACTGGTACTACATGAGATGGATCCGATCGATAATGACGTAGCATAG
The DNA here is from genome assembly GCA_025506655.1 of Gossypium rotundifolium. Taxonomy (NCBI): domain Eukaryota; kingdom Viridiplantae; phylum Streptophyta; class Magnoliopsida; order Malvales; family Malvaceae; genus Gossypium; species Gossypium rotundifolium. Next base: position 177,996,720 of record CP106727.1, read on the forward strand.
AGACATGGAATATGTCGTGCATCTGCTGCAACTCTGAAGGCAACTCCAACTGGTATGCCACCGGTCCAACTCTCTTCAGTACCCGATAAGGTCCTATAAATTTGAGACTTAACTTCCCTTTGCATCCGAATCTCATTACCTTCTTCCAAGGCAAAACTTTGAGAAACACTTGATCTCCCATATCAAATTCTATTTCCTTCCGTTTGAGATCTGCATGACTTACACTTTGCCGATGCCTCCTTCAACCGTGCCCGAATTACCTTAACCTTTTCTCGGATTCGCCACAATCTCCGGACCCAAAATCTGACATTCCCCTAATTCCGTCCAACATGTAGGGTGCGACACTTCATCCATACTGATGCTTCAGACGGTGTCATCCAGTATACTTGCACGATAAAGTTGTTATTGTATGCAAACTCGGCTAAAGTCAAATATTCTTCCCAACTTCCTCTGAAGTCTATCACACATCCCCTTAGCATATCCTCTAACACTTGGATTACTCGTTCAGATTGACCGTCCGATTGTGGATGGAAACCCGTACTGAAGTCTAATCTGGTGCCTAAAGCTTGATGTAGTGCTTTCCAAAACTGAGACGTAAACCTCAGATCCCTATCCAAGATAATCAACATCGGCACTCCGTGCAGCCTCACAATCTCCGCCACATACAACTTTGCTAGCTTCTGGAGAGAATAGTCAACCCGCACTAGAATGAAATGAGCGGACTTTGTCAGCCGATCCACAACCACCCATACCGAGTCCTTCTTAGTAGGCGTAAGGGGAAGCCCACTAACGAAGTCCATGGTAATTCTCTCCTACTTCCACTGTGGAATCTTAATCGGCTAAAGCAACCCTGACGGAACTTGGTGTTCACCTTAACTTGTCGACACGTTAAGCACTTGCCTACAAATTTGGTAACTTCCGCTTAAGACCGTGCCACCAAAATTGTTCCCTTAAGTCTCTCAGACTTACTACCTCCGGGATGCATAGCATAGGGGCTACCATGCGATTCCTGAAGAATTCTCTGCCTTAACTTCTCATTCTTTGGCATATAGGCCTTACCCTTAAAACACAATACTCCATCACCGTTAACACCATAATCCTTCAACTCTCCACTCAGACTTGCCGTAGCTTAGCACTTAGATCATCATCCGCCAACCGACTCTCTTTCACCTCATTCAACCACGTCGGCTTAACTTGCAACTCGCCAAGAGACTTCCATTGTCATACAAGCTCAGATGCGCAAACATCGCCCTTAGATCTGACACTACTTTCTGACTTAGAGCCTCTGCCACTACATTCGCCTTGCCTGGGTGATACTCTATGGAACAATCGTAGTCCTTCAATAATTCCACCCACCTTCGCTTTCTCAGGTTCAACTCCTTCTGAGTCAGCAGATATTTGAGGCTTTTGTGGTCTGTGTAGATTACGGACTTCTCTCCATATAAGTAGTGCCTCCACACCTTAAGAGCAAAGACCACTGCCGCCAATTCCAAGTCATGCGTCGGGTAGTTAACCTCGTGTGGCCTTAGTTGTCGAGGCGCATAAGCAACTACCTTCCCGTCTTGAATAAGGACACCTCCCAATCCTGTATGGGAAGCATCACAGTACACTACAAAATCCTTCCCTACCTCAGGCTGAATCAACACTGGAGCTTCAGTCAAGACTCTCTTAAGCTTCTTAAAGCTCTCCTGTTGCTTATCAGTCCATATGAAATGTACCTCATTCCTTAGTAACTTTGTCAAAGGTGCGGCTATCGATGAAAACCCTTTACAAACCTTCTGTAGTAGCCTGCCAAACCCAAGAAACTACGAACCTCAGCCATCGACCTAGGTGGTTTCCAATCTAGCACTACCTCAATCTTCCGAGGATCCACCCTTATTCCTTCAGCAGATACCACATGTCCTAAGAATGTAACTTCCTTCAGCCAAAATTCACACTTGCTGAACTTAGCATATAGCTGTTTCTCCCTTAATACTTGCAACACAACTCGGAGGTGCTCATCATGTTCTTTCTCCGACTTCGAATACACCAAAATATCGTCTATGAACACAACAATGAACCGGTCCAGATAGGGTTAGAAAACTCGATTCATCATGTTCATGAACGTAGTTGGGCGTTTATTAATCCGAACGGCATTACTACAAACTCAAAATGCCCATATATTGTCCGAAAAGTTGTCTTATGGATATCTGCCTCCTTCACCTTAAGCTGATGATATCCAGACCTTAGATCTATCTTTAAGAATCTGCGCCCCTTCTTGTCGAATGAACAAGTTGTCTATCCTTGGCAGAGGGTACTTGTTCTTGATGGTCAGCTTATTCAACTGACGATAATCTATGCACATGCGCATAGTTCCATCCTTCTTCTTCACAAACAAGACTGGTGCTCCCCATGGAGACACACTGGGTCGAATAAACCCACGATCAAGTGACTCCTAGATTTGAGCCTTGAGCTCAACCAACTCCTTTGGTGCCATTCTGTACGGGGCAATTGACACAGGAGCTGTACCCGGTAGCAAGTCAATTTCGAATTCCACTTCCCTATCCGGAGGTATTCCAAGTAATTCCTCCGGAAAGACATTCACAAATTCCCTTACTGTTCTAACTCCACTAACTCCCTCTTCTTTCGCATCCAAAGCACTAACGAAAGCCAAAAATGCCTTGCACCCTTTCTGAACCATCTTATCAGCCTTTAATGCCAAAACTACGTTAGACAAGTAGTTTCTTCTTTCTCTTATCATAATTACCGCCTTATCCTCCAGCGACCTTAACTCCATTTGCTTAGCCACACAATCTAATATAGCCCGATGTTCCACTAACCAGTCCATACCAAGTATGAGATCAAATTCTTCGAAGGGTAATTCCATTAAGTCGGCAGGAAATACCGCTCTCTGAAGCTCCAAAGGTACACTCCGAAACATCTTATTCACCACTACAGTTTGACCTAATGGGCTTACTACAGTCATCTCCCTACTAGAAAGTTCAGAGGCTATTCCTAGAGTTTCAATTACTCTACATGCAACATAAGAGTGGGTAGAGCCAACATCAATCAAAGCAAAGTAAGGCTTGCCAAATATAAGGAACGTACTGGTTATGACGTTTGGTGCGTCTCCGTCCTCCCTCCGACGTACCGCATAAACCAAACCCGACTGCCTTGCCTCTGTATTATTAACACCTCTTCCGGGGTTTTTCATCCCTTTCAAAGACCGTTACCTCTACCAATCAAACCACGGCCTCATGGTGGTGCTATCCTCCTCTTTCTACCGTTGGGACCTTGGCTTCTTGGTCGACCCCTTCATTCTCATAGGACAATCCTTAATCATGTGGTCCTTGGACCCACACTTAGCATCCTCCCGTCTTTTCCAACACTCCCCAAGTGCATCTTTCCACACTGGGCACAAGTACGACATCGCCTCCAAGAAGCGACTTGTCGACCTCGCGCCCATCAACTCTAGGCCTCTTTTGCTCATTCCTTGAAGGCCCCGATGATCCAAAGCCTCTCTTTTGCCTACTCCGGCGTCAGATTCTATCTCACCGAGTCCTTAATCCTTGGCTACTTTAGCCTTTTCCACCAACACGGCAAACTCTCGCTCCTCTTGTGGAGCTATCAACAATCTTAGATCATCCTCGGTCCGTCCTCAAACCGGACATACCGCTCATGCTCTGTCGACACAATACTCGAGCATAATGGCTCACCTTAGAATTCGCCTCAGATTCCGCTACTGGACTTATTTTCTTGAACCAAATTTCAAAACGCCTTTCTCTGCGCATCAACATAGCTAGTTCCAATGTACTTCTTCCGATATGCCGCCTTGAAATATTCCCAAGTAAAATCGTCTGCGACAATACCTTCCCGAATTGTGAGCCACCATTGGTATGACTCATCACAAAGTAGTGACACTATCCTTTCAATTTCTCCTCGGCAGTTAGGTCCAAGTCGTCCATAATCCGCTCCGCTTCCAACTAATACTCATTTGTATTGGGTGCCAACGGATACTCGAAAAACTCAACTCCATTAGTGCCAAGTCACTCAGTCCCGACTTTCGAAAACTTTGCTCACCACCCTTTCCAAAATTAGCTCAAATCTGCATCATCCCCGTCGATCTCGATATTCCACGACTGGTGGTGGAGCTCTCATTTTGACCCTTGTCCGACCTACTGAGTTCAAACACGGTCATTCACCTCTACCACCTTTCCGTTACAACCACGTCCCTAGAGTTCATGCTTGAATCACGTTTATCTGATTAAAGAATTTTATGAATCAGTTTTGTTCCACTGATTTATCACGAACAGTCTTATGTTTAGCAGTTCTAGGGAGTAGTTATTTCAATTTCATACACATACAGTCTCAATTCATTCTCAATTCATTCAATCACACTCATGAACTTGCGTTCATTATAGAAAAATATCGTAGTTGTCATTGTTTGTTGTTTTCCACTATCCATGGGTATTTCTGTAATTTTATCCTATAAGGGTATTTCGGTAATTTTCCAAATTAGGGTATTTGAAAATGTTGCAAAATAGAGACTTTTGGTATCTTTACAAATTGAAATACTTGGTAAGAAAATTTTAAGGGTAAAATGGTAATTTTATGTTCGAGGTATTTTCGTAATTTTTCAAACCAGGGCATTTGGTAAAATTTTTTCAGTAAAATATGGTTCCTGGTGACTTTTAAAACAAGAGTATTTTAGAAATTTTAATTTGAGGGCACTTGGTAACTTTCCACACTTAGGGTATTTTGGTCATTTATGCAAAGTTAGGGGTAATTTGGTCAATTGCAAGCCAAGGATATTCGGCCTTCTTTAAATCAAGGGCACTTGGAGTTTTAAAATCATGGTTTAACTTTGAAATTTCACAAAGCAGGTGTGGTCCCTTTCGGGTTTTAATTATTGGGTTTAGCCTGTGGCTGAGTCCTCTTGGTTAGGGTGAACCGTCACTATGCACCAGGTAGGATTCGAGTGGTGAGGAGGTGAGTCACTAAGACTATTTAAATACCAAGCTCCCACTGAATCCAATCCTAGACATGCGCACAACGGTTGCCACACCTTTAACTCAACGACTTAGACACAGGTTTATTTGATTAGACTTTAAGTTTTATGTAACTTGGTGTTGAAGTAGACTAATCCTAGGGTTTAATATCTCCTAATCTACTAATCTACATCCCTATGATTTCCCCCATACAAGTCACAGAGGAGTTAGGGGTACTTACCTAGTGGACTTGGTAGGAGACTCAGGTGCCATGCCAAAAAACCTGCTTATTTCTTAGAAAAATCCAATTTCAAAAGAAAGAAAACGTTTTGGGCCCAAAAAGCCCTCAAGATCGAGTTTTGAACCGGGCTCTAATACCAAAATGAAACACCCCAAACCCAACCCACAAGCCTTGACCGGATCTGGCATGCTTCTAGGGAAAAATCTTTCGAAACTTATTTGAAGTTTTGCCAAAATTTTTGTGTGTTTTTGAAGAACAGTTGATTTTTGTTGATTAGGTGTCAAAACATTTAATCTTTGTTCTTAAGAAAAATTACTTGAACTTTAAAATTGATAAAAAATTCAAATCATACCATACTAAAAATAATTAAAATGCATGCATAATCAGTTTAACACTTATAGCCTTATTACATCAAAACAAATCCCGAAATAGTCCAAAATACTTAAGTATTGAAGGTCCAAAACAAAATAATTTACGAAATGAGCATGGCCACCATAAAGCTCCTGCAGGCCGATCCATTCTTGAGTGTCACCTAAAAAGATCCCAGCAGGGTGAGTCAAGCAGACTCAATGTGTAACCACCAAACACAAACTCTCAATCAATTTAGGCATGTCAAATCACACTTATGAAACACATATAATCAATGATGCAAACCCGAACCCAAACCTAGATAACCATCCGCTACACATCACCCGTACCAACCATCACACCGTGGGGACTACTAAGTCGACCCTTCATCCACTACACATCATCGAAGGCAGTCGCTGTAGACGACATGCTCATCGCCCTTATATATATTATGGCATAGCCACCATATAATTATTTGTGACATAAGTCACCACATTCGGATTTTGTGGCATAAACCACCAGATCACTTCCCCTTTAAATAATTTCCCATATGCCCCATGTCATACAAATCATGCAACATCATGCCTTATGCCTTATTTCACATTCTTGTCAATATTCACATATGTGCCATATTCCAAATATTCCTATCATTTTTTTAACATAATGATAAGGTTACGTACCTGAGTACTTTGTACCATTGCATGGTACCTTTGGCCACATTTCACATCATTATAAACACATATATTAAATTGATCAGTAAATCTATTAAAAGTTAGTGTGGGTACACACTGGTTGGTTTAACGCTTTCATTGAAATCCCAAAACTCGATCTAATGCTTTAGATCCTTAGTTCCTATATTCAGGTCAACACTTAGTATTTTAGCAAAAGCCTATTCGGCCAAATGATCAGATCCCGAAGGATTATCGCAACCAAAATCTTACCTTGTTGTCGATTTAATTACTAATCAAATCTCGAAACTTTGTAGTGTTTCCTCCTTTCAATCGGCTAGCACTAAGTCACTTCACAAATTAGTTCTCGGCTTTTGAATAAATAAGAAATAGATCTAAGTCACTAAATAGGCCTTGGCCGAATATCACATGTACTTACCTTATGAATCCAAATCCGAAATATCACTTGTCCTTGGTCTCTGTCGAAATCCCTACAAGTACTATGTCAGATCCAATTCCAACATTTGAATACATGGCCTTCGACCTAAACCACACTTTTCTTACCTTAGATTTTGAAGGCCCGAATGATCTCCTCCTTGAAGTCGACAACAATGAAATCCCGAAACTTCCTTCATAGTTTCGGCCAAAGAACACTAATGGGGTTAGAGTCCAACTTTCAGCTAATCTAAAAGAAAAAGTTAGGAAAGTTAGATGTCACGAATCCCTTACCAACTCAATCGAATCTCCTTGCTTGAAATAGAAAGATTCGGCTCCTGATTAAATGATCAAATCGGCTTTACAAGAGTAGAGGAGTATTCGGCTATGACCACAAATAGGGAATTTGGCTTTTAATGTTATGATCAAATCTGCTATAGCCTGAACTATCTTCGGCTTTGATGTCAGAGAGAATCGTAAGATGAAGAAGAAGTAAGCTAACAGAATTTGATAATGGTGAAGATTGGTAGAGGGGTTTCGGCCTTGCTAAAGATGAGAGGGTAAGTTTCGGTTTCTAGGGAGTGAGTGAAAGAGAAATAAGATGTGAAAGAAGAAAGGAAAAGATGCACAAATGGTTCCAAACTTTCGGCTTTTGGTCAGGAGAGAAAAAGGGTGAAAATTTCGGCACTCTACTAGAGAAAGAAAAGAAGAACCGAAAAGAACCTCTAAACCTCCTTTTAGAAATTCGGCTATGACTGAAATTGATCACCAAAGAATCCGTTGGCCGGTGAACTCTTCCTCTCTCCATTCAATCCCCCTTTTCACTCTACCTTAGCCGAATCTTTAAGTTTTTAACTTGATCTACACTTCATCTTTGGAGTGTCCCTGTGCCGTCCACTACCTCTCCTTCTTGAAGCAAAATAAAACTCTTTTATTTGCATCCCACGTTGCTCGAACCTAGGCCCTTGCACCCTGCTTGTGGCATCACATACTGAGCCCCTAAGTGGCGCCTCCAAGCCATTTAAACAAGCCCATTTCTATGTCATATTTCCCCTACTAATTTTCTTAAGGCCTCTTTAGGCTTAGCTCCCTCTTTTAAACTTAAAATTAAATAATTTCTAAGGCATTCTCCTACATTCTACTGTTCCCGAAATTCATAAAGCACATTCACAATATACACAGGCATACAAGCACATGCAATTGAGCAAAAATGCACAAGCCCTAATTCTCGGATATTATAATTTTCATTAGTACTAATTTTGATCACAACAATATCACCACGAGCAATAATATCACAAAAAAATGATATCGAACATCAATGTGTTTTGTTCTTTCATGAAACAATTGATCTTTTGTAAGGAAGATGGCACTCTGACTGTCACAAAATAATGTGCTAATTTGAAGGTCTTCATTGAGCTCACTAAAGAGTCCCTTCAACCAAATAGCTTCTTTACAAGCCTCAGTAATCGCCATGTACTCAGCTTCAGTGGTAGACAAAGCGACTGTAGTGTAACATCTCAAATTTGGGCCTAGTAGATTTGGGCCTTTTGGGTTGTAACGCCCCAAAAATCCCGAAACTTTTAATTTCTGTGCATGGGAGTTAATATGTATGTGTAACACTTAGAATAATAATATTAAGGTATTATCGGGATTATTTAAAGCCTTAGAGTTAGGGGAGACCATAGGAAAAATTTATGTTCTTACTTAGTGGACCCTAGTCTCAGGCATGAGGCCTCATAAGCAGATTAAGAAAAGAGAGGACACAAAAATGGGCTCAAGTTTGGGTTGAGGCCCTAATTAAGTTTTCTGTTTGGGCATTATAGGGTTAAAAGGGTACTATCTGTGTTTAAAACACCAAAGTGGGCTGGTGGCCCAATATTAAGTGATGCTGCAAGGGAGCTAGAGGGTGGCGTCACTAGCAGATGAAAGAGGCCCAAGTTTGGCTACAAGGAGCCCATGTCTTTGGGCTAATTTCGGCACTTAAAAGAGCAAGGAGGAATGGCCAGCATTAAGGCTTACTTTTAGGAGGGATTTAATGATAATATTGTGCTGATAATAGAAGAAAGAGGTGGTGTTATCTAGGAGTCTTTTGAAGGTGTGAAGAGATTTAGATAAAGGAGAAAAGTTAGGAGCTATCTGCTGAGAGCAGAGTTGGCCGAAATTCCATCACCTAGAGGAGTAAAGAAATCAGTTTCTAAATGCCAAAGGGGGTGCCGAAATTTCTATAAATAAGGGGGGATAGCTCATCAATTTCGGCATTTGAACCCTACTCTTTTCTTCCTTCTTTGTGCCGAAAATCTGAAGGCTATCTTAGTTGTTTTTCTTTTCTCATCTTTTCTCTTCCAAAAGCCGAAAATCACCATCTCCCTCACCCTTTTCTTTTTCTTTGAAACCTCCTTCTAGCCGAATCTTTTGATCCCCATTGTTATTCTTCTCCCATTCACTAAAAGCCAAAACCACGTTTTTGTTTGTTCTTATAGCCGAAATCTCTAAGCCTTTCCTTGATTTCTTTTGACTTTCTTTCTAAGCCAAAGCCGAAACACTTTACTCAGACCTTCTAAAAGCCGAAAGAGCATCAGTTCATCTTTTCTGGGATTTTCATATAAGCCAAAATCCCTAGATCTTATCTTCTGTGTTTGCCGAATTCTCTCTGAGGTGTCTGCTTGTGCCGAATCTTGAAGGAAACTCAGGGTAAGTGTCGATTCGTGAGATTTCAGTCTTTTCTGGCTTTTTAGAGACTCTAGCCTAATGGCTATTTAGAAACTAATCTCTTATTTCTCTCTTATTTGCAGCGTTCTGGGATTTAAAGAGGAGTCAATCGCTTAGATCTCTAAGTCGGGGTTCAGTAACACTCGAATCGTGTTACTTTCAGGATTTCAAGGTAAGGAGATCTATTAGTTTTAACGTGTAAATTCAGGTATTTATTAACCTTTGGCCGAACGTAGGGGAGGCCAAATCTTCGTGTTTTTTTAGTTTTTCTTGAACCAAGTTATAGACTGAGGATAGTAGATCCGAATAGCAGGGATATCGACTAAGAGTATAGTACTATGCGATATCAGGTGTGTAACTTTCCACACCATCTAGATTGTTTGTTAATACATGTATATAAATCTGCTATGTTCTGTTAAAAGTCGAAATTCCGGCATTATGGTTGAAACCCGATAAGGGTAAAAGCGAATCACCAAGTTAGTGATCTCAGTCATTCCTAAAGTAAATGTTCCTGTTAAGATGTCATATATGATAAGTATGCTAATTTCTATGATTGCATGGGGTTGGGATTGATGAAAGAGGAAGTTTTCTGTTGTAGTGGCTTATGCCATGATCTATTATAGTGGCTTTTTGCCATGATCTCATTGTAGTGGCTATTGCCATGATCGACGATGAAAGATGACCGCCATCGATGGTGTGTAGCGGTGTGGGTTGATTGTAGAAATCCCCAATGGTGTGATTAAGGTGTAAGGGTGGTGTGTAGCGGATGGAAACCTAGGATTGGGTTGGGCTTTGCATAAATTTTATTACATGATATCTGTTATTCTAATCTATGGGGCTAAGGCCCAATCTGATAGTGCGTGAGGGTTGCACACTGAGTCTCGCGACTCACCCTATTATTTAACAACTTTCGGTAGCACCTAGTGCATTGGATCCGGTGGAGAGGCGTAAGGTGGCCATGCGAGAGATTCTATGTTCTGACAAAGAAGACTTCATTTAGTTTATTTATTTTAATATTTTTAATTAATGGGTTTTATATTTTGTTGTAATAAGGCCACGGTCGTTAGCTTTATATTTCGGTTCGCTTTTTATTTTGGGCTTTTATTATTATTATCAGACATTTTACGTTTACACTTTTTTTTTTCTAAGGCATGTATTTAAGTTTGGTTTTAATTCATAGAAACATCTCATAGAATTTATAGCTTATCTAAATTATCAACCTATTAAATTTTCCCGAATAAAAGGTTAAACTTTAGGAAAATATTTTCCAAAAATGCGACATGTTTTTACTAATTCTTCTTAGTGGCATGCCAGATCCGGTCATGGTGTTTGGGCCAGGTTTGGGGTGTTACAAATTGCTATCAGAGCCCGGTTCAAAACTCAACTTTGGGTTTTTGGGCTCAAAACGTTTTCTAAAAATGGGTTTTAGAAACATGCATGTTTATAAATAGTACAGGTTTGTTTTCTCGGCATGGCACCTGCGCCTCCGGCCCAAGTCCGCCAGGTAAGTATTCTGAACTCACTGTGTGATATGTATATATCTGTATGTGGGCTTGATGGGCTTTAAGGGACGTAGACTATCTTAGCTAGAACTTGATGAACTTTAGGCCTAGTTTACATCATACTTTTCAACTTTCATAAAACTTAAACTAATTAAACAAACCCGGGAATAAGTCGCTGAGCTAAGGTGTGGCAACAAGCATATGCATGTCTAGGATTGGATTTAGGGAGAGCTTGGTATTTAAGCAGTCTTAGTGACTCACCTTCTCTTCGCTGGAATCCTACCTGGTGCGTGGTGACTGTTCACCCTAGCCATGAGGACTTGTTGACGGGCCAAAATTTATAATTAAAACCCGAAAGGGACCAACCACCCTATTTTGTAAAATTACTAAAATAACCTCTACTTTCGAAAATTTCCAAATTTCCCTTGATTTGTAAAATGACCAAAATACCCCTGGTTTAAAAAGAAATTACCAAAATACCCTCGATTTGCAAAATTATCGAAATACCCCAGTTTGTAAAATTACCAAAATACCCCCGAATTGTAAAATTACCAAAATACCCTTATTTTGAAACATCACCAAGATACACTATTTTGAAAAAAATTACAAAAATACCTCTATAGGTAAAATTACGAAAATACCCCTAGGTAGTGAAACGACAAAAAAACCCCTAGGTGGTGAATGTAAATTTATAAGGATGTTTTTATGATTGATGTGTGCTGAATGTTGACTGAAGGTGAACTCTAGGACTAGGAAGTATCGACTTGAGAACTAAACCCATAAATAGAATTGAATTGAAGAACTACTATCGAAATGATTTTACATAAGATTGTTCGCGGTTAATAAGTGGGAAGAATTAATTATTCATAAAATTCTTAATCGATAAACGTCGATCGAAAGAATGAGTACAATGGGACGAAGACGCTCGGATCATGAATAATAGTGCGTACCCTCTTGTAGTATATTGAGTGTTTATTTTTTAAATTAGAGTGCCCGCATGGAAGCGTAGTGATGAGACTTGGGTAGTACAATTGATAGTTAGTTGAAAATTTCGAGGACGAAATTTCTTTAAGGGTAGAACTGTAACATCCCGAATTTGGGCCTAGTAGATTTGGGCCTTTTGGGTTGTAACGCCCCAAAAATCCCGAAACTTTTAATTTCTGTGCATGGGAGTTAATATGTATGTGTAGCACTTAGAATAATAATATTAAGGTATTATCGGGATTATTTGAAGCCTTAGAGTTAGGGGAGACCATAGGAAAAATTTTTGTTCTTACTTAGTGGACCCTAATCTCAGGCATGAGGCCTCATAAGCAGATTAAGAAAAGAGAGGACACAAAAAGGGGCTTAGGTTTGGATTGAGGCCTTAATTAAGTTTTCTGTTTGGGCACTATAGGGTTAAAAGGGTAGCATCTGTGTTTAAAACACCAAAGTGGGCTGGTGGCCCAATATTAAGTGACGCTGTAAGGGAGCTAGAGGGTGGCGTCACTAGCAGTTGAAAGAGGCCTTCAATTCGAGAACATGCCGTACGTCACTAAGTGTTCTGACAACTCCATCAAACATCTTAACTTTAATTTTTCCAACACCTGTGATTTTACACGAAACATTATTTCCCATCAAAACAACACCTTCATACACTATTTCATAATTTGTAAACCAATCTCGATTGGGACTCATGTGAAAGGTGCAACCCGAATCAAGTATCCACTCCTCGCTCACTTTAGAATTGTTGACAAAAGTGATTAGAAGTTCACCATCATTGTAGTCTTCTACAACATCAACTTCACTAGAATTTTTTGGTTGTTTTCCCTTTTGATTCGCAGCCTCCCTTTTTATCTTGTTCTGTAGCTTATAGCACTTAGTTTTAATGTGCCCTTTCTTCTTGCAGAAGTTACAATTTTACCTCTATTTGAATACTTCGATCTACCCTTAGATTTACCGTGAGGATTTCGTTCCTGTGTCCTTCAACAATCATCATTAGCATTCCGATCTTGTCTCCCATTAACAATAAGACCGTCTCCTTGAGAGTCGGGTTTAACCACAAGATGCTTCATCTTATCATACGAGGTCGAAGAATCATAAACCTCATCAACTATGAGAGACTCGCGGCTATATAAAATCGTGTCTCTGAAGGTTGAATAAGACGAGGGCAACGAACAAAGTAGAATCAACCCTAGATCTTCGTTATCATACTAAACCTCCATAGCCTCCAAGTTTGAAAGAATTTCTTTAAACACTGTTAAGTGTTCGTGCACAGACTCACCTTCCTGCAAACGATGAGCATAAAAACGTTGCTTCATATGCAACTTGCTAGTTAGAGTTTTCGACATACATATTTGTTCTAGCCTCTTCCATAATGCCACGACGGTCTTCTCCTTCATCACATCTTGCAAAATTTCGTTAGACAAATACAGATGTAACTGTGTTAACGCCTTTCGATCCTTGCACTTTTTCTCTTCCTTCATCAATGTCAAAGCCATCTTATCTACCCATAGCAGGGCTTCCTCTAAATCCATTTGTGCAAGAACTGTTTGCATCTTTATTTGCCACAACGCAAATCTAGTGTTGCGATCCAACAGCGAAATGTCATACTTTAAAGACGCCATTATCGTGATCGAGATGAAAAAAACCCGGAAGCTCTGATATCAATTTGTGAAAATATAACATTGGTAATAACAAATATATCACAAAGAAAAGAGAAATAAAAAATTAAGAACATACAGATTTTACGTGAAAACCCTTTCGGAAAAAAAACCATGGGCAAAGGAAAAGAAAATTCACTATGTCAATTCGAATCAATTACAAGAAGAATAGACTATGTCTATTTATAAGCTTGTAAAGCCATATTCTAATAGGAGTGTAGTAAGATTGAAACTCCTTATTCTAATCAATATCAAATAGATGGAGCTTAATAAGATTTAAAAAACCTTATTTAAAATAAAATAAAAGAAGTGTAGTTATATAGGGATTCTTCTTTTATTTTATTTTACCATTGTATTTTATTTAAATAAGGATTCGGGTCACTTAATTCTAACAATAGTTTAACGCATAAATATACAATAACGATAACCGCATGGTTTAAAAGACACATATTAACAAGCAAAGATCAATAAGCTACACGATACGATAATTCTACAAAATTAACATTGGCAAATTAATATAAAGTAACATTTTGAAAGCACGCACATCGATTTAAAAATAAAGAAAGTGAAGTTTGAAATCTAAAAGTTATAAAATTATTTAAAATAGGGCTATTTGTAAATGAATTTATAAAATATGTATATAAAAAAATACATTGAAATAAATTATACAAATCTAAAAAAAATGAATGGCTTTAAATATATAAACATATATAAGTAATAGGATATAACAATATTTGAAATAAATTAAAATATATAATAAAATATGACTTTTCAAAGTGATAAATTATGTATACTAAATTTAAAATAGAAATATATATATATATATATATATATAAGTAATTTTAAAAGAAGTTAAATATACATATAGATAATGGAAAATAAACAAATTAAAATATTGTAGAATAGATTTCAAAACGACTTTATTAAAACAACTTGAATAATAGATAAATTTAATACGAAAAGGGTACAAGAATTTAAACAAAGACTAAAAATACTAAATCGAAAAAGAAATGAATTCAAGGGCTGTTTTATAAAGGATTTGTTTAACAAAATCTAGGACTGAATTAAAAAACACTCAAATAATCGGGGATTAAACGAGCAAATATTCCGTAATCAAAACGCAGCACACAGATTAGACTAATTTAAAAAGGCGTGCAAATCTTTGGGCAGAATTAAAAAAAACAAAAGAAATAAAAGGAAGCTTAATTAAATTTGAATGCAAAACAGAGGGACCGAGTGTGCAATTATACCATCACCGCAAAAACGCATGGATCCCATAGATATTGGGTCGGGTCAAATCGGGTCGCTATCGAAATAACCCTAAACGGCGCCGCTTCTTTAAAACAATATTATCCCTAAAAAAAACAATCAGCCATACCAAACCCTAGCCTCCCTTTTCATTTCTTTCTCAGCGAAACCCAAACTCAAAGCCAGAGGAAGGTTCGATTTTCCCTGTGGGCGCTACTACGACGAGGGAGACGGCGCTCCAACGATGCTACCCAAAATAGGTACTTTCTTGCCCCCTATTTATTTCTCACATGCAAAGAAAAGGAAAGAGAGAAAAAAACGAAGCGTAACAGAACTGGTAAAGAAATCGGAATAGAAAAACACCTTTTTTTTAGTGATCTATTACCCTGTATTTTTTTGTATGATGCGTGTAAAATCGTAACCATTACAACGTTTTTCTGGCTTTCTTTTTATAGCCAAGAAAAAAAAATCAAAAATACAATTTTTTGTTCCTTTCATTTGCTGTCTTTTCTCTGCTATTTGTTTGCAGGTACGAAAGGCGGACGTGGCGTACGTAGGCTCGCTTGCAGTATGGAGGCGCGTGGGGCAACGCACGTGTGGAAGCGGGGAACTGTTGTGGCGCTAGCTGATTCCAAAACCCTCTGGGGTTTTGGAGCTATAAAAAATTTGGGCCATTCGGGCCTAATCAGCATTGGGCTCTATTGGGCCTATAGGTTTTTGGGTTAATTTAGAAACAGGTTTTGTTAGGTTTAGGTTTAGAAATGGGTTTATTTGGTTTGGGCCAAAATTGTGTAACTTGGACGGTAATTTAATGGACTGTTAAACTCTTTAAACTTTTGGTATTTTATTAATTTATTTATTTTGTTGATTTAGTCATTGATTAAATAGGTCAATTGGGCTAGGCCAAAATTGGCCTATTACACATATCATTTAAGGTGTCAAAATGTTATAATTTCTTTTACCAACTAACATCCATATACCAAAACACATTCACTAATACATTTATCATCAAAAAACCAAATTACATATCATTACATGACATCCAAGAGGAGCTTGTGGCTTAGTGGCAAGTGGCGTGAATTGGTTGAGGGAGAGCTTGGGTT